>JAPDOI010000254.1:0-600000 GCA_029168955.1 Aplectana chamaeleonis | reverse complement strand
AAATACGAGTAAGAAGTAGTCAGATTAGGCAAAAAAAACCCAATTTTTCGGTAAAAATTTCGGTAAATTTCGAGAAAAACTCGGTAAATCGGTAAATCAAAATTTACCGAAAGACACCGGTAAATCCGGAAAATCGGTAAATCGGTAAACGGAAAATGCACACCCCTGATCAGTACCGTCCCCACGTTTTACCATCGCTATAAAATTAATAGAAACATGTGGGATCACTGGTGATGGCATGATTTTTGGCGAAGGTCGAAGCGTTAGACCACTAAGATATGTAGAGTTTCGCCTAACAAATCTGTATGGCCCAGAAGACACATGCGCCAAAATGTCATGCTTCGAAAACGGTTGCCCTGAATAATCCACTTCACGCTTCGGTCTCCTGAGCACTTCGAAACTACTGACAGACGCTACGGCTCAAGTGAACCCTTCCTGAAGAAGGCGCGTTCCGCTCAACTACCCAGCGGCTGTCGCTCCACCATTTTTCGCAGCTATGTCAGATCATCCTTATGACTGCCACAATATTTCACACCCAAAACTGACCTAATACGCGTACACTCATTAGCTACCTTGTGTGGCATTACCCAAAGCTCCTACTCTGGCTGGGTCTCTCATACCAACCACGTTCTTTGTTCTGCATGTGGAGTCAGTGCAAGGAAAAGGAGGAGCCGCGGACGAGTTCGAGTCTAGGAGATGCGTGCTCTAGGAACGACATGAATGCAGGCCGTCTCCTTCCTTTCCGAGTACTGGCCCCCCAAGTCAATTTTTTCCGTGTGTCTCACTGTTTTGGTATAAGCCAATGGTTGGTCATCGCTCGACCGTTGTTTGTGTGAATCCTGCTGCGCAGCGGCAGCGCGGCGGCTACGTAAACCGTGTTTTTAGATGCTGCACTTAGCGGCTGGTCCAGGTGTGACATCGTAGCCTTTGGAATCTGAGTAAGGACACAGTTTGGATTTTCACAGCATACATCAAGCCTAGCTCGCTCGGATGGGTCCGCGCTGAGCAAGCAGCGGGCGGTCGGCCATGGCAAAATATAAGTGATAAGGAGGTTTTGGCATGATAAGCTCGATAAGCCTTACTTCGACCGGCTCAAAATGATGGAGCCAGGCTATATGTCATATAGTTGGGGTAACGACGAAACAGATGGCTGCGGAAACCTCAGCAGCCTGCGCTGCGTAGTGTGCGCCCACGAGAAATGTGGGAATCGATAGGCGCACGCGACAGGCGTGCGGGCCGCTGAGTGATCTGCAGCGATCCCTTTCGAATCTACACCCACCATATCAGTCTGTTACCTCTGAAGCTGAAAATTCAAATTGTGGTGAGCGCGAAGCGCTCACCAGATTTGGCTTAGATTCGCCATCGCGCAACCCGCTGATCTCAGTATCAGGGTCCAGAGTGAACGCAGGAAGTCCGTTCTTCTTGCATTTAATATACTTTAGAAAGTTGAATAACTGTTCAAAAAATGGTCTGGAATGGTTACCTGAGATTCGAGAAAAATTGTCAAAACCACGTGATTTTGGTCGAAAAAAGGGTTCATCTCCTTTTTTTTCAGTTGGCGTACATGATCTTGTTGGAACACTTATCGTTGAGCTAGAAAGCTCATTTTTGGCCAGAAAGTTTGTTATGATTGCCGCTAGCTCCTGACAAAATTTGAAGTTGGTAGCTCAATTTTTGCGGGACTGTTATTATAAACCATCCGACGTTTACTCATTCGTAAAAATGAACTAATGAAATAAACACCGTCACTGATAGGCATTTGTTTAGGATTGAACGCTTCAATCAATACGGCGGGATCTTGGATGTATTTTTTAGAACGCCGCACGGTGTGAATCAGAAGAAATCCACAGAACGCCTTAGATAGTGTGCGGAACCCCAGTAGGGGTGCGCAGAACGCCGTAGAAAGTGTGTGGGACCCAAATGAGAGTGCGTAGGACGCCGTAGAAAATGTGTGGGACCCAAATAACAAAGCGTCCGGACGCCGTAGAAAAAGTGTGGGACCCAAATGAGGGTGCGTAGGACGCCGTAGAAAACGTGTGCGGGACCCCAGTAGGAGTGCGCAGAACGCCGTAGAAAGTGTGTGGGACCCAAATGAGAGTGCGTAGGACGCCGTAGAAAATGTGTGGGACCCAAATAACAAAGCGTCGGACGCCGTAGAAAGTGTGTGGGACCCAAATGAGAGTGCGTAGGACGCCGTAGAAAATGTGTGGGACCCAAATAACAAAGCGTCGGACGCCGTAGAAAGTGTGTGGGACCCAAATGAGGGTGCGTAGGACGCCGTAGAAAACGTGTGGTACCCAAATAACAGTGCGTCGGACGCCGTAGAAAGTAAGTGGGACCCAAATGAGAGTGCGTCGGACGCCGTAGAAAGTGTGTGGGACCCAAATGAGAGTGCGTCGGACGCCGTAGAAAATGTGTGGGACCCAAACAAGAGTGCGTCGGACGCCGTAGAAAGTGTGTGGGACCCAAATGAGAGTGCGTCGGACGTCGTAAAAAGTGTGTGGGACCCAAATGAAAGTGCGTCGGACGCCGTAGAAAGTAAGTGGAACCCAAATGAGAGTGCGTCGGACGCGGTAAAAAGTGTGTGGGACCCAAATGAGAGTGCGTCGGACGCCGTAGAAAGTGTGCGGGACCCCAGTAGGAGTGCGCAGAACGCCGTAGAAAGTGTGTGGGACCCAAATGAGGTGCGTCGGACGCCGTAGAAAATGTGTGGGACCCAAATAACAGTGCGTCGGACGCCGTAGAAAGTGTGGGGGACCCAAATGAGGGTGCGTAGGACGCCGTAGAAAACGTGTGGGACCCAAATAACAGTGCGCCGGACGCCATAGAAAGTGTGTGGGACCCAAATGAGAGTGCGTCGGACGCCGTAGAAAGTGTGGGGGACCCAAATGAGGGTGCGTCGGACGCCGTAGAAAATGTGTGGGACCCAAATAACAGTGCGTCGGACGCCGTAGAAAATGTGTGGGCCCCAAATGAGAGTGCGTCGGACGCGGTAAAAAGTGTGTGGGACCCAAATGAGAGTGCGTCGAACGCCGTAGAAAGTGTGCGGGACCCAAATGAGGGTGCGTAGGACGCCGTAGAAAACGTGTGGGACACAAATAACAGTGCGTCGGACGCCATAGAAAGTGTGTGGGACCCAAATGAGAGTGCGTCGGACGCCGTAGAAAGTAAGTGGAACCCAAATGAGAGTGCGTCGGACGCCGTAAAAAGTGTGTGGGACCCAAATGAGGGTGCGTAGGACGCCGTAGAAAACGTGTGGTACCCAAATAACAGTGCGTCGGACGCCGTAGAAAGTAAGTGGGACCCAAATGAGAGTGCGTCGGACGCCGTAGAAAATGTGTGGGACCCAAATAAGAGTGCGTCGGACGCCGTAGAAAATGTGTGGGACCCAAATAAGAGGGCGTCGGGCGCCGTAGAAAGGGTGGGGGGCCCAAATGCGTCGGACGCCGTAGAAAGTGTGTGGGACCCAAATGAGGTGCGTCGGACGCCGTAGAAAATGTGTGGGACCCAAATAACAGTGCGCCGGACGCCGTAGAAAGTGTGGGGACCCAAATGAGGGTGCGTAGGACGCCGTAGAAAACGTGTGGGACCCAAATAAGAGTGCGTCGGACGCCGTAGAAAGTGTGTGGGACCCAAATAAGAGTGCGTCGGACGCCGTAGAAAGTGTGTGGGACCCAAATGAGGTGCGTCGGACGCCGTAGAAAATGTGTGGGACCCAAATAACAGTGCGTCGGACGCCGTAGAAAGTGTGTGGGACCCAAATGAGAGTGCGTCGGACGCCGTAAAAAGTGTGTGGGACCCAAATGAGAGTGCGTCGGACGCCGTAGAAAATGTGTGGGACCCAAATGACAGTGCGTCGGACGCCGTAGAAAGTGTGGGACCCAAATGAGAGTGCGTGTCGGACGCCGTAGAAAGTGGGACCCAAATAACAGTGCGTCGGACGCCATAGAAAGTGTGTGGGACCCAAATGAGAGTGCGTCAGACGCCGTAGAAAGTGTGGGACCCAAATAACAGTGCGTCGGACGCCGTAGAAAGTGTGTGGGATCCAAATGAGAGGGCGTAGGACGCCGTAGAAAATGTGGGGACCCAAATGAGAGTGCGTCCGGACGCCGTAGAAAATGTGTGGGACCCAAATGAAAGTGCGTCGGACGCCGTAGAGGACCCAAATGAGAGTGCGTAGGACGTCGTAGAAAATGTTTGGGACCCAAATAACAGTGCGTCGGACGCCGTAGAAAATGTGTGGGACCCAAATAAGAGTGCGTCGGACGCCGTAGAAAGTGTGTGGGACCCAAATGAGAGTGCGTCGGACGCCGTAGAAAGTGTGTGGGACCCAAATGAGAGTGCGTCGGACGCCGTAGAAAGTGTGTGGGACCCAAATGAGAGTGCGTAGGACGCCGTAGAAAATGTGTGGGACCCAAATAACAAAGCGTCGGACGCCGTAGAAAGTAAGTGGGACCCAAATGAGAGTGCGTCGGACGCCGTAGAAAATATGTGGGACCCAAATAAGAGTGCGTCGGACGCCGTAGAAAGTGTGTGGGACCCAAATAAGAGTGCGTCGGACGCCGTAGAAAGTGTGTGGGACCCAAATGAGGTGCGTCGGACGCCGTAGAAAATGTGTGGGACCCAAATAACAGTGCGTCGGACGCCGTAGAAAGTGTGGGGGACCCAAATGAGAGTGCGGCAGACGCCGGAGAAAATGTGTGGGACCCAAATGACAGTGCGTCGGACGCCATAGAAAATGTGTGGGACCCAAATGAGAGTGCGTCGGACGCCGTAGAAAGTGTGGGGACCCAAATGAGGTGCGTAGGACGCCGTAGAAAATGTGTGGGACCCAAATAGCAGTGCGTCGGACGCCGTAGAAAGTGTGTGGGACCCAAATGAGAGTGCGTCGGACGCCGTAGAAAGTGTGTGGGACCCAAATGAGAGTGCGTCGGACGCCGTAGAAAATGTGTGGGACCCAAATGAGAGTGCGTCGGACGCCGTAGAAAGTGTGTGGGACCCAAATGAGAGTGCGTCGGACGCCGTAAAAAATGTGTGGGACCCAAATAGCAGTGCGTCGGACGCCGTAGAAAGTGTGTGGGACCCAAATGAGAGTGCGTCGGACGCCGTAAGAAAGTGTGTGGGACCCAAATAAGGGTGCGTCGGACGCCGTAGAAAATGTGTGGGACCCAAATGAGAGTGCGTCGGACGCCGTATAAAATGTGTGGGACCCAAATGAGAGTGCGTCGGACGCCGTAGAAAATGTGTGGGACCCAAATAACAGTGCGTCGGACGCCGTAGAAAGTGTGTGGGACCCAAATGAGAGTGCGTCGGACGCCGTAGAAAGTGTGTGGGACCCAAATAACAGTGCGTCGGACGCCGTAGAAAGTGTGTGGGACCCAAATGAGAGTGCGTAGGACGCCGTAGAAGACGTGTGGGGCCCAAATAACAGTGCGTCGGACGCCGTAAGTGTGGGACCCAAATGAGAGTGCGTCGGACGCCGTAGAAAATGTGGGGGACCCAAATGACAGTGTGTCGGACGCCGTAGAAAGTGTGTGGGACCCAAATGAGAGTGCGTCGGACGCCGTAGAAAGTGTGTGGGACCCAAATGAGAGTGCGTCGGACGCCGTAGAAAATGTGTGGGACCCAAATAACAGGGCGTCGGACGCCGGAGAAAGGGTGGGGCGCCCAAATGAGAGTGCGTCGGACGCCGTAGAGCTGTGGGACCCAAATAACAGTGCGTCGGACGCCGTAGAAAATGGACCCAAATAACAGTGCGTCGGACGCCGTAGAAAATGTGTGGGACCCAAATAACAGTGCGTCGGACGCCGTAGAGGGACCCAAATGACAGTGCGTCGGACGCCGTAGAAAGTGTGTGGGACCCAAATAACAGTGCGTCGGACGCCGTAAAAAGTAAGTGGAACCCAAATGAGAGTGCGTCGGACGCCGTAGAAAGTGTGTGGGACCCAAATGAGAGTGCGTCGGACGCCGTAGAAAGTGTGTGGGACCCAAATGAGAGTGCGTCGGACGCCGTAGAAAGTGTGTGGGACCCAAATGAGAGTGCGTCGGACGCCGGAAAAAATGTGTGGGATCCAAATAAGGTGCGTCGGACGCCGTAGAAAATGTGTGGGACCCAAATGAGAGTGCGTCGGACGCCGTAGAAAAGTGTGGGGACCCAAATGAGAGTGCGTAGGACGCCGTAGAAAATGTGTGGGACCCAAATAACAGTGCGTCGGACGCCGTAGAAAGTGTGTGGGACCCAAATGAGAGTGCGTCGGACGACGTAGAAAGTGTGTGGAACCCAAATGAGGGTGCGTCGGACGTCGTAGAAAACGTGTGGGACCCAAATGAGAGTGCGTAGGACGCCGTAGAAAATGTGTGGGACCCAAATAACAGAGCGTCGGACGCCGTAGAAAACGTGTGGGACCCAAATGAGAGTGCGTCGGACGCCGTAGAAAGTGTGTGGAACCCAAATAACAGTGCGTCGGACGCCGTAGAAAGTGTGTGGGACCCAAATGAGAGTGCGTCGGACGCCGTAGAAAGTGTGAGACCCAAATGAGAGTGCGTCGGACGCCGTAGAAAGTGTGTGGGACCCAAATAACAGTGCGTCGGACGCCGTAGAAAATGTGTGGGACCCATGAGAGTGCGTAGGACGCCGTAGAAAGTGTGTGGGACCCAAATGAGAGTGCGTCGGACGCCGTAGAAAATGTGTGGGACCCAAACGAGAGTGCGTAGGACGCCGTAGAAAGCGTGTGGGACCCAAATAACAAAGCGTCGGACGCCGTAGAAAGTGTGTGGGACCCAAATGAGAGTGCGTCGGACGCCGTAGAAAACGTGTGGGACCCAAATAACAGTGCGTCGGACGCCGTAGAAAGTGTGTGGGACCCAAATGAGAGTGCGTCGGACGCCGTAGAAAGTGTGTGGGACCCAAATGAGAGTGCGTAGGACGCCGTAGAAAATGTGTGGGACCCAAATAACAGTGCGTCGGACGCCGTATAAAGTGTGTGGGACCCAAATGAGAGTGCGTCGGACGCCGTAGAAAATGTGTGGGACCCAAATAACAGTGCGTCGGACGCCGTAGAAAGTGTGTGGGACCCAAATGAGAGTGCGTCGGACGCCGTAGAAAGTGTGTGGGACCCAAATGAGGGTGCGTAGGACGCCGTAGAAAATGTGTGGGACCCAAATAACAGTGCGTCGGACGCCGTAGAAAGTGTGTGGGACCCAAATGAGAGTGCGTCGGACGCCGTAGAAAGTGTGGGACCCAAATGAGAGTGCGTCGGACGCCGTAGAAAATGTGTGGGACCCGAATAACAGTGCGTCGGACGCCGTAGAAAGTGTGTGGGATCCAAATGAGAGTGCGTAGGACGCCGTAGAAAACGTGTGGGACCCAAATAACAGTGCGTCGGACGCCGTAGAAAGTGTGTGGGACCCAAATGAGAGTGCGTAGGACGCCGTAGAAAATGTGTGGGACCCAAATGAGAGTGCGTCGGACGCCGTAGAAAGTGTGTGGGACCCAAATGAGAGTGCGTCGGACGCCGTAGAAAATGTGTGGGACCCAAATAACAGTGCGTCGGACGCCGTAGAAAGTGTGTGGGACCCAAATGAGAGTGCGTCGGACGCCGTAGAAAATGTGTGGGACCGAAATGAGAGTGCGTCGGACGCCCTAGAAAATATGTGGGACCCAAAGAAGAGTGCGTCGGACGCCGTAGAAAGTGTGTGGGACCCAAAGAAGAGTGCGTCGGACGCCGTAGAAAATGTGTGGGACCCAAATGACAGTGCGTCGGACGCCGTAGAAAGTGTGGGGACCCAAATGAGAGTGCGTCGGACGCCGTAGAAAATGTGTGGGACCCAAATAACAGTGCGTCGGACGCCGTAGAAAGTGTGGGGGACCCAAATGAGAGTGCGTCGGACGCCGTAGAAAGTGTGGGGACCCAAATGACAGTGCGTCGGACGCCGTAGAAAGTGTGGGGACCCAAATGAGAGTGCGTCGGACGCCGTAGAAAGTGTGGGGGACCCAAATGAGGGTGCGTAGGACGCCGTAGAAAACGTGTGGGACCCAAATAACAGTGCGTCGGACGCCGTAGAAAGTGTGTGGGACCCAAATGAGGGTGCGTAGGACGCCGTAGAAAACGTGTGGTACCCAAATAACAGTGCGTCGGACGCCGTAGAAAGTAAGTGGGACCCAAATGAGAGTGCGGCGGACGCCGTAGAAAGTGTGTGGGACCCAAATGAGAGTGCGTCGGACGCCGGAGAAAATGTGTGGGACCCAAATAACAGTGCGTCGGACGCCGTAAGTGTGTGGGACCCAAGTGAGAGTGCGTCGGACGCCGTAGAAAGTGGGTGGGACCCAAATGAGAGTGCGTCGGACGCCGTAGAAAGTGTGTGGGACCCAAATGAGAGTGCGTCGGACGCCGTAGAAAGTGTGTGGGACCCAAATGAGAGTGCGTCGGACGCCGTAGAAAATGTGTGGGACCCAAATAACAGTGCGTCGGACGCCGTAGAAAGTGTGTGGGACCCAAATGAGAGTGCGTCGGACGCCGTAGAAAGTGTGTGGGACCCAAATGAGAGTGCGTCGGACGCCGTAGAAAGTGTGTGGGACCCAAATGAGAGTGCGTCGGACGCCGTAGAAAATGTGTGGGACCCAAATAAGAGTGCGTCGGACGCCGTAAAAAGTGTGGGGGACCCAAATGAGAGTGCGTCGGACGCCGTAGAAAATGTGTGGGACCCAAATAACAGTGCGTCGGACGCCGTAGAAAGTGTGTGGGACCCAAATGAGAGTGCGTCGGACGCCGTAGAAAATGTGTGGGACCCAAATAACAGTGCGTCGGACGCCATAGAAAGTGTGTGGACCCAAATGAGAGTGCGTCGGACGCCGTTGAAAGTGTGTGGGACCCAAATGAGAGTGCGTCGGACGCCGTAGAAAATGTGTGGGACCCAAATAAGAGTGCGTCGGACGCCCTAGAAAGTGTGTGGGACCCAAATGAGAGTGCGTCGGACGCCGTAGAAAATGTGTGGGACCCAAATAACAGTGCATCGGACGCCGTAGAAAGTGTGGGGGACCCAAATGAGAGTGCGTCGGACGCCGTAGAAAGTGTGGGGGACAAAAATGAAAGTGCGTCGGACGTCGTAGAAAGTGTGTGGGACCCAAATAAGAGTGCGTCGGGCGCCCTAGAAAGTGTGTGGGACCCACATGAGAGTGCGTCGGACGCCGTAGAAAATGTGGGGGACCCAAATGAGCGTGCGTCGGACGCCGTAAAAAGTGTGTGGGACCCAAATGAAAGTGCGTCGGACGTCGTAGAAAAGTGTGTGGGACCCAAATGAGGTGCGTCGGACGCCGTAGAAAGTGTGGGGACCCAAATGAGGGTGCGTAGGACGCCGTAGAAAACGTGTGGGACCCAAATAACAGTGCGTTGGACGCCGTAGAAAGTAAGTGGAACCCAAATGAGAGTGCGTCGGACGCGGTAAAAAGTGTGTGGGACCCAAATGAGAGTGCGTCGGACGCCGTAGAAAGTGTGTGGGACCCAAATGAGGTGCGTCGGACGCCGTAGAAAATGTGTGGGACCCAAATAACAGTGCGTCGGACGCCGTAGAAAGTGTGGGGGACCCAAATGAGGGTGCGTAGGACGCCGTAGAAAACGTGTGGGACCCAAATAACAGTGCGCCGGACGCCATAGAAATTGTGTGGGACCCAAATGAGAGTGCGTCGGACGCCGTAGAAAGTGTGGGGGACCCAAATGAGGGTGCGTAGGACGCCGTAGAAAACGTGTGGGACCCAAATAACAGTGCGCCGGACGCCATAGAAAGTGTGTGGGACCCAAATGAGAGTGCGTCGGACGCGGTAAAAAGTGTGTGGGACCCAAATGAGAGTGCGTCGGACGCCGTAGAAAATGTGTGGGACCCAAATAAGAGTGCGTCGGACGCCGTAGAAAGTGTGTGGGACCCAAATGAGGTGCGTCGGACGCCGTAGAAAATGTGTGGGACCCAAATAACAGTGCGTCGGACGCCGTAGAAAGTGTGTGGGACCCAAATGAGAGTGCGTAGGACGCCGTAGAAAACGTGTGGGACCCAAATAACAGTGCGTCGGACGCCATAGAAAGTGTGTGGGACCCAAATGAGAGTGCGTCAGACGCCGTAGAAAGTGTGGGACCCAAATGAGAGTGCGTCGGACGCCGTAGAAAATGTGTGGGACCCAAATAACAGTGCGTCGGACGCCGTAGAAAGTGTGTGGGATCCAAATGAGAGTGCGTAGGACGCCGTAGAAAACGTGTGGGACCCAAATAACAGTGCGTCGGACGCCGTAGAAAGTGTGGGGGACCCAAATGAGAGTGCGTCGGACGCCGTAGAAAGTGTGCGGGACCCAAATGGGTGTGCGCAGTACGCCGTAGAAAGTGTGTGCGACCCAAATGAAAGTACGTTGGACGCCATAAAAACTGTGAGGTGACCAAGTGGAAGTGAGCAAGACGCCGTAGAAAGTTTGCGGGATCCAAATACAAGCACGCCCATGCCGATAATTTTTTCCGCAAGACTACCGTAACCATTCTTGAACAAAACATGATAACGAACGATAACACACGCTCATAACATGCGGGGTATAAAAGGGGAGAGGAGCGGTATGCAGTCATTCACACACCGCTCTCTTCGAGAAGCCACTGGGAAGTGGCTGAGGAGGTCGAAATTGTGCAAAGATGATTGTTGGCTATTACGATGTGCTCATATCCAGGCTGACACTTGGAAAATTTCCGAAGGAGGGTTACGGTAGCCCTGCGGAAAAAATGATCGGCATGAGCGTGCTTGTGACCCAAATGGGTGTGCGCAGAACGCCGTAGAAAGTGTGTGGGACTCAAATGGGTGTGCGCAGAACGCCGTAGAAAGTGTGCAGGACATCAGTGCGAGCGTGCAGGACGTCATAGAAGAGGGGGGAGCAGGGCATCAGTGGGTTTGCTTTGAATTAACACCACCAGGCATAAACCGTGTTAGAAAGGAAACCTTCAGGAAAAATAAATGAAATTCCTGAAAGTTTAGGTTCCTGGCAAAAGTAAAGATTTGGCATGGCCGTTTTTTCGAAATTTTAGAAATATACTCAGTTAAAAGGGGAAGGTGAAGAAAAATGGAAAAAGTTTTGAAATATTCCTGAGAACGATTTGGCATAGAATAATTTGATTTTTAGGAAATGTAATGAAATAGTTGAAAGTATGATTTGGCAGTCGAGTTTGAACCAACTATTTACAAGAGTTGTGCGAAACGAGAGATCGCATTGTATGAGCTTATCCGTAGAACATATCAAAGCAAAATCACGCGTGAAAAGGCAAGCAGTAAAAGCTCGTCTGTGAGCTGGAATGCCGCGATCTTCACGTATTGAGCGAAGTAAAATCAAGTGTTTGTTCCATATCACGCGTGATTTTGCTTTGATATGTTCTACGGATAAGCTCATACAATGCGATCTCTCGTTTCGCACAACTCTTGTAAATAGTTGGTTCAAACTCGACTGCCAAATCATACTTTCAACTATTTCATTACATTTCCTAAAAATCAAATTATTCTATGCCGAATCGTTCTCAGGAATATTTCAAAACTTTTTCCATTTTTCTTCACCTTCCCCTTTTAACTGAGTATATTTCTAAAATTTCGAAAAAATGGCCATGCCGAATCTTTACTTTTGCCAGGAACCTAAACTTTCAGGAATAGCGTGTATGGTATTATCGTGTTCCCAGTTTACGTTTCTGGAATAAACTGTTGATTGGGTCGATATCACTGTAACCTGAGAGTATCAGAGATTTGGGTTCACTCGGGAGTATTCACATGAATCAGCTCAGTCCTGACACATTTCAGCAAGCAATCGTTGGAAGAGTTGGCTCCAATAGTGACGACACTGATGGAGGTTAAAGGAAACAGTCTGTCAGAAACGCCCATCATGCTGGTCGGAAATAAAAGTGATGATTCTGAGGTATGTTCAATATTCCTTTCAATTACTCGAGAAAAAAACACCAGCCTGTTGTGCCAGTTCCTAGATTTGGCGCTACCGGTTTCATACTCAATCGCGGCGCACCACTCGTCCCCAAGAAATAATATCAGCCATATCGATTTCTTATCGGTATGGGTGACAAACATTACATATCGCCTCGCTCTTCACATGCTCTCACGTAGTCGGTGGGGCCGAAAATCAGGCCGAATGAGAATGTCTGCCCCGTCAAGCAACCTTCACGATGGTATTGTTTTTAACTATTGAAACGATTGACAGGAATGTTAGACGAATATCCCATTCAGCTGCAGCCTCGGAAAAGCTCGTCTGAGAAATGTCTTCGCGACGGTCGCTCGACACGCACCCCCACCGCGTTGGCGGAGTCTCAATAGGACCGGGGATGAGCAGAATTTTTTTCTCAACTCCGGAAATCGGAACGATATTGTCCATTTCGGAAATCGGAAGTCCAAACACCATCGGAAATTCATTCAGCGAAATTCTTAGCCCTTCTTAAAGAAACAGTCCAAGCTCAGGGATAAAATATGAGATTTCCACATAATTTAGATGTAGACCCACCCCATATGACACCTGCCAAAAGCGAGCTTTCAACTCCTCCAAATAAGCGAGATATAGGAGAAAGCCACGCTGGGGTGCCCACCTCGAGGAGCCACTTTAGCACGCTCCTATTGCGATCTTTCGAGCTCCACAGTGGCCAGATGAGCGATTGATTTTGATCAATCGCCCCGTTCTTCCACTCATTCTCGACTTCTCTCTTTGGTCAGGTCGGCTCGCATACATCGGTTGCAAGTTACAAGGAAGTACAGAAGTTACAAGCCTCGGACAACTCGTCCACCATGCTTCCGCACCTCGAGCTTTTAGGGACCATAACTCCGTTTCTAAGGGCTCTTCTACGATTCCAGAGACATCGTTGGAATCAGCGCGGGACCTTTTTCAGATAGGCACGAAAACAGAAAAACGATTCTGAGGTTGTACCGTGCCTTTAAGCGATGGCGGACCTCGAATTTGATTTTAGCGCTGGAAATATCCCCTAAGGATTTGGAATGGAAAAGTGTTAAAAATTCAAATTTCGTGGATATTTTCTATTTTTTCCGCATGTTTAGGCTTTTCTTTCGGAAATCGGAAGTCAAAAACCATCGGAAATCAGGATTCCTCTCATCCTTGATAGCTGCCACTTTTTCAAGGGCTTGCATCCTGTGTTGCAGGACGTTGAGTAGCTCTAAAGTGTTTCGATATCGGACCGGACGAATAAACCCACTCGTTTCCTAACAGTTTCTGCCTTCCGCTGATCACCTACATACACTCGGTGCGGGCCGCTCTGATCCTTTGGATTCCTTAAAGGCATCATACGCGCTGAAAACCACAAACCGTTTTTTCGGTTCGAACGATTTTCCGGGCCCACCTGAGGAAGTAGGTAGAGTTTGTTCGGGCAAAAATGCCTTATTATGAAGATAAATGAGGTCTAATGTCTCAAATTCCGTCAAAAGAGGCCGGCCCTCCGTCAGTCATCTGGCACAATTTGCTGTGAGCCATCATATAAGTAAATGATCAACATTTGAAACAGAATAACTGAGGGGAAGTTGATAGAATATACCATACGATTACTAGAAGATTGACCTTTGTACACACGTTAGATTAGCCTTTTCTTCTACACAAATCACTTGAAAGAAATATAAAGTTCATTTGATCGTGAGATCGTTGGTCAAAACAGCGATCTCTAACGATCGACTCTTTCCTCGATTGAGATATTTTCGGTCTGAAAAAGGGCTTTTCGGTGATTTTTTCCGCGGTTTTTTCAACGTTGCTGTTATTCAGGGTATAGGAGCTCTCATTATATATGGAAAACTCGAAAACGAAATCCATCGTGAACGATGCCTTTAATGTGTTGCACATCTGTTATAACAAACAACGAGTTTGCGCCATCGCATAATAGGGAACCACAGGTATCAGTCAGGGATGTGCGTAATCACGATTAACGGCTTTAACTACTAAATGCCCCTTTTGGTGTAGCGTCAAACGACTAACAAAATGAAAAATATTTTCGTAAGCAATCCCGAAATTCGTTAGAAAATCCCAAGCCAGGGCACAAGGATTGATACATATGTATTTCGTGTTGGCTGATCGAGGTGTGTAGTACAAGATAATCATAGCCTTCAGTATTTATTATTTTTGAAGACTGCTTCGGAGTTGTGAACCTCCACATCATGACCCCAACCAAACGTTGCGCAAGGTCAGGCGCAGCACTTTAGCGACTTCGTGTCACTTGTGCGACTCCGTGGTAGGTTCGCTGAACCGGTCCAGACACTGCGAATTTATATTTTAGAAACTTACTCATACCATTAAGCAGTGGGCAGTTCTGGGAAATTCGGAAAAAGGCTCAAATCAGCCGTTTCAACTTAGCGGAGCATATGCGACGACGAGCATCAGTATCAGCAGAAGAGAGAAGACCCACAGCGAATTTTTTGCGGGTAAAACGCCCTACTTCCAAGCAGACAGTCGCGTCTCGGCAATCACTGAGCAGCCGATTGGCCTATCGCTATCGGGTGGTGGCCATCGTGTATCAACACCCCTGAGGAGGCGGGAGAAACGGGGAAGGAGCGAGGTTCCTGATTGGACGCAACTCGGGGCTAGCCCAATGAGGAACCTCGCTCCCCCCCGTTCCTCCCACTTCCTCGGGGTGTTGATACACAATGGCAACCACCCATCGCTAACGGTCCGCGATTGCAGCTACGCGACCGCCTACAGCGAATTGAGGTGTCTACAGGCCGCTTTAAATTCAGTCGCTTTCAATAAAGGGAGTGCTACACTATACATATAAGACGTTTCATGCATTTCGCCATGGGATCGATAATATCGGGCTGTGCCTGAAGGCCACAACTGCTCATCTAATTCTTAACGACTAACGATAAACGACTAACGAGGATTTGCTTTGTTGAACGACTAACTACTAAGGAATTGCAAAATTTCTATCACGCACATCCATTACCAGTGTGATCTATGCCGACTTAACACTTATTGAATCGGTGTCTAGACGCCGCGCTATTTTGTTAATGCCTCTTTTGGAAAAAAACCGCATTTTAGAGGGGTTGACGGGTATTGGCGAGGTGCTGGCGTAGTGTGTCCCCACCATCACGCAAACTAGAAGTTTGCTTGAAATATATCTATAAACAGCGTATGGCTACGGTTTCTTCGGGTGTTTAGAGACTCGCAGTGGGTAACAATAATAATTTTCAATACCATTTACTGAAACCTTGACAGAGTCTCTGCTGACGCTGCGTTAAGAGAATTTCTTGTTTATACTTCGGTATAGGAGCAAAATTCCTGTGCGCATTTACGACAACTACTGTCGCGGTCCCGGCACGATTATCGTCGTGTCGCGTGATGAAACAGCGGTTGGCCGCAAGTGCGGGCCTGAATTCCGCCCTGATAACGACAGCATGTTTGCCGTTTGTTTAAAGGCACAGTACACCCTCAGACATGAATTTGACGATTTTTATTTCATTGTCTTTTATTTCAGTAGACCCCTCCTAAATAACACGTGCCAAGTGCGAGATCTTAATTCCTCCAAATAAGCGAGATATAAGCGGCCACCACAGGCCCGATCCCCTACCAGGTTTCCGAACTCGATAGCAGATAGATGGATGGATGAATTTCGACTGCGTCGCGTTCTTCAGTTCATTGCCGGTCTATCTCCGTATCCTGGCTCGCACTCGCTCAACGATTGCGGATAAAGAGAAATGCAGACCCGAGACAACTCATCCACCAAATTTCATCCTCAAATTATAGGCATCTTTAAGGAACCATAACTATGTTCATGGGGGGTCTTGGACGATTTCAGAGATACCACTGTGATCAGCATGTGACCCTCTCCAATATCAGCATAAAAGCTAAAAAAATAAATTTTTGTGTGTTCTGTGCCTCTAATGAAAAACTTCCTGGAGTAACACGGAACTTCCAAAGGAGCTAAGTCTAGGAACTTTGTCAGGCTGCACTTCAGTTTTTCTCCCTATTAGGGCTCGTTAGCTAAGGGCGTTGCATTTCCTTGGAAGCTGTTTTTTGTTTTCAGCGACGAGAAGTAGCAAAGGAGACTGGTGCAAAGTTGGCCGCCAAATGGGGCACAGGCTTCATTGAGACGAGCGCGAAGAACAACGACAATATAACGGAGCTGTTCCAACAGCTTCTAGCTTTGGAAAAGAAGCGCACTCTCGCTCTAACAATGGAAGATCCCGAAGGAAAAGGCCCAAAAAGGAAAGGATGCTCAGTCATGTAGCCCGTGGGCTGATTCTTGTCACTCTTCCTCCGAATCATTCTCTTCTTCCTGCTCCTCCACCTCCACTTCCTTAATCCTCTTATAAGTGTCTACAACAATTATCCTAAGATTTTTGCTAGCCACGAGTCGAGATAAATCGACAAGTTGTTGTGCCTGTTTAGATGGAAATGTCTTCATGATCTCTCAGTAGGCTCCGCCAAGCCGTACATTGCTCTGCGATCGCCATAGAAACGAGGGATAACAGTTTCGCTTAAATCTGCTTGTGACTATTCATATAGAAGATTGACGATGTTTAATTTGGTTGCATATAGAACGTGTGTAATATGAATAATTATTAAATAATATATAATAATAAAGATATTGAAGATTTTGTCTTGGCGAAGGCTTGCAGAAAGGTAATGCGTAATAGATTCTTTATTCTCGAGATCAAAGGCGATTGAGCAACGCTACACGAATCATAATCACGAGATAGGTTTCTGAATGGACAGCATTTGAAAATACGGCTTGCCAGCGCGACCTTGTACTCGTATGTGGGCCAGAAGACCTTTTCCTCCGGAGACAACAACACTGAAATAAAAACGAATTAGCTTGTCTTCATCTCCTAACTTCTGTTCTTGAAGGGAATGCGTAATAACGCAATCAAACTTAGATGTAAGGTCCTAGTAATAGAACGGAGTTTTACTGCTGAGGGCTCTTGCGTGACGTCTGCAATTGATGAGATTTCGCGGTTGACCAACAGCAGACCTGCCGTTGAAGCTAACGGCAGCGAAACGTCGGAGGATAACTAGGGCCTAAACGTGCTACGCATGATTTTCCGCGTGCTACGCGTCACGCGGAAAACTTTAAAATGTGTTGGCAGCATTTCCTTGATTTGAAAGAAACGCGCGTAATCACAAGCACCTTACGTCGACGCGGGACGGTTAGCCGGCAGGGAGTACTCTGCGTCTCTACATTTTCATGTGTGCGGCGCGCCGTCTCTACAGGCAGCACCGATCGCACTGATGTTTTGCATTCGATCTTGAAGGTTGATGCGAACTCGGTGTCATATGGTATACTGCCTTTATTCGGGAGTGCACAAGCACCCTTTTCACTCGCACACGCTGCTACAGTAATAAACCACGGCAGCGCGGTCTGTGGTGAGCCCGTTCTCTCCCACCCCATGCAACAGGCATCGACTCTCGCATGACCACCGTCCAGTCGTCCGTATTACCGGCGATCATGCTCAGAGAGGGCGAGTTTTTTTTCATTTTTTCTCTGCCGTTTTCAGTTGTTTTGGTGATATTCAAATGTCATCGAATTGGCTAAAGGTTAGGGTATACATGAAGCTCTACAGAATCCTTCGCGCTATCAAGAAAATGGGGAAAACATCTGTTCTCTTTCTTTACAAGAAAAAAACTTCCTTCTTGAACATTTATCCACTGTTTTAAATGCATGGGTCGTTTACCCGCATCCCATTACGACGACATTTGAATTATCACCGAAACAACATAAGACGGCAAAAAAAAATCCAAAAACTCACCATCTCAGATCGCGGGTCATGCGGACGAATGAACGGTGGTCATGCGAAAGTCGATGCCTGCCACATGGGGTGGTAGAGCGGGCTCGTCACGGACCGCGCCGCAGTGGTGTAGTACTGTAACAGCGAGTGCGGGTGAAAAGGGGGGGGGCTTGTGTACTCCCGATTAAAGGCAGTATATAACATACGTGCACCGATTGTGCCAACCTTGATGAGGGAACGCAAAGTATCACTGACAAGGAAAAGAAAATCACATTCCGTGGCCATTCCAGATGAAATTATCGTTTCTAGAATCAATTTTTAACACAGAATGCCAATTTTTTATAGCAGCTGCAAAACATTCCTCTGAAAGGAATTATGAGCTTTTTTGAATAGATTTCTATAACAAGATGGCATTACACCTGCCGTAACTGAGAGAAATGTTTGAAAAAAAAACGAAAACGGACCTTATATCGGTGTTCAGCACCACCAAATAACCCCCCTGGACGAATTCAGGTAAAAAAATGTTTTTTGACTCTTGGACTCACAAAAGTGGGATTGAGTTACCAGGTTGTTCAATAGGTTTTGTCGTTGGATAAGAAAAACACAATTTCATTGTTCAAAATACACTTTATTATTAAGTATAAGCTCCCTGAACATTAATACACTTTAAAAAACCAAGAAAATAATTTGGAAAAAATCCAAAAAAAAATCCAAGTCTCATCCATAGTGATGAATCGACGCACAAAATCCACTTCATCCTTTTTAAAACGCTCCAAATGTTGCTGAGAAAGTCGCATTCGAATGTGTTCTTGTTCCATTGCTAGCGAATGCGGCACCCATTGTGCACACAGCTTTCTAGAACCCAAAATTTCACTTGAAATATGGCTCACACTGCCTAATGAGATGTGTAGAGCCTCTACTAAATCTCTCTCAGTCAATCGACGGTCTTCCAAAACCATATTCAGTATTTTGGCTATGATTTCTGGTGTTGATGCGCTTTTAGGACGTCCTTCACGTGGATCGTCTTCAAGGCTTGTACCACCACGTATAAATTCAGCAACCCATCTTTCTACTGTTCTGATTGTCGGTTACCAATCATTATACACTTTTTTCATTCGTTCGTGAATTTCTCTTGGTGCTACGCCCTCCAAAAATAAGAATTTTATCATTGCACGATATTCAATTTTTTTCCGTTGCTGTGACACGGCGACACTAAATGGCTTGTAAACAAAGAATGAAATGACAGATTGAAATGAAACTTCACATACGTTCATATGAAGAGTGTACCAACAAAACGAAAAAAATGAGGGCTAGTTGCAACGCCCTCTCTTATCGAACGACAAAACCTATTGAAAAACCTGATATACCTGCTAAGGTGGAAATTCTTCTCCCAAACGTCGTCTAGGAGGGGGAGGTTACATATTTGGGGCGCTGAACACGAATATGAGGTTTTTTTTTTGATCCTCAAGTTGATTATAGGCCATGGTTATACCAAAAGTTTGCGACCGCGACAGGTGTGATCAACTGTTACGAATCGTGCCGGGACTAGGCCCACACAGTAGAAAATGCTGTCGCAAGAACAGTTTGCAGCACCTGTCGCGGTCGCTGGCTCGAATGGAGATGTTATGCATGAAATGTGGAAGCCGTGCGGTAATCGGCGCAGTGAAATGCGACGGGTGTCAGCGAACAGCCACCCAGACGAATTAAGTATCGTGCCTGTTGCTTCTTGGCCCTGCGCAGCAGCGACGGTTGGTCCTCAGCGACAGCGACGCCGCAGTTTTCTGCGACCGCAACAGTCCTGTCGTGGGGTATAACAATAGCCATAGGTGACGATGGGAATAAGGTATTTTGGCTACTACAACCTTGAGTAGCTCTCCAAAAAAAAGAGCCTTTCAGAGACTATGTGTAGATGGCATTTGCGTCAGATCAGCCTAATTTTTTTCGAGGCCGTGAACTCCCAATCAATATTGATTTTTGTCCACCCGCTCTCACTCCAACCTGACTCCTCAAGCGATTTCTCTTGTAATATTCTGCCCACAGCTTGTATTAGCACATTTAGTAGAGTCCGGTTCACACTTTTTCGCTCCTCAATTGGTAAGCCTGTGAGATCTTAATGATTGTCCGAAGACCCACTAAATTCGTTGTGAGAAGATCCTTTGTTCTGGACATTTTGTGCACAATTATCAGACGTACTCGTAGCTATAAATTTGTTGCAAGCCCAATTGTTTTCACAGTAAAACACCAGCCGCGGAGATCAGACATTCACGAATGAAACGCTTCATATTCCTAGAATAAAGCTCTCGCACGATAAAACTACTGGTCCTCTACACTTTACGAGATCAAAACGAGTATTCCAAAAGTGTAGCAACTACGAATGCTTCATGGATTAGAACCCGTGACCTCACTCCTCGCTGCAGCACCCACTGCCACTGCACCAACCGTTCACGGCTGGAGTGGCTCTGAATTCATATATGATGGCGCGCCGCCTCGTTCATCATAGCAACATATTTCGGCGTTGCAATACACTCTGGGATGATTCCTTGTGTAGAAATAACATCGGTGTAATTCAGGAGGCGACGAAGACTCATGGATTACACGTTATGCGTCTACGAGTGAAGCGCTAAAAACGCATATATCTCCATTCAGAGAAACGTTTTGCAGCTGCAATGTTAAAATTCTAATTCTACGCCGAAATGTGATCCTAGAAACGCATATTTCATTTGGAATGGCCACGGCATGTAATGATCCTTCTCTTGTGGAATCAGTGCTGACTGAATGTCCTTGACAGAATCACCTACACGACGAATCACTATGAATCTACCTACCATACACCTTTTTGAGCGGAAGTTACATGGACTCGTAGTAAATCCCATTAGCCGAGTATGAAGTTTGCATGGCATTCGGCGGTTAGTTGCGCTAACTTGGTATCTCAGCCGATTAGAGGCCGAATAATCAATGGCAAGACGGCTACGTGAAGGAAGAACCGTTAGGTTATCGGTAGTTGGGGCCAGCCGTTATCGTGGGCTGTGACCTAGTTGTGGTTCCTTAATCCAGAGAATAATAGGCATGACTCAAACTTACTGTCCATCATTGAAGGATACACATTGGAGGAGGTCGGTGTCCGTCGGTATAGGCTCTTCCCATACACAGACTGTAAAGAAAGTTAGTGTCGTTGTTATTGAACTAGCGGACACGAAGTGGAGTCTCCGTGTTCAATTTAGTACAGTGAATGGACAGCCCCTGTGAGGCGTCGTTTATACTTCCGCCGCCGAGCGGCGCGGCGAATTGCCCTCCTACAATATCGATCGTGCCGCGCCGCATGATCAATATCACAGAAATGCACTGTGCCGCGCCGCTCGGCGGCAGGAGTATAAACGACCCCTGACGCTAGATCGTCGCACGCGATCAAAACCCCGTTGGCCGGTGACGCTGTCAGCGCCGCAAGGCCAGCCGCAATGTTCGCTCCTTTTCCATTCACTCGACTAAATCTGATAAGGATATCATAGTTTGGGGGCATTATTAAAATGCTGATTATCTGATGAAATTTTAAAATGGTCAAACCTAAATGTAGAATGACTCGGCCATGAGATTATCAAGTTATTAGAAAAAAAACAGGTTTTCAAATTATTGGAAATGGTGCCCAAATCAGACGGCCAAACTGACATAGGGTTGGAATTACCTTCGCTAAAGGAGCTAGAACAGCCAAAAAAATGAAAAGCCGTCAAGAAATGGAAAAATCGCTTGTTGCAAAAGTGATGTGCGGGTCACTTTTTTAATGGTCTCTTCATTAATAGTTTCCATTTTCCGGAGGCAGCAATAGGCCATTCTCTGAATGGAAAGCTGCTAGCGATAACAGTTTTATCCGAGAATTTCGGTCATACTCGAAACAAGGGAAAGAAAAGGGAATTTTTTTCGCAAAAGAAACTCGGTAGAGCGGTTTCCTTCACTGATGACACTTCACTGAACGCACCTTTTGCCGGTTTTCTGTGTAACTGTTTTCAACATTGCCGCTATCATCAGAACCAGATAAATACATTATCATTCGTTTTTTGAAGTATTGTATATCACTCGTATTTTGAAAATGCTAGCCGTTTAGCTAAATCATTTCCTACACATACATACGAAAGGTTCAATCGAGAAGTCTTAGGCTGGTAAGGCATGAATTATACTCCGAGCAGCATACACGCTCATAAACGTGTTTGAGATAACTGCAGAAATAGAATGGTATGGCTTAGAACACAACGCCCACACATTTTGAAGCATCAAATACGACCCAAAATGTCGATTTTAACGTTCAAAATGCGTAGCCGTTGTGTTCTGAGCCATACCATTCTATTTCCGTAGTTATCTCAACCACGTTCACGAGCGTGTAACACCGACATGGATCCTGAAGAGACTTTGCGTTCCCCATTGGAGGTTGGCGCAAACTCGGTGCACCTATGTCATAGCATATGGCACCGAGTTTGCGCCAACCTTCAGCAGTGAACGCGAAGTCTCCTCCCGATCCATGTCGACGTTATGCTGCCTTTAATGCCTTCTACTTCATCATCTCGCTTTTCATTAAATGAGATTTGCAATAACATACCTAAATCTTCAAAAGGTACAACCCCGTCTAAATTTCGTGCCCCGATAAACTCGAATGTTTGCGACGATCCTCTCTACCAGCAGCACGATATTCTGTCACACCCTGCTGTGTTTTAGGACCCTTATAAGGTCCAAAATTTCAGGTATTCTGATTCTGATATTCATGAGATCATTTTAGTCCAATCCTAGATTTAAGATTCCCTGAATTTGTTCTCTATTACACTAACTCCGATGAGATTACCGGTACTTCACAAAAACAGTAGAATTTGGTTTCTTATAGAACTTTCTACTTATTTTTATATGACTTTTTAATGGACGATTGCTTGGATTTCAGATCATCTGAAAAAAGTCAACCCTACTCTGAACAACCCCAATGCTTTAACAAATATTGATTGTCAACAGGCTCAAAAAACAGGAACGTGCCAAAAAGTGTTTCCGGTTCTTCTTGGTTTTTTACCAACTCTAACAATGAAGGATCACTTGGGATATACGAATACGTTTGGAAATTACAATTGACAGTAGCTCAAATTTCTAAAACCGTTGTTGTTTTCTGGCGGGACGGTGCGGGAAATAAGAGACAGCTGCCACTCTCGGGCACCTCCAATGTGCTGAGACATCATAAAAGGAACAGCACTGTCAAGATATTCGCCGAATTCCGGCAGATAAGCCACTTTTCAGCTCCGATTAGACACAAAAAAAACTTTTGAGAAAGTTACAAAAGGGAGGGAAACATGCTGAAAAAAAAACAGTGGTTGAGTAAGCGTGCTGCAAGAAAAGCGTTATGATAGGCGGGACTTGTGGAGAAGTGATTTGGTTGAGTAGGCGCCTGAATCACTCGGTAATCTGCTTCAGCGTACTGGCGTAAGTTTCCATCCCATCGGATTCTAGTGAGTGTCCTAATCTAAAGCGCTATTCAAAGCTGGTTGCTTCGACTTGAACCTGAACATGTAGTCGAAGCGGCTAACGATACTGCCGCGATCTAAAATCGCTGAACGAAGCGATTTGAAGTCGCTTTGTCCAGCAGAATGTTACTTAAACAAAAAGTTCAAACGATATGTATAAGCAGCCTCAAAACCACTTTTTTAAGTAAAACATGGAATTTTTCTTTTTTTTTCGATCATGGTTATGATTGAACATTTATGTACAGCAAGGTAAATCACAAGTCAAATAAACATGAGAAGACGAAAAGGATGAAAAGGATTGTTATGCTGTGATTGAAGGATTCCACTGGAAATTCACGCCAAATGCGTGTGAGGTCTGCAATTTGGCGCCCAATACCCAACGTCTTGACGAAAGATTACGGCCTAGTAGTTTCGACTAGACGAATCGCTTCCATCATTGAAGCGACGCGACTTGTCACAGCGACCTAACAAAACCAAGCAGGTCGCTTCGACAAGCTCTGAAATACCTCGTGACTGAAAAGGGGTCTGCAGAGTTGCAGAGACCGGCGAGTGGTCGCCGAGCGTCAGCCTTGACGCGGCGACAGAAATGTTTCGAAAAATTATCGACGCGGCGTCAGTTGCCTCCCGCTGGCGGTGAGGTAGGGCCGTCGCGGTAAACTGCAAACTGTTCCAACCCGTCGCGACTCAGCCCAAAATCTGTTGTCGCGACGGGTTTTGTAAAGGGGTCTGCAGAGTTGCAATGACCGGCGACTGGTCGCCGAGCGTCAGCCTTTACTTGGCGACAAAAATGTTTCCGAACATTATCGTCGCCGCGTCGGTTGCCGCTCGCTGGCAGTAACGCACGGCCGTCGCAGGGTTAAACCGCTCTGCGGTGCCCCCTCGTCGCCCCTCACGCCGCGTCGGTTGCCCTCGTCGCCGAATGTAGTCGATATTGCATCACTCAGCTCTGTTCGTCGCTGCGAGCAACGCCACAACTTCAACTCTGCAGACCCCTTAACTGTTGGCAGTGCCGCGACTAGTCGAAGCGACCAGCTATGGATGTGGGGGGGGGCATTACGTGTTAGAATCAACCTTTTAATCCTACCTCCGTCTTCGATATTCCAAATTCGAATACTCCTATCCATCGAGACACTCATTAACAGCTTTTTGAATGTGACGTGTTGCGTCAGTCCAGCGACGCACGGCACCGAGCCTTCATGCCCGCGTAGCTCTCGCAGTAACTTGCGAGTGCGTAAGTCCCATATCTGAATGGTTTTTGCCTAGATATGATTTATTTCTTGCCGATACATATTATCATTGCATACCGATATCTCACAACCATCCCCATTGAATCCATTACTGGTCGACGCAAGGAGTTTGTCGTCGATGAATTCGCAGTGCATCTGGATGTGATTCTTCCGGGGCAGCTGAGCTATCAATTCCAAATTTCGAGGCTCCCACAATCTGAAATAGTACGGTCACATAAAATTCTGTCAGCAATACTATTACTGGAGTTGGGACGAAAATTAAGCAGATCCAACATTTCGGAAAAAAACTTCCAATTCAAACATACTTTACTTCTTTATCTTCAGACGATTGAGCTATGACGTTCGAACTGGCATTAAATGTTATATGTGTTACCTAAATTCGTATACGATAAGTAGATAGGAACGTTATCTTCATTAGGGAGCTCACCAGGTTTCGATTCACTTGTGCACTCCGAATATTCCTTTTCATAGACTCCACATCCCAGAGCTTCAACGTTGTATCTCGGGATCCCGATACGAATGTGCTCTCTGAAAACAGTATTACCGCTAAATAGTTTTCGCGTGGAAGAATCCATCATGACCATTTCAAAGCATCGTTCAGGGATAAAATTTTTAAATATTGGGGACACGTTAAGAAGGTGTTCTTTATAAAAGAGATACCTTTTTTCCTGCAGAAATGGTCAGTTTCGGGACCCTGTAAGATAAGTAACGACGGAAGTACATAGGATGAAAAACGGCCAGGAAGTGGGTAAATCTGTTGGATCAGTCGATCTATTGGATAGCCCCGCCCACATCATATAACTGTTCTCCAGTCGCTTCATCAAAGGAACAGTTGCCAAAGTTTCGAATACTCCTCATCCCGAAAGATTCTAACATCCAAGCATTAGCAGAGAACAATCCTATCTTTGAGGAGTTTTCAAAAAAAAAGTCCGCAGTGCATCAAACACACCAATTAAATATTTCATAGGTTTCTTGAGAAGTTTTTCCCGATGTCTGAGAATTTTATGGGAAATTTTTCATATTACGCTCTACTTCGTGGACTTGCCCACTCAAAAACATCGAAAACTAGCCCACAGTTTGTTTATGTGAACACTGGTTTTGAGGAAACGGAACGACCAATTGATTTCATAGAATTTAAATGGTCTGGGGTGGTAGTGAATGGATCTGGCAAAGCGCCAGTAAATGGTCTGTCAGAAAAGATAAATAGTTAGTGAATGAAGAAAAGAATTGACAGCTCCCGAAAAGTCCTTCGGAGGCCTTTTTCGGGGAAGCTATCCATCTTTTTCTTTATTCACACACTATTTCCGTATTCTCTGTCAGCTCGCTGTTCATTTGCGTTTTCAAACCCATTTATTACTACCACTGTTGGTGAATTACATCTAAAAGTTGGCAGTTGTCTCGCTCTAAAAGAACACTACCCCAGAAATTATCAGCTGGAGGTGTGCTTGAGAGAATCGGGTAACCCCACTTTCTCAGAAGCGCAGTTCATAAATTAATGAAGTATAGGGGAAGGACGATCGTTTCAAAGGCAGGGAAATGGTCGATTCCACGGTGGTTGAGAAGACGCCATCAAGTGGTTCCTTTACATCTATACAACTCCTGCCCCAGATCAACGCGTGTCCTGTCGCAAACACCTCATTTTGTGCATGGGCAAAGGTTCGTGTTGTCATGTATGTAGTCACAAAGCTATTTCGGTAGTTGAACCTGTCTAGAAAATATTGGGTAGATTTGTGCAAGGCGTCACATAAAGGCGTACCACTGATAACTGCGAGTCCGGTAACACCTAGTGAGTGGCCTTCAAAGCTCTTCTGTGCTTCGCGGGAGTGGAACTGCCACAGCTTTATGGTTTGGTCTCTGGAACCGCTCAACACGAAGTGGTTGCCAACTGTGTTGCCATAAGCTACCTGAAATTTATCCGAAAATTATCATTGTGAACGAAGCACGGATTTAGCTGCCAGTTGAAGTCAGCATTCACCTCACCTTTGTGATTTCCGCAACATGACCAATCCATCTCGTCACGCACTCCCCCGTGTCTACGTTGTTCAGAGCCAAAGTCTGGAATAAATAGAAAAAGTCGGTTCTCCATAAAGGACGAATTCAAGAGAAAGTAAAATCACAGACTAAGTACTCACTGCACAATTTACTAAGAAAAATTCAACGACTTACTCATCAATTGCGTTCACATGAGGCACAAAACTTTCACAAGAACTTTTACATACATACTACTACATAACAGACATACGTTTACATATATATTTACCTCTACCTACATATTCATCTAATTTCGCACAATTTTTCCATTTTCTTTTTCTTTTTCGGCTTCGTACGAGAGAGCGGCCCAGCACATTGAAGAATCACTTCTGGTCATTGTAAGGGCATGTATTGACAGAACGGGGGAAACCTAAGAAATCTAGACCTAACGAACTCAATGTTGCGACTAATATTTTTCTCCCAGATTTAAAATTAGTTCACATGAGTAAATGGAAAAATTAGCTGTCAAATGGGAGCACTATCACTTCTTGAAGTGCATCTTCATTAGAACCTCTAAAATATTAAATTACACCTGTTTGGCGGGTTCCGGGGAACAGCGGACTTTAAACTGTCCAGACGTCAGAAATGGTTTTTTCCCAAAAAAGTTCTGAAAGCTCTTTAAGAATAAGATGGTTTAATGCTTATGATTGGATGCTAGAATCTTCGGGATAAGGAATATTTAACGATTTGGCGACTGTTGCTTTGGTGAAGCGAACGGTAGACAACTGTTTTATGATGTGGGCAGGGTGATCCAATGAGTCGGCTGATCCATGGGATTCTCACCCACTCCCAGTCTATTTTTCGCCGTACTTCCGTTCTCACTTTTCTTGAAGAGACCTGATCCTTTCGTTTCCGCAGAAAAAAAGGTAACTTTGTTATCTTGCACACTGTCTTTAAGCCTTTACCATTCCAGTATTTGAATTTCCGTTGTTCCCATTTGTTCTTCCCTGCGCAAGAAAGTCAGTTCAAGTGCTGCTTTGGGACTGTTCGCAGCGGGATGCCAAATAACATGTCTGGATGGGCTACATTTCGAGCTGACTACGGTTTGGAATTATAATAATGTAAAACTAGCCTTGTCCCGACTGCCGGTGATCACCATGCCGGGACGTACGACAGCCATCGCAGTAATGGAATCCGCATGGATTGGCGGTCGCATAACCGGCAGAGTCGAGAATGTGGCGGATTTCTTCATCTGTTTCCTGAAAAATCAATTCCTCAGCATAACTACAAAAAAACGTGGTTGTTATAATAGAGTGAGTCCCGCAAAACCTCCACACTTATTTGAGTTATAAGCTGTTTGCATTCATAATCTTCGCTTCTGTTGCTTTTGTTGCTTAATTCTCGTGGAGAATGAAGGTTTGCAAAGGCTCACCCTCCAAGTATGACTTATTTCAAGGTGGTCTACGAAATACGTTGAGACTTTACTACCCTGTTTAAAAAACATACCACAACGTGTACTGCGACGTTAAACTGCATTTACGGCAAAAAAATCCAAAAATCGTGTAAGACTTTACTACCCTGTGCTTTTCAAATTTTTCCAGCAATAAGCGGTCGTGAGGCATGCCTCTTCGCCCAACTGAGAAAGCCCGCCTCAACTCGGTTCGGAGAAGTCTTCAGCAGCTACAAACATAGATTTGAAACATTTGGTTTATCCTGCTCACATAATCAACCTTTTCCGTCAGAAAGAACGCTTGTTCCATAATTTAATGAACCCATTGTCTCACCCTGCTTATAAAAAAGTGTGCGCGGATCTCAATCGTCACTTGAGAAAATTTCTTGCGAATTATGAAAAGAGACTTGCCACACGTGAGCATATGAAACAACTTTGCAGATATTTACGTCATGTAAGTAAACCCAAGATTTCATTACCACCATTGCTTTCCCATAATGAGATCACCTACTCGACTGACCAAGAAAAAGCAGATGCCTTTGGTAACTACTTTGCTAGTGTATTTTCGCCAAACGCCTCTGATGATAATCCACCGTTAAGTGGAAGCCACGCTCATTCAAATGACATCAACATCTATTTTCACCCTAATGAAATTAGCTCCATACTAAAAGCGCTCAAACCTTCTATGACGGAACCTTATGATGGTATTCCCCCGATCATTTACAAAAAATGTCATGGATCGCTATCTATGCCTCTTGCACATTTGTTCAATCTCTCCTTCATGTATGGAGAGGTTCCACATTTATGGAAGCAAGCAATAGTTACCGCCATTCCCAAGATTTCTGGAGCCAAAAATCTGACTAATTTTCGACCAATAAGCCTCACTCCTACGCCTATCAAGGTTATGGAAAAAGAGATAGGCAAGAAATTGTTGTCCTGGCTCAATGAGCGATCGCTTATGCCGCCCGAACAACACGGGTTCCTTCCCGGTGCATCGACAACTACAAATCTGCTTGATGCCTTTTACGACTGGAGTCGTTCCGTGAATATGGGTGACTCTGTTGATATCATATTTTTTGATTTCTCAAAAGCTTTTGATAAGGTGTGTCACAGCAAACTTCTCGCAAAATTAGGGCATTTGGGGATTCAGGGCAATTTAATTGATTGGTTCAGATCATACTTAGATGAAAGATATATGACAGTGAAGGTAGGTCTGAGCTTCTCCCCGAAACATCCTTGTGTCAGCGGTGTACCTCAAGGTGGGGTGCTATCCCCCCTTTTGTTCCTGATTTACACAATTGAATTGCCTCAGCTTTTGAAAGTGCACCAGAATATTAGAGTCCAAGCCTACGCCGATGATATAAAAATATATGCGTCTTATGGGCGAAAAGATCAAGAGCAAGTACGTCGTGCGCTTTGTACTTCGATAGAGATAATGAATGAGTGGGCCACCAACTGGAATATACCTCTCAATCTTGGTAAGTGTTCAGTGATGCATATTGGCGAACTCGACGCGCCTGAACTCCAAGTCAATGGTGTTACGATTTCTGGTTGTGACTCTAGCAAAGACCTTGGTGTTCATCTCAACTCAAAGCTCGACTCCTCTGACCACATTGACAAGACCATTAGAAAAGCGTATGCTACATTATTTATGTTGCTTAGAAACATTAAGTGCTCTGACGCGAAAATTTTGACACGTCTCTATAATTCCCTAGTCATGCCTCATCTGAATTATTGTTCACCTTTGTGGAGCCCATTTCTCAAAAAAGAAATCTCTAAAATCGAGAAAGTTCAACAGTTTTTCACCCGTGTTCTGTGGCTTAAATGCCTAAATCCTGATCGTGACTTTTTGCCTAGTTATACCGAGCGCTTGAAGCTTTTTTCACTGATTTCCTTACAAAAGAGGCGAATTTTTTCTGATTTGTTGTTGTGCTTCCGTATTCTTAGAAGGCAAGTAAAATTGCGCGCGGGAAAGTACTGGACTTTCATGCCTTCGAGCTCTAGACTATCCAGATATGCCATCCATTGTGCTACGTTGGGGAGCAGAAGGAGAAACCAAATGTTCAACAACTTTTTCTATCGTTGCGCGCGTTGGATCGGACAATTGCCACTTGACGTGTCCATGGCGGAAAACAAAATCATTTTCAAGAAAAAGCTGAAAAAAATCAACATGTCACGGCTTTTCAATATTCCAGATGCAAGCTAAAGAAGAACGGGTTTCGTCTTATTTTGTATTCGGCGTGGATGATATCTTATCCAATCCTATTCTCTACAGCGACCCAACCACTTATTATATCGTATGGCAATGGAAGTTATACATAGATCTAACATGTGTTGATCAGTCTTACCTGTGCCAGTTGCCATTTTATTGCCGTAGAATTTCATTAATTCGGTCAATATAGACCACCGACAATATCCGGCTGCTAATACCGAACACAAACACTTTTTATCAAAAGCGCTGCATTACTTCTTACTGTTAGCTGTACTTCTATAACCATGTCTCAAAACAAGCCGGCTCTTTATTCTGGTAGTTGCACTGGTGACTGTTCACAGTTATCACTCTCATCCGATGATATGCGAGAATTATCATTGCTTTTTAAGCTCAAATACCCCTTGTTTTCAACTATTCTGGATACTTGCCTTGTAGTTTACAAGCCTGGCGTGTCGATCTTCGCGCCCAACCCCATTGAATCTTTTTCAACTTAATCGGCGCGAATGAAAAGTTATGCGGAGGAATAGTATCTCACAAAATCATATTTTAGGGTATTCAGTGGTATATAGCACGAGGCACATTTGGTATTAGTATAGTTTATTAGTAGAAATGAGGTGCATGGTGATGCTATGTGGCGATGAATCCTCTGTTTGGACCACCCTCATTTCGTGCCGCCGCCTCGCTGCTACTCGGTTGCTTCTGATGGGAGTAGCTGCATACTTTATGTGACTGTGGTATGTCGAGGTGCGAGCGGTTAAAGGGTCTTTTTGAATGTATTGCGGTCCTTACTGGCGGTTGGAGCCACCACTAGTATCAACTACTCCATGTCCACCCATGATACCTACCTCACCAAGAAATATCATACAGTGTGCCTGTTGGACCTACCCTGATGCGCTTTCGCATTCGATTGCTATATCTCTTGTAATAGATGTTTCGCTTCATCAGAATCATCAGAGTGTTTTCTGTGTTCTCACCTCAGGCTTCCCTTGAATCGGCGTATCTCTCAAAAACAGTATCTTTTCTATGATCAGAACTATAGCACAATTAAACTTCTCGATTCAAAAATGTGTTCGGTTTCTTTCAGTGCGGAGATTGTCTGGTTCGGATTTGTTTTGATGCACTTCCTCCACTTCCTCTTTTTCTCTTTGTGTTATGAGCAGTTTTATTTCTCACGTGTGAGCCCAGGTTCTCTATTCTCAGGTGTTTTGTAGCACGTCAACTTTGACGTATAAATAAACAAACAAACAAACACCATCGGAAGTACATTCAAATTCGCTGGAAACGCCATTCTCGACAAAGTTAGCCTTCCCTGTGAAAAGTTTTCAAGCCTTCAGCGGTTTCATGAAACTTTTTCACACACTGCTCGGGTAATATGTATGACGTGGTGGTTGGTATGACGTCAAAAAACGTTCTTGAATACATTTATCCTTTCTTCCAAGTTTCCTGTTATCACAATCAAAAAGAAACGGTAAATAAATGCCCTGAAACTCCTTATTCCAATGAGATTATTGCCTGGCAAGGACTAGTTTTCCGGTTGGATGAACATGTTATCGGTGATTGTCATCGGTTCAAAATGGGGTCAGTCGAAAGTGGAAGAATATTTTAGGCAGAACAGTATTAGTTAGAATACGGAGGAAAGAACGGAGCAACAATGAGCTGAGTATTTTAAAGGGCGGGTCCATGAAAGATTTCATTGTCATAACCAAAAGTTTCACTGACTATGAGAGTGAAGAGACGGGATGAGAGTACAACTTTTCTCGTTCTTCTAGGGCCGTTTTTCTCAACTTTTTCATCATTTCAGCTCTATTCGAGGGCCAAGCAATCGATCTAGCAGATAATCTCGAAAATGAATATTATCGAGAACGCTGCCTTTGAAGGCAAGGTCCGGTCAAAGTTTCTTCTTTTTTTTCGTGTTTTTACCAAAACTCGGGTTACGTAGATTGGGCTGGCATCTGTAGCTGAACACAGACTGGACGTTTCACAGACTGTTAGTCCTCACTTTCGAGAAAACAGCCTTGAAGTCAAGCATTACTGTATTCACAGCATGATCAGAATGACCAATATTTACAGGAAGGTTCCGAAGAACGCGTGGACGATGGACACACCCTGTGTTTGACGGAAATGACTGGAATAACTTGAAAAAGACCGTTTTTTACATGCAGTGTTCACGATGATTTCTGTCCCCGAGTTTTTCGCATAAAACAATGCGTTGGCCTCCAAGTGTTACCAAAATCACAAAGAAACGGCGAGAAACACATGAAAACGTCGCATTTCAGTGCCATTATTCTATAACATGGACTAGTTGTCCGGTTGGATGAACACGTTCATGGTGGTTGTCACCGGTGAAAAATGGGGCTAATCGAAAATAGAAAAATATTTTATGCAAAGCAGGATCAGTTAGGGCCCTAGAAGGGCGGAGCACTAGAGAGTAGAGAATTGCAAAGGACGGGTCCACAAAAGATTTCATTGTCACAACAAACACTTCCTTTGATACTTAAGAGATGGGTGATACTTAAGTATTTCGTGTACTTCTCGTGCGTTTTTCTCAATTTTCTACGTCATTTTAGTTGAACCCGGGGGCCGCTCAATCAATAGAGTGAATAATCTCAAAATTGAAGATTATCGTGAACACTGCCTTTAAAGATAGTGTGTTCATCCAACCGGACAACTAGTCCGTGATCCACCTTATCCACTGATACTTATTGAAGTCACTATCTTTGCTGATCGGCTGTTTACGTATCCAAGCTTTTTCAGAAAGGATCAATTTGAAAGGCGGGGTTGCCCAATTAGTTGACTGGCCCACACGATTTTCACCCAATTCCCGATGGTTTTTCGTGATTCTCTCTTAACTGTTTTCATCGGTGGGCCCCAAAAGCCGACGTGTTTGTGAAAAAATTAGAGATATTTTCCTTCTGAACACTGCCTTTAAGCAGCGTTTTTTGCACCTTTCTGGGGACTATCTGTAGCATACGCTGCGACTCAACGGGAAATCTCGGAATCGAGAATTCGCCCGGTCCCTGCCTTCAAAGGCGCACTTCAGCCGCTGAATCGTTTTTTAATTATCTTGCCTGCCATAAAAAGAATTTCGCTCTGATCACAATGGTGTCTCCGGAGTTTCTCAGAACCCACCGTGAAAGAGTTTATGTCCTTTCGAAAGTTGTCTGAATTTGAGTGGCGGAAGTTTCGTGAACGAGTTATCTGAGGTCAGCCTTTCCGGACACGCAACAAATTTACAGGGGCCAATCTGAATGAACAGTGAGGAGCGGACTTTAAAGGCATCGTTCGCGCTGAAAATCAATTTCCATTTTCCGGCTCAATTTCATGAATGAGCCCGGTACATCACACTGGTGAACATTGGCGCGTCAAAAACGAAGGGTTATAAAGTTGAAAGGGGTTAAGGATGAGGATCAGGGATGTGCGGCAAACGATTTTGAAGAATCGGCAAACGGAAATCGACAAAATTTGTCCAAAAATGGCCGGGACAAACGGCAATCGGCAATCGATTGCAAATGTGGCAAAACAAATAAAAAATCTTGTGCACAAATTTGATGCAAATGTTTGCCTGAAAAGTAGCAAAAGAAAGTACTTTCTCATGCGCATTTCTGTATTTCGATAGCCATATAAGAAATGGTTTTTGATAAGTGTACGCCCGACTGTCCTTTGAACCTCGGAATTTGTTCTAATTCTAATAACATCCATATGGATTTTTTCAATAATGCCAGCAAGAAGTTTAACCCCTTACGTTACGTCCTGTTACGCTGGTATTACCTGATATAAAAACAGCACCTGGAATGAGCATTCTATTGAACACTGCTAATAGCAAAGCTGTGGTGAAAGGGACAGTAATTTTTCGAGGTTCTCTAAAGTCAGTAACCTTTTCGGAACATATGTAGTAGTCATTCAATTGCTTCGTGCTTCCACTTCATCGGACAAACTCAGAGTTTAGCGCAATGCAATTTAAAAGGGTGAGCACTCGAAAGTCGTTCAAAGAAAGGGAGAGGTCAATGTGTCCCTTCTTTAGGGATTATTTTCCAACAAGCGTGGCAGCCATGCCCCTTCTCTGTAGAAATCGCCGCTGCAGGGCTCCATGATAAAGCCATTACCGGCACCTGAGGCACCAGTGCGTCTCCGCGAAAGTGCCGCTGCGGCACCGCGATCGGTGGCTACGCGTCTACAAAATGAGCAACCTGAAAGCAACTCATATGAAATTAGTTATGAGCCACACTACCAACTGGGGGCTACGACAGAAATGCGCTCCTACGGTTGTTAGGTACTTTGTCTGGATAGAGACAGAGGGTATCCCCGTTACTGCGGGCAAGAAGATACGGGACGTGGGTAATCAAAACAACCTTGGGTGATTGAACCGCACTGGACAGTGCATCGTAGTCGACGCGGGTTCGCTGATGCATCCTCGCGGAGTCGGTGCGATTCTAACACGGAACTGCTGCGGTACTATCGAGCCAGTGTCGAGACGTTGCTGAGATTCAAGGCACTGCAACAGAATCGTGTCGGCGCAGTGATAAACGCGGAGCCGCTGCGGTACTACCGAGGAACTATCGCCGCACAGCTGACGGTCGCGTTACTTTGCCGGCTATGCCGTGGCAAACTTTCTCAAAGTTTGCAGCGTACTCGTTGGCGTGCCTCGCGGTGTGTTAACTGTTTGACCGAAATTTAGATGAAAGATTATCACGTGGAGAAATACAACTAAAACGCTCGTTTTCGAACAGTCTTGGTAACCTCCCCCAAAAAAAACTGCACCGTTTTCGGCATCTCTCCCTCCGACCTTTTAAATTGCTTCTAAACTGCGCGTTAACAACTCATGGCTACATGGAATTAAGTAGTGTTTCAAGCTCTCCAGAACTACGACTTCTGAAAAACCGCGGTTATCACACACCACCTCCTTCCCAAACTGTACGCCATCCCTTATTCCGAACTGATCACCGTCGACTCCGTCAATCCAGTTCATAGTCAAGCAGCGAATTTAATCCAGAAGGATGTTCCCCACGACGTGTACACCCTCCCCCACCGTTTTAACTGAAACCTCCAACTTGGTAGCATTGTTTTCAGCGTAATTGTGAGCATAATAGAAGATGGCGAAGTGCATAAGAACACGAACTGACAGTGAAGTCCAGCATCCTCTACACGACGCTCTGAAAAATATCTGAAAGCGAATGAGCTCTGAACCCTTTCTGCCCTCTCCTGAAGAGTTCAGGTGTTCATTCTTGTCCCGATGAATCCTACAATAATTGGTCAGCTCAGCAAGGAGAGGGTGGGAATTCAGTACCCTTCCAGACAAGAGGACACACGCGAGCATTGCTGCAATACTAGCACCGTGCCCTGACGTGTCCGCACGGTAGTAACATCAACTGCTGCAAGGCCTATTGGGTTCCCATTTGCATCCTAATCGCGGCGTTTGTTATCTATTGCGCACTTTTGCCGAATTTTTGTCGAAAAGTGAGAGGAAAAACGGCAAACGACAATCGACAAAAATCGTCGAAAACGGCCGGCAAACGGCAATCGGCAACCGGCAAACGGCAATTGCTGCACATCCCCAGCGAGTGAGATACCACCAGTTCGCACCAGTCAACTAGCCTTTTTTCATAAAATGTTGATACAACCGCCAAACAACGTAAAAAACAGGTACCGCACAAACACCACCTGCAGAAAAACTTCGAAAATGACAGTGACGAGGCCCGCGAATGTAGAAAAACTTCAAAAACCATTTTGGCGCGAAATTCAAGTTCATATCGACAAAGTGTTCCGACTGATTTCTCCTTACAATTGGAGGTTTTTCATGGGCCCCTTCGATATTTTCGTTCGCTACACAGGCCAATCTACAAAAAAAAATGAAAAAATGGTATACGGTTTTCTGCGCGTACGATGCCTTTAAGGAAGAACGAGGCTTCAAGTTGAAAACTCTCGCGCTGCTAGGTACTGCTGAGCTCTGATGGTCATAAAAAGGGCGTGCCAGAGTGGCGTCCAGCAGCGAGCGTGCCAGAGTGGCTCCATCCTATATCTTGCGTATTCGGTGAATTGAGAGTTCACACCTGGCAAGTGTTTTACATGGAGGGTCCACTTGACAATGATACGAAATCCTCTCTCTGCATTCAGGTGTGTGGTCATGAGTGGGTTGCGAATGGCGGAATGCAATCCTCGGACTACCCGTTCACCATACGTTCCTCGCTCTAATTCGCGCAATTTTCGGGGGGATAATACTCTGTTCGTAGGGTGCTTTTAGCAATTCTTGAGAAGTAGAGGTATCGTGTCCGCTGAGTAACCCTCTTCAAACCGAGCAGAAACCTTGCATTTTTTCATTGGGTGTAGTGTGCCCTTGAACACCTAACGAAAAGTGAACTAGGCAGCGCCAAAAAATGTCTGTGGATCAGGAATAATTACTGTTGGCTTTCCTCACAGTGTGTTGAATAATTCGACATGCAGTCCACGGCAACGGAAAAGGGCGATTGTGCGGTTGCGTATTTCCAATAAGCCTACTGTGGGTTGCGCCATAATCGACGGCAATATTGTAATTTCTTTTTAACATCTGAAGAGAAAACACCGAAAACGTTTAAAAACTGTAAGCTTTTTCTCCCACCACACTTTTTCAGTGCGCCCGAGGCCTTTACACGTAGAAATAAGAAGAAAAAATGAAAAATTCCACAAAATTGCAGATAAGCGGGAAAAAATAGTTTTTTCTGCTATTTCTGCGGGTGTCCATGGTAAAGACTTTAGTTACATTGACAATGTTTCTGTGTGGGGGGAAATGAACCGTTTTTCTACGTCACCAATGTTTTTCCATCAAAATCCAGGAGTAAATTACGACTCTGCCGTCCATTATGGTGCACTTTACGGTATGCTTTGTGAAAGTACGCAACCGCACAACCCTCTGAACATTTGTCACAAAATAGCATAGTTTACTGAAGAGCTGAAGAGCAGTTGACGCAGAATTGTTCGTCAGCTGGCTCATATTCGCCGAAGACATGAACATATAGAGACGCAGAGCCGGGAAGCAACAGAGAATTGGCCACAGGTATAGACTCGTGGAGACGCAGACTGCTTGTGAGTACACCGCACTCACGAACAACTGTGTCTTCCTTGCACGGGAATTTTATCAGCTGAAATTAGCGTTTCGGCTTTCGGATGACAAACATGACCACACTCAACTGATGTACATATTATTAGGGCAATTTTAATGAAGAACATGGAACTCACTTATCTCTTCCAACGAGAAGATCATTAGGGTCGTGAGTGGAGAGTGACGTGTAGTTATTACCCATACTGAAACATTGTATGTCGGAAAGAATATAGAGACAATGTTAGCGTAATTATTATATTTGTAGGTGCATCAGTGAGTTGGCTGGCTCTTCATCAGAGAAGAGTTCTAATTCAGAGCTTATATGCAGCGGAACTTGTGCCCTACTACTGAGGGCAACCCTGATGCACCCAAAATCGATAGAAGATGATGAAAGGCAGCAGCGAAAAAAGAGCGTTTCAATTAAAATGCTAGACCGAAGCGGGTCACGTCTCTAAATAGGAACACGCATTATGGTCAAATGAATTGATGTGAGAGCCCTTTGCGGAATAAAATATTGTGGAGTTCTAGTGTCGTTAGTTGCGAGCAGCACGAGCTGTGCTATACGTGAAAATAATGGCAATATTTTAATGAAGCGGCTAAAAAAGAGCCGCTTATGTAGACAAGCCCCATGGTCGTCATGGGAACGACTACGAAGGGAAAAGTATGCGTGGGCAATGTGTCGATATCCTTGCATTGAACTGGAAAAGGACTAGCAGCACCATTATGCAGTTGTTTCAGTGGGAAAATCGAAAATGGCATTCAGAAAAGGCTGCATGACGTTTTGCACGATTTGACCTAGACTCCAGAGGGGAGGACCCCAAGCTATACCATTTGCAAGTCCTCCATAAATCTGGAGCGAAGCCACTTATTTGCTAGATTTGCAAGTACATATTTCTTATGTGCCGGACGAATAAGAACCATTCTTACAGTAAATACATAGTTATGTATTGCAAATACTCGATGCACCGCATTTTCTCTATCTGAAACATATTTCTATTTGAAGCATGAATAAAAATCGACTTGAAGAAAAGAACCAGTACTCAAATGGAATGAGTTTGTTTCATCAAATAAGGACGACATCTCTTTTGGAGTAATTGCATGTTTGAATCGCGTTCAGTATTGCGTCAGCATATGCCTTGATTCACCGATGGGCCGTGGTGGCTCGAACGCCTTTACGTAACCACCAATTTATTGTATGTACTTTTGTGGCTATCTTGTACTTAGCAACGAAATATAAACAGAACCACTGTTTCAGCTTGTAAAACCCTAAATTTGCAAAGAAATAACTACAAAACCGTTCGTAGATTCCGGCCAGAGAGCGCGTGTGGACGCGTTTACGCGTCCTTAGCGTCCTCTTTTTCCTTCATTCAATTTGAATTTTTTTGAATCTGAAAATATATTTAATGTCCTGTTGAGATGAGCTATCTAACGGTGTAGCGATTGCAAGGGTTAGAGTTTGAACAAAAATATTTGGGAAACTTTTCAGTGTGCCATTCTGTGCACAAATACAGTACGCGGGTGTACTGCACTATACGTACTGTATAACGATATGGAAATGACAGTGGAACTTTTTTTGTCCAATTCTAACTAGGGAACCTCGCTAGTCAGGTATGAGCTTTTGAGAGAGTGTTAATGTTTCTTGTTCAAATCGGATACGCTATCTTCGAATCTGAACTCGGATTTTGTTACGGACATCTCTGAACGAAGTTAAAAGCGTTTTTGAAGCTTCGTGAAGAGGTAAGGGTCAGCCATCAGCCATATTTTAGGGTGTTTGGAAAAACAGTTTCGGATTAGGCTCCAAACTTCCAATTGGGGGTTATTCAGGGCACTGAACGCATACATATCTGGGGTCTGTTTGCCGCTAGACTTATGGCTACTGTAGGTTACGGTAGGCATTATGCCTTTTAACTGACTTTACCCACCTTAAAATTTCGAAAATCAAAAAACGGGCCTTAAATTTGTGTACGGCGTCCCAAATAACACCCACAGTGAAATTTTGAGTCAAATCTGAGACTTTGACCAAGCTACCATGTACACACAGTAAGCTAACGTAATCTATCAGAAATCGATAAACGGATCACAGATTCTTGTTTACCACTGCAAATAACCCCCAGAGCAACAATTTGATCCATATCTATCGTAGCAATCCGGAAGTCGGCTAACGTCGCGATTCGCCATAAAATTCCCCCTCCCCCGATGGGAAGCTTTGAACGAATCTTTTCGAAAGGCTCGGAAAATCGTCAAACAAACCATGGATTCGTGATCAACGCCCCAAATAACCCACCTCGAAGGATTTTGAGTGTAACCTGCAACATTTTTTACGCTTTCAGAGGTATAAATAAGAGCCCAACCGGAAATCCGCACAAGTCCAAAACGCTATCAGTCTGTGCAAAGTTTGGAAAATGTGCCTTCACTCGAACTTTGCTCAGTGAGGTAGTTTTGGGGGCTGAACACAAGCATGAAGTCCGTTTCAGGATTTCTCAAAGTCTAATGCGCGTTATTGATAGAAAAAAGGCGTGAAATGCGAACTTTAATCGGCTATATTTCTTTTAGCAGATGTCCGTAGCAAAATCCGAGTTGAGCAAGAAACATTCACAGTCTCTCAAAAGCTCGTACCTGACTAGCGAGGTTCCCTAGTAAGCCCTGAAAGCATAGCATTGTTGTATAGTGCTTCACATCTCAATCTTGAAGGCAGCATACACCCTCGTAAACGTGGTTGAAATAACTACGGAAATATAATCTCAGGCAAACTGGGGCATCGACAACAGATTGATAAGTTGTCATCTCATAAACCGCACCCTGTTGACAAGTCAAATCGAGCGTATTGTCAGCCTGAGACCTGCCCGTTGCCCAGCAATGTCAGCCGTTGTCGGGCTGTTGACAACTCGATGTGTCGAGTTTAGCGGCCTATTTAGCAGAGATTAACATCCTGCACGAGTTTTATCTAGCTTAGGAACTTTTTTACACCGACAAGCGTCGCAGTCGGCACACTGAGACGCGTTGCGGTCGGCTCACACACGCGTCGCGGTTGAGTCGCCCAGCCACCACTGGGATCAGCATTGGACGGGAAGGACCACCAGGTGCTGGGCGGGGTCAATGTACCGCAAACTTGGGTAATTGAATCGGCTGCTATCTCAAGATTCGAGCCATGCCTGAAAAATGCGTCGTATACTTTTCTTTTATCTAGGGCTCGAAAACGCTAGGTGTGCAACAGCTCGACATCAACCAGATCATAAGTAGCTGCCACGGCCCCGCCGAATATCGGCGCGTTGGCCAGCGGTGACTCATGGTGGGCGGGTCAACCTGTTGTCGACGCCCCAGTTTGCCTGAGATGGTATGGCTCACAACACAACGCCCTGGCCTCCAAGTGTTACCAGAATAACGAAAAAACGGCGAGGAACGCAATAAAACGTCGTATTTCAGTGACATAATTCTATATCATGGACTAGTTGTCCGGTTGGATAGACATGTTCATGGTGGTTGTCACCGGTAGAAAATCGGGCCAATCGAAAATAGAAGAATATTTCATGCAAAGCAGGATTAGTTAGGACCCTAAGGAAAGAACGGAGCCATAGAGAGCAGAGAATTGCAGAGGAAGGGTCCACAAAAGATTTCATTGTTTTAACAAACACTTCCTGTGATACTTAAAGGCACAGGACATCCAAAAAATTAATTTCTAGATTTCATGCTAATCTTGGAGAGAGTCACACGCTGATCACAGTGGTATCTCTGAAATTGTCCAAGACCTCCTTTGAACAAAGTTATGGCTCTTCAAAAATGCCTAGATTTTGAGGGTGAAAATTGGTGGACGAGTTGTCTCAGGCCTGTATTTCTCTTCATTCGCAATCGTTGCGCGAGAGCGAGCCAGGATAAGGAAACAGCCCGGCAATGGACTGAAGAACGGTGATTTGTTAAGAATTCATCCATCCATCCAGTCGATATCGAGGTCGAAAATCCGGAAGTGGGTCGGTCTCGTGGTGGTGAGCGAAGGGGGTCGGGCTTGTGGTGGTCGCTTATATTTCCCTTATTTGGAGGAATTGAGATCTCGCATTTTGCACGTGTCATACAGGAGAGGTCTTCTACACAATTACATGAAAATCTCAAAATTCGTATCTGAGGGTGTACTGTGCCTTTAAGGATTTCGTGTACTTCTGGTGCGTTTTTCTCAACTTCTACGTTATTTTAGTTATACCCGGGGACCACATAATCAATATAGCGAATTATCCCAAAATTGAAGATTATTGTGACCAGTGCTTTTAATGAAGCTACACGAGTAAGAAATTGACCTGTATTTCTCCACCCTTTTATATTTGCCGTTCTCCTAGGGATGCTGGGCCACTTCCACCGTCAATGACGTTTGTGGGTGGTACAACAAGTAGTATAATAAGTAAACCACATACATCGACGATGGTGTGAATAGCTCAGCACCACTGTTTTGGACGAGGACGACAATCATAGGGGGCGGGGAAAACAGGGGCGGGGCCAACCTCTTCCAACGGCGCAAGCGTTCTAACTAGAGCTGTATGACACCCCAGCAGCGTAGTTTTCTCAACAGCTTTTTCCATCGTATCTGCTGCCTACAAATGCACATACATACATATAGACAGGGTAGAGCCATTTCCAAACTACAATACCCGCGCTAGGTTTTGTAAAAACGGGGAGCATTTGCCAAACTTGGCAAAAAAGCGTCCGATGCATGTAACTTTTTTGAACGAAGACGTTTTTGAATTCTGAAAACGCTATCATATTCACAGCTTGAGTTCCAACATATAGTGGAGTCCACCAAGAGTGTCTCATTCACTTATCAATGAGAAGCGGTCGATTGGAGATCAAAAAACATGAAACTCATTGCAGCACAGCCGCTCTCGCTCAATCGGTATCGAGCGTGCTGGTATGGGATTCATGCACATTGATCCCCAGCCGACCGCTACTCATAGATAAGTAAATGAAACACTCTTGGTGGATTCCACTATAATTACGTGCATTGTGAATCAAAGTTAGCTAAAATCGCTTTGTTTTCGATTAAAATTGTTTTTGCGGTCGTTTCACAAAAACGTCGTGCGCAGCAAAGTGCGGCGAAACTTCGAGTAGTAATTGTACAAGTAATAGCAGAGCAATCTCTATGTTTCCATCGTGAATTAGATGGGAGTGGGACTATCTCGAGATCTGTGCAGATTGAATTTCCGAAATCCTCCATTTGTCGATCTGGGGCTTTCGCAACAAAAGTCCGACGTTTCAGGAAGCTCCCGATAGTGTTTAACGAAGGATTTTGAAAATTCAATCTGCACGGATCTCGAGATAGGCCCATTTTTATCTAATTCATGAAGAAAACATAGAGATTGCTCTTCTATTACTTGTACAATTTCTACTCGAATTTTCGCCGCACTTTGCCGCGCGCGGCGTTTTGTAAGACGACAGCAAAAACAATTTTGCTCGAAAACAAAGCGATTTCAGGGATCTTCGGTCCACAATGCACATTATTATGTAGGGATTCGAGCTGTGGATATGATAGCATTTTCAGAATCCAAAAACGCCTTCGTTCAGAAAAGTTACATGCATCGGACGCTTTTTTGCCAAGTTTGGCAATTGCTCCCCTTTCCACAAAACTTAGGGCGGGTATTTTGAGTAGATTAAAAAACAGTTGTTCGAACATTAAAAGTGCTCAAAGGTTTGGAAAAAATTTTGAAAACATTAAAAATTCATTTCGTGGGCCCAAGAGCAACTTGCAATACGGCAAACTCGAGTATGCTTCTTCGAGTTAAATGAGAAATGGAGGAGCCCTAAGCCTGGTGATGTCCACGACGCGGGTGCTCGTATGCGAATATGAAAACCGCAGTATTGTAACTACCCACTTATATGTTTCCTACATCATGTGCTATGCATTATCCCAACAGATGCAGCTGTAAAGACACTTTGTGATAGCTTTCTCTTCAATCAAAGTGTGATTTGAATGGGGAAGTGTGTTATCAGGTGATTTTTGAGCTTGTCTCTGATCTGGGCAGAAGAAATAAAGTAGCCACACAATAATGAAAAGGAACAAAGAAGTGGATGGCAAGGGTGGGGAAGCCAGGTGTCCATATACGGAGGTAATAGAATCCATTGGTAAACATTCTCCGCCAACGCGTAGCTAGATGCCTCGCACGGAAACCAGAGATGCCCAGGGTTTCGGAGGCATCCAGTCTGATTTTGACACGAGAATTTACGTAAGTTACGGAAAGTTTAGCCTCAGTTGGTGAAATTTCAGCTACAGCGCCCGCATATTCTACGTAAATTCTCGCTACAGCACCCGCATATTCTACGCTTATTCTCGTCAAAGCACTGGGTCGATCGAACCACCCAGTCTTGATCAGTACTAGAAAGGCGATCCCCGCTGCGATCGAGCGCAGCGCCGTTTCTTCCCCACGGCCTGCAGCATCCCAGCGGCCAAAATTATCCCTAGCAAGGTCTTCCAGAGAGTGACACGGGGTCACCCTCCACGACCACCCACAGAGTGTCAAGTTATCCGTGGGTTGACTGGGCCAACACTGTTCAAACCGCATCCCTGCGTTCCGCGTAGCCAACGCGGGTTGAGATTGCATTCCAACACAGGCTGTCGCTAAATCCGTAGATTCTCGCTACAAAATTATAGCGAGAGTATACGGGTTTCGCGACAGAGAGATCAATGTTTCGAATTTAGCCTTCGTTTTTACGTAGAATACGCGTAGAATTCGCACTCTTGTACCGTCGACACAAGAATATGCGGGTTTTAGCTATCGTAGCCAAAACCCGTAGTTTACCACTACATGGAATGGGGCGGTGTTTCAGGCCGCGCCCTCGGAGACATTTAGCTACGCGTTGGCAGAGCTCTCTGCCAATCGTAGCTAGATGCCTCCGAGGGCGCGGCCCGTAACGCCGCCCCATTCCATGTAGCGAGAATTTACGGGTTTTAGCTACGATAGCTAAAACCCGCATATTCTTGTGTCGAAGGTGAAAGGTTGCAAATTCTACGCGTATTCTACTTAAAAACGAAGGCTAAATTCGACACATTGATCTTTCTGTCGATAAACCCGTATATTCTCGCTATAATTTTGTAGCGAGAATTCACGGGTTTTAGCGACAGCCTGTGTTGAAATGCAATCTTAAACCCGCCCTGGCTACGTGGAACGCAGGGATGCCGTTCAAACTGTGTTGGCCCAGTCACATCACGGAGTGATTACTCGACACTCTGTGGCTGGCCGTAGAGGACGACCCGGTGTCGCTCTCTGTGAGACCAAGGCGAGGATAATTTTGACCATTGGATTGCTGCAGGCCGTGGGGAAGAAACGGCGATGCTGTCGATCGCAGCTGAGATCGCCTTTTTTGTACGGATCAGGACTGGTGTGGGTCGATCGACCGAATGCTGTGACAGGAATTTGCTTAGAATGTGCGGTTGCCGTAGCAAGAAATTACGTAGAATATGCGGGCGCTGTAGCTAAAATTTCACCAACTGAGGCTAAACTTTCCGTAATTACGTAAAATCTCGGGTCAAAATTAGACTAGATGCCTCCGAAACCCTGGGCACCTCCGGTTTCCGTGTGAGGCATCTAGCTACGCGCTGGCAGAGTTCATTGCTTGAGGCCTACTATCTCGCGATCTTCTTTCTCTCGAGCCAATTCAACGCACACATCGAAGTGAAATGCTCGGCAGTAATGTAGACAGTGAAAACCAGTGACAATTCTTGAGAAAAAAATTCTGGAAACGGTGATAAGTTGCAGTAAGTATCTACAACCTGCACGAATCGCACTGACTGGCTTTGGTCCCCTCTTGACTGTTTAGTTCGCACCAACGCAAACTACACAGACAAGAGGGAACCAAAACGGTCAGTGCGCTCCGTGCCGACCAGTGGTGTGCGGTAAATTTTTCTCGGTAAACTTTTTACCGAAACTTCCTACCGAGGAATTTTTTTCCGCTAACTACGGTAAACACGGTAAATTCGGTAGGAAATTCAGGGCATGATCCCTCTACATATTCTGTGCAACTACATATACAAATTTCAATGAACCTTCATGCAAACAGGACCGTAGTATCGCACATTTGACATGGTAAACCGCTTAATCATTCATTCCTACCAACGGAATGCTAATATACTACAACGAAACACATCCCGAAATGCTCAAATCTTAACAATCCTCCGGCTGTCCTTGGGACGGCGCCTGCCATGAAAACACTTCTAGTTTTGCTCGACGGAGTAACACTCCGATTAACCTTCTTGACGGCATAGTCGGGAAAAAATTGTAAGAAACTCTTGAGAATAATAGAAAACGTCTCCATTTTGACCTTGAGTGGAACACAGCTCACAACTCTGCCAAAACACGATCCCTCATTTCTACCCAAAACCTATCATTTCGAATGCAACTCACATTCCCTAAAACTAGCCATTCAGTCGTGGAGTCCCTTTCCGATCTATCCCCTCATCCTGTTTTTCTCTCGTGCTGCGACTGCGAATCAAAAGGAATACCGGCCTGAGACAACCCGTCCCCCAAATTTTTCCCTTCAAAATACAGGCACTTTCGAGGAGCCATATCTCCGTTTGTAGGGGCTCTTGGACGATTTCAGAAATACCATTGTGATCAAAGCGTGACCCTCTCCAAGATAAGCATGAAACCTAAAAATAATTTTCTGTGTGTCCTGTGCCTTTGAGGCGAGCGACCCACCAATGCCCAGTACCAGTGTTGGTTTCTGCGCTCCAGTGACAACCATCACGTCGCCCTTTAATATTTTAAGTCCTCTTGAAAGATGACGGGTTTTTAAAGTGCTTTTCTCTTGAGATCAGTTTTATTTTCTTTTGAAAGATCTTGTGAGTAATATATGTTCCTAGAAATGTCTTCCGGCATAATGCGGTCGTATTGAGTGCATATCTGAATAAGTATAGCCTTTCCCGAAGCTCCAACTCACCTGCTAGAAATTTCATTTCGCGATTCCTCGATTCGATGTTAGGTTGAATTTGATTTAAATTTTATAGGGTATTGCTGCACTGAATTTCCGCGAAGAAATTTTACAACTACATGAGAAAGAAGGAAAAAAATGGTCTTTTTTTCGTCTCTACTTTTTGTTTGTTTGCTGTCCCTGGTCTGACTGAAATGTCCTCGAATCGTTACTTTTTCTTGACGAATCGTTATTCAATTCATTCCTGTGGTCTAAGTATGTCCATCCATTTTCAGATTTACTTTTGTCTGTTATTGTTATTTATTCGCTAGAAAACTGGATATCACGGGTTTACGTGAGCTTGGTTTCATCTCAAGATGTCTTCGATGTCAATGATAGGTTTGTTTATGTATCTGAAATTTCATTTTTTCTATTTCTTGTCTTGAATCTAGCTACCTTTATATAGGAGGCGCCTTACTGGCGGTGCTAATAGCTGGCTACCTGGCTCGTCAATATGGATTACCTCCTCCTGCTCCGAAAATCGCCGGCATTGATCTAGGAACCACATTTTCGTCTATAGGTAAGGTAAATTATATTTGGTTTTGACAGAGTGATCGTTCCGTAGGTACGCCGAACAATTTCCTTTCTTCCAAATCGGCTGATGCTATTCAGTGAGCCATGCCAATCCACCTTAGCTTTCCAACCGATTCATGTCGGGTATCAGCGAGTCTGGCCCCCGTCAGACATGGCTGATCAAATGAGTGTCACGCGGTCGATCAGTTTCAAAAACATGGGAAATAGAATGCAAGAAATGCAACTGGTGAGCCCGCCTCCGTCCTTCCGCAGCCCATTTGGTCGATATTGATTTTTCACGCGGACCCGATCGAGGAAAGTACACGCACTGCGTCCTGGAGTCATAGCTCATCTACGCAATAGCGTTCAGTCCGCAAAGTGCACGCTGGTTGCGAAAGCGTGTTGCGGTGCGGTTCCAAGGAACCTCAGAGAGGGACGTCGGATCACCCGCCGCCGCGAAAAAAAGGCAAAAGCCCTTCGGGTGATTTGACATCCCTGTCTGAGAATCCTCAAAACCGCGCCGCAACACGCTTTCGAAATCAGCGTGCATTTTGGACCGAACGCGATTGCGTAGGTGAACTGTATATTGTGATTGACTATCGACCCGTTGAGAGTAGGCCAGAGTAGACAGACTCAGACGGTTTCCGATCCATTGTGACGGGGCCCTCGTGGCAGGCGCTGGCGCACCCCATGTATCTGTAAACGATGCATATGGAATTCGTCCATGACGCTGCCTAATCTACTCAGGACATATAGTAACATAACTTGGAATAAGTGGGATTAACTTTGAAAAATGCGTGGCTTCCCACTGTTTACTGGAGGCGATGGACAAATTTTCTTGCGTTTTTGAAGATTGTAGTGACCGGGAGGTCGTCTTGTGGCACCAAACAGTGAGAAGATTGGGCGAACAAAGGGAAGGACTAAGCAGCGGTATTGGTTACCGAAGTGGCGTCGGCCAATAGCAGTGCCTAGCCCGACCCTCCGATCCGGCTACCCTCCTCATTGTTTGGCGCCACAAGACCACAACCCCTAGATGCCTGTTCCTGATTTTTTGTTCTCCCCATCCTGATTCGGCATAGGGCGCGAGGTGTGACGGATTTCAATTGTGGTATCGTTTTCCTCCCGTTGATTTTTTTTCTGATGGCGCAGTGAGTGCACGAGCTCCTCAGTTAGTGACAGGTCGGACCGACGGCACGGAAAGGCTTCTCCGGGGTGATCGCAGGAGCACTGCGAGTGAATGGCTATAAGCAAAAGGGTCGACGAGCTGATCACAGGAGGGTATTAAGGCGCTGGTCGGAGCAACGACAGCCATTGAAGGATCGCGGGCTCATGTGGAGTTTGTCGGTCGGATCGCGTTCAACACTAGAGCAGTGTCTCCATGCCGGGTTTGTCTAAGGACGATGGCGGTCGGATCGAGGTATGGATAATGTTTAGGGTGTTCTGCTACAGACCGCAAGAGTCTATTGACGTCGTGGTCGCAGTCATTTTTGCGAGCGTGTATGCTGGCTTTACTGGATTCAATATGAGTACCATTGGTTTTGTAGCTATTTGATCTTTCCATCCTTTTTTTGTTTCCCATGTCATTGGTTTTGCAGGTATATATCATGCTGTTACTGGTGCTACTACAATTATTCCTGATGAAATTGGAATGAAATCCGTTCCGAGTGTGGTAGCATTTCTGTAAGTCATCTTAATTAGAATCCTTCATTTGCTGTACACTACTAATTAAAGGCAGTGTTCATGATGATTTCCGTTCCCGAGTTTTTCACATAAAACAATGAGTTGGCCTCCAAGTGTTACCAAAACTACGAAGAAACGGCGAGAAACGCATTAAAACGTCGTATTTCAGTGACGTTATTCTATAACATGGACTAGTTGTCCGGTTGGATGAACATGTTCATGGTGGTTGTCACCGGTATAAAATGGGGCTATGGAGGAATATTTTAGGCAAAACAGTATTAGTTAGGGTCCGAAGGAAAGCACGGAGCAATAGAGAGTAGAGAATTGCAAAGGACGGGTCCGCAAAAGATTTCATTGTCACAACAAACAGTTCCAGTGATACTTAAAAGGCGGGCTGATACTTAAGGATTTTGGGTACTTCCGGTGCTTTTTTCTCAATTTCTTCGTCATTTTAGTTCTACCCTGGGACCACTTAGTCAATATAGTGAATAATCTCAAAATTGAAGATTATCGTGAACACTGTCTTTAAGTTAGAGTCACAACATTTCGATTTAGACCTAATGGTACCGTTTTGGTTGGAACCCGCGCCGTTGAACAGCAGGAAAAGAATCCTCAAAGGACTATCTACGATGCTAAACGCTTCATTGGGCGAACGTTCGAGAAGAACAATGAGAATTTTTTGGTAATCATGAATATTCATAGCGCTTCGATTTGAATATTATTATCCGATTTTTCCAGGCTGATCAGAAACGGTATCCTTTCACAATAAAATTAGACGATACTGGCCATGCATTTTTCGAAATTCCACTCGATAGCGGAATAAAGTAGGTGCTAACAGTTAATTACCTTAGGAGTTTTGGTTCTTATGCCAATATTGCTTGTTGCACAATTGAAAGATGTTATTCTTATGTAGTCTTTCGTTGGCCGTCTGGGGACGTCCGTAGTGTCATCTAGTTCGTCTACGAGGCCTCTTTCAGAGAGATCGCAGTGCGACGACGACACGACCATCGCGTCGTTGTGCAATGCACAGCGATGTGATCGGGGCATCGAGTCGCCCAGCTGCGCGATTCCAGCACTTTTTACTTGAACGAATGCGTCTAGACGTGTTGCGAGCTGATCGTGCGACGCGACCAGATCGATGTGAGAGGTTTCTATTCGATCGACTTGCACTGCGATCGCACTCTGAGGCCTAGTGCATAAGGGCCTCTCAGAGTGGCGTCGCTGCGAAATTCGCGGCTTCGCTTCTCAGAGCGAGTGAAAAAAGGCGTGGCCTATCGATTGCCGCCGCGTCATATTTCTTTCTCAGCGTCTCTGATTTCTTCGCTGCCCTTTAAGTTTGATCAGAGCGCATAAACATATTGGCGTGCCATCCCTCGCGTGTTCTGCAATCTCAGACATTCTGGAATCGATCAACAAAAACGAGTTATAAGGTTTCGAATAATATACCAGGAGACACTACCACCAGTAGAGTCACCTTCAACTGAAAAGTTTTGCATTACAATAATGGTGTCCACAACAAAAAATTATTAAACGCCATGACGAAATAAATCCTGGATGACAAATTAAATACCATGACGAAATAAATCCTGGATGACAAATCAAGTGACATGAGGAGATAAATCCTGGATAAACAATTAAATACCATGACGAAATTTATCCTGGATGGCAAACATCTAGTGAAATAGGCAAAAATGATTCTACAGAGAGTTAATGGGCAGATAGTAACGAAGGAACCCTAACTAATACGAGATAGTAACGAAGGAACACTGACTAATATGAAGAAACTACAGCGACAAATAGTGACAGCGACAAAAATGGTCGAGACCATTTGCCTCGCAAAACGTCGCAACACGTCGCAGAACGTCGCTCCCACTCTGAAAGCGCGACGTTCGCTCCCGTCGCGCGGCACGGTTCGCGCTGCGTAACGCCCCCCCATCTCTCACCACGTCGCCGCGACAGCGAATTTTTCTGCGACGCCACTCTGAAGGGCCCTATACTCAACGGTACGCGCGACAGCGACAGTGCATATCAGCAATATCGATTTTTGGTCGATACATATGACAGACACTATGTTGCGTCGCTCTTCGCGGTAAGTATGCACTTCACCTGAAGGAGGCCAAAGACTGTCAGGGCGCGCTCGACGGTATGCCGCAGTGTTGTCTAGGGGTGGGTTAAAGAGGGATTACGCTCGATCGAGGAGGGTCACATAAACACAACCTTTTGTTCCGTTTTGCGCCCTTCACAGAAAGGCTACAAAACCGCGAATTTCTCATGGTTTCTACGCGTGGTGGTGCGGAGCGGAGGTTAGAGACAGTGAGAGAGTGCATGACAGACGGAGGGAGCAGAATCGCGCGCGCCGCTCGCTCCATGAGTCGTGAGAATTACGATGTTTTGCAGAGGATACGTATCGACAGGTTGTGAATAAGTGATACTTCGGACGACTGAAGAAGGACCACAGACGACCCACCACGGCTCATCGGAAGACAATTACTAGTCCTTGTTCTGTGTGTTTAACATGCGTATCGGCTGGTTGGGACTGCAGCCCACTGACTAACTACTCCGGGGGGGTCTCGTTCAGCTCCTTGATGACCTGTTTGCGGTAGTGTATTGAACTTGCAATCATTCAGTATAATAATATGTTTTGGTCCTATGTTGCTAAGTGAAAGTTTCTTTTCTTCAGAGTTGTTTATCCTCAAGATGTTGGTGCTATTATAATTGGTTATCTAAGGAAATCTGCTGAAAAGAGATTGAAAACACCACTACAACAGGTTCTTTTTGACAGCATCTGCTCATTTTGCTCCGTTGAGTTTCGTATGTTTTTCAGGTAGTCTTGTCTGTTCCAGCAGAGTTTGGTGAGAATCAGCGCAATGTCACAGGAATAGCTGCGGAATCGGCTGGTGATTCCTTTTTCGTAATGTAGCTTTTAAAAATCTCTTTTTTTTCACATGCAGCAAACACATCGTGTTATTAAAATGCTAATTTTTAACCTTTGTAGGTATGGAAGTGCGGCGCGTTATTTCCGAGCCCACTGCTGCTGCCCTCGCATATGGTCTTCATGAGAAAAAGGGTGTCGAGAGTGTTGTAGTCGTAGACCTAGGTACGCTGTTCCCCACAACTTATTGCGCTCTAGTGCATCTTTGAATTGCAATTACTCATATTGTTTAGGAGGAGGAACATTGGACGTTTCTGTGCTATGGCTTCAAGCAGGTGTTTTTGTCACACAATCCATGGCTGGCAATAATCGGCTAGGTGGTCAAGATTTCAACGATCGTGTTCAGAAGCATCTTCTTCTGGTCAGTTGATAAATTGTAACTTTTATTAGATGTCATGGTTTCTCTTACAATTTTCAGGTTTAGCAGTTGTTTCATTTGTTTCGGCCTTGTTTCTGAACATTCGTTAAGAAGGAAAAATAAGGAAGCATACATATGTTATCTACCTGTTAAGATACCCATAAAGTTGAGGTTTCAAACACCAAGCATTTGTCTACTGTTTATTCATACAGTATTTCCTAAAAACGCAGTCCGAACATACGTTGTTGGGCATCATCACCCTCACAAAATGGAATTTTTTGTGACGGTCTGTTAAGGTGCTGTTTGGGTCGCTGAACCCGAATATAAGCTCATTTTCTTAGTTTCTTGTTAACATTGCCCTAGGTTATCATAGTTAATGGATATTTTACCTTAATCTCTAAAAGAGGCCCAGTACACCGAGAAAAATTTTTTAAATACTTTTTATGCTTGATACGCTGATTGCAATGATATATCTGGATTTGATCAAAACCCTCTACAAACATAGTTATGACTCCTTGAAAATTGCTTATAATGCAAAGGAGAAAGTTCGGTGAACGGGTCGTCAGCACCAGAGCGAACCAGAATGAAGGTAGTGATTAACACGGGAGTGAAAACAGAAGAAGCGATAGAACAGGGTCATGCGGGTGGTTGAGTAGGGAATTAGCGGAGCTACGGTCGCCTTTCATTGGTGACCAGAATGTTTGGGAATTTTCACGATTCCCTACCCGAATTTCCGTTTATAAGCCGAAATTTCCACGTTCCCCTCTCGATTATTTAATTTTTGGGCAAAAAGTTTGACCACCCTCTTGTTGCTGCCCATCCTACACCATGGACACGGATCTTGGTTCCAATTTCTGGCATGTAGACGAAACATCGAAGCGAGTGGCTGGGATCTCTTTCTTTGGAGGATCCTTATGGAGCTTTCTTCGGCCCTCTTTTTTTGTTCTATTTTTTATATTTTTCTCTTTCTTTTTTTATTTTTTCTCTCTTTCTTCTTTTCTCTTTTCTTTTTTTTTTTTCTTTTTCTTTCTTTCCAATCTTATAGAATAAAAGCGACAGAAAATTGGCTACTTTCATGTGTTAAAGCCAGAGATCTTCAATTGTGAGATGCGTTGGCTTTTTAGCGCTTGAGAACATGTAAGGTGTGTGTGTTCCTCCAAACTGCATTCCGGGCATAGTATATTATCAGCTGCGCCAATCTTATGAAGATACCACTGCGACTTTGAGTAGTAGCCACTTCGAAGCTGGGATAGCTCTGCTCGACTTGATCTTGGTAAAGTCTCTTCTGCATTCGCGATTTGCGGCGGTGGTCCACTTAGTAAAGGAGAGTTCATATTACCCAAGAAGTCCATCACAAACTCCTCGTGGACTTCTTTGCGGATGTTCTCAGCATTTCCTGGCCTTATCGTCATTGGGGTGACAAATCTTTCTGCCTCCTAATCTGTCGTGGCGGCGCCGGCTTCCTCATCATGTCGTGGTAAGGGTGTTCAGAGTCGAGTGCCGCAACTGTTCGATATTGGAGTGACAGCATTTCATTATGGGCCTGCACTGGCATGATTCTAGATTCGTTACTGAGGTGGGTTGTGCTCGCCATTGCCAGGCTTCCCGTCGCAGTTCTCAGAGCTGCATTTTGACAAGCTTGTAGCCGATCCCAGTGTGACGAGGCCAGTAGCGGACTCCATGCAGAGGCTGCGTAAAACATCACTGATTGTCCGATAGCACGATAGGTAGTAGTTAGCAGCTCTTTGTTTTGTCCCCAGTTCCTTCCTGCCAGAGCTTCCAGGAGGTTTGCTCATTTTGCTGTCTTCTTGCGAACTGCCTCAGCGTGTAAGCGTCCCGTCATCATCGTATCGAACTGAGTAGATAAGTTAGAAGTTAGTCCCACCCGCTAAGGAGAACTAAAGTGAAGAGTTTATGCTCCCTCTTGTGTGCACAATACAGATTAGTGATTAAGAAATTTATTAATAACAATATGAGCAATCAATTTGTAAGGATCGAGTTCGGAAAAAAATGTGAAGAAACTGAATCGCGACGAGGCGAAACCCCAGAAGAAAAGAAGAACCTGAAAAAAATGAATATCAGGAAACGGATGGTGAATACCAGACCACCACTCGTTGACGAGGCGAACCCAGATCTGTTTTTTTTCACCTTCCCCTTCCCCCAGGTCACTTTCAAGGGTCGCCGTTCGCGCCCTTCGACAGGCGGCCTTAACTAGCGGCGGGAATTCAAATTCGTATTCTTCTTGACTACATGATCTCTCCGCCGCTAGTTTTTCTTACACTTTTATTTGGATTTCGAACTTGTGGTGCTTATTTCCTACTTGCCTCCCCTGGGGGGAAGCGGCGACCCCTGCCGCTTCGATCCGATTTTTTATCACTTCATTTTGCAAAGAAATATAAATATTTTATATAACACGAGATGTAACAAAAAAAAACTTTCAAAATTGTTGCAAAAAAAAAAACAACTAACAACCTCTAAAACACGTGAGACTCATTAAAATGAATTACAATGACAGTTTTTACTAACCGTAGTACGGTCTTCCCCCGCGGCGAAAAACGCCCCTACCTCTATGAATGCGAGAATCCATATGATAACTTTGTGGGTGAGCATAATAAGGGCTGAATGGTTGCCGAATCTGATACGGGCTGAAACGGGCACGTGCTCGGTAAGCAGAACCCCTCAGTGGGCGGTAGGCGACGATGCCATGGTTCCCATGCGAACCGTCCAGCGATTCTTCTGTGACCTTTCAATGAGGTCAATTTTGCGTCTGCTGCGACAAAATTCCTGAGCGACGACATGAATTCCGTAATTACGCCCTAGTAGTATACGCCTCCTGCAGTTGACCTTGTCTGCTTTCCCACGCTCAAACACGGCTCCTCTGTGCTCAGGACGGTTGGAACCTTGTTTACGACGAGCTTCTTGGCTGCTGCCGAGGTATCCTTGATAAGCGCCATCAGTTCGTTCGTGTCCAACCTATTCGTCTCCCACGCTGCATCTCCCCGTGGCGGGGCCACCGATACCAACTTTGTTCCGTTCCTAACGAGGGCACTCAATGGGGCGCACGCTTTAAGCCATACCGCTTGATCGATCTTCTGCTGCGTCGTAGGCCCGACCAGAATGCACGCACTTGCAGTTCGATTGCTGACTAAAGAGCCGATTTCCGCCATATTTTGGTATACCAGAAACACTAATTCCGTCGTGGGTTGAGAAATTTCCACTATATTAGCGAATCCTGATGGCAGCAAAATGAGTATCGGCCTTTTTGATTCCTCGATCTTAACATCGCTCCAGGAATACCTCATTGCAAAGCGGATCCCCGAGTTCATTAGGTCGTTGAGCTGGTTTATGTCGATTCCTACGTTCCCGTGGTGTCTCAGCTGTGCATGATTGCCGTCGTGTTGCATGATGGCCCGGAAGATGTGCGCACAGTTGTCCTTGAAGAATACATACGACTTTTGTACGCTCTCGAAGGTGATCAGATTATAGTTCATGTCATTCATCAGGAACTTGCGCCTATCCTGCTGTTTTTCGTGCTCAAAAATAGCAATCAAACGGGCCAATTGGAACACATTGAATTTGAGATCTGCTATTCCCTGATCGACATGAGCAACAACATTTTTAAACGTCATTCCACGGATTGAGCAATGAAAACTGTAGTTCAGCTTAGTGTCGAATCCGGATCCTGGGCATGTGTAGAAAATACCCAGACTGCTCGTGTCCTTTCCGTCAGCGGTGGCCCTGCAACATAAAAATTTTCTTTGCCTTTCTTCTAACTCTTTGTTTTTGAATTTATTTGTTCGTCATCCACCTCAGGAGGAATTTTCATCAACATATCAAATTGTATTCTTACTGGATCCTGACTTTTATTGATGCTACTTATCAGAGCGGAATTTTCACTGCACTCAATAACACGAAAAAGGTCCTCCCCACTCATTACTCAGTTTGGGCAGTGCCGCTGCATTCTTCTCGCGTGGGAGTTTCACGTACACGCGATCACCTACGTGGGGAACAAGTGTCTCCTTTTGAGTTAACCCTCTTGTCATACGCTCGCTTCATCTTTTCCCTATACTCCTTGTTAAAGTGTGAGGCGGACTCATGAGCAAACTGAATGCTAGCCGTAGTTCGTACTTGTAATCGTCGTAATCAATATGATTAAACGTGAGTTTATCATGTGGTATCTCAGCTGATGGGAAGTAAGGGTCGAACGCATGGAGCATAAAGAAAGGGCTTTCACCCGTGGCAGAATGCGGTGCAGAATTGTAAGCAAAACAGCCATTGGTAACGATATGTCCCATTCTATCGGCACTCTAGTCTTTTTAAGGATCCTTGTCAGGGACCCAATGACTCGCTCCGTAATTCCATTTTCCCTAGGTAGATATCCTTTAGTCACCGATTGTTGTATACCCGACAACTGACATAACTCGGTTAGCACGGTATTCACGAATTCAGGCCCTTGATCTGAATGTAAAATCTTGGGCCATCTACAGCCGTCACATATCCAGCGCTCGAAAACGTTCTTGCTACTGTTCTAGCCGATTTGTCCGGTACAGGGTAGGCTCCGTAAATTTCGTGAAATGATCAATCGCAACTAATGCATACCTATTCCCTCTCTCTGATAATCCGAATTCTACTAGGTCGATTCTCACGAGCTCGTATGGGCGTTCGGTAACAAAAGGTTTCAAGGGTGGTATATATTTTTCGTGTACGTTGGTTATCAGACATTCTTTACACTCTCTACACCATTTTGTAATATCTCTCTCCATATTTTCCCAGAACACCGTTCTCTTTAGAAACCTTGTCAATTTCCTCGCGCTCAAATGACCCGCTAATGGACCGGCGTGCGTTTCCAGAAAAATACTTCTTCGTCTGGATTCCGGTACTATTTTTACTGCATTTTGGTCAAGGATTAGATTCAAAAACCCATCACTAATCTCAAAATCTGCTATCTTGAATATCCTTCGCCTTCCTCCTAGACGCTCCTCTTCAGAATCCTTCCCCTCTCTGGTTTTCCGAATGATTTCGCGGTAGGTTTCATCTTCCATCAACTCTTTTAACCAGTCAGAATCATCGTTCACCACCGCACAAACCACCATTTCGTTTTCCTCACACTCTACAGGTTCCTCCGGTGCTTCCACTATTCCTCTAGATAGGGCATCTGCCACTACATTTGACTTCCCATGCACGTATTCTATCTGAAGCTTGTATTTTTGCAATTCTAGTGCCCAACGCAGAACTCTGGTCGAAACCGTCGTCTTTTTGAACAGACTCGTTAGCGGCTGATGATCCGTCTTTACTATTGTTTTCAGGCCATATATGAAGAAATGGAATTTCCTCACTGCGAACACGACTGCCAAAGCTTCAAGATCAGTGATATGATAGTTTTTCAGCTTTGGATAAAGATTTTGACGCAAAATACAACGGATGTATCATGGTATCATCAGATTTTGAGCCAATACTGCACCCAAACCTTCTCTGGAAGCATCCGTATATATGAGGAATGGTTTCGTGCCCTCCCGCGCTCCTTTAATATCCCGGCTGCGCGTAGAACTGGCGTCATAGACATGGCAATTCTTAGGTTCTCAAAAGCTTTTTGTTCTTGGCTAGTCCACACCCACTTTTCCTTAGGGCTGGTTAGTTTATATAAATTCTTGGCCGTTTTCGAAAATCCTAGTATGAATTTTCGATAGTAAAAGCCATCCCCAGAAAAGTACGGAGTTCGCCAACATTGCGTGGCGTGGATAATCAAGATTTTTGGTTACTTTCGCAGGATCTGTCTGTACCCCATCCTCATCTATAATATGGCCCAGAAACGATACGTGAGTTTTCAGAAACCGGCATTTTTGCGGTTTGAGCCGCAGATTAGCGTTCCTCATTGCATCAAAATCAATCTCAGTACTTCGTAGTGCCTAGCCTCCGACTCTGTCGCCACCAGAATGTCGTCTATGTAGACGAATACCTCGTCATCTTTGATGTTGAGGTCGCCTATAATCATATCCATCATTCGTTGGAAAACAGCTGGACTCGTGCAGAGTCCAAATGGCAATACTGCGAATTCAAAGCCCCTCACTAGTCGTGAAAGCACTTTTACGCTTAGCCTCGTCAGAGAGTTTTATTGCCAATAGCCCGAATGCATATCTAATGTCGAGAATAGTTTTTTCCGGCTAAGCTTTGCAGCAATGCATCTATCGTCGGCAATGGATAGGAGTCCTGTCGCGTGACTTTGTTCAACTCCCTGTAATCTATGCACAAGCGCAGAGTCCCGTCTTTCTTTTCACTAGAACTACAGGTGATGCCCAATCAGAATTACTTTTTCGCTATTATCCCACGCTCCAATAAACCCTTTATAATGCCTTTGAACTCTTCGCGAGCAGCAATAGGAACCAGTCTTGTCTTTTTTGCTTAATAGGTTTACTGCTTCCTGTATCAATTTCATGTACCACTAAATCTGTTTGAGTGAGTTCAGCATCACTCAGCGCAAAAACATCAGTATACGCTTCGAGGACTTTCTGCATTTCTTCACTGAGCTCGCTTCCTTCCGGCACCGCAGACAAAAGGGCCTTGGACCTCTCTTCTCCAACAAGCTCTTTCATGTTTTTCCCCAAATCCAACATGTTCGTCGTGGCTTCGGCCTCCTTAGGGTTTATCCATTGATCTGTGCTCCACTCTCCCACACTTTCTCCCGTATGAAAAACTACGGCTTCCGTTGTTCTATTGATAACAGGTATTTTGATTTCGCCTCCCATTGGGGTTGGACACAACCCATCGCTTATGAAGGGATTGCTGGACCATAATACAGGATCTTGGTGGATTAACGCACATGTAAGTGTAACCAGCCTGGAACCTCCTGCAGGAACATAAATCCTATCTTTTACAACAGCCTTTTTAACCGTTTCTGTGAAAGAATTTTCTTCAGTTCTCCTTTCACGCATATGGTTGGCCACTTCCATGAGTTGCAACCCGAAAGCTTCTAGTGCATTAGTGCCCAGGATTGTGATATCGTCTAATCCTCTCCCAACATAACAGGATATGAGTTTGGGAACACCCCTTAGGGTAATTTTGAGACGAATGCTATCTACGAAATCCACTATATTTCCAGAAGCGTCACGTATTTTTGGAAGTTTCTGTTGTATACGTTCCACAAACCTGTCTAGATCAATTCCATGCGCTAGAGCCTGCTTGAAAAATGCCAGCGGAATAATCGAAACTTCAGATCCCGTGTCAAGGAGGGCAGTCGTTTCTGTACCGACGAGATGAATTTTTTCTGTGGACTTTTTGCCAAAAAAACTGTTTCCTTCTTCAGAATAGGGCTCTCCTGCAACGCACGCAAAGGAGTCTACCAATGCCGTGAAGGACGTTCCTTGCACCCCTTCCTGCACCTCCACATTCGCTTTCCCTTCTTTCATAACACGGCATTGACTTGCTAAATGTCCCACTTTACCACATGAGTAACATTTCCTTCCCTCCGCGGTTCTAATCACATTTGTTTTCGCTACCACTTGGCTTCTATTGAATGCATGATTTGTTGATGTACTCCCATTTGAACTACTCCCTGCCTCTCTAGGAATGAATTGTTTTTGATAATGGGCTTTCTCTGTGAATCTCGTAAATTTGCCCGCAGTCTTGAACTTGGAAAATTCCTGAGTGACCCTACGATTTCTTTCAAGACGTAGCGCAACTTCCTTGACTTTTTCATACACCTCCCTGTTGTTATTTGTTTCTAGCGCCTCCGCTAAATTATAGCTTCCATTCCAATTCGCAAGTTGTCTGAATAATATTTCGGCTTTTTGCAAAGAAACAGCGTCAGGCGACATATCTTGATACGCTTTACTGGCGAGTTTTTCCAATTGTAAACAAAACTCTGCGACTGTCTGACCATCTTCCATTGTAAGTGTGCGAAGCTCACTCAAGGCTTTTACGCGAACGCCATTACTGTCCTCTTGCACCCTCTCTTTCATTGCTGTGACTACCTCATCAAAACTACCCTGTTTGACATACGATGGAAGAGTTTCAAACATTGTAAGTGCATCTTTCCTGAGGAACCCTTCCAACAAATTTATCAGACTCCTATCAGGCCAGTGCGTTCGCGGATATTTGATCGAAAACGACTTCAAAAACCGCTTAAAGCTTTCCTGAGGCTTTCCCGTGAAGGGTTGAACATCCGGCAAGGCCTGCGTTCTCATTAAATCGATCAATGAAAAATCTTGAGACATTCCTGGCCAACTCGTACCTGTGTCCGATTGATGTTGTCCTGGGTTTGTTTGCCTCCATTTTTCGCTTGGTGTAGGCCAGCAGGATGTCGATTGGTATGTCTTCGAGGGCTCCAGGCAGTCCGTCTGAAATTGTTCATTTGCTGTCTGTATACAGAGCTGCTCTGCAAATTTTGTCCAGCGTGCTTTTGTTCGGAGCTGGGGTTCTTCCTTACCTACGGCTTGCATTCGAACAGCTGGCTGTCCTGCAGTCATGGTTTGTGCCGGCTGAATCGCGCCTTCTCGAGCCATCTCCGAAGCACGTTTTTCGAGACTCAGTGATTCCATCTGAATATTCAAATCACTAATCTCCTGAATCAATTTATGAATCCTCAATTCATAATTTTCCTTGCACTCCACTAGTTTTCGTACTGTGAGAAGGAGGTCTTTTTCCATACCACCTACTGAGTCATGCATTTCCTTCATTAATCCCTTACGCTGTATGCTTTCCTCAAAAAATCGCTCCAACTGATCCACCCGTACTATATTAACGCATCTTAGTAGCTGCACTACTTCCGGGTCCACTTCATTTTGTTTCACGTTCCCTACGAGTTCGACCATTGCGCACCTAATAGTCTCTTCCGCCACTTCGATCTGATTGGTGACAGCTTTATCAATGTTTTCTCTTTCTGTGTCACCCGCCCGCATGGTTTTTTTTACTCTCCCTCACACTCAATTCTTATCAGGTTCAGAGCACGTCGTACAATTTTCATTGTACTCTTGGAATTTCATACCCGTGTTGCTTACCTCTGTCTCCACACTGTTTTCTCTAGCCGCATTGTCGTTCGCTTCAGTACCCATGGTTTCCTCATTTCCATCGAGTAGCATGGCCTCTGTGTACTGTGATGACATCTGCAACACTGACTTTTATTCAACTTGCCTTGCACCACACTATGCAAAGACTCAAACGTTTGTCGAAACACAAAGTCGTTGAAATCAATAAGGCTATGAAATGGCCACAAAGGCTAAGTCAATACTGATCACAATTTTTTAAACCACTGAGGTTTTGTTTTGTCACTGAGACTGTTCCCTTAGCCACTTAGGCACTTCTATCACAGTACACTTCGCCACCAAGGCCTTTTGAGCCACTGAGGCCGTTTTCGTTTCGTCCGTAAGACCACTTCTGAGAAAAAATTTGGTCCACCAAAAATCGATCACCTAGATCGACGAGGTCACTCTGGTGCCTTTATCACTTTCTCCGAGTCGGGCTCGCCACAATCTGATCGACTTTCTCTTTTTTGGTGCTACCACTGAGGCAGTCTACCGCTTATCTTCAAAATTTCCCAAAACAGTCGATCTCTATACTGAAAAAACCTTCCAACAATCACTTGTATTGTGCAAACTCGAGGTTGGCTTGGCCCCCAAGTAGATAAGTTAGAAGTTAGTCCCACCCGCTAAGGAGAACTAAAGTGAAGAGTTTATGCTCCCTCTTGTGTGCACAATACAGATTAGTGATTAAGAAATTTATTAATAACAATATGAGCAATCAATTTGTAAGGATCGAGTTCGGAAAAAAATGTGAAGAAACTGAATCGCGACGAGGCGAAACCCCAGAAGAAAAGAAGAACCTGAAAAAAATGAATATCAGGAAACGGATGGTGAATACCAGACCACTCGTTGACGAGGCGAACCCAGATCTGTTTTTTTCACCTTCCCCTTCCCCCAGGTCACTTTCAAGGGTCGCCGTTCGCGCCCTTCGACAGGCGGCCTTAACGGCGGAATTCAAATTCGTATTCTTCTTGACTACATGATCTCTCCGCCGCTAGTTTTTCTTACACTTTATTTGGATTTCGAACTTGTGGTGCTTATTTCCTACTACTGATAACCAAGAATCGTAGGGTTTCTTTCGTGCGAAATTTGCATCCCGTTAATGAAAACTTTCGGCATGTACTTCGCTTGAGCAGTGTTGGTCGTTAGCAGGGAAACAGTGGTCTTTGAAGTGACAGTTGTGAATGAAGGTCTTCCAAGGCCTCTGTTAATATTGGTAGGTAGTCGTTGAGATGTTTCTCACAAGTTGTAACGTCAAGGTCCGACGCGGTCGGTGTGAGGTCGTCTGCGTATCCAATGAGATTTACTTCTGGTGGGGGTCCCGGTAGGTCGGCGATGTAAAACGAGAAAAGGGGCGGCGAAATTACTGCTCCTTGAGGCACTCCGGAGCGCACCAGTCTCACATTAGACATTTGTTCTTTGAACTCTGTGTGAATTGTTCTTCCCTTTACATAGCTTGCGATCTAGCGGGTTAGGCCTCTTGGTAGCGGTGATTCTGCTAATTTCTGACAGAGGATGGATGTGACGTCGGTATCGTAGGCCTTATTCAAATCCAACGCCACCATAAGTGAGCGGCTTTGTGGTCTCTTCTCATTCATTCCATCTGTGATGATTCCAGTGAGTTCGACCAGGGCGGAGGTAGTGGAGAAGCCTCTTCGGAAACCATTTTGCCAACTGGGAACCCGCTGATGAGTCTCCAATTTAGGCAGAATGGATCTCTCCAGAGTACGGGCCATGGTTGAGATAATCGAAATGGGCCTGTAGCTGCTCGGATCTTCGGCGAGTTTTCCGGGCTTCAACAGTGGAAAAATCCTGGCTTCCTTCCATGACGCTGGTATCAGCCCTGTTGACAGGGTCCTGTTGAATAGCGCTTTGAGGCATTCGCGGAAAATCGGTCCAGTATGTTTGAACCTCAATACACTGCGTTTCATAACTATAGGTCCACGCAAGAATTTCGAGTTTCCGGGCTCGCCGTACATTTTGGTGGTCTGTGGGCGTTCCCATCGGAATCTTCACCCTTTAAAACCCCGATAAAAATCCTCCTGCCCATCCATGATTTTTTATTAGGTTTCCGTGAATGATAGACACAATTGTGACCGTTTCGAAACTATAGGTCCATCGAAGGAAAATTACCGTTTCTTTGCTAGTACAAATGAAACTGGAAAACAGGGGTTATATACGGACTCCCTTAACTTCGTGCTAGGTATGCCTCGTGGAAATCGCCTGTCTCCGGGTGAACAATCTCAAACGGAAGCGCTCAACGCGGCTGGATGGTCAAGAAGGAGGATTGCGGAGCATCTTGGACGATCGCACAATTGTATCAACATCTACCTACGGGATCCTGAGCGATATCGGAGGAAGAACCCCGGAGGGCGTCCGAGACTGCTTTCGGAGCATGATGAAAATAGAATCAGACGCCTTCTATCGAACTCAACTATGAGTCTCAACTGCTTGCGCAGCAAACTTTCGCTTTCGACGAGCAAAAGTACGGCTTGGAGGGCAGTTCAGTCGCAAGAGAACCTCAGAAGAGAATTAAGGAAGCGTGTGCCAGGAGTAACGGAACGGCACAAGGCGACAGTTTGCTACCAAAAACATCACAACGGATTGGTCAAATGTAAGGCGATTTTGCTCAAACGCTGCTCCGTGGCCCCAATCATTCCAAAAGCTTCAGATGATCTGGAGCGACGAAAAAAGTTCAATCTGGACGGACCGGATGGGGGAAGAGGTAACTGGCGTGCTCTACGGAAGCCACCGCGTGTCTTCTCTCGACGCAACTTTGTTGGTGGATCGCTCATGGTTTGGGGTGCATTCTGTGGATCTGGTCAACTCGAGCTTCCATTCGTTTCGTGCCGTGTGGACTCCGAGGACTACCAGAAGGTTCCAGAGGATCATCTTCTGCCGTTTATCCGACGGCATCGTAGCCAGGCCTTTACTTTTATGCGCGACAACGCTGCTATCCATGCTAGTCGGTCGACGTCAGCATGGCTTGCAAGGAGCAAAGTAGAGGCTCTCGGTTGGCCCGCGTGTTCACCTGATCTTAACCCTATGGAGAACCTCTGGGCCATCATTGTGCACAAGATTTGCAGTGACGCTAATCAGTACGCAACAATCGACGAGCTGAAGGAGCCGATCGCCAACGCCTGGGTATCAGTGCAACCCACCGTGATCAAAAATCTGGTCCAGAGCATGCCGAAGCGATTCTTTGATGTTCTTTTGAATCAAGGAGGACAGAAAAGTTACTAGATCGTTGATTTTTGTTATTTGTCGCAATATAACTTTGATTTCTTTTAGTGGACCTATAGTTTTGAAACGGGTGTTTTTCAATCCTCGAGCTCTTAAGAATCGTAACCAATCTGAATTCGCGTCTACGGTTCTTCATAGAGGTTTTCGAGGGCGCTGATTTCGTAGGTGACCACTGCAGAACATTTGAGTTAGAGCGAAACACAAAATTACGGAGTTCATGGGTGGACCTATAGATATGAAACGCAGTGTAGGAGCCACTCCATTTGTATCCAGAGCTCTAGAAGCCTTGCATTTCCTCAAAGAGGGGTCGATGAGGGCGGCCGTGATGATGGGAACGTCGTTTCTTGGGAAAGTTTCAATCCATCTGTAGGTCCTCCGGGACGACTTTAGGCTTCTATGAGGACATGGAGAGCCAATCTGCTTGCATAGGTTTGCCGCCCTCTTGTTGCTGATCGGCTGGCATTTGTGCAGAAATTGGAGGGAGTTCGGTTTCGCTAATCGGCCATCTGGAATTCCTGCGATGGTCTATGCCCTCTACAAAAGATCTCCAAGTCTGTCGTCGATCTTTCTTTACCTCATCTGCGATCTCCTTGTTGAGCTCGGGAACTTGGGTGTTGGTAGGATCTGTTCACCGAATGGTGTCTCGATCGCGTATCAGGTCCTTGGCGGTATCAGATAGGCAAGGAGTGAAAACCTTACGTCTGCCCTTAGTAATACATTGCGAAGTTGCTGATTTGATGGCTGATGTGAGGAATCGATCCATCTGTTGCGGGTTTGCACGAAAGTCAAAACTAGCCGACTGCTGCTTCAACACTGACGAAAACCTTATCCAGTTAACCTGTCAAAGTTGACGAACGTGGTCCTCGGCGATGATGATATGTGGGCTTCGCTCTTAAATTCCATCAGGATTGGGAGATGGTCACTAGCTCCTGTGTTCATGGTGTCTCAAATAGCTGACGATGCGAAGTCCTGCGAACATAAGGAGAGGTCCGGCGATGAGGGTCTTCCATGCGTCGGCTTCATTGTAGAACGTGTTGCGTCATTGAGGATCACTAGATTGGACTGGAAAATTTCCTCTTCAATGTCCTGTCCGCGTTGGTCTTTTTCGCCCAGTGACCAGAGAGCGCTATGGGCATTGACATCTCCCATGACGATTGTGGATTTGCTACATGTGAGGAACGGTGAAATGGACAATGCGTAAAAGGGTGGACCCGAGGATCTTGGCGGAGAGTATATGTTGTGAAGGTGTACAGGCCCGGATCTAGTTTCTACACTTATGGAGCTGGATTCCGTTGTACCATCGTCAACTCCAGCAGTAATCACACTGCACTGTAGATTGCATCTGACGAGAAAAGCCACTCCACCTCCTGAGCTCGATCTGTCGCTCCTCAGGCAAGAATAGCCTCGGACAGTAGGTGTACCATGGCGTGTGTCCAGCTTTGTCACTTGCAGTCCTATGACATCGGCCCCTATGCGATGAGCAAGAGCTTCCAATTCAGCTGTTCTGTTGCGAAAACCATTTATGTTCCATTGGATCACCTTTAATGAGTCTGAGTTGATATGTTGTGATTGTTGTGTTGACCCGGTTATGCAGTTGGGGCATACTTATGAACTATCCGCATCCTTGAAGGACTTGAGGCCTGAACATTGTCTCACGTGGGTCCATTTTCTGCACTTGGTACATTGGGCATTCCCTGCTGCGGCTGAGCTACCACACTGGTTGCAGGGCCATCGGATACGGCGAAGGGGTCCAGGGTTTGTTTCGATTGCGGCACGGAGGAGAAGACAACGGATCAGCAGAGCCGGTTTATGCTGATCCGTAACCGAAAAAATTGGCTCCAGGACTCGTGAAAGAGTGAAATCTGGGAGGTATAGTTAAGGACCTTCGACTTCGTAAGGATGACGGCTTAGTAGACGACTTCTTCCGCGTACGCTCTCGCCAGCGAGTAGACGATCCTCCATAAGAGCGACCACCCTCTTCGCCACCTGTTGCGAAAGTAAACAACCGCGCTTGAGCTCGCGATAGGAATTCGTTCATCAATGTAGCTGTTGCTGTTAGCGTAAAAATCTAGTGTATGGGCACGGCACGTGGTAGTGTTCGAGAGGGATTGGGCCTGTGGTTGTTGCCTATATCTCTATCATTTGGAGAAAATGATTGATTGATTGATTTATTTATTACACGGTGGAACCGCGTCAGAGACAACAACAAAAATAAATACCCAAACGGCAATTAAGAGACTAAAAGCACTAAAGTCAGTCGAACAACAATAGACACATGGACCAAGTAACTATTAGGCATACACCGGCACCATGAAGAAAATAGATCTTACAAACATTACTCCTGGGACAACAGATAACTCTTAAGTGTCTTTTTGAATTCACTGAGTTTCCTCACTACCAAACCTGACCGAAGTAGTTTACTGAATTCAGACCCCGCCCTATTGACAAAGAAGTGCTGTCGTACATTCCGCCTGGCCCCAATGAGGCCCAATTTCACCGGTTGATGGCCCTAGTGGTTGATGGTCTAAGGTTGAACAGCCGGCTAGCCTTGATACCAGCACTCCTATGAATGATCTTATACATCACTATCATATCAAACCTTCTTCTCCTGTGCTCTGGAGTGGTTAGCCCCAACTTGGCGTTTCTGGTGACATGACACACGTTGCGATTAGTCTGAAACCACGATGCCCTGAAGAAAACTCTACGTGTAAAAGTATTCTGGACTTTCTGAGATCTGGCACTTGGCATTTGTCATCAGAACTGGTCATTTACATATGAAACTCTATAAATTAATGGCTGTGGGCATACTGTGCCTTTAAGGCAAACTTGCGGCGAAGACTAACTGATTTGATCACTCTCAGCTAGCGTCTTTGATATTGTTTCTGTTTCAAACTATGCGAAGATGAGTACCGCATGCTTGCGTATGTGTAGGAGTCGTGAATAATTTGCTTTTAGGTGATCAAAAACAGATTTGGAAAAACGATAAACGACAAGGAGGATCTACAACAGATTCGACTTGAAATCGAAAAGGCAAAGCTTAGACTCACCACCCATCCAAAGGCGGATATGAACTTCAATCTGAAGGATATTGGCCAGTGGGCCTACCAGGTTTGTGCCCTTTGCCCTGAAAGAGGAGTATTGGCATGACTTGTTTCCATGATTTTTATGGTTCCAGTGCTAGTTACGTCCTTTTTAGCTGACTCGTGACGAGTTCGAGGAATTGAATTCGGATCTGTTCAAATCCATTGAGCAACCTATAGAGGCAGCTTTGGCGGACGCAGAATTGGAACGGGAGGATGTGGACGAAATTGTTCTGGTTGGTGGCTCGACGCGAATACCGAAAGTGCGACAAATCGTTGGTCACTACTTCAGGTGAGGTGTACATTTCAGAATTATTCATATTTTCGAGTTTGTTACCGTTGTCGATTTTATTTATTTATTTATTTAATACGTCCAAAAGAACGCGCTTCAACTTGAACACAGTGTTGAACATTCGAAGTCTAGCCAATTTTCGGAAAAAATCAATAAACAAGAACCAAGAACCTTGTCTCACGGAGATAAGTTAAGCTTTGAATAGCTAGTCTGTCAATCTTATCGATCAAAAGGCTGGTGCAGTATTTTAAAGGGCGGGGGGGGGCTGAATGATCGGTAGCCGAAGCTGCCTCAGGAGCTATGATTACTCTTAAAGGCAGGTTTCACGATAAATCTCGTTCTCGAGGTCTTGGTGTGAAGCAGTAAGTTGGCAGGTGCTGTAGAGGATAGGGTCGAAGAAAGCAACGAAAACTGGCCAGAAATAAATACAAACGGCTCTGAAAGCTCTCCCGGTGCGCCTACCTATTCCGGTCCGCCCCCCAATCGTACGAGCTTGTGGCGCGGCACACATTTGGATGGCAAATCCACAAGCAACCCTGCCGCAGTTAGCATTATCGATTCGCGCAGATTTCGGGATTAGCGCGCGCTTGCCGAAATCAGCAGGGCTCATGATTCTCGTCCACGCCCTGAATTTAGAAACCGTTATTTTGACATATTCTGGACGTTTTTCTTCCCTGTTTCCTCACTATTAGTTACCTCACGACCGAACAATCCCATTTTTGGGTCTAGCTCGGGTGCGATATTCATCGTGAAAACTGCCTTTAACAAGCTGAGACTCTCGAGTTTGCTGATGCCTGCATCAGCCGGCTATGATGCCCTTAGTCCCGATAGACATCATTGGGGCTCACCGGAACTTCGAAACACGAGTATACCGACAACCTTCGTGGGACCGGCAAGCTGGACATGAATACAAGCAACCACGAAAAGAAACAGCCCAGAGAGTAAATCTAAGCACCAGAGAAAGCTAGCAAAGGTCGTTGAAGACGAAACAGGAGTTTGTAATGGAAAATAGAGGGAATTAGATTATTTGGCACTCACCAGTTCATACAAGGGTAGCTATAAGGAAAGAGCATCACGACCGTGAGACAGAGGTAGACAACTTCGCACCATATCTTCTAAGCAAGTCATCATGGCTTGGATATAGACGCGAACAAGAGTTGAGCCAACATCACGATTATGGCATTGTGATCAAGTAAAGCATTTCAATGGTGAGAACCCACCGTGCTTACCTCAGGAGGCTGAGGTGATCAAAGTAGATCTGAGAGTAGATGCTATATGTTTGTAAGCTCTTTTTCTAATTACTGCTAATTCAGCAAGGCTCCAAATTTCGGGGTTGATCCGGAGCTGGCTGTTGTTACGGGAGCTGCAGTCCAAGCAGGTGTGATTGGGGGAGGATGGCCATTAAAGGTACGTTTGAGTTCTTGTAAGGCTTAGTGAAACAGACCAAAAGGTAGTATTCTATCAGGTAGCAGCAAGGGAACTGCCATCAAAACGGCGGAAACGACATTTCTATACGGAACAACAAAAGGTGGACGAGAAGGAAATGAGTGTCTGAATGGGGTCTAAAAGGCTGCATTTTTGAGTTGTCTCTGGCCATTTTTGTAGGTTACGCTAGTTTACGGAGACTGATACCCTTCTAGCAGGGTGGAGCAGGCCGTTGCGCTTACTTCGGCGGAGGTAGGACCGTCCCCTTGACCAAAATGTTGGATTTTTTTTCAATTTCGCGATCCCCCGAGATGAAAAATTGCTTCAGCTTTTGTAGAAAAATTGCTTTCCTTATTTTCACGCCCGACTACCTGCGCGACGCCTTCCTCATTTTTCCCCGAAGTTTCCAAATTTTTTATGACCCCCGTTGCGCTGGGTCGCAACCCTGCTCAACCCTGCCTTGGAGACAGTGCCAATGATGGAAATAGTTGTCGGCTATGCTATGAAAATGGGGCCTGGAGATGCGTGGGGCATATAATAAACAACACTAACAAACTAGATGTATTATGAATCTCGATTTTTCGATTTTGTCATGGAAGAACCCATTTTCGCCGTCCATGATACCCATCCCTATGTTTCCCTTCTGTCGCCAGTGTCTAGGTGAGGTTGTTTTCAGCCGAGAAATCATAGTTGGGAATAGCTGGTGAACATTGTTCAACCCGATCTGAGCTTTGTTTAAATATTATGGGCACTGTTTTCAATATCATACTGTGATTTTGTTGTTGCATGATTTTATGTTCCAATTCACTTGGATTTAATAAGTAACTTATTCAATTGCTATCATTTGTTGATCATATGCTGAACATTTTCGCTGTTTTCAAGGGTTCGTTCGTGGTTAGGGGTACTTCAGACATCAGTTGTATGCAATGACTGTTATAATCTGTACATCCAGGTCTTTTCCCACTGTGATACTTTGTCTACTATAGTTTTGTTGTCTTTTTTCCAACTTAATGGGATGTCCCGTTACGCTCCCTTCATTCACGTCATATAATATTCATTAATAGTTAACACTTCGCTGTCTGGTCATACTGTGATTCTTCCTGATGTAAACTTTTGTGCTTTCTGAAAGCTAATAAGAAAGTTTAATAATACACTTTGTTAATCACGATGCACACTGATTTGCCAAAGCGAACAGTGACTGGGGTGGAGTGACCCGATGTTTGACGTTTTTATTCCACGTATAAAATCGTGGTCATCATGCTGTCATATGCTCCGCGAAACTCGCGGCCCGCTCACGTCGGCAAAATGCAAAATGAGTGATACGAACAGTCCGCGGCGGTCTCCGAAGCGAATGACCGGACGAACCGCGACGCGTTTACTGCTCTCTTCGGACGGTCCGCGGCGCAAGCTGGACTATCCGCGGGGCATTGCCGGCACTTTACCAGCTTGGGTGATGGATCATCCGGTCGTCGGCCGCGGCAAGGGCGTCAGTCTCAATGAGATGGCACTTTCCAGGGCTTATTGATGGAATGCACGGAAAGGGAGACGCCTAGGAGCAGTGTGGCTAGTTCAGGAGATGCCCGCGGAGGGGGGGGGGAGGCGCAGTGTTCGCGCCGTCGCATTTAACCAGCCGAGCTGCGCCTAGGCGCCCCCCATTCCGTTTATTCGTTCAACAATCGCTTTAGTTGCATTTTTGGGCCACTTCTCGTCTCTGTGTTGCTTGTTCCACAAAATATGGGCTACGACCTATCGTCCAACTAAGACGGGGGTCTGTCCGCCCGTGTACGCAAGTACACTCAGATTTTTGTCTCGACGCGTATTTGTAAACCAAGCTTTGTGCAGTACAAGAACGCCCTGAATTCCGTGCGAGTCTCGGAAACAACTAGGCTTTTCACTTCGTGACGAGCCTGATTATATTGAGAACAAGATAAGTCTGCGAGGGCAGCATCACACCATACCAAGGGCACACTTATGGACAAGGAAAGAGCATTTTTTCCGAAAAAGAGCAGCAGCCAGCTTTCAAGCCGATTATTGTTAAGCATTGATGCTGCCGAGATGTCGTACGTTCGTGCCGTGGCAGTGTGGAGGAAACAACATCACCTTCGTGCAAACCGACATCACTCGCTCCGCCGAGAGGGTTTTTGTCATGGGAGAGTCGCTGGCTGGCCCCAGCTCTCCTGAAGATTATACTGCAAATGGCTGGCGTCGAGAGGAATCCTGGACCTGTGCAGAAGTATCAATGTGCCACCTGCAGCAAGAAAGTCAACTGGAATGGAACAAGCGTCCAATGCTTTGGATGCCAAAGGTGGGTGCACTTCTCCTGTTCAGGTCTTAGTTCTGTGAGGCATCACAACTCATCCTTCCGTTGTGTTCTGTGCTCCGCCCCCAGCAACTCTGATTCCTCATTCACCAACCGCCCCCTCTCTATTGTACATATAAATCTTAACGGCCTTCGCACCAAATTGTCTGAACTCTCACTCTTCGCACGTACTCATCATCCGGATGTTATTATGGTTCAAGAAACCAAACTCTCTCCCTCTACCACTTATCCCCAACCAAACATTCAAGGCTACACTGCCTATCACATCCCAAGGACAGCTCTTGGAGGCGGAGTTTCTACGTTTGTGCTCTCTAACTTACCTTCTCATCTAATTCCAAATGTTCCTAAGGACAGTACTCTCGAGTGAGTTCCCGTTCGCCTCCCTCTTAAAACTCCACTATCTCTATTTAATATTTACACCCCTCCCTCCACTTCTTGTCCCCAACCTACAACACCATACCTCTCCTTAAGCAGTTGCATGACTGCTCTCTCTCCCCATCAGCTGTCTTTGCAGGTGACTTCAATGCTCACACGTTCTGTTCTGCGCTTGAGTCCGACGCCAGAGGGGAAGACGTCGAGGAATGGGCTGAGGAGTGTGATCTGGTTATTCTCAACGATGATCAGCCTACTCGTCTCCCTTCCTACGGCCGACCTTCTAGCCCGGACATCTCCCTCGTTTCATCCAATCTTTCTAATTCTTGCACATGGTCCACTTCCACAACTCTTTCCAGCGACCACATTCCCGTCTTTCTCCATATTGATCTCTCAAACTCTCTTGCCCCTTATACTGGTATTCGTCAACGTTCTTATCTCAATTTAGGCCTTGCTGACTGGGTCCTGTTCAGAGAGGTTGCGCTCCGCCAGGCAGCTGAATATCCATGGAATGGCGATGTGCACCAGAAAGAGCGTCACATATCTGACGCCATCCGGAAGGCTACAAAAGCGGCCATACCTGTAGGGCGTGTTAAAAGTTTCTACCCATATGTCACCAGGGAGATTCTACAGAAGATCAGGACAAGAGACGAAAAGAGAGTTGAGAATCATTTGGACCCTGAGGTGGCCAAGCTTGATGAAGAGATGAAAAAGGATCTGGACAAGCACAAGAAAGACAGTTGGGAGAAGTTCACTGAAAGGTTGAATTTCAAAACCGACGGAACAACTGCGTGGAAAGTATTGAGGAAGATATCTGGAAAGTGCGCTCCTTCCTCGAACTTTACCATAGAGTTCGATAACGGCGTCTTCAAATCAGGAAAGGCTGCCGCATATGCTCTTGGCAAAAATTTCTTCATCACACGTACCAAGCGTGGCGTACAAAACAGAGTCACGGTAAGAGAACTAAGCCGTCTGCCGCTGATGAACGCCACTGAGGCCTTTACTCCTGCTCAAGTGGAGAAGGCTATCAAGGAAATGTGGAACTCGAAGGCTCTCGGACCTGATGGTATCTCAGCAGCCATCTTGAAGAAGCGTCTCACGGAACTTCTACCGATGATCGCAGATATCATAAACACTTCTTTCCGAACCTGCACTCTACCCCAAGCATGGAAGACCGCCAATGTGATACCCCTGCCTAAGCCAAGCAAATCGCAAAGCACGGCGAAGGGCTATCGCCCTATTAGCCTGTTATCGCCGATCGCGAAAGTAGCGGAAAAGCTAATCCTAAGGGACCTGGCAGTGCAGAATGAGGCACAGCATCATCAACATGGGTTCAGAAAGCTTCACTCCACCACCACTGCCCTTCTGGAGATTGTCAGCTATGCGGTCGATGGGTTCAATTTCAGAAAGCCTCTTAGAACAGTGGCCGTTGCCCTCGATCTAACCAAAGCATTTGATTCTGTTAACCGAGGACTTTTGTCCGAGAAACTATTGAAGTCCTCGCTACAACCGTGGCAGAAGCGTTGGATCGCAGCGTTTACGAAAGGTCGTCGGGCCAAAGTGCTATTCCAGAATCACGTCTCCGATAGTATACCTGTAGCAGCCGGTGTGCCGCAGTTTGGAGTTTTGTCACCTGCCCTCTTCAGCCTGTATATTGAAGACCTACCTGAGCCTCCTGAAAATTGTTGCGTATGCCGACGATATCACCATCATGTGCCGTAATCGTGACATATTCTTCACTTCCGCACTGCCGTTCAGTCCGCAAAGTGCGCTTGATTGCGAAATCGTGCTGCGTCGCGGTTGCGAGTATCCTCAGACAGGGATGTGAGATCACCCGGGCGGTGGGATCACCCGGGCACCAAAGGCCAAAAGCGCCCGGGTGATCCCACATCCTTGTCTGAGGATGTTCGCAACCGCGCCGCAGCAAGATTCCGCAATCAGGGTGCTCTTTGCGGACTGAACGGCAGTGCGGAGGTGAACTGTACAGGTAGCCGCAAACAAGATCAGCGACTATCTCGTCGAGCTTAAAAACTTTCTCGATAGCATGATGCTCACAGTTTCCGTGGCGAAGTCTTCTGTTTCGGTATTCACATCTGACCCAAAGGAACACAGCGCCCAACCTGTTGTCAGGTGGGATGGTGACTTCTTGCCTACAGCGCAATTTCCCAAACTGCTGGGCCTCGTTTTGGACCCATCGCTGAAGTTTCACAAAAATGCTGAACAGAAGCAGGCAATTATCAAGGCAAAGCTTAATGTGTTGAGAGCTCTAAGAGGAACGTCCTGGGGTGGCAGCAGAGAGACAATCTTGACGACATATCGAGCCATTCTGCAGCCTGCATTGGAGTATGCTGCACCTGTCTGGCAGCACATCGTGTCGGACAGTTCCTGGACTAAGATGCAGCGAATTCAGAATGCTGCACTACGAATAGCCACTGGATGTGCAAAAAGCTCACCGATTGAGCACTTTCACGCCGAGGCCCGTATCTTGCCAGTGAAAGAGCATTGTCAGCTCCAGGCTCAGCAGATCTTTATTAATGTCCTTAAGCAGCCTAATCATCCGTCGAGAAGACTCCCGTGAGAGAGAGATCGATCAGAGTGCCGTTTGCCGATGCTCCGAACAAAGTGAATGTACAGAGATGGACCGACTCGAATCAAGAACGGCTTCGTCTCTTACGCGCGGAGCACACTCGGTTCGTGAAGGATCATCTCGCCAAAGCGGCCGTCAACCCTATTCTCGGTGATGTGCCGCCCAGGGTATGTGATACCGAGTCCGAGCTCGGTAGGCGCTCCAGGTGTATCATCGCTTTGTTGCGCTGCGGAAATTCTCCATTGCTTATGTCTTACCTGCACAGGATCGACAATAGCCAGCCTGACGTGTGCCCGGACTGCGGAAACCAAGGCCACGACACTATACTGTGCTTATCTGGGCCAAATTCCGGTCCGCATTTGCGTCTCGGCACGCTTCGTGGCCGCACGCGCTCGAGTGAGTCGGGTTTCCAGCGCCAAAGCCGACTCGATGTGGCTTTTTTATACAATTTTCTTCAATTTTCCTTAGTTTACAGCTTCCAAAACCCACCTAGAGTCAGCAGATCGGCGGCTGCGGTGCTGGAAGCTCTTCTGAATCGGGCGCGTGCGGCCGCAAAGCGTGTCGAGACGCAATTGCGGACCGGAATTTGGCCCAGATAAGCACAGTACACCTATTTGATTGTCCGAAGAAGCCAACAACGCTCAGTACAATGGACTTGTGGACGAATCCAGTGCTGGTCGCCCAGTTTCTCAACTCGTGACGAAACCCCTCTCAGTGGCTGCAAAGAAGAAGAAGAAGAAGCATTGATTTATGTGCCAGTGAATACCCGTTTGTTGCGTGGCACGCAGGCTTTGCTAGGCTGCCCGTGTTTGTCTTGTGGGTTTTAGGTACTCTGTTTAGTCCTTTTTTTCGTCCGATATTAACAGATTCGTATCGTTCTGTACGAGTGTAGCCGCCTCACAGCAGGACTGCTCGCAGCACACTCGATCATGATGCCATCCATCGTATTCCCGTGTCAATCGATGACGCGAAGTGTGAACTGGCTGCGTGGGCAGACAAAAAAGACCCTTATATATTTCACCTCCGCACTGCCGTTCAGTCCGCAAAGTGCACGCTGATTGCGAAATCGTGCTGCGGCGCGGTTGCGAGTATCCTCAGACAGGGGTGTGGGGTCACCCGGGCGGGTTTTGCCTTTGGTGCCCGGGTGATCCTACATCTCTGTCTGAGGATACTTGCAACCGCGTCGCACCACGATTTCGCAATCAGCGTGCACTTTGCGGACTGAACGGCATTGCGGAGGTGAACTGTATGTCCGATATATTGAAAATAGCGTTATCCGAATTGAACTATAGTCCGGAAAATTAAATGGCATTATCCGAATCGAAACATCCAAAGGATCAACCTCGGAAAACAAGTGCATGTATGGTTTCCCTATTTAATTTAGCCTGACGCATGGACCAGACGGCTGGCTCTGCGGTGTTGGCGGCATCACTGGCCAATGTAGTTTCGATTCGCGCGCGGCGATCTATTGTCGCAGCCCCGTCCATTCATCAGACTAGATTTATTACGTGAACTCCAGAAGCGTATGCAGCCCTTCTGCCAAATTTAGTCTAATGAATGGACAAGGCCGTGCGGCTTCTGCTACACCACTGATCAACGATGCTTTGATGCGAGTATCTACCTTCACTGCCCTGTCCTTCCACTAGACTAGACCCTACAAGGAGACCACACTAAGACTAGTCTCATTCGTTCAGCTGATGTTTGAGAGTTTGCGCACCACTTCCGACCGATTCCACTAATTAGTGTTTCAGGTTAGTCTTTTCAGAGATGAGCTTCCAATTAGTTTTAGATTTAGTGGCGAAGGACACCAAAATTTACGCGGTTTTGGCATGGATCCTAATGAGACTTTGCGTTCAGTATTGAAGAATGGCGCAAACTCGGTGCCATATGCTATATCAACCCCGACACTGGCAGCGGACTCCCATAGGAGCTGTTTTGTCCTGTGGGAGACCGAACTAGAGCGAAGCGGTCTCCTACAGAACACGCTGCTCCATCGCTTCCATTGGGTCTCCTACAGAACGAAACAACTCCCGTAGTTGACCTGGAACGCGAGCGCTGAACTATTGATCGAACCCGCGCGGTGTACGATACGCTTGCAAATCGGCTGGAGAGCCGATTCGCGCATTCAGGTTCATAGAGGAGCCCCTTTCATTGATTGATTGGGGTACCGTGGAACCGGACTTCCTCTGTTATAAATGAGGGAGGAATTATATGGGGCTTCAGCCTCGATAGTGATTTTTGCCGCTAACAAAATTCTCAACGGAGAAGCGTGAAATGCATGCTTCGATATTAAGCAATTCGAAAACTAGGCGATTTTCGCTAGATTTCAGCAAACGTTATTTGAAATTCCCTCCAAGCTACCGTACAAGATCCGGTCTCCTACAGGAGAATAATAGGACTCCCACAGGAGAAGTTTGGGACTCCTACATGAGAAAACCAGGACTCCTATCGCAGGGGAGACTAGGACTCCCAGCGGACTCTCGTAGGAGTCCACTGCCAGTGTCGGATAAAGGGATGGTGGCCGTCGTGTATCAACACTCCTGAGGAGGCGGGAAAACGGGGGAGGAGCGATGTTCCTGATTGGACGCAACACGGGCTATTCCCGGCCCCCCGGCTGTTGCGTACAATCAGGAACCTCGCTCCTCCCCGTTTCTCCCGCCTCCTCAGCCGTGTTGATACACGATGGCCACCACCCCGGATAAAGGTGCACCGAGTTTGCGCCAACCTCCAATGGGAAAGGCAAAGTCTCATTAGGATACATGTCGATACTATGTACCTCAAACTACTGTGTTGGCCCACATTTGTTGAGCGAAAATTCTATTCATCTTCTCGTTTATTAAAACAATGCATAGATAACACAGTGAACGTCGTAAAGCGAGATCACGGTTAGTTACTGCCCAAATCGGAGTGGAAATCACAGCCGCAGTTGCAGGAAACCACTCTTGGGACAGGTACCTCAGAGATAGTCGTGCTGGTATCAAGATTAATCGTGCCGAAATCCCATGATCCCAGCATCATTTTGCTTTCATTGCTTGACAGAAAAGCTGTTGTCGGCAACCGCGAACGTAAATTTCATTCCGATTTAGGCTAAACATCACAACTTATTAGTAAGTGTTCTTGAATAAGTGTGGAACATCGGCATATACATGCAGTGAACAACTAAAATTACAGAAACAACCTCTCACGAGTACTATACATCAGAATTCTATGTACATATCGTTCATTTTTTTCAACTAGGAAACCGCACTTTGCTGATGGGCGCAAAATAGTTCTCTTAGGTTTCCCGCCTGCTGCATTACCCGCCGAACAGCGTCGCGGCTTCCTAATTGGGTGACACGTATCATTCATAAACAGCCGTTAGAAAGGAGCACTCGCAAATAACTCTGAACCACACCAGTTGCAGAAGTTTCTACTGGTGAAAATTCGAAAAAAGGGCTCTTCAAGAAAGTATGTACATGGGTGTGGTTTGGGGCAAGGGTCTTGCTATCGCACGTTGCATGCGACTACAACAACAAGGGAGGGGTAAGGAAGTAGTTAGAGGTCGTAGTTTGTACTGACAAAGGGATGTCTGAGGTGAACTTGGTCGCGCAATGACTTTAATGGTGTTAAAGGTCATTCAGAGGGTTAGTAAAATACATAGTTGAAGGCGCGGGAAAAGAAAAGGGAAGTGGGAGGAGAAGAAGACGAGTCAAGGAATTCCTGAGTCAAAAGGTTCCAAGGCTAAGCTCGCTAGGCAGAAGAGGTATGGTTTCCGTTTTCGATCTAGTCTGACACATGGACCAGGCGGCTGGCCGTGGGGGGTTGGCGGCCTCACTGGAGAATGGGGTTTCGATTCGCTCGGGGTGATCTACCGTTGCAGCTCCGTCCATTCATCAGACTAAAACTATTACGCGAACTCAAAAATTGGGGGACCATATTCGTGACGGTCGGCCTGCAACACTACTGCGGCAACTTAGGATACCCAAGTATTCCTCGTGATCGGTTTTTGGTTAGTGAGCATCTGTGTCGATTTCACGAAAACGCGAGTAATAGTTCGGAAGCATCCCGCATGGCCTACTGACGAGTCATTCTTTTGCGGATCGCTCAGATCCGAGTTGTGGTCACCAACTCGTCGGAAGAAGTTGCGCAGCACAGAACGAACCATTTTGTTCATTGTGAGGAAAAGCACCGGATTCACCATCTGATTGAGAATTGAGGTGGAATAGCTGAAGATTGTCCAGCACCACTGCACCCAAGAGTCCGTTTCCGTCATATACGGCGTGATCATGCTAGTCAGCTTCGCAATCTGAAAATTGTCTTGTTAAAGGCGCTTTCCCACCTTGAAGGCATAGTACGCGCAGAAAACCGTATATTATTTTAATGTTTTTGTATAGCTTGACCTCTCTAGGGAACGGAAATGTTGAACGGGCCCATTAAGAATCTTCATTTGTGAAGGAAAGTCATTCAGAACACATTGTAAGATTTAATTTAAATTTCACGCCAAAATCCTTTTTGAATTTTTTTCTGCATTTGTAGACCTCGTCACTCTCATTTTCGAAGTTTTTATGCATGTGTAGTTTGCGCCGTAACTGTTTTCCATGTCGTTTGATGGTCGCATCAGCATTCTATGAAAAAGTGCTAGTTGACTGGTGAGAACTGGTGGCGGTTCCCCATCTTTAACACTTCCAACCTCATAACCCTACGTTTTTGACGTGTCGAAGTTTACCGGTGTGGTCCATCGGGCTCATTCAGAAAACTGTGTTCGAAAAATGGAAAGTGGGTTCAAGCGCGAACGATGCCTTTGATAAAGCCGACCTAGTTATTGCTTAAAAACAGATGTCATGTTTCATGTAAACAAACTCGACGGAGCACCGTCTATTCACCAAATGGTCAACAATTAGTGAAGCATTCATCACTGGCTTGAAAGAGAAATTTTCGAAGGAGATACACCTAAATCTTTGAAAATTTTGAAAACACACATCATGGTTTTTTGCAGTTAATTACCTTGCGAAACGAATTATTCATTGACATAAGGTCTGGTCTGTTTCAGAGATCTCTGTATCTCTGTAGCACGACCACGCTAATAAAGTTCAAAATCGACTGGGCTGGCAACAAAGTGATTGCGGATTTTTTTTTAGAAAATAAAAGGCAATTTTTTTTTCATGGAACGAAAAACTTTATTCTGTAATGTACTGCCCTTTTTGAGCAATGACTTTTCGCCATCTTTCAGGCAGCATCATAATTTCACGTTCATGAAACTTCTGTTTTTTATCAGCGAAAAACTGAACCAGGTACGATTTGACATCATTATAATTATTGAACTTTTTAACATTCAAGGAGTTTTGCAAAGATCGAAATAAAAAGTAATCAGATGGTGCAAGGTCAGGACTATATGGTGGATGCGGCAGAACATCCAAACCAAGCTCCAATAATTTTTGCCGAGTGACTAAAGATGTGTGTGGCCTTGCATTGTCATGATGAAATACAACACCATTTCGATTTGTCAATTCGTCGCTTGGTTTGGATGTTTTGCCACATCCACAATATGTTCCTGACCTTGCACCATCTGATTACTTTTTATTTCAATCTTTGCAAAACTCCTTGAATGGTAAAAATTTCAATAATGATAATGCCAAATAGTACCTGGTTCAGTTTTTTTGCTGATAAAAACCAGAAGTTCTATGAACGTGTAATTATGATGCTGCCTGAAAGATGTCAATAGGTCATATCTAAAAATGGGCAATACTTCACAGAACAAAGTTCTTCCGTTCCGTGAGAAAATTGTCTTTTATTTCCTAGAAAAAGCCGCAGTTACTTAGTTGCCAACCCAATATATATTTTCGAGAACGCTTTTTTTTATTTTGGAGAAATGCAGACTTCATGTACCTAGAAAAAAACCATCTACCTAGTATCCAGTTTAATAAATATGAAACCAATTAAGACAAATTAAGGATGTTACAAGGTGAGTCGTGGGTAGATAGATAACTTTAAGGTGCAATCATGTCCTTACCTCCAACATGACTGAGACGGCAAGTGCTTGCCAGAGAAGCGAGCGATCCTTCTCTGATGAGGAAGCGTTATTGCTCGAGAGTAGACTCCTTTTCTTCAGTATCACCAAGAATATGATACCGTACATGACCAGCATTACTATAGGGAGTACAGTCGACGATACCGTGAAAAACTGCAATGTCAACGTTCACCGTTTGAAGCGAATCAGTTCATTTCAATAGGATAATACACACCTTGCTAAGTATGTTGTTTCCCAATAAGGATTCTTCCATGCCGAGTTTCTTCTTGGAGAAGTTTTTGGTTGCACCGGAGCAAACATTCCAGGAGACAATAAATATTATGTAGAACCATACCAGAATTGATAAAATCATCACTCGAGTGCTAAAAAATGTTAGTATGCAGTTCTACATACGTACGGGTTCAGTTGCCTGTAGACTGCTTTCCTAGTTACCTACAACGATCATCCGCGCTAGGGTAGGGTATTATGGACAGTGGAGTATTGTGGCGGGCATAATTGTTCCACTCTTTCAGATTCCATGGTAGCTTACAACTGAGATGACAGATAGTGGAACAAGAAATTTGAGGCTTGATCAAAATTTTGACGCGGAGATTCTCGGAAACGCTAGCAGCCCTTCTTTTCTGAAGGTGGACATGATACACATTACTCTCCTTTCCACCATTTCCCATCCTATCCAACTCGAAAAGGATATGAATCCGAGAAGATCTGAAAATGTTTTTGTAAGGACCGAAAGGTCAGTCATGAGAGAGTCATTCGGAAAAGGCAACACCACTCGTCAGCTTTGACCGCTAACAAATAGCGCTCTAATGGCAGTATTCACGATCAATATCGTATTCAAGCTCGACTCCAAAATGGTGTCGTTTGGTTGTGAGTTAACGAATAGTGAAGAAACGAAAGAAAAGCACTTGGGATAAGCTAAAATAACGGTTTCTAACGTACGTACAAGCTCTGGGCGTGGACGAGATAAGGCGCCGTGCTAGTTTCCGCAAGCGCGCGCTAATGGCGAAATGTGCGTGAATCGATCAGGCTGGAGGCGGTGGAGTTGCTTGGCAATTTGCCGTCGAAAACGTCCGCTGCTCCACAAGCTCTTCGAAACGGGGGTAAGCAGGCGTACTGGGCTAACGAAATCTTCACTTCGCTGGCTTTTTCATCGATTGCTGGCCCGTTTTCGCTGCTTTCCCAGACCCTATCCCCTCCAGCATCTGCCAGCAGAAAGTTTCTCACTGAAAACTCGAAGACGAGATTTATCGTGAACACTGCCTTTAATGCTCCCCATAGCGCCGTTCGTTATGACTTGAGCTAAAGTAATTCGCTTGGGTAGTTGAAGGTGCATTATGAATCAGCATCAAGAGGTTCTCAATTTAAACTGAGGTGCCGTGATGCTATCGCACGTCTCTAAAGGGGCTCTGAAAGCCTCACGTACAGGCTGTAAAATCACCAAGATCTTGTAGTTCTCTCGCGTGCGGGCACGAAGCGGACTTTAGAGACAGCGAGAGAGCGTATGACAGATGGAGACAGAGTCTAGCAGGGTTGTGACCCGGCGCAACGGGGGTCGTACTGGTTTTGAGAAACTTCTGGGAAAAAAATGAAAAATTGGAGATGGGGCTCGTAAAATTTTAGGAGAGGAAAGAGAGGCGACTCCGAACTACTTGGTGAGCTCAAATGTGGCAAGCAATTTCTCCAAAAAAAGCTAAAGCATTTCCTTATTTCGGGAGGGGGTCGTTAAACTCTCCTGAAAACTGAGATTTCTTGTCAACATGGGGAAGGGTCGTAGCTCTTCCAAAAATTGGCGCAACGGCCTGCTCAACCCTGGATGGAGTGAGCAGCGTCGCTCACACGCGCAGGGCGTTGAATGAAGGGAATTTCGATTTTTTTACAGAGGATACCTTCGATGCCCGAGCAGCTCACAGGGAAGAGCTTGGCCTGCGTTGCGGCTCAGGTGAACGGGTGGCCGTGTGGTGTTCCGGCCCTAGCCCGGGCACCTGGTAATCAATGCGGTGACGGCCCTCAATATCGATTACCAGGTGCCCGGGCTGGGGCCGGAACACCACACGGCCACTAGTTCACCTCTTATCAAAACGAGCCGCAACGCAGACCAGGCTCCTCCCTGCGAGCTGCTCGGGCATCGAGGGTACGCTCGTGCGCACCTGTGTCGCAACCACGCGAAGCTCTTTCACGCTATTGCAGGCTTTTACACTAAGTGCTTTTTTAGAAGACAAGACATGCATTTGCTCAGAGGAAAAGCTCTCGATGCTCACTCAAAATATGAATGAAACGGCCGGGATAGACCTTTCTCATCCAAGTCATTACGAAACAGTGTTTTGCGGAGCGTAAAGCGCAGCTTCGGAAATCGATTAATGTTCACGAGCGACCACGCGAAATCGAAGTGGTACAGGTGTCTGGGGAATTTGTCAGCCTTACTTGAGTGGAGAGTACAGAATCTCCAATTTTTTTGCGGTGAATTAAATTGCCTGACATACTGTGAGAATGCGACGAGAAGAGCCGGAAACACAAAGACGGCGAAGCGATTGACGGTCATCAGAAGTGCGAAGTAGAGCGCGGCTTGTTCAGTGAGGTCGAGTATTCGCGATCCCCAAATGTACCATTCTCTCTTCGGAGTGTCATCGCCAATCTGCAAATGACAGAGATAAGACAACTTGTTGTTCTCAAACAGATGATCTCTGTTTACGCAATGACGCTTCTATTCACTCGCAAAACCATGCCATGCCACTGAAGGTTCAGAGATCTCCTCATTTTCTGCATTCTGATTAGGATGAAACCTTTAGGAGTCATCTGATTCTTGATTGCATGAAACATAATAGGCTCTATGATATGAATCACAACAGATTCCTATGACATTCGTGGTTAAGAAGCAATTAGTACTACTTGAATACAATAGTTGATAATCTCTAGTCATATTTGTGGATCTCAGAGGTGAGAAATTGAATTTGCACAAACGGACACCGTATGGGTCTATTCAACAGTGCGAATTACTTGAAGAAGGAAGCCGAAAGGGACGTTTGTAGCACCGAAGATTACCAGAATATCTAGGAACCAACCTCTAGCAACATGATTGGCATTATCGTCGAAATCACCATGACCATGTGAGTCGCATTGGCAGCTGTCAAATGCCAGACGATCACAAAAAATGGAAACTAAAAATCTGGCTTCTATGAATTCAAAACTCTGAATAGCCTTCTTAACAACGAACCTCCGCGAACCTTCGTCGCCCTCTGATTAACACGACAATGAAAATGAATGTGGCGACGGTACCGATGGCTGTGAGCGTACCGAAAACAATGCCGGCGGCCACGACTGGAACCACTTCGATGGGCTGCAGGCTGTTCGTGCTCAATGACTCGTTCAGCACCAAACCCATGTTGCCCTGCAAATTACATCTGACACCATGTAGTGAAATAAATGCAGAGAATTGGAAGTTTGAGTCGACTTCTTTAAGCTTATTTCGTTCCTCTCGAGCTCTGTGCTAATGTCTTGAAAGAAACTAATTTTAGTCATCCTGGCCATTCCGGATGATATGAATTTTTCTACAGAAATCGAACATGCTCTTTGCAGCTGCCTAAAACCACTCTTAACGAAGGTATTAGCGTTTTCAAAGCTTCGCGAAAAGATAAGGTTCCTCCATCAGTCAATTTTTTGTTTTTTGGAATTTCTCCTAGGATTTTGCTTAAAGGCAGTGTCCACGATGAAAAAAGTTTTCGAAATACCACTAGGATTGGGTAGTGGAGGGACACTCTGTAACGTTAACGTCGAAAGAACGCAAGAAAACGAGCCAGGAAGAGCCCCAAAATAGCCCGAAGTTGCAACTTCGAGCGCATTGAAAACCCCAAAAGCGCATCACACGCCCACCGACATGAACAAATGAATGCTCGAGATCGTGAGATGAGCGATGATTTTCAATCATTAGCCCCGTTCTTCCCTTCATTCTCAGCTTCTCTCTTTACTCAGGTCAGCTCGCATAGATCGGCTGCAAAAGACGGAAGTTACAAGCCTCGGACAACTCGTCCACCATGTTTCCATAGCTCAATCTTTGAGGGACCATACCTGCGTTCACAGAAGGTCTTGTATGATTTCCGAGACACCATTGGAATCAGCATGGGGCCGTTTTCAAGATAGGGGGAAAAACAGAAAAACGATTCTCATTGTGAACACTGCCTTTAAACGTTTATGTAGCTGTGATCTAGGATGCTGATCACGAATGTGGGGCCCGCTTGTCAGAATTCTGAGGTTTCTGTAGGTTCCGGTAAGTGCCATGCTTTTTAAGGACAAAACCTACCTAATAGTTCAAAAATCTTCAAATGGACATCAAATTCGTTTTCACCACCACAAATGACAACCGTTCAGAAATTCTGAGTCAAATCTGAGACTCTGAACCACCGTAATCTACCGTAATCTGACGAAAATAGATTAACGGACCTCAGATTTTTGTTGTGCCCTCCAAGTAACACCCAGAGAAACAATTTCAGCCACATCTACCGTAGCGCTCCAGAAATCGTCGAAATTCGCCTTTTTTTGTCAAAAATCGCCCCAATGGGAAGCTTTGAACGAAATGGGTTTGAAACTATGAAAAGCCGGCAAAGAAACCTCAGACTCGTGATCAGCACACCAAGTAGCCACCATGAGGAGGTCTTAAGCCAAATTTGAAAAATGTTTATTAAAAAAATGCTTTCGGAAGCCCCTTATTGTGGTGCGCTCGAAACGCGCATCAGGATTTGGCTTTGATATAAGTAAACGCTCAACCAACGCTACAAGTCTGAAACGCTATTATTCTATGCTAAGTTCGAAGAATGACCGTACACCCAAACTTCTTCCAGGGAGTAATTTTGGGAGGTGAACACGATTGTGAGGCCGGCCTTCAAATCTTCGAAAAATTACTGAGCGTTTTGGAAGGTGCATTGGGCGCGAAAATCAGTAATAAAATGTCTATAACTTTTTTTAGAAGAATGACTTTAAGCAGCTAAGAGGGAAATATTCGGATTCTACGTCCAAAAACAGTTCCAGGAAAGTACATTTCATTTGGAATGGCCAGGACGGCTGATAGTAAATTCCTTTTAAATAGTCGTGGTCTCAGGTTTTTTGGATATTCATTTTTTTGATTCTTTTCCACCGATGATGACTTCGCACTGAGCTTTTGAATTTTATAACGTACCTCTTCGGGCGGTGGCAGTGTTGTGGTGAAATTTTCAAAAATGACGGTTGTTGCCATGCCTCCATTTATGGGGAATGCCGTATTTTCCATTCACCTAGGATGGATAGGAATATTTGACAAATAGCAGGGTTTTCTTTTTTGAAGTGAACTATGCCTGTCCTGGAAATAGCATAAGTTCCGTGAGATGAGGAGTAAATATGTATGAGTATTTCGCAAAACTCGAGAGAGAAAAGGATTATTGGAAACGTATGTGCATACATAATTCTACATTCACGAGTATCTGGAAGTGATTTCTGGAGAATATTTTCTGATATGTATGAAAACAATCCTTCATTTATTCGAGTTTCCACGCCCAAATGTGGCAAAGCTTCGATTTTTAGGCGATCATTGTGTGGAGCTACTCCGTTTGTTTCGGGAAGCTTAGAAACGGGTCATGGCAACAGCCACTGTTCTTCCCTCGTCAGAGAGCTATTACGCTTAACATCCCTCAAACTAGATCCCTCAAAGTTCTTCCTTCGATGATCCTATATGTACATTTCATTTTAACGATCTCCTCGAACACGAATGTGCTTTCAGAATGAATGCACAAGTTCATTAGCCTTCTCTTATAGGAAGTGGCCACAGAATTCAATGAAACCCTGAATTGTGCCATTGTTGAAGATTTAATGTGGTGTATGTCGTTTATTAAAACTCATGAAGTCGACCAATTTTCTCTTTTTACGAAACACAATGTCCTGTTTCCAAAACCCAGTGTCCTTCTTTCTGCGTGATCAGAAAGAGAAACTGAATTCATGCTCTTTGCACTCAACCGACAAGGTTGGGTGGGCGCTTTTGATGACACTCCTGGAAAACTTATAAACACATACCCTCACTAGGTGCGCACGTAATCGAATCAATGGGCCAACCAAGGTAACAGGTTGTTCAATAAGTTTTGTCGTTCGATAAGAGAGGGCGTTGCTACTAGCCGAATTTTGTTTGTGTTTTGTTGGTACACTCTTCACATAAACATATGTGAAGTTTCATTTCAATCTGTCAATTCATTCTCTGTTAACAAGCCATTTAGTGTCGCCGCGTCACAGCAATTGAAAAATTGATTATCGTGCAGTGATGAAATTCTCATTTTTGGAAGGTGTAGCACCAAAAGAAAATTACAAACGAATGTTAAAAGTGTATAATGATAGTTCACCTACAATTAGAACAGTAGAAAGATGGGTTGCTGAATTTAGACGTGGTCTTACAAGCCTTGAAGGCGATCCATGTGAAGGGCGTCCAAAAAGCGCATCAACACCAGAAATCACAGCCAAAATACAGGATATGGTTCTGGAAGATCGTCGATTGACTGAGAGAGATTTAGTAGATGCTCTACACATCTCATTAGGCAGTGTGAGTCATATTTTGAGTGAAATTTTGGGTTTTAGAAAGCTGTGTGCATTATGGGTGCCGCATTCGCTAACAATGGAACAAAACACATTCGAATGCGACTTTCTCAGTAACATTTGGAGCGTTTTAAAAAGGATAAAGTGAATATTATGCTTTGATTCATCACTATGGATGAGGCTTGGGTCTATCGCCATGATCCTGAATCAAAACAAGAGGCTAAAGAGTGGTTTGAACCTGGTTGTTCGGCTTCGAAACGAGTTCGTGTCCGGAAATCGGCCAAGAAGTTTATGGCATCAGTTTTTTGGGATGCGAAAAGCTTTTTGTTTGTGAATTATTTGCAATCTGGTTGAACAATTAATTCTTATTATTATTGCAACCTTTTGGACCAGTTGAAGGAAAAAAGTTTGTTAAAAAAGACCCGGTTTGCAGAAGAAGAAAATCCTTTTTCATCAGGACAATGCACCGTGTCACAAGAGCATTTTGACAATGGCTAAAATCCATGAATCAAAGTTGGAATTGTTGGAGCATCCACCGTATTCACCAGATTTAGCCCCCAGCGAGTTCCATTTGTTTCCAGAACTCAAAAAATTTATGCGTGGCAAGCGTTTTCCATCAAATGAAAAGGTCATAACGGCTGTTGAAGCGTATTTTGCAGCCCTTCCGAATTCTCACGTCTGGGATGGTATCCACAGATTGGAGGATCGTTGGAGCAAGTGTATTATTGTTCAGGGAGATAATACTGAATAATAAAGTGTATTTTGAACCATAAAATTGTGTTTTTCTTATCGAACGACAAATCTTTTTGAACAAAATGGTACCTAAGAGATAAGCGCAGAGGTCTGAGTTCAGGGTTAAATTTAAGGCCCTAGTTATACACCAGCGGAATGAAAACGTCCCGTAATGACATTGCCGCCGCTTGCTGCGTGAATCAGGCACTCGCCTGCGATGTTGCGTCTTTGACTTGCTCGACGCAAAATTGCAGACTAAAAATTTCCGGCCGTTTCAGTTGTCTTTTATCGATACCATCGCTTATTTTTTGCTGAAAGTCACTAATAATTAATTCCTCTTGTCATAGCAGTGCTCCCCATGTCGTTTCGGTAATCTTTGAACGAGTTTGAGTCTAAAGAATAATCAGCCGATGGAATTTGGCAAACTTGCAATAGAGTAGGTCCCGCAACGATAGAGTGCATAGTGCCGCCGCTTGTATAAGTGCCCTTTGCGGGCTTTCGGCGAGTTTTTCTGTGACAACTGTTCCTTTTGCCATGCCTCGGCACAATTAAGGCGCACATAAGTGATAGTTGTCTTGCTATTTCCGCAGCGTCCCACCGGTGTATGGCCCTAGTTATACACCAGCGGAATGAAAACGTCTCGCGATGACATTGCCGCCGCATGCTGCGTGAATTAGGGACTCGTCTGCAATGTTGCGTCTTTGGCGTCTTTGACGCAATACTGCAGACAAAAATTTTCCAGGGGTTTTTAATGGTATTCTATCGGGTTTTTTCGCTTCTGACACTTTTTACTTGCAGAATATCACTAATAATCAATTCCTCTCGTCATTACAGTGGTCGTTATGTCGTTCTGGTGATGTTTTAACAATTTTAAATCTGAAAAATAATCAGCTGGTGGAAATTGGCAAATTTCCAACAGGGCAGGTCCCGCAAGGATACAGTATACGGTGCCGCGGCGTGTATAACTGCTCTGTGCGGCCTTCCGGCGCGTTTTTCTGCGACTACTGTTCCTTTTGGCATGCCTGAGCACAGTTAGGGCGCATATAAGTGATAGTTGTCTTGCTATTTCCGCAGCGTCCCGCCGGTGTATAACTAGGGCCTATAACTAGAGCCTAAGCGTTTAAGTTTTCTCTGGTTCGGGGTTAAATTTAATGTGCACCATTGACAAACGTCTGAATCTCTTCGGCCAACGCTAGCATTGTCACGGTATTTCAGTTTATTGACGAAAATCAGTGATCAAACTTGACAGTTATCAGCTTTATAGAATTCTTTATCATCAGAACTTACCGCCGTAGATTTTTATCGATTTTTTGGAATTATCGACTTTATTGATTTTTCGAAAAAATAGTAAGCGACAGTAAAAATGTATCCAATCGATAGAGGACCTTCTATAAGCCGAAAAACTCAGTTTGGCTACTGATTTCGTACGTTGAATGGAATTAACCGTCGTACTGCCAGCGCTGACCAATGAGATTCACAGTTTTGTGCACCATTGCGGATTCGCGCTGCGGACACGCGACGCACAGGTTTTATACAAGCTTCCGCGTCCGCCCTCATCGGCTGATGAAGAAAGTTTTTCGAGATTTCTCAGTTTTTTTTTCTATTTCTCTCATTTCAAAGCAGTTTTTTTTATCTTAAAAGCTATGTTTGTCATATAACGATCATTCGCTAATGTTTTACTTAGTTTCAGGGATAGCGGGAATCGTCATCCTAATCGTTCACAAAAAAATCGGGCATAACCCATATTTTAGTGTCCTGAGCTAGTGGTTTTAGATTCGTAACATGAGCAAACGGTGCACATAATACTCGTTACTAGCTACGAGTCATAGCTACGAATACATATACTCTGACAACGCGTAGCTAGATGCCTCCGAGGGCGCGGCCTGAAACGCCGCCCCATTCCATTTAGCGAGAATTTACGGGTTTTGGCTACGATAGCTAAGGCCCGCATATTCTTGTGTCGAGGCTACAAGGGTGCAAATTCTGCGCGTATTTCACGTAAAAACGAAGGCTTAATTCGAAACATTGATCTCTCTGACGCTAAACCCGTATATTCTCGCTGCAATCTCGAACCCGCGCTGGCTACGCGGAACGCAGGGATGCCGTTCCAACAGTGTTGGCCCAGTCAATCCAAGCATAACTTGACACTCTGTGGGTGGTCGTGGATGGTGACCCCGTGTCGCTCTCTGGAAGACCTTGCTAGGGATAATTTGGTCGCTGGCATGCTGCAGGCCGTGGGGAACAAACGGCGATGCGCTTGATCGCAGCTGGGATAGTCCTTCTAGTACGAATCAAGACTGGGTGGGTCGATCGACCGAGTGCTGCACGAGAATTTGCGTAAACAATGCAGGCGCTGTGGCTAAAATTTCACCAACTGAGGCTAAACTTACCGTAATTTACGTAAGTTCTCGTGTCAAAATTAGACTAGATGCCTCCGAAACCCTGGGCATCTCTGGTTTCCGTGTGAGGCATCTAGCTAAGCATTGGCGCAGTATGTAATCAGAAGAGCTCAGTGATTTCCGCCCGCTTAATCGCTTACGTAAACTCTCATGTGATTTAATTAGTGTCCAATGATATGCAACCCAGACTTTCGATATGTGAAAAAGTCAATTAAGATCTTCATGGAAATGTGATGAGAAGACAGAATTTATTGTCATTATCATGGTAAATCAGATACCCGTGATAAGTCGTCAAAGATTGAAGTCATGCGTGACAATTCCAAAGTAATTCCAGTTAAAAGTCGGGATTTTTTTTGCATTCGAGATATTCGATAGTCCTTTTGATTCTCAAATGCGGCGAATGATAAAATGCGAAAGAAGTTATCGAAGGAGGTCAGAAAAAAAGAGGAGATATTTTAGAAAACCAATGAAACGCTCCAGATGAGCATTTTTCACATATCACGCTTCATTCGCATATCAATTTTCCAGAGTTTCAAGAGCTGGTCAAAAATCGGACAGCGGTTCCTCTTACCCTAGTCATACTCATTATCAGATTCTTGAAAATAGCGCTTAATTTTGGTACTCTTCATTTTTGAAGCAAAGCGGTGTTTTTAATGTTTTTTTTTCAGGAGCGGAGGCTGAGAACATTAGCAGTGACAGTCCTAGGGAAACCAACAGATAATGTAAGAGGATGAGTATTCGTGGACCAAATAATGATGGAAAATATGTATATCAGAAACTGATAAAACTGGGGGGTTGTCTTACAGCGGAATGAATAATATATGTTTCTAAGAGAAACGACTAGAAATAATGCCATGGTGCGATATCCCATATTAACGATCGCGGACAATGGATTGCCGCAATAACAGAACAACAGACCAGCACTCTTGAAGACTTAACATCGGCATGGATCCTGAAGAGACTTCGCGTTCCCCATTGTAGGTTGGCACAAACTCGGTGCACCTATGCTATACTCTATGGCACCGAATTTGCGCCAACTTTCAACAGTGAATGCAAAGTCTCTTCCGGATTCATGCCGACGTTACCTACATTCCTAATCATGGAGGGAGCAATCGTGACGGTAACCCTTCGCTGTCCCTCAACAGATGCTCATCTGTGTAGATCAGTGCTTCTATCGGTCATGATCCACCCATACGAGGTTCGTTTGGGTCCAACATTGAAATTCGCTTCACTGGCCGTCAGGCCAGAAACCGTTGGTGACTGCCCATCAGGTCTGTTCAGCACCAATAGACATGCGAGCAAGCCGCGATTCATATACAGGATTGCTAACTGAGATACAAGATTGCCACCAATTCTTTAAACTGAACATTCAAACAACACTGCGACTCTCACTTCTCAGACAATGGTACGGACCGACCGCGGGCGAAAAATCCCGTTTCGTTACGATCGCGTGACCCTATCCACTGACCAAAAGTAGACAATGCAGTACATACCGCAAGCACGCATTTGCGTGCTGACCGCGCACACGAAATTCTGCATGCGGTTGATACTCTTGAGCGCCGTACCAACCGCTCGCGAATTTCCATGGACCGCGTGGCACTACGATACGATGCGTGCCGACCGCGAGGCAAAGCATTCTGACCGCGTGCCAATTCGTACGACGGCGTGGCATTGCGTGACGACCGCCTGCGAATTGCGTTCCGAACGTCGCCCACCTCGCGCTCGGTACGCAACTTGACCGAGGTTGGTATGCCCCATAGTCTGACTTTGTCAGTCGGACGGAGTGAATATTGTTCGAACACTACGTGTTGTCGACGTCTATCTTTTGGCAGACTTCTTGAAAAAAGTAGTACGAATATTAAGGCGCATAAATACCAGTATAGTAGCTACTTAATTTGATGGAGGTTGTAGGTTTAAGTACTGTTCCGATTTAGTCCCATCGTTGTGGCTACGAGTAGCGATCCGGCCCAGTCTAGAGGAGCCTACAGATAAAGAAGCATCCCATCAATATGCAATAAAGTATTAGCCCGTAATTGATCTGTGATCAGAACTAAAGTCTGTCCGCCCACGCGGTAGGCGTGCGTATCGCGCGGCCGTCGTGAAGGCATTTTTCGAGCCTTCGTTCGGCTGCAGACAGCTGACTGGGAAGTTACTCGATATTTTCCTGTTAGTCTTGCCAGCCGCTTTGCAAGTCTGAGAAATGCTTATGCCACGGTCGCTCAACACGCACGCCGAGTGCCTAGGCGGACAGTCTCCTTCTGACAGACTTTACATTTACGGAGTACGGTAGTTCACTTGGCAGAGGTCGTTACCTAGAACAAATTTAGCATTGTTTCCGACTGGAGTGAAAAATAAGAGTTCAGAGGTATGCCAAAGAATCGAGGACTGGTGGAGATTGGCTGGACGTGTTTGGTGCTGGGGAGCCACCATCCACAAGAGTTCAACGGAGGACGATGGATTTCGCCTGCAGGGTGAGTTGAAATGTTGTGCTGAAACTTCAGTGGGGGGGATGAATGGAAGAAATGCTTTTTAGCCCTAATTAGGACCGTATTTACAACGCTTTTGTTGTATTGTTTATTCAGATGCCTGTAAACGTTTTGCTTTGAATGCTATTTTGTGGCAAACGCCTACACCGACCCGGCATACAAACGCGGCAATCAGCTGCTAATGCAGTGATCTTATAGTTAGTCAGAGTAGACGTCAACTGAGTGTGAGTGTAAGAAGCTTGAGAATGTGAACGAGATAAGCTCTGGGGCGTCTCCAGTGACCTCTCGGTTTTGATTACCATTAGAAGAGAGCGCTCGCTTTCTGTAGAAGCATCTTTATAAGCAGTTACAATAATTTCTTCGAGGCCCACAGCTCCGCTACCTGTTATAATCGAAATCAAAAAACCACTAGAACTGCCCCTGAGTATATATGCAGCCATGGTCTATGGAAATCGTCTAGAACGAAAGTGCTAATTTCGGACAAAGTGGAAAATGTGATCGATGGTCTTTAGGGCTTGGGATCGTCAAAGGTGGCACATACACTCGTGAACGTGATCGAGATAGCTACGGAAATACGTAGAATGGCATGGCCCAGTACACAACGCCTACGCATTTTGAAGCGTCAAAAACGACCCACAACTCCGCTACACAAGTGAGAAGTTGGCCCCGCACCTGTACTTCTCCGCCCCTGTACATGCCGTCCTCCTCCAAAACAGTGGTGCTGGACCATTCCAACCGTCGTCGATGTATGTGGTTTACCTATTGTACCCGTTCTACCACCCACAAACGTCGCCGACGGTGGGAAAACCCCAGCACCCCTGTTTTGGAGGAGGACGGCAAATACAGGGGCGGGGCCAACTTCTTACCCATGTAGCGTGATTTTGGGCCGTTTTTGACGCTTCAAAATGCGTAGGCGTTGTGCTCTGAGCTATACCATTCCATTTTTCAGAATTACGTTTACAAGCTTGGATGCTGCCTTAAAGGTGAGACCGACTTAATTCGACGACAGGTAAGCCAATAGAGATGGGTCGAAAACATTCTCGTCACGGTCAGGGTTCACAAAAAAAGTACAACAAGACGCACTTTTTTTGATTTTGGATACTATAAATAACTCACGTAAGACCGGGTAACCTAAGGGTGAGTTATACTTACGCTGGCTGCCACTACGAACCGCTTGGTCCACCAACGAGTTTAGTTCGTCAGAACACGAATTCTGTGTCACAAGTAGGAATCCGCGCACCTACACATATGACTGACTCAACTAGACTCGACCGCAGACCTATTTCTCCCTCAGTGGCTCCTCAAAAATAGTAGCGAAACTTTCTCATTTTTTCCCAAATGCCAGTTTTCAGCTCCCAAAAAAGAAACCTATGCGTAAGCAAATGTTGCTCCCGAAAAAACAGTTTCCGAATTTCGACGGACGAATACGTATGACTACACGTGGGACTGTTCTTCAGTTCGGTGTACGAAGTTTCTATATCTCGCGCAGTCTGTGTTTCTACAATTCCGCTCGCAGGATTTTGCCAAGAAGCGTGCAGAAACGCATTTTGCGTCTTTTTCGTCCTATTTGATTAACTCGCTCCAAACTCAATTTTCAGCAAAACTAGTGCAACAGTCATGATCCTGGCGTTATGTTACCCTACGGTATAGCCTTTGTGGAAGTTTCGCTGAGGATTTAAGAAGTTTCGCATTCGGCCAGGTTTCTAATTACAGTACCGTGACGAAAAGTGAGCATTAGGCCTTTATCAGAGGAATAAGTAAAAGAATCATCGGACCGAAAAAGGACGATGAAGGATTCGAGATGTTGAACTTCTGAAAGTTATTGGAAAACTAGCCAATTTAGAATAGCAAAATCAAAAAAGTGATATCTTTCGAGAAGAGCAAGTCATCCACGTGTTACGATTAAAATTCGAAAAAGCCAGAAGAGCTACGTTCCCACAGGGCATAAACTTAGGGGAATTTCTTGTAAGCTCTCAAATTCGAATATCACCTGCAGCGAAGCGATGGACCTCAGAGAAATATGTATGAGAGGTGTTAAGGAGGTTCCGACGAGAAAGCGATCGCTCTTTGCTACGACAATCAAAATAGAGCTCACTAGGAATTCCCCAGAGCTTACAAGGAGGAGACACACTTGCCATTTACTGGGCCTTCAATGCAAACCATATTTGTCACTGTGCGAGCGGCTCTACGTATGCTTTTTTCGTTTGGACAGACGAACCGTGTCCACATGCGACGACATCTGATAAAATTTGCTGCCGACCAGCAGCGAAGATACCGCAAAGCCTCTGCCTGCCGTCAATCTACCGAGAAGCTGCCGCGAACTTCGAAACTACCGCAAGCACCCAAGGTCTACAGCTTCGGGCGACGCCTAGACCTTGCCGCATATCTGCTTGACGTATTGAACGCCACAGACAGTCCGCGCTGTAGACGATGCACAAATCTGGCCCTACTGGTGTTCCTGCTCCCCTGAAATAATTGAGAAATAACGAGAAATAACTAAAAATAATCGAGACTGGGCCGGCACACCGGCACGCGACGCAGCCGTCGCCTGCTTGCTGAGCCGCCATCCGGGGCTGCTAGCGGTTCGGAGGGGCCTCCAGAGACTCAGCGTAGTTCAAGTACTTCAAACCTGGAAAAGTAAACCGACTGAGGTGTTGACATCTGAATTATGTCTCTGGAATGCGTCGCATACTTTTCTGGAGAGCTTTATTTAGCGGCTATTTCTCGGCCATTAGGAGGCTATTTTTCGGCTATTACACGAAAAGCAGGCACTCTGCAGCTATTTCTCGGCCGAAACTCTCTGGATGGGCTACGACTCGGCAGGTTCGCGGAATCCCTACCCTTTGTTCACAAAGTTGTTATCGTGGTTATAGCCCAACTCTATTCGTTGAATGCACACGAATAATAACCAAATGTGTCTATTCTGTTGATGATGAATGCATATGATTCGTAATAGAGAGACAAAAATAGGAAAATATCGCAACACACACTTTCTCAAAAATTCACGTCTTTGCTTGTAATTTTGCTGAAAACGGTGTCATTCTCACAGGAAGCTGATGATCTACATAAGTTATAGATACACATTTTAATAGCGAATACTCACTGACAGCAAAAGATTGCCCGGTGGGCGGAGTGCTTCGTGTAGGTCTCGCGGTTTTGCGGAAGCACATGATTAGATAGATCATAGTCAGATGAGCTCAATTAGAGCTTCTCTACATAGCTTTATACATGAATTCGTTGAAAAAATGTGCTCAACTTGACAAAAAACTGTAGCATACTGAATAGCGATATTATTAGATGATCCAAATTAATTTAAAGCACACACACATGACTGGAACCGGTACACTCTTCTCAAAATGTTCAGTATTTCATCACACCGTGACCGGTTCGACAAGTAAACAATTAGTACCACATTGGTCAGAGATAATAGGACCGAATGAAGAAAAGGCGTATCGAGGTTCAACGACCTAATGGGGAACTCCCATGAGGACTTGTGTACGAGAGCAATGTTCGCGGCAATCTCAGTGTGATTCATTACCGACTAATACGCTTGGAGCGGGTAACTTTTATTACTAATCATCTCTGATCAAAAAGCTGGGACACCGTTGACCACTACTCGGAGGAACATTTTCATATTTTGCTGAGTAGCCCCATCGTTCGAGGGAAATAGTCAACATATAAGCCGCGGTTATTCACAATGACTGTATGTTTCTCTGACAAGGGGAGGTCACCTCAAGAAAGTAGTTATTTCGAACAAAATGAGCCCTTGTGGGTCAATTTTTGACTATAATTTTCAATTTGACCTTGCTAGCTGCGCTCCGTTTCTCTGGACGAAGTTATAGGCGTTTTTAGCATTTGACTCACAGACGCACGGCAGCATGTAAGTTATGGATCTCTGGAGCACCCTGTGATGCAGCAATTCCAACCTTGGACCAGAACTTCTCTCACGGTGTGATTGCACACGGGAATATATTGCGATGATGGATGAGAGGGCTGGCTCAGATATGACCTTTTGATCAACATGGCCGGTTGGCGCAGTGGGTGTGAGCGCTGTTAGTAAATAAATGAGGTGACGAGTTCGGATCCTTGCAGTGCTAGGCTTTTTTATACTTATGCAAAGGACTCATACTCGTCATTCGACGTGTTGATAATTTTCCATGTGAAAGCTTTTCGAATGAAAAGTGCCTTTTTCAGTGGCTAGGCCATTGTAGTTTGATGTTCGCAGTTAGTTCATCAATGTAAAAAAAAAAACTAGTCCTGCAGCTACTTTATGGCTAGAATAATTGCTCTATGTAGAGATATGCTAATTTTGACGAAAACGGTTACAGAAAAGAAGTTTCTCACAATGAAATTAACGAATGAATTTTTTTGAACAACTATCAAAATCACGGTCTTAACAAATGAGTGGAGGAAACAGTACAGAACGGTCGTTTCGAACAGACCACTATGGTTTTCTGAATACCCAGCTGCGCACCACGAATATGCGAGGAAATTTCTCATTCTTGGAGCACAGAATAGGAAATACACAAGAGATATCATTTGATTAATTGAATCACGTCAGGGTACACAGAAGTCGAGCTCGTGAGCTACAATGTAGGATACCCTTCAAGCAAGGTTTGGGAGATTATACAGTAGGCGTAAATCCTAGTAATACCTTGTATTCCTTATGGGAGACTCGTGCGAATGCGGTGCTATATGCTGTAACATGCATGCACGAGTTTGCGCCAATCTTCAATGGGGAACGCAAAGCATGAGTGAGTTCCGTGCCGACTGTATGTCTTCAGCACTGCCCAAAGAGTCAGATTCTCTACATCTAATGTGGAATATCAACTGTATAACAACTGGCAACCAGGGCATGAATAATGACAAAAAAGAAAATCTACAACCAGGCAAGATAAACACTACACAACCCACCCTTATCACTTCATTCAGAAAAGCTTTGAAGCGGATGTTGCTTCTTATATAAATACATATGTATCTCTGCTGTGATAAGGAAAACCTCTCTCCCACACAAATGTACATTATCTACAAGGTAACTGTGGTTATTATCTCGCCCGGTGGTGATTTTATTTTTTGTTGAATAATGAGAACTTTTGTCGTGCGCATACGCCATCTCACACGTTGGTGGGGAAGTTCTCAGGGAGAATAGACCTGATTTCGTCGCCATAACTCGATTGAGGGAAGAACGGTAAGACGTCCCCTGAAAAGGGGCGCCTCATCGTCGTCTCCTCAAAATTTTCTTCACGAAGCACGTTTGGATCAGTTGATTGGGGTCAGGAACAAGGGAAGTTCCTTTTACGGTGATTCCCTTGCCCCAATCATGATGAAGGCGAAAGCGGAGCCGCAACGTATACGATTATGTAAATTTCCCAGTCTCGGGGTGGCCTCGCACATCGCAGTCTCTCCAAACGTTGAAAACCATGTCGAACACACTAGCGTGTAGAGTTGTCATGATTAATGTAGGAAACTAATGTCTTTTTGCAAGCTTCTGTAAACAATGAGCACCAAAAAACTTATGGTTATGAATTTTTCCTAGAGTAGTCAATCACTAAGATTTACTGACAGCCAGGTGGCGTGCGCTGCTCATATTAAACGACCGCGATCCAGATCACCAACACCAAACCAACCCAAGTATCTCACTGACCCATTATATCTGTATCAACACGCCCGATCAGTCTACGGATGATATACACCGTATAAGGAGGTCACTAACGATTACCGTCTTATACTTCGAGCAACGTTACTGAATCACACAACTGCGATCAAGGTATACAAAGTTAATGTTCTGAGACTGTTGCTGAAACCAAGAAATCAGAGACTTTCTGCTAGTGCTCATTTCCTTTAACGTCATCGTTTAATGTTAATTGACACCCCCATTTTAGTTAAAGGCAGTGTTCACGATGAAAAAAGTGTTTGAAATCCCACTAGGAATGGGTAGTGGAGGGACACTCTGTAACGTTAACGCCGCAAGAACGCATAAAAGGAGCCAGGAAGAGCCCCAAAAGAGCCCGAAGTTGCCATTTTGAGCGCAAGGCGAACCCCAAAAACGCATTGCCCGCCCACCGACGTGAACGAAGGAAAGCTTGAAATCGTGAGATGAGCGATGGTTTCCGAACAATAGCCCCGTTCTTCCCTACATTTTCAGCTTCCCTCTTTACTCAGGTCAGCTCGCATACATCGGCTGCAAAGGACGGAAGTGACAAGCCTCGGAAAACTCGTCCACCATGCTTATCAAGCTCAACTTTGAGAGGCCATAGCTCCGTTCCGAGAAGGTCGTGCACGATTTCAGAAACATCGTTGGAATCAGCATGGGACCGTTTTCAAGACAGGCGAAAGAGCAGAAGAACGACTTTTATCGTGGACACTGCCTTTAAATACCGGCTCCTTCGGCTTGCAGAAAAAGAAAGTGTTTTGGAATGGGAACCCGATAGTACTGAATTTACAGTCTCCGAACCAGACCCTCGAAACATCAGAAACGGAAGACCTCAGAAACTCCGGAAGTACTAAAACGGGGGAAGGACGGAACTTTCTCGGATGCCTCAATACGCGACTTCCGTGCAGAATCGTAGAGGCGTTGTAATGGGTGCTGAACCTATGCAATGATTGGCAGGGGCTAAATAATGCAATGTTCAAGTCAACGTTTTCATCCTCCCTGACAAGTCTGGTGACAATGTTCCATTCACGGAGGGATAGAAGGCTTGGTTGGCATTGTCCAGGGTCGATCACTCGACTGTGTGCAGCAGGAGTGGTGCTTCTTGCCGCTGCGCTTCAAGCGCACCACAAGGGAAATAAAGCAATTGTAAATTCTCCTGATAGGCAATGAGATGGGAGAGGGAAGAAAAACAGACGTGCTCCCAAAACAAAACATACTTAAACCAGACAATATTAGGGAATACTGAATATGAGACCGTTCACCTAGATATCTTTATTAACTGGGGCCAATTTAACCTATATCAATGCATGCATTCCAGCAGCGAATATCCGATAGACGTAGTGCTTGGACTGGAAAGTGTCTGCAACATCTACAAGGTCATTATAGAAGTTAACGAACAATTCACACGTGAGTTCTCCTATTGGCATGAAATTGATATCACAATCATACACCACACTCAAAGACAGTAGCTCGAGGAAGCGAAATTCGAGTCGCATGATACTGTGAAATCAAGATGAGAAAATTGTTACTACTGTTGATTGAAACAGAGAAAGCGCAGAGAAACTATATAAACTTCCTTATCATTAATGAGGTACATTAATTATATATAAGACTCACGAACGCTCGCTACTTCTTTTAAAAGCTTTTGAAACTGGCTACGATTTTACTTAATTGTGAAGCTCCAATCCTGTAGACAATTTCGCTCGTTTAAATGCAGCCTTTTAATTCTTAAAAGTTAAAAGGAAATGAGGTGTTGAACTATGTATGTTCAATGGAGACACAGACAATTCGGCAAAGTGCTTCATTCGCAAAATCAGTCGCGGAAATGTGACGTCTGCGTAGGTCTCAATCTGACGTACATGATAGCCATCTTCCATAGCTCGCCCGCGACTAGGCCTGATCATATAGCGACGACACATGTAATGTCTGACAATAAGTGTAGTTGATAAACTCCTACTTTCCGAAGGATTCATTTCTATTGTACTATATGTACACGCTCACAAGTTCATCATGTAACAAACTTTCAGCTTCGAAAATCGAGCTTTCCCTGGGCTTTGGAGATCCTTCCCTGGAGACGAACTATAGGAATGCTCGAGTGGCAGAGTTTTCCGAACCAATCAGTATGGAGTTCGGCATGAGTCAACGAATAGCAAGCCGAATGGAAGCAAAGTCTATTTTTCGAGAAGTTTTTTCCCCCAGTGTAGCGCAATTAGAGGTTGCATACTTATCTCATAAACGTCTTTCAGAAGAGTGTTTATGGACTCGGCTGGTCAGTATCTATGGATTTTAGTTCATGGCCCGATAGATGTCGGGTACAATCCCCTTAAAAAGGTAATTACTAAAAGAAACATGCTTGAAGTGAAGGACTATGCAGATAATGGTCGTTGTCTCAGATTGGGATCGACAGCGTTGCTGTACTCGGTTACATACTTAAGGATGAAGAAGTTAAAGAAGAGAACTCGAAATCAGCAGAATCACAGGAAAGCAGCAAAGGAAAGGCGCCACGAAAGCAATGTACGGTACAAGCACTTCACTGCCAAGGATGGCAATTTTCATATACGGAAATGGAACAAAATTAGGCCTATTCATTGGCGATCAAAACGACTACTCCATAATGTCCTTCTCCACACAGTCTGGAAGTGAATAAAATGCTTCTGAGGACGATGTGCATGACATAATTCCGGATTTTCTCTGGGACGAAGAACTTCTGGAAGAGTAGCGCTTTTGGGAATCATTTGCACACAGAAAGGAATTCATCGGATGAAAAGCGAAAATTAAAGAAGAGCATTGAAATAGGAACGCAGTCGTCACTGACTTCCTGCAGCAACCACCAATTAGTTGGGGCTGACGTTAGATTTGATCGAAATAAATTACTGCTTTCATCTGAAGAAAAGAAAACAGAGAAGCCAGACATACCGTCGTTTTTTAGACGGCGATTAGCCGCGTCCATTTCAGGGTTGCGCGTGTCGAACTTTTTGGGTGGCTCCCGTCATGAAAAAAAAACGACCGATATGACGCAGCGTTTCCTTTCCCTGGCAAGCACTCCTTTCTTATCTTTCTTTTCCCTTTCTCTCCTTTCCAGCCTTTTCCCCATCTTGTCAATTGCTTGACAACTTTCCAACAGTTGATCGTGTTTCAATTTTGCGTATTTCGCAGCTTATTTGTGTTTGTCTTCAACGCTGGAAGGTTCTGATTTCAGAAAAGCGCAGCAACAAGGAAAACTTCGTGAGTCCTGTTTTTTATTCAAATATAGCATATAAGAAGATGAGGAAAAGAATTGAAAGGAAAGAAACAGAAAAGAAAGGTGAGGAAGGAGTGCTGGAACTAGAGAAAATGAATCGCTGCGCCATATCGGTCGTTTTTTCCATGACGGCACCACCCCACACGCTCGACACGCGCAACCCCGGGTTCGGCGCGGCTGCCCGCCGCCTAGAGAACGACGGTATTATGTTGTCTTCCGTAATATCTCCGCAATATCAAACTGTGTAAATGAGCCGCCACTCCTTGTGTTCAGGTTTTTTCTGTTTGGGAACATCCAACACGTAACTCCTTGACTAAAATTTCTGTTTTTTTTTTCGGCGCGTTCATGCGGGCGAAACTAATAAATAAAGAAATGGATAAATAATGAATAAATAAATAATTAAATAAATAAATAAATAAATAAATAAATATCTAAAAACTATTGAATATTTTAACATATAGTGCAGAGCGCTCACCTGAATGATAAGCGCAAATATGTACAGCCGGCACGAACCCCACAGATGCTTTGCGTTCCGTATTGTGCTTTGGCGAAGATCCGGTGCACGCACATATTTCATAACATATGTGCACCAAATCTGGGCAATCGCACGATAGGGAACGCAGAAAATTAGCGCGATTCTCTGACGAAAAAGTATTCTGAGTGGCGTGTAGAACTCTAATTGGAATTTTTCTTCGAAAATTGATTCCAAAAGTTGCAATTCGCCCTGTACGGCCACTTTTTCTAAGCCTTACACGGTTTTTGGATGTTTTTTTTTGCCGTAACTGCAGTTTAACGTAACTAGGGCATCATCAACGTAACCAGGACTTAACTAGGGCATCATCTTGATAGGTCCACGACTGTTATATAGTCTGTGACGGTATACCTGTTTGATCCTGTTATGTGGGTGAACGGATGACTGCTTCGGTGAAGATTTACCGAGCAGTTGAGCGAGAGCGGCGCTGGGGCTTCGGTGATGCAGTGCGATAAGGCGCTCCCCTGGAAAGGGAATATGCTGGTTCAATCTCGCCCGGAGCCAAGCGTTTTGCGATCGACTCAGCACCTTGTGTAAACCTTCTCCAAGCAACCTATCTTTGCCAGTTATGTGTTTCTCTTGATCTCGCGATGTCCAGCCTCAATCAGCCGCTCACAGTGGTCGGCAACTACAGTTTGCTCAGTTATTAAAAAACAGTGGTGAGAATGCTTTTCGTTCTTGGGTTTCCCACAGAAAGCGATGCGTTAGGGGTATGTGTTCCTTGTAGCACGGAGTAACTGCGAGAAAGGCATCAAAACGCTTTATTTTGGTGATATAATTTCCTGGCCTGGACTAGTCATTCGGTAATATGAACAATTTTGCGGTTGTTGTCACAAGTGAATAATGGGGCCAATTGAGAATATATCATGCAAAACAGTATCGGTTAGGGACTAGAGGAAAGAACGGAGCAACAATGTGAAGAGTTCCAGAAGAACGCTACAATACCCAACCTAAGTTTTGGCAAAAAGGCGAAAAAAACGCGGAAAATACGCGTGCCGCGTCTGGCGTTGAGTAGTATGAATAGCGCCTCAACCTGCCACCGACGCCCGCGACTGCAGCAGCGGTAGAAGGTGGTCTGGGGGAGGTGACTGGTTCCGGAGTTAACAAGTGGATGTGACGTCGAAGTAAAGTAACGTCCCTAGTGAGGGGCAAGGTTATAATTTACGCAGGCTTGTGGGATTAGGGTGGTATTCATCTGATCCTGTCCGAGATGTTTTTTTTTGTTAAAGAGGTTATAATTTACGCAGGCTTGTGGGATTAGGGTGGTATTCATCTGATCCTGTCCGAGATGTTTTTTTTTGTTAAAGATCGGGAGGTCCTTGTTATTTGGTTGAACACGACCTTTTGCTCAGGAGATTAATCGATGCGCGGCCGCACGCACTGGCCGCTTTATTGTCCGCGACCAAGGATTCACTCACCGATGGCACGGATATTTTGAGAGGGAACTGTCAGTGGCCTTCCTCCGCCACAGCTCAGATAACACAAAAGTTTTCCTCACATTCCTATAAATCTGTCTTTTTTATAAAAAAAAATCGGAAAAACAAAGAAAATTTCATATTCCGACCCTATTCCTCGTATTTAAATATGTATATCCACATTTGACGACGAGCGGTCAACTGGTGGAGGAGCCAGACTTTTTGCTTAGGAGATTAATCAATGCGGTGACGCGCCGCGGCCGCGCGTGCTGTCTGCTGGGTGGTCCGACTCTCCAGTCCATCCCTGCTGCGCGAATTCAATCTACTTCGGGGGACTGTTTTCGAGCGAGGAGCGCGCCAGATCGTCGAGAGGAAGGGAGAGATAGAGCAGAAGGAGTGGAGATACGGGGAAGCCGAAGGGGGACCATCGTCAGAACGAAGTTCATCTGAGACTAGTTAAGATTAGAGGAAAATCTCCATTGTTTCTCACAAGTATAGAGACAGTTTCGAAGTCTGCAATACGACAAGAATTGATTGGTGATGTTCTTTAGGTTTAGGTTTCATAGATTCTGAAGAATTTTGACTTCTTGGAGGGGCGAGATATGTCAAAACTACTCCGAAAAATAACTTTTTTTTCACAAACTTGGAAACAATTTAGAAATCAGGGCGGCGAATGGTTTTATCGGATTCTAAAAATAATCACTCCAAAATATTTTCAGTATTGGCACAAACAATTGAAACTCGAACTTCCCCCTACATTGAAGACGCTAAAGATTTTTACTGCTATGAATTGTTTGTGTGAAGACACAGGTGAAACGATTCATATCCGAATATTAATTTATCGCTGTTATCGAAATCATTTTTCAGATCAAAACGATAGTTATATGAATCAAATTGAAACATGTAACTATTCAAATTATTGTGAAAATTCGTATGAAGAACTGAGTACAGTTATTAAAAATGACTAATAGAAACAACTAAAAAAACCAAATAAACTAAGAACCAAATTATTTACAAATAACTAATTGAATACCAAATAAATTTAAATAAAATGTTTAAAAAAATCAAAAATATCAAAAAATTGTAAAATAAACAAACAAAATAAAAAACACAAATAAACTAGAGTAGACTCAGTCACCTATTTCAGCAGCTCTTATTGACCTACTTTTCACCCACTCGATTGATTGTGTCAACCCTATATGCCTTGTTGGAGAGTAAGCCATGTTTCGATCAAAAAGAAAGAGGGCTCGATGCTGATTCCGAAAATGTCTTCAATTTCGAAAATTGTCTACTTTGAAGCGAGTTATGATCAAAAGACGAAAAAAGCGATTTTCCGCGTTTTTTTTTCGCCTTTTTGCCAAAACTTAGGGTGGGTATTGTACTACAATACACCAGAGATTGACCAGAGTTGCAGACACGAGGGCATTTGTTTAAAGGCAGTGTCCATGACAAAAATCGTTTTTCTATTTTTTAGCCTATCTTGAAAACGGTCTCATGCTGATCCCAACGATGTCTCTGAAATCGTACACGACCTTCTGGGAACGGAGTTATGGTCCCTCAAAAATTGAGCTAGGGAAGCATGATGTACGAGTTGTCCGAGGCTTGTAACTTCCGTCTTTTGCAGCCAATGTATGCGAGCTGACACGAGTAAAGAGAGAAGTCGAGATTGAAGGGAAGAACGGGGCCAATAATCGAAAACCATCGCTCACCTCACGATTTCAAGCTTTGATTCGTTCACGTCGGTGGGCGGGCAATGCGCTTTTGGGGTTTGCCTTGCGCTCCAAGTGGCAACTTCGGGCTCTTTTGGGGCCCTTCCTTGCTCGTTTTCATGCGTTCTTTCGACGTTAACGTTACAGAGTGTCCCTCCACTACCCATTCCTAGGGGAATTTCAAACACTTTTTTCATCGTGAGCGCTGCCTTTAATGAAATTAAAGCGATTTCAGTAGAATGACAACAAACATCTAAAGAGGAATATAGCATCATTTCTAGAAAAAAGCCTGCTAAGCCAGTATCAACAGTCTGTCTGCTCTGCAACACTTTAAAGCTACTGCTGGCGGTGTTTGTATCGCCGCCCCTCAATTAGCGATAACCGAGTCAAGAAACATTGTGAAAGTAAGGTTGGTGGGTATAAACCTCTACATACATACGGAACATCAGCATGGATCCTAGTGATACTTTGCGTACCCTATTAAAGGCACAGGACACCCAGACAATTATTTTTCAGGTTTTATCCTTATTTTGGAGAGGGTCCTACTCTGATCAAATTGGCATTTCTGAAATCGTCCAACACCCCCTACGAACGAAGACATGGTTCCTTGAAAATGTCTGTATTTTGAAAGCAAAAATTTGGTGGACGATTTGTCTCAGGCCTGTATTTCTGTTTATTCGCAGTCACGACCCGAGATCAAAACAGGATGAGGAGATAGATCGGAAAGGGAGTGAAGAACGACGACTTGATTGAAATTCATCCATCCATCTAGTCGCATTCGAGGTCGAAAATGAAGGAAGGGGGCCGGGCCTGTGGTGGTGGCTGAAGGGGGTCGGGCCCGTGGTGGCCGCTTATATCTCGCACATTTGGAGGTATTGAGATCTCGCATTTGGCTCGTGTTATACAGGAGGGGTCTTCTAAACAATTCCACGAAAATCTTAAAATTCATATCTGAGGGTGCTCTGTGCCTTTAAAGGTTTGCGCAAGCTCGGTGTCATATGCTATAAGTTCCGAGTTCGGTTCGAGGATAGGTTCCGAGAAGGCACACCGAGTCTGCGCCAACCTTCAATGGGAAACTCATGCATCACTAGAATTCACGTCGACTGCATATGTGATTGCAAGAGATTTCACCTGTCGTGCGTTGGTTTTCATCTTTGACTACGAATCTCGGCTATTCTTAGCCCACTCACCATAGGTATCCGCCATCAGTTTCTTACAGGAGATTAGCAAATGGAGGCTTTCAACCCGCTTTGTTGGGGAGGGGAGGTGAGTGCGAGATTCCCAAAGCCAACACACTCACTATTTTCACAAACCCTTATATTCGCACCTATATGAACTTCTGATGTCCTTCTTTTTTGGATCTGAAGAGTTAGTAATACCCACGTTAGTCTAAATGAACCTCGGATCTAGAATAGTAGTTAGGAAGTTGACTATAGCAAGCACGAGGTAGTACATAAAAGGGCTTTACTTGGTAGACTAACGCTTCGATGGCCTCGTCGTATCGGAGACTGAAACAGGTCGAGCTTACTTGTAAATTTACGCATATAAAACCAGTTGTTTAAAACTTGTCGAAAAGTTGTCGAAAATCAGCCGAAAGTTGAGTTGTCCAGGATGCAGGGAGAAGCTGTCGAGAGCTCTGGTAGGTGGGGATGTTGTCGTGAAATTCGGGAACGCTGTTCAGAATTCTTGGAGAAGTTTTCGTGATTTCAGGAGAAGAGGATAGGTTCCGAGAATTCGGATTCTGAACAACTCCTCACGAAAACGAGAAAATGTCGTAATTATGTCGAAAACTTTTTCAGATTCCAGGTAGTCGAACAAAGATCCCGCGGAAATTTATCGTGGCTGAAAATTAACAGCTGCTTTCTATGTACGTGAAGTGCCCTTTGAACACATTCAGCTAACTTAGATTAAACATTGACACACCCAGCAATCGAATTCGAATTGCTGGTGGATCGAAAAAATTTTTCAAACATTTCATTTTTCTATCTTGTATTCAGAGCTTTTGGAATGTAAAATATGTACCGGGTGTTCCATAATTAATGCCGCGCAGATATCGGAGTAATGTTTTGATCACTACATTGGATTTTGAGAATAACAACAATGGGTGAATTTATTCATACTACTCTTAACGCATAACGATGGGCATTTCTGAATGTATCCGCCATCTTTTCGAAAACCGGCTCGAGACCGTTTCAGGAGGACGTCGCAGCAGTCACGGAGATACTGGTCATCTGCTTCATCCAAGACCTATTTGAAAACAGCTTTCCAGTAGGAGGTAATTGATTGTCGACAATCACAGCCCTCAGACCGGTTTACGGTCCATGCTAGGAAGTCGCGGGGGTGCATGTACGGCGAGCAGAATGGCCATTCTTCGTGAGAGTTTAATGCAGTTAAGCTCGCATCGGTACCACTCTTAAACTGATTTCGCAGTCTGTGCTCACGCATGGTCTTTTATAAAGCAACAACGTCTGCTGCCGAACTGAGAGGTTTACCGGCAATTCAATCAACCTCCAGGATTGTTTCCTCATAGACACTTTGATTATTTTCTGCTAGAATCCACGAAAGGCAGTGGGGTATCGCTTTTTCGCTTTTCAAAATTGTGGCCAGTATCGGTTCATCTTGATCCGGAGATTTCAAGGCACTGATCTGCAAAGAAGAGTAATATTTGCGACTCCAATTCCAACGAAGTTTATCGAAGGGTGCTGCTGTTACAATGCCTCCGAATGAGAAAGTTAAGGATGCCGCTTATCTTTCTAGATCGATTTTCAGCCATTTAGGAATTACCGTGAGTTTGTAAGCGACCCCAACAAAGACATTATCAAACTATCGCAATGTACAAGCACCAGCTCAGGCTACGCTAAGATGGTTTTCCATGTTAAAACCGAGAACTGAACAACGATTACCTTATATTTATTGACGTTCTCAAGATGCTTGGTAACTCGATAAACAGGGAGTATGATGAAGTTTCAGTTCTTAAAATTTAGCTCTTCAGATTTCGCTCACGCTGATTTTATGCACATTCAGGCGCAAACTTAAAGGCAGGGTTCACGATAGAATTCGTTGTTCTGTTTCTTTGCCTATCTTGAGAACTGTCCTATGCTGATTCCAATGATGTCTCTGAAATCGTACAAGACTTTCTGGGAACAGAGTTATGGTCCCTCAAAGTTGGAGCTAAGGAAACATGGTGGACGAGTTTTCCGAGGCCTGTAACTTCCGTCTTTTTCAGCCGATGTATGCGAGCTGACCTGAGTAAATAGAGAAGTTGAGAATGAAGGGAAGAACGGGGCCTTTGATCGGAAATCATCGCTCATCTCACAATCTTGAGCATTCATTTATTCACGTCAGTGGGCGTGTATTGCGCTTTTAGGGTTTGCCTTGCGCTCGAAGTGGCAACTTCGGGCTCTTTTGGAGCTTTTTCTGGCTCGTTTTCATGAGTTCTTTCGACGTCAACGTTAGAGTGTGCCCCTCCACTACCCATTCCTAGTGGAAACTGAAACACATTCTTTATCGTGAACACTGCTTTTAAAGGCAGGGTTCGCGACAAAAACGACTTTTGAGTTCTCTTCATGAGAATGTAGATTCGGTCATCACAAAAGAGAAAACAATTGAAAAAAAAACCGGAAAATTGCGGGAAAAACGCTCAAAAACAAAGTATAACGGCTGATTACCGGTGTCGGCCGGCCTCCTAATTAACGAGATTTTCATTAATGCTTGCTTATCCGCCTTTTATTTTGCTGCTTAAGTAGTCAGTAGTCTCCAGAAATGCTCAGAAATTACTTTAGAAGCAAAATAAAAATTGACAAAACAGGCTTTTACACAAATCTCGATAATTGGAGGCGGTAGGACACCAAGCCATAACTTGTTCCTGAGCGTTTTTTCTCCAATTTTTTACTCATTCTCTTTTTTGTGATGGCCAGATCTACCATTCCATGGTGATAGCAGAACAACCGATTTTATCGAGAACCCTGCCTTTAATCTGAGCTGTGTGGTCCACTAGTTCAAGCGATTAATGACGTTGGACAAGCCCTCTACTTCGAAACGCAATTTACTCGGCTCTATCGTGGGTTGTGCTGCTTCTCCTTCTTCCCCGGACCCTCTCGCTATCGCTCCGCACACGCACGCCTAGCAGCAAACTGGATTCAGTTCCGAAATAAGGCGCGTCCGAATGAGAATGGCGGCCCATGCGGCCGGCGTGCTTGGCAGGCGACCGTCGCGTTCGCCGCTTTCGGACGAGCATGCGAAAAGTCCCCACCGCCATCGAGAACGAACGGGGCAGACACCGGCTGGCAGCAAGCACTGCGCCGATCAATCAGCTCTGCAGACGGTGGGAGAGGGGACGGCCGTCGTTGAAATCCAACACTCGTCCGAGGGCGGCACATGCGACGGCCGCCTGCCAAGCACGCCGGCCGCGTGGGTCGCCATTCTCATTCGGGCACACTTTAGAGTGCTTGCTGGTGAAACGCCGTGTATGCTAAGCTCTCCATCCTCGTCAATTGCACTAGTACACGGAACGCATAGTGTGGTCAAAGTCGAACCTTCTCTAAAAAAATTAATTGAACTGAATCTACGGCGAATTGAAAAGAGCGTAACTTGCGAGTTTAAATGTACATTCGATATTGTATCGCCACAAACTATGGTACTATATTCATATTTGTAAGAAACAGTGAAGAAATAAAATGTGTAATATGTGAGAAAGTGTATGTGAAATCGAATGAGGAGAATCAAAGTGGGTGGGAGAGAATTCGAGAAATAATTTGCAAAAAAATGGTCGGAGAACTTCCCGTCTACCTTTCGGAGCGAAAGCTGGAATATGCGCTCTACTCCTTTCAGTATGTACCTCAACCCCTCCAATGTTTTCGACACACGATCGAATTAGCATGGGGAGAAGAAAATGAGAATAATTCAAACTTAAGAACGTCTTCTTCAATAGAGCAGCATTGCAACTGTTTTTCTCAGATGTGAAGTCGAGCGATAATTTCTATATTGGTGAAAGCAATGTCTGTTTACAGATATTTGGAAATGACAGTAACATTCAGAAATGTCGTAGCCTAAGGGGAGGCTGCAACAGGTATACTCTGGGGAAGCGAAGTGCACGTCACATGAGGTTTGAAAGTCCATGAAAACAAGAGCAGCAAGAAAAAAGTCGTGGTGTTTTTGAAGACGTGTATAAATGTTTTACCTAATGAGCACGTGCTAGAGACAAACACGTCTATTGAAAAGAAGCTGGTCAGCAGCTGCAGACTGATAAATATTATTTCATGCTGCTACCCGAGTCAGATTTTAAAGATCTACTTTTAGCTGCTGAGGCATCTCGAAAGAACCCAGATTCCCCTCGGCTGAGACAACCACCGTCAGGACACTACAGCTAGTAAGTCTAGCTTCGGAATATTTCTAAGGAGAGACTGCTGTTCTTATCGGAGTCAGATTTGGGTCTAAAGCTGCGGGAATCGCTGCAGGGACACTCGTACCAACTTCAAAAACGGATAAGGAGTGTTTGGTGTGTAGCAGAAGAGAATTTTGAAAAATCTGGCTTTTCAGAGAAATTCTATTATTCGCGCTCCTTTTGCGAAATTTTCGAACACAAAAATAGTCTTAGCAAGCAATTAGGAAGCGCGCATAGCGAACATATGTATCTTTCATAGTCCTCACGGTAAGCGCCGCGCACGCTCCACCCTTTTTTGGTTTTTATTTTATCAGGACCTCATAGATTGATTGATTATATAGAAACTACGAAGAAAACCTATGAATCAGCTTGTTTTCGCTAGTATATTGTGAACGATTCGTACAGACTTGAAACTGTTTCACAGCCGAAAGTGAATTGTATTACAAACAATTTAGTGCCCGTGAAAAGGTTTCTCCCATTTTGAATGCCATAATATGAAAGAATAATTCAAAAATGTTCAACAAACATTTAGTTGCTCTTGAACGCATCACAGGGTCAGATTTGTCCTTCGCAAAACAGATGCTACTTCTGCTGTCTTTGACCACGATTTCGACCTCGACTTGGTTTTTCTTGTCGATCTCGGCTTAAAGTTACGATTTTGGGCTCGACTTCTTTCTGTCAGAAGCACTCTTATCTTCGAACTTGATCACGTCGCGTTTGTTCTAAATCGTGCTAGAAATCCTAATTAAAGGCAGCATAAACGCTCGTAAACGTGTTTGATATAATAACGGAAGTAGAATAGTATGGCTCAGAACACAACTCCTACGCATTTTGAAGCTTCAGAAACGGCCCACAATGACGCTACACGAGTAAGAGGTCGGCCCCGCCCAATATTTCTCCGCCCCCTTTGCCATGCTCCTCCAAAACAGTGGTTCTGGGCCATTCCCATCGTCGGCGACGTTTGTGGGTGGTACCATACGCACACTAAGTAAACCACACACATCGACGAGAGGGGAAATGGCCCAGCACTCCTGTTTTGGAGGAGGACGGCAAATACTGTGAGGGAGAAATACAGGGCGGAGCCAAATTCTTACTCGTGCAGCGGCATTGTGGGTCTTTTTTGATGCTTCAAAATGCGTAAGCGTTGTGTTCTGAGCCATACCATTCTATTTCCGTAGTTATATCGAACACCTCCACGAGCGTGTAAGCTGTCTAAAGCCCCTTTCATAGTTTGCCGGCCGACGCCGGACGACTCGTTATCAAACTTGATAAGTCAAGATAGATAATATGGATAGGTTAGGGTAGATAGATATTGCACATTCGATAACTAGTCGTCCGACGTCGGTCGGGCAAGTGTGAAAGGAGCTTAAGTCGACCTCGACTTAATTTTATAAACTGTATCATGGGTCTAACAAGGTATGAGTCAGCCTGGCCATTCCGGATGAAATACACTTCTCTAGTACCGTCTTTGACGTAGAATCCGATTATGATCTTCACAGGTGCCTAAACGCACTCTGAAGAATGTTATAGGCGTTTTCGCCAGATTTTCGTACCTATTGTGCCTTCCGAAACAGGCACTGGTCTTTCGAAAATCCGGAAACGGACCTCATAACTGTGTTCAGCACCCAAAACAACCCCTCTGAGCAAAGTTAGGGGAAAGGCCCATTTTCCAAACTTTGCGCAGACTGATAGAGTTTTGGGCTTAACTGATTTTCGGTTGGGCGTTTATTTTACCAATTACAAGGTTCTGAGAGCTCCTTGAAAAATATGTACTAGATTTGACTTGAAATCGTAAAGAGAGGTTATTTGGGGCGCTGATCACGAATCTGGGGATTATTTGCCGATTTTTCGGAGTTTCCGACTTGATTTGTTCGAACCCTCCCGTCGCGGGAAAATTTGATGGCAAATCGCGACTTTTGGCGATTTCCGGAGTGCTTGGATAGATATTGCTCAAATTGTCCCGCTGAGGGTTATTTGGGGTGCTGAACACGAATTAGAGGTCCGTTTATCGCATTTTGACAGATTGCTGTAGATTACGGTGGGTATGAGATAGTTCGGCCAGAGTCTTCGATTTGACTCAAAATTTGTATGCGGGGTTATTTGGGGTTGAGAATACGAATTTGATCCACTTGTCGATTTTCGAAATACTAAGTTAGGTTTAAAGTGTGACCGAATGAGAATGGCGGCCCATGCGGCTAGCGTGCTTGGTAGGCGGCCGTCGCATGTGCCGCCCTCGGACGAGTGTTGGATTTCAACGACGGCCGTCCCCTCTCCCACCGTCTGCAGAGCTGATTGATCGGCGCAGTGCTTGCTGCCAGCTGGTGCCGGCCCCGTTCGTAGTCGATGGCGGTGGGGTGGGGAGTTTTCGCATGTTCGCCCGAGAGCGGCGAACGCGACGGCCGCCTGCCAAGCACGCCGGCCGCATGGGCCGCCACTCTCATTCGGACGCACCTTAGCTCCCTAAATGGCATGGTACCTACCGTAACCCACAGTAAACCTGAGAATTTCAACAAAAGAACTCCAGATTCGTGTTAAGCACCCTAGATTACCCCTGCATACTAATTTTGAGCCGAATTCAAAATTTTATCCCTGGTGTGTTGGCGAAAAAAAAAAGAGTATCTACCAGGAAAACATTTTTTATGTGTGTTGGGTCCAATGGAGTATATTGAGCGAAGTTTGGTGGTTGGAGATTTTTTCGGCTTGGTCCGGACTTATTTTTACGATATTCCTGTGATTTGTGTGCGACGGAATAGGGTTTTGAAGCGTCTATATCCTGACGATGTGGTCCACTGCGGATCTGCAAAAATTGTACTCGTTGAGAAACTTGCTGTCATCCAAAGACTATCACGAAGTCGTAGGAAACTTGAAAACCAAAGAAAATTTTTGGTTGCGATCGGGCTGCGAAGCGTCATTTTCGACACTACACTTGACGAACTGTCGATTTCAAGGGATCCTACTGGCACTTGTAGACAACCTGAAGAGCTTTGCTTGAAATATGTTTTATAAGTGAAGAAAAATCTGTTCTGATTACAGTCAAAGTCAACCCCAAAGCTCACTCTGGAAACGAAACCCAGACGCGCGAAACGGGTCTGGAAAACGGTTGCTCTCAGAATTGAAAAATCAACTCACTTTGGGTTTATCTGAAGAAATTTCACTGTATCAACCCGGGCACGAAATTCGCGAAATTTTCAATTTTCCGGCAAGCCCAAGATGAGTAAATTTTTCGATAGGGGGTTCAAAAAGACTACTCCAGCTCGAAGATGGGGCAGAAATTTCCGTTTTCGACAGAAAAGAGAAAATGCTAAGCAATCGAGCCTCACCGGCTGCGTGAGGTCGCGCCGCGTGCTCATTTTTGCTGAATAGCCTGCGATAGAATATATATCTTATCTCGGTAGCATTCTGCGACTATTCCCAGTATTCACTAACTTCTGCCTATTTATTCTATCTCAGGCTACCAAGCACAAGTGAGCACGTGGCGCGAACGCAAGCAGCCGGTGAGGTATGTAGCTCACTACGGCGGTGCTAGAGTTTACATACTGTGAGAAAAAATTCCAGATTGAGCAAAGCGATAGGCGTAGCGGAACTGACAGATCCCTTATCAGGTTGTTTTCAGCAATGGAGACGGTATGTATACAGGAAACGAGATGCTGGCCGGAGATCCACTCACGACAGTACGAGTTGTCAAGAAGATACTCACAGATAAAATGGAGAAGGCCAAAGAGGTAGGAAAATACTATTGTAATAAGGTGACCAAGTGAAAAAACGCTGTTGCAAAAAGTCGACTGTTTGTGACTGAACGATGTTTTTCATAGAAATCTTGATTAATGGGCAATATCGTTAGCGCGTGAGAGGATTCAATTATGCCCATTATGATTCTTGTAGTAGAGCCACGCATAGATAGACGCAGATTTTTCTAAGAAGAAATGACTAGATGAAGGTACTCACTTGATTTAGGTATGATATGAATACCATGTATCAGCCCCAAGAACACCATTAGCATGTCTGGGGTAGGTGAAACCAAATTATACATTGAGGGACGAGCGCAGTCTCAGCTAAACCTGGATATTGCACCCGACATAAAATTGCTCATCTGGCGGTGGGGAAAATGAGAAATTGGAGTTTTCTGGAGTGTCATAGAAGATCCGGGAATATATTTTGCGTCTTTGGCGAAAGCAAACGCAAGAGAGCGCTTCTGTGCCCTACTGTGAAAACTGTCTATTCGGGAGCTTAAATAAAGGCACAGTACCCAATCAGACATGAATTTTTGGTTTTTTATGTGATAGGGTAGTAAACCCCTCCTACGTAACATGTGCCAAGGGCGAGATCTCAATTCCCAAGAATAAGCGAGAGATAAGCGGCCACCACAGGCCCGACCTTCTTCGCTCACCACCATGAGCCACCACTTACCAGGTTTTCGAACTCGATAGCGGCTAGATGGATGGATGAATTCTCAACGAGTCATCGTTCTTCAGTCCACTGCCGGACTGTCTTCTTATCCTGGCTCGCTCTCGCGCAACGATTCCTATTGAAGAGAAATATTATACATGCCTGAAACAACTTGTCCTCAAATTTTTCACCTGTAAACTATAGGCATACTCAAGGAGCCATAACTCTGTTCATAAGGAGTCTTGAACGATTGCAGGGATACCGTTGTGATCAGCGTCTGACTCTCTCCAAGGTCAGCTACATGAAAACTGGAGAACAATTTTCTAGGTGTTCTATGCCTTTAAAGGCAGTGTTCACGACGAAAAAGTTTTCGAAATTCCACTAGATTGAGTAGTGGAGGGACACTCTGTAACGTTAACGGCGAAAGAAGGCATGAAAACGAGCTAGGAAGAGCTCCAAAGAGCCGAAGTTGCAACTTCAGGCGCATTGAAAACCCAAAAGCGCATCACACGCCCACCGACGTGAACAAATGAATGCTCGAGATCGCGAGATGAGTGATGATTTTCAATCATTAGCCCCGTTCTTCCCCTTCACTCTCAGCTTCTCTCTTTACTCAGGTCAGCTCATAGATCGGCTGCAAAGACGGAAGTTACAAGCTTCGGACAACTCGTCCACCATGTTTCCATAGCTCAATCTTTTAGGGACCATACCTGCGTTCACAGAAGGTCTTGTGTGATTTCAGAGACACCATTGGAATCAGCATGGGGCCGTTTTCAAGATAGGCGGAAAAACAGAAAAACGATTTTTATCGTGAACACTGCCTTTAAAGGCAGCAGACACGCTCACAAACGATATCGATTTTATGGTATAAATCGAAGGTTTGATATTGGTAGTATGCGGAATTAACGAAAAAACCAACGAAAACTGTAGTCAAATGGAGTAACAACGGTTATTTTGTTATCGGGGGAAAGTGTACGAGTTTGACCGCGCGCGGTTGAAACAGCGAATATTAGCAGCAAAACGGTTGAGATGGAGAAGCCGATATGCTCCTACAGCGTGTACTGGAACGTTCACCTCGTTGGAAGCATCAAAAACCAGCCAAAGAGACCGTATTAGTACTATCAATCTGGACGATTTTGTATTTTGTGGCGGGCTTGCAGAAATTTTTCGATTTGCATTGCTGAAATTTAGTAGTTTTGACTCATTTTTAACGCTTCCAACGGCGTGAGCAGTCTACTAGGAGCCATGCGACTCCAGAAACGTAGTCATCTCAACAACTTTTTCGAGCGTGTCTGCTGCCTTTAAAGGCAGTCTCCACGATAAATCTCGTTCTCTAGGTCTCAGTGTGAAACACTAAGCTGGCAGATGGTGGAGGGATAGGGTCGAAGAAAGCAGCGAAATCGGGCAGAAATCGATAAAAACTGCTTTGATAGCTATCCCAGTACGCCTGCTTATCCCGGTCCGCCCCTTATTCGGACGAGCTGTGGCGCTGCGCCAGTTTTCCATGTCAAATTGCCAAGCAACTCTGCCGCGACCAGCCTGATGGATTCGCACACATTTCGCGATTAGCGCGCGTTTGCGGAAACTAGCAGGGTCCGTAGCAGGAATGAGCGGAATTCCGAATTCCGTTCTCCGATGGTTTTTGGCCTTCCGAATTCCGATTTCCGAAAAAAAGCCTGAAAATGCGGAAGAAATTGGAAACACTCACGAGAAAAAATTTTTTTGCGCTTTCCCTGGCCAAATCCCTAGAGGGTTGTTTTGGGCGCTGAATTCGGATTCGAGGTGCGTTTTCACTTTTCACAAGGCCAGAGTTAATTGTGTTTGCATGAAAACTTACAGTAAAGGAGGATAAGTTAAAGTTTTTTTGGTACGCACTGTCACCAGGGAAAGCTTAAGAATTTCACTGAATGCATTTCCGATTTCCGCATTCCGATTTCCGATGATTTTTGGCGTTCCGATTTCCGAATCCCAATTTCCGAAATTGAGAAGGTCCTTCCGATTTCGGATTTCCGATGTTCAGAAAAAAAATTTCGCTCATCCCTCGTCCGTAGGCTCGTCCATGCCCTGACTGCCAGAAACCGTTTTTTTTAGCTCATTCTGAACGTTTTCTTGGTTATTTCTACACTATTAGTTACCTCACGACCGAACAAATCCGTATTTGGGTCGAGCTCGAGTGTGATATTCTTCGTGAACACTGCCTTCAAAGGCACCATACATGCTCGCAAACATGGTCGAGGCGGCTAACAGCATAAGTGGGTCCGCGCGGCCCCTTCCACGTTATCAACGTAGTCTGAAGCACTGAAAATCATCTAGATGGTCAGTTTTTGAGTATTTCTGTCTTGCGAGCCTGTTTTTCTACATCTTTGTGTAACAGAGTGAAACGTGAAACTTGAGAAATCAAGTGAGAAAGCTTACCTGTTGCTCAACTCCCTTCAGCTTGCCGCTCTACTCCGGCTATCTTCAAAGGGGCTTAGGAGAGCGGCATGACGGCGCGGCGCGACCTGTTGATGGGATGCCGTATCGATAGTTCGCCGCTATCTAGCGACACAGCAGAGTGGCATCGCCGCGACGCGGTGCCACTCTGCTAAGCCTGTTTAGCCCCCTTCACACGTTTAAGCCGTCCGACGTAAGACAGTGCCGCACATCACAGCTGCGACGCGTTTCGCATCACCACATCGCGCCGCAATGTACCAATGCCGACCCTTCATTACGAAATGTAAGGCGAAAACAACGCGATCTAACCCATCATAGCTTGCTCCGGCGTCGTGTTAATTATTTCGCCGCACTGTGACGGCGGGGGCAGTGCGGACCGCACCGACGCCTCAGCCCTATAGGATAGGGGCTATCTACACACCGAGGAAGTAGCTCGGCGCGGCAAAAACTCCTTCTGTTTACTTCATGGCTAGAGCGCGTTTACTATGAGCTCTCGGAAGTCTACGGCCTTTTTCGGTTTTGATATTTACTCTCATGATTTTTTTAAGCTATTGAAGCTTCCACACAAAAGTTGAACCACCCGAAAGTTTTAACCTCTGCCCGAAAACTTGGGCACCACACGAGCATTCCAACGAATTACACCGCGACGTCGCAGGGGTTGAAACCTATGGGTGGTTGAAACCAAAGCTTTTGTGTGGAATCTTCCATAGCTCCAAAAAGTCATTAGAGGAACTATCGAAACCGAAAAATGCCGTGGATTTTCTAGAGCTCTAGCGATGAAGTAAGCAGAAGGGCGTGCGTCACGTTAGAACGTGAATCTCGTACGATCTTCTCCCTCGGTGTGTGGAGAGCCCTTATCCCCAATCTTAACGTACCGGACGTCAGGCTTAGTGTGAACGGGGTTGCAGAAGCCAGCCGGAGTAGAGCGGCATTCCTAAATGTGAATGTGAATTAATCGGTAAGTATGTTACAATCAGGTAAATCTAGCTGTTTCTCTCGTAGACTCCCGTTTGATAGTGCTATCACTCTGAATCATCACGTTTTCTCAAGCTATCCTTTTCATTCTGTAACTCGAGAGGTGAGAAAATACGGTCTTGCAAGACAAGAATGCTCAAATGTTGTCATCCTGCAAAGTTTTCAATGCTTCGACTTTCGTTGATAACATGGTAGGGAGCCGCGCGAGCCGATTTATGCTGTTTTCTTGAAAATGTTTGTGAGCGAGTATGTTGCCTTCAAGAGACTACTAAATACTTTGGGAAAAAAAACTGTACGAAGCACCGTCGATTCCAAGTGTCCGCGGTTAAACAGCAGGATGAATGCAGTGAATTACTATGGACGAGGCTGTGTTGTTTATTTTATTAGGAACTGGAAAAGGAAAGAAAATTTGATTCCTATCCTAATAAGTGTTAGGTCGTCACTGTGGCATGACAAGAAATTGAGTAGACAGTCTTGAGTATTTACAACAGCGAGAACGTTCATTGGAATTGCATTATTAGAAGATAAACACCTTTGAGAGTTCACATATTGTCTGTAAGATAATATGCGAGAAATTGTTTTCCAACCTCACCGTTGATTCTTTGATTTCTTATGATTCATTAATCCACAATGGGTTAGAGCCAGAGTGCAATATGTACTTATAGGTGCAGTCTGTGTGAAAACACTTTTCCCATAGTTCGTTCACGTTAATGTGTTCAGCGAAGGGAAGCGATGGGGAGAGAGCGGATGGGAGGCGGAGAGAGCAGCAAGTGTTCGCGCGCATATCCATGGAAGTTTTACTTTGACACAGATTGTGTGTATATTCCATTTCGGAGTGAAATTTACGGCCTGTGCGCGCGTATGCTGCGTCTCCCTCTCCCTCCACACTCTCTCGCTCTCCCTATCCTCGCTCCGCACAAGCCCGCGAAGGAACAAGCTAAATTTGCCTTCGAAACAGAGGATACGTATGAGCCTTACTAGAGATTGCTCGGGGTTCGAGAACGGCTGAAGAAACCCTTTTCGTATGAACACTCATAGGCGTTATTCCGACCCCCTCCCTTTGATTTATGCCTCGGTATCGAAGAAAAAATTCTGCGTCCTTATTCACCTAATCACTTAAAGGCACAGTACACCCAAAAAGTTAATTTTGAGATTTTATGCTTGCCTTGGAGAGAGTCACACGCTGATTACAGGGGTGTCTCTAAAATCATCCAAGACCCCCTTTGAACAGAGTTATGGCTCTTCAAAGATGCCTAGATTTTGAGGGTGAAAAATTGGTGGACGAATTGTCTCAGGCCTGTATTTCTCTTCATTCGCAATCGTTGTGCGAGAATGAGCCAGGATAAGGAGACTGCCCGACAATGGGCTGAAGAACGGAGACTTGTTGGAATTCATCCATCCATCGGGCCGCTATCGAGTTCGAAAGTCTGTTAGGGGTCGGGCCTGTGGTGGTGAGCGAAGGGGGCCGGGCCTGTGGTGGTCGCTCATATCTCGCTTATTTTGAGGAATAGAGATCTCGAATTCGGCATGTGTTATGCAGGAGGGGTCTTCTACACAATTACATGAAAATCTCAAAATTTATATCTTAGGGATTATTGTGCCTTTAAAAGCAGTGTCCACGATAAATTTCTTCCTCGGTTTTTGACCGGAAATCAAAAGTTCAGGGTCTCATTGGAGCACTGGGGTCGGAAGAACGGACGAAAACGAGCCCGAAAGAGCTCCACACGGCCCCGCAGTCCGCTCGCGCTAGCCTTTCCGCTCGCGGTCGAGTTTTCCGAAAAACAGTTTGGTCTACTTCTACATTAGCATTGGGGCGCGAGCGCGGCTGAGTTTTAGCATTGGGGCGCATTTTTGCACGCTGCCTACTTCAGGCCCATGCGCGCGCAACACATTCACCGTTGAAATGTGGCTTTCAAGAAGAAGAACTGATTTTGGATGTTTCGCAGCGTTTTTCATGATTCTTTCTTCACTGATGAAACAGTCAGACTCGCAACCTTCGCTTTCTGGTGGAAACTCGAAAGCGATCTCTATCGTGGACACTGCCTTTAAAGGCAGCGTTCACGATGATCACGCTCGTTGACTTTCCATAGTGAAATTATAGGCTAGAAGGATCCTAGGCTCCCAGTGTCGAAAGAAGGGTAGAAAACGAGCCAGGAGCGACAAAATAACGGCTGCAAACAAGCGTGTTGGTGCCCCCGACACGCCTGGTGCCCCAGATTCGCCCCCTCGAAATGAACAAATGAAGACTCAGATTACAGGAATGATCCAGTGAAGGAAGTGCTGATAAGTGAGCTGATGGCTTCATTGCACTGATAGGTATCATCCTTCTAGCGGTCAATTCCTCCACGCTCAAAAATCATCGTAAACAAGAGAGGCCCTATTTTGGCTCAAAAATGCGTCTTTCGTGTCCTTTTTGAGCATGCCTTGCTATATAGGGCACCAGATTTTCCGTAAACCGTGGAGATATCGGAAGCGAAATTTATCGTAAACACTACCTTCAAGGCGATTTCAAGAATTCGAAAACTAAGTCAAACCAGAACCAGTAGCCTTTTTTTTCATTTGGATGCAAAAAGGAGATCAAAATTAGCTTATTGAATCGGCATGAAATCCTTTCTTTCGAGACTTTTTGAGTCATTGACATTGCCCAAAGGCTTTGCAACTCAGTGGTTCGGTGGAATAGGCCTACTTCGAGGCGTCGTAAGCGATTAAAACTGCTACCCATTTTTCATTCTCAATGCATTAGTTCGACCCGCCTCAGCAGAATCAAACTGTTTGGTGGATCAAAAGCGCTCTAACCACAGGATATGGAGTTGATTAATGCAAGGAACTCCATCAAATTTCTCCAGTCAGTCCTTACTTTGAACAGAACGCCCTGCTACCGCGCGCTAAACACAGAGCATCCTTTTGTATGCTGGCGCGTCGACGTATAGAAATGACAGTCGGTAATGGCAAATTGACCTGACTGTTTGACTGGCAAAACATGCGGAAGGCACGACTTCTACACAAGGAATAAATGACCAAAAAGCGAAAACTGATTTAAAAGTCCAATTTCAGAAATCAAATCATTTACTTGCTTGCAGTCCAAAATTCCTGAACAGAAAAGAACAAGTAAAACGTAGGTCACAATGATGTTTCGAATATATGAGCATGTGAAAGAAACGAATTCTTTTTGAAAAAGAAAGGAAAAAATCGTCATAAAGAGTTATCAACCTCTCCAGGGCTCTGTAGCGATAACTGAGGTGAAAAGCATCCAATAGCAGACTAATGGAAGCCAGAGCCACCCAAAGAACGGGAACGACGTGATATAAAGTGGACCAACTCAAAAAAATAGCTGGTTTCCCCTTATGCCGCAGTGTATCCGACTACGCGTCAGTAGACGAACTGAGTAACTGTTCCTTGCGCTCTAGCCCAAGTAACCAGATACGAATCCGGCGCGAATTTAAAATACCAAATTCAAACCTAAGTATGGTTTTCATCTTGTATGATGTCTTTAAAGGCGCAGAACACCTGGGAAAATATTTAGTTTTAATGCTTACCTCTTAGAGAGTCACACGCTGATCACAGTGGTACCTCTGAAATCGTCCAAGACCCCCTATGAACAGAGTTAAGGCTTCTTAAAGTTGCCTACATTTAATGTATGAAGAATTGGTGAACGAGTTGTTTCAGGTCTGTAATTCTCTTCATTAAACGATCGTTGCGTGAGTGCGAACAAAGAGATGCAGACAGTCCGGCGATGGACTGTAGAACGAAGACTCGTTGGGAATTCATCCATCCATCTAGACGCTATCGAGTTCAAAAGTCTGCTAAGGGGTGTGGCCCGTGGTGGTGAGCGAAGGGGGTCGGGCCTGTGGTGGTTGCTTATATCTCGTTTATTTAGAGGAATCGAAATGCCGCATTTGATATGTATTATACTGGAGGAATTTCGTGCCTGAGGTTGTACTGTGCCTTTAAAGGCAGTGGTCACGATAAAAAATGTTATCGAAAAACACTACAAAAATCAGCTTAGATTGAAAACAGCTGAAAACTATGAAGGTAGCGCGGTGAAAAACGGGTTAGAAATAAAGTTCCTACGGCCCAAAGATGTCTATTCGTGCACACGTGCACAGCGCCTCACAAAAAGATCGCAGTCTCATGCCGAGCAGTCAAGAATCATCGACATTCTGAGGACGAAATAGATGCAAATTTACCTAGTAAAAATAATTGAACGATGAAAGCAAGCACTTGTTTTTGTTTTTCAATCAATGCTTTTGATTAGATGTGTACATAAATCCGAAGGTTCGTTGATTGAAATTCAATTTCAAGCCAGCTGATGTTCTTGATATTAGAGATCATCGATGCCGATGATGTGGGGTGGACTCGTCCACCATCAAAAGACAAGAAAGTTTAGGCTTCAAATTTGGTCCGAAACAGCGGTTTTTAGCGATTTTTTCTCTTAAAGTTCCTACTACTCTAAACCGAGATAAGGGTTTAAAGAGGAAAAGAAGACAAGCATATTTGATCGCGACCACTGCCTTTAAGAGTTCGGAAGTTGGAAAGTTGCCCGTGTTGAGTTAGAAATTATTAAAATATCCTATTGTAAATATTCGAGTGTAGACTCCTTATTCCAAATGGCCTGAAAGCCTTAGTTTCCATTTTAGATATCTGCGATATGGGCAAAATTTACATCACATTAGATCGAAGACTTCTTTATCGGGATTTGAAAAAAAAGGTTTTCAAAATTTTCCATAATTTTTTTTTCGGCAGGGAAGAATTAAAGCATTACCCAAATTATGTCTATTAGTGCCTATTAGTGCATTATTATACCGCTCGTAGGATTCGGTCAGAAAACTAGCGAGGTAGGGTTTTTTTCGTCTTTTTTGTGTAACTCGCCTCAAGCTCAACTTTGAGGAAAACTACGGTGATGATATTCATGATCCTCGCGTTGATATCTGCCCAATTGTTTAGCATTTGTGGTGGTTACGTTCAGAACGACAGAAGATTGGGAATCAGCCAGAGGCCGGATTCATGAGAGCATTTTCAATGGCAAGTTAGCGTTATCGGCTAACCGCGATCGTTATCAGTGAGTCAGCAAGCCTGTGAATAACTGGGCCAGTAGCAATCCCCCAATGTGGTGACTTTAAAGAGGCAGCCAACCTGAGGTCGGTGATGCCTAGATGCCTCCTAAGGTTGCGACCTTATTACGAGAATCATTCTTGAAGAGTAGCGTTGAATGCAAAACTCTCAATAGTCGACGTATTTGAACCGGCACCGCACTAACCTACGAGAAGGCCACGTGTTCATGTGTACCACTAGGCCACGTGTTCATGTGTGGGGGGCTCTTTCTTTTTTCCTACATACACTCCCTCCACAATTCTTCGTATTCATTGTGACTTTGATCAAACTAGCAGTAGTAAATATGGGTTTCGGGAGCGTGCAAACATGTCTATCTTTCAAACTTAATAAGTTTCCAACCTTGGATGATGGGATTTCAGAATTTTTTCGGAAATCACAAAAGCGAGAGAATGATAGGTTCAGAAAACGATTTTGAAAATTTTTGTTGGATGACCTCTTACCACTGAACCACGATACACAATACTTTGTAGTATGATTTTCGAGGAGCGAACCTCGTGTTTCTGTCACAATGTACCGAAAAATTCGAAGGACTTTTTGAATTATGAACTATTTATCTCCTTAGTCTGTTTCACGCTCCCCAGTCAACATAGAAAGAAGTGAACTTGAAGCGAAAGAGGAAAACGATGTTTAGATAAAAGCCGCATTTATATGAACTATTATACAGCATTTAGTAACTAGTACATGCGAATCACGTAAGTTTCATTCATTTTCTGAAAAACGAAACCGTTTTTCAGCCATCGATGGCTTTTTAAGCAAATCTGATTTTATTTGTGGTGAACGATTATTGGAAAAAATCTGAAAATGGTTGAATATGGCCACAGCAACTTTTAGGAATTGGAAGTTGAGCTTAGCATAGGACTAAAGCATGTGAAATCTTTAAAGGAGACGTATTCATGACAGCTACGTACATTTTGACGTTAATCTCCCACTAATCTTCGCCAGGAATCATTTAAACATCAATAAAACCTACTAACGTTTCGCCTGTCATTCCTACCAGCCGGCAGCGGAGCTGGATGGCCGCCAGCCGGCGAGTCCAATTTTTCCTTGCCAAGTGGACAGCGGACTGGTCGGTTTGAGAGCGCTCCACTGCCCTTTCTTGAAGCGCACTTCCCTCAAAAAGTCATCACCATTGGACGTGCTCGACCCTCTGACCGCGGTATCGACCCAGCTCCTCTTTGCTCCGCGCGCTATTTCTCTTTCCTCTGCGGCGGTGAGCGAAGTCACCACCCGTTTCTTGCAGTCAGCCACCTCACAAAAGAACTCTCACTGCTCCCAGGTGGCTGACTGCAATGGTCATTAACTTGAGCGCCGCCTGTGCATTTCTATGCCGGCCCGTCCATATTGATAGCCGAGACGTGATTGACCCAGTCATCACGCAGTGACAGCCGGTAGCTGCGACCTTTCGGGGGATTGATACTGGCCTTGATAACGGTTGCGGTTAGCCGATAACGCTAACTTACCGTGGAAAATGCTTTCATGAATCCGGCCTCAGGTTAATAATTACGGCAGCGTGGCGGATGGGCGCAACTGTGTGTCTGCGTTTCCCTGTGTCTACCATGGTCAGGAGTGTCAATGGGATCGGTCGGTGGAGAGTGCGCCCCCCCCGCTATTAGTTGGTGGCCCGTCTCTGCGCTACCCTCTCCTCCATGAACAAGCGAACAAAAATTCGATTTTTCCCCATTCATGCTCTACTTTGGTTTTTCGTTTTTTTTTCAAGTTAAAAAATTTGGCAATACTTTGTTTCTGTCTGCTGGCTCTTTCTCGGCTCATTGAAGAGCTAGGGGTCTCAAACTCGGGCTGTAAGTAGTACTAGCGAAAAGCTTCACAACAAATTCCCATCTGGACAGGATCCATGAGAAAAAGTTCTTTCTCATACCTGACAGCTCCCAAATTCGGAAGAGATTTTCAGCAAATTCGACGCCCTAAATGGCACACTGATCTGCTTTTTCTCGGCTGATGTCAGGTGGCAAGTTGTTCTCCACAAAAAGTCGTCTCAGAAATTGTCGCGCATTCCCTTCCAGGAGGGTTTACCGAAAATTTTCCTCAATGGGATAGTCGCGGTTTTACGGGTCCAAAACCCAATGAGCAGATTCAGACATCCCAAGGGCTCGTTTTCGGCTCAATGAAGAGTTAGGGGTCCAGGGCATGCGTAATTACGACTAACGACTAACGAATTTAACGACTAACGGGCTTTTTGCGCGTTACGTCTAACGACGTACGACTAACGAAATGAAAAGATTTTCCTAAGCAATCCCGAAATTCGTTAGAAAGTCGATAGTCATTCACATCGCGCTCCAACCCAAGAATTGCATCATGAATGATTCATAGTTCCGTGTTGGTTGCTCAAGGTGGATGGTACAAAATACATTGTGACCACAACCGAACGTCGCGCAACGTTAGCCGAAGAATATATGCGACTTCGTGTAAGTCGCGCGACTTTATGGTAGGCTCACTGAACCGATTCCGACACTCACCGGCTCCGGGGGAATTTTTACAGAGACACTATCAGAGGTGCCCGCAGGCCCCAACTGCGCAGCGACGGGAACTGTATCCAATGATTGGATTGTAAAGGGCGCCGTCCTCCAAATTTCAGTCGTGAATTCGAGATATGGGATTTCTATGAAGTAGTTTCGGGACCTCTCAACGGGGAAAAATTTCTTTTGGGTGCTAATTTCTTTCGACCTTTCCACCATTATGGGAACAAGCTCGAAACGAACTCGCGACGCCGAGAAAAGAACAACTGATGCGATGTTGGTGATATCCTCCGTGTTGTCACCATGAAGTAGATTTCATATAAGATCATACAGCGTAGAACGGCTAAATTTGCACTGAAAATGCGAGCTCAAGTTTCTCCCGGTTTCCCATATTACTTCCTTTCTCGCCGTAAAAGGGGCAAAAATCGACGAACATTTACCCTCGAGTATTAGGCTTTCATTCATATTTTTAATTACGTATATGTAAGTTCGCATTCCAAACTAGGTTCTCTAAGAATGAATGTTCTGTGAGTTTAATGGCCATTATGCCTTCCTTTTTTTCTATGCATAAGAATTTTTTTTGCCTCAACTGTGCTTATTTTCGAAGCCTACATTTTTACGGACTAGCGATTAACAACTAACGAGGGTTTTGGCCGGTTGAACGACTAACGATTAACGATTTACAAAATTTAAATTGCGCACATCCCTGTACGGGTCTTAAACTCTGGCTGTGACAAATGACAAAAAGAAAATCTACAACCGGATAAGGTAAAAACCACAGTAACCCTGTATATGAAGTACATCTGTGTGAGAGAGCGGTCGTACTCATCACGGCGGATTTGGATATGAAGCAGCTACCGCTTCAAAACCTTACAGTCAGATCTGAATGAGTGATTCAGCTTAACTTGTTTGTTGCTGACTTTCTCATTTAGCCTAGGTCGCTATCCTACAACACGTACGTCTGAAATGTGTGCGGCTCATCTGAATTCTTTTCAGAACATGGATTCAAATAGGCTGAACTGAAATTTTCGCCGGCTTTACTACGGGCCTTACTGAATGAAGTGATAAGGGTGGGTTACGGTGGTTTTTATCTTGCCTGGTAGTAGATTTTCTTTTTTGTGGGGTCTTAGGCGAGTTTTTTTGTGGGGAGTTGGTGCTATTTGCATCTGTATCCCCCCGCACCCCCCGCACCCCCAACACCCACCCGGTCGATACGTATGTTTAAAATGATGGAGTGAGGTTGACAAAATCACTCGGTGCATCCAACTAGATATAACGATGATTACGTGGCCAACAGGATTGCACCTGTTCAGAGAAATAGTGAAGGAGAGTATGGTGAAGTAACGGAGGTAGCAGTAAGGTTAGCTTTCTAGTGATACGCAATGTTTTATCATCGGCCCGCCCACCCGGGGATTTTCTCATCCACGTATTGCATGGATATCGACCGCGTCGGATACATCGAGTGATTTTCTCAACTTCACTCCATCATTTTAAACATACGTATCGACCGGGTGGGTGTTGGGGGGTGCGGGGGGGATACACCGAGTGATTTTTGCATCCCATTTCCAATGCATTCTATGTGTATCGACCGGGCTGGAGACGTCGGCTCATCCAACTATGACCGGGGCCTCAAACTCTGGCTGTGAGAAGCTTCAAAACAAACCCCATATGGACAGGATTCATGAGAAAAGTTTTTTCTCTTACTTTTACCTCGTCCGAAAGAAATTCAGAGGAATTTTTCTGGTACCAAAAAGTAGGTCCTAAAATGTTGCAGATGTTCCAAAAATAATTTCTGTATAGGTGGGAAAACAATATTTTCTTTCAAATTCCCTGCTTCTGGGCTTCGATTACCTGAAAAACTTTTTTTTGTACCGAAGAAGTAGGTCCCAAAATGCTGCAAAAGTTCCGAAAATTATTTCTGTACAGGTAAGAAAACGACTTTTTCCAACTTTTACCACCTCCGGTACGTTTTCGGATCTCATCCTGAGAAAGTGAAGCATCTCTACACCACACTTTGAGATTCAGATTTTGCGAAGAGCCAGACAGTAAGATAGAAGACTGTTTCATCTTGAAGGCATCGTACACGATGAAAACCATGCTTGGGTTTTTGACGTTTTCGTGTTGTTCTATCCCTATAGTGACTAAAGTTTGCAAAAAGTCCCCTAAAGTGTCAAATTCTCAAGAAAAACCCATTTAAATGGAGCTCTAGACAAATTTGAAGTTCCCGCCGACATCAACTTGGGATAGTTGCGCGAAGAACGCAAGGAACAGTTTTACGATTCGTTCCTTGGCGCTGCGTTGGAAGTAATTCACCAAGGACGCCATTCATACGAGCGATCATTATTTTCTTGAGCGAAGGTACAGGCCATAAAACGGCCAATGTCTCACCGTCGACTGCGTACCACGCGCTGCGCGACCGCACGTGCGTCGGAAGCAGACGAGTTTTGGCCGCCGCGCGACGCGGTTTCGGCCGCCGCGCGGCGGCGAAACGAATCGCGCGGCGGCCAAAACTCGTCGCGCGGCGGCAAAACCCGTCTGCTTCCGACGCGCGTGCGGTCGCAGCACGTGGTACGCAGTCGGCGGTGAGACATTGGCCGTTTATGGCCTATGTAAAGGGTTAGTAACACTAACATGCTGCGTCCAATGCTGTCAACTGCTTTCGATCGATGTCGAACGTGAAATCGAGTGGCGTATGCGTTGCGCCCTACGACGCGTCAACGCACATCACCGGCAGCGACCACGGAGTTTTTTTCCTTGTAACAATGGATCGACCCCAAGGCCGGCCTTCCAAACCCAGGAAGCCCTTTTGAGGTGAGCAAATCTTCATTCAGGGGTGATTTTGAAACTCCAAACGTTCTGAGTGACATTGTTATGGCCCACTGGTCCGACTGACCGCAGAAGCTGGAATTCGGTTTTCATTGTGTACGGTCCTTCAATCCCACATGTCACGCCTTTATATCACGCTCACTTTTTTCTACCAGTGTGGTGAAATTCGTGAAGTTTCACAAAGAGTCACCATATCAAATCATTTTAAAAACAAATTTCAAGGGGTTTTCAGAGGTGAGAACGTTGCCCACTTTACGAACAGCCAGTTTACAAGCGGTATTGGCTTTCTGATTCCCACAACGCTTGATCTTTGATTGTTTTTGCTTTTCGAAAAAGAAATCGTTTGCTAAGCGTACTCACAGTAGAAACGAAATGACTACAGAAACATTGGAAAAACTCTTGTCCGAGGATACGTGATTTCTCGTGTTTGCACGTCTTGTTCTTGCAATTTATCCATACGGCATCATTTCAGTATTTAAAATATCACATGGAAACTGCATGGCCATGTACACTTTACTGCAATTTTCTGATGAAAATTTTTACTTGTTTGTTCACATCTCGGGGGCCGAAAATGAAAAAAATAGCAGACACAGATGAAGGCGAATCCAAGCTTGAAGTTTGAAAAAGAAGTATGGGAAACAGAACACTCTTCTGAGGGGAGCAGCTCATAACTTTTGCTCCCACACGACCCAATTTCTGCCCCCCCCCTGCGCGGTCTGCCAAACTGCGGCCCTCCTCCCTCCTCTTCCCACACTGGGATCACAGTGAACGCTTGACCCTGGTGTCTACCGTATATAGAGAGCTGGTTGATGCAAAATTTCCGTAGTTGTTTACGAAACTTCGGCAGTGGCTACACCACTGGAGAGCCCTTAACGCCTAGATCATGAATATCTCCTTAGTTTTGCTCAAATTTGACTTTGAGGCGAGTCATACAACAAAAGATGAAAGACGCAGAAACCTAACCTCGATCGTTTTCTGACCTAATCCTCCAAACGGTAGTGTAGTTCCTGTTGAGGATATCGTGGAACTCTGCTACGCGCTGGGAAGGGAGTGGGAAAAGTTCCATCTACCGCCGACGATCATCAATTTTTTCTAGAATTTAATCACTGGAGCATTATCGCATTCTATGAAAGATAGAAAGCCTAATTTCCGCTGATAGCCGAACAATCTCGAAAAGAGATTTCGATCTGCTGTTTTTTCTCGTTCGTGTTTGTACGCCATTTACCCTTAATTAACGGAGCGCTTAGCAGAAAACTACGGTTTCCTATCCTCTCTTTTCTGATACATTCAATGGAAACTGGTTTGACATGCATGAACAAACCAGCAATGGTGTCCCTTCATGTCTATAGGATTCGAGATATAATTACATATTTCACAAGGGGGGTGGACATTGGCAAAGCAAAGGTTTGGGGCAGGATAGATCGTATCCTAACATTTTCAGCCACCTTGTGTACCTTTAGGGTGAGTTTCGTTGTTCGGCGTCCGATGATTGCTCGTCAAACCTTTTTAGACAACGCTGCGGTAACTGGTTTTCCTCTCTAGAACTTTAATCTTTTCAAAATTCCGGGAGACTGGGTATAGACATAAACGCATCCTTAGACTGTTGACAGTTGTTTTATCCGCCTACGGAAGCGGTTCCTAGCCATAACAATTATAGGAATGCACTGGAGCGACAAAGCAGGAAACTATGGCGGGAGAACTCTGTATTTACTTGAAAAGCTGCTTCATACATGATCGTTCTCACTTGAGGGCGACAATAAACAACAACTATATGGAGTTTGTAGTGCTGGGATAGCCCAACACTCACCTGAGACCTTGTCCATTTTACGGAGGTTTTTCTTGATTCCTTCCTTGTTTTCTGCCTTATAAGAGCTCATTGGCAGTCACTTAGTGCAGAGTTACAAATTGGAGAATGTGGAAAGTTAGCGAAAGGGATCGAGAAAAAATAGCGAGCTTGCACTGAATTCTACGAAGCGTGTTGTTTTCCCTTCCCTTTACCTCCTTTCTTGAAACAGTTGCGCTCAATGGAACTGTCACAGAACAACTTTCGCATATCGATTTATGTCTGAACTTCAGGAAGAGCGAGAGGTCGAAGCATCTGTGTGCCTTCGAGCTACGCAAAGGCTCGCCGAGTACGAGTCTATGTTGGTCGAGCTTGTGCAGCGCCGAAGTAATGCGCTCGTCCACAACGACATGGAGCAGGTCTTCTTCCAATGCGAAGTTTCTCATTGAACTCTTGAAGTCTGTAGATTGCAGGCTGAAAGACTTCGTTTGGCAATGGTGGATTGTCGCGACACCGTTTTCAGAGCAATCCACGTTGACTTGCTTCTCGGTCGGAATGAGGTAAATAGAACCGTCTTATCACTGTTGCGAAGTACTATTAACTTTTATTCCTTCAGTTACGCGCAATTGGAGTTGATTCTGTGTGGGCACCAAAGGACTAGTATTTGTGATACCTGCTGATCTCTGGAACAATTTCATGTTTCTTAAAAGGCACAGAAAGCTGCAATAAATTTATGACTTCGGTGCACAAACGTTTTATTATTCCACTCAGAGCATACTAACGACGATTTCATATTGGGCCGTCGTATGGCGTTCAAAAACCACTGTTTGTCTCCGGGAGAGAGTAAGTTTCTTTCCGGAAGTCTTTCAGAATGAACTCGGACTAAATTTACGAGATTTCGCACCAGATACATATATATCTCGCTTTAGTTCGGGATCATACTTCCAGCGACGAGCGACGCGACGCAATGTTTGCCACCAATATCGACCGAAAATCGATATGCCGGACAAGCATATGTCGCTGATCACACCAGGGGCGGAACGCTTATGAGGAAGGCTGGGAGCCGCTCCGCGTTCGACGTGCGGAGCGTCGAGCCAGAGGTGATCCGAAACGCATGCCGTCCCCATTGTGTAAGGACACAACCTCACAACGCGCAGTGAACTCCCCGCTTAACTATTTTTTTATTATTTTAGTCGCGCTCAACCTCCATCTGTTTTCGATTCTCCTTGTTAGATAATTAGTTTTTGAATAATTTTATCGTTTGATTTGAGTATTCCGTAGAAATGAAGCCGCTTTAGATAACGATAAAGTCGGAGATCAGCTGTTAGGCGGGGGGTTCGCTGTACGTAGTGAGGTTGCGTCTCAACGTTGAGGAGACGGCATAGTTCTCGAGTCACCTCTGGCTCGACGCTCCGCACGTACTACGCAGAAAGGGGTTGAGCAGAGTGCCAACAGGGCGCGGCGCGGTCTGATGATGGTGATGATGGTCTGCTCTCCATCATCAGGCCGCGCCGCGCCCTGTTGGCACTCTGCTCAACCCCAAAGGCTCCCTGACCTCTAAAGCGTCTTTCACAGTCTGCCGGGCGACGCCGTCCGGTACGTTATAAGATAGGGCTGTGGCATCGGCGCGGGCCGCACTGCGATGTCGGCCAACCGACGTCGCACTGCGGTGAAATCATTGACACGACGTTGGAGCAAGTTATCACGGGTCAAAACGTGTTGGTTTCGCCTCATATTTTGTACTGGAGAGTTGAAACGGACGGTTGTTCACCGCAGCTTCCCTCGCACTGCGGCACTCTTATAACGTATCGGACGGCAATGTCCGGCAGACTGTGAAAGGCGCTTAAAACGTTCATGCATGCCGCTCCAGGTGTGATCCCGGCCTCAACGTGAATGAAAAAGTTCTGTCCAATGTTTTCATGTTTTTTCTTGTAAAGACAACTTGCACTCTCTCCTGCTTTGAAAAACAGTAAAATTTGAAGGCAATGCGATGGTCGATAACTGTTATTGGTTTGAAGTCTTGATGACCGTTTTGAGGAAATAGGCTAAATCTGTGACAGCACCACGGAATAATTATCACGTTCCATATCAAACGAAACGTGCAATCAGAACGCAACTTCCAATATGTGTCAGGTACAGTCGGCACGGACCGCACTTATAATTTTCGTTGGCGCAAACTCGTACCTGCCCCGTGTTTGGGCCAACACACAACAAGGAACGCAGAGTTACAGTGCGTGCCGTGCCCATTGTATAGTGTCAGCGACAGTGTATATCAGGCGAATCGTTTTTTGTTCAATATTGATGGTAAACATTGCGTCGCGTCGCTCGTCGTAAGAAGTATGGTCCCAGGGTAAGACGGAAATTTCTTTCCTCGTTGTATGCGACTCGCAAGTGTGTCTGCATTATGAACGTGAAAATCCATAAATCCTGTCATGTGATCTTTATTTCCCACCAAATTTCCGTTCATGCAGAATATTCTCAAAGTGAATTCACAACAAATTCGCGAGCTTCTTCAGAGTCTTGTACATCCACTCCTATCTGATCGCACATACAAGGCCGATTGTTCCCTATTAAAACGATTGCTGTATGCAGAACGTGTTAATTTTAGGCTATGCTCATATAGTTTCAGTACTATACAAGCCTTTTCGGCAAGCAATATTTTCTTCCAAATGTAAGACTAAGAAAGGTGTGCACGGTTCAACACTTCACATTGTAGGTAGTTTAAGCAGAAAAACCTTGAGGCAGTTGCAAACGTGCCCGTCCTCCGTGCAACAATGCATGGACAGAATAATTGTATTCGGAAGACGAAAATTGAAAGACAACGAAAAATTTCCATATGTGTGCATTACATGCCTTCTGGGGCTGGGTTCCACCTTTCTGTTGGTATATGCTCTGGTATCTGGTATATGCGGAAATTTCTTTTCTGCATATACCAGATCTTTTAAGCTTGTTCTGCTAGTAACTCTCTCCATATTCGATTACTTAGACAATATTCCTCTACAGTTGTCCACAATAGGTGTGCCACACTGGCTAGCTGGTATAGATGAGACGCTGTCGTAGCCGTCATCGCTGTCAGCCTTCTCTATTGTAGTCGCTTCGTTCATATGCGAAAGCAGAGCCTCAGCCCACATTTTCTTCTGCAGCTCCAAGACACGAGTTTGTTCGGATTTGCTGAAACAGTAGGCATCAGTCTAGACATCGTAGTATTTGCCTTGCATGTATCATCAAAGGTAGTACGAATGATGTCGCCATATCTCACTATCCAAAATCAAATTTTCAGTATGTCCTTTAGTATTTGGTTTTTGATTCGTAAAAAAACTTCTTTTGCTCAGCATTAGAGAGACAATTTTGTTCCGAATGTTTGAGATTCAATATTGGCAAGGAAGATTTCCAGTGGCTGCGCAGTGCGGACCGTAACTTGTCGAGTGTACACTATACTTGTTGTCCGAATGTAATTTTTCGGATAATGGATCGATTCGGATAATGCCGATTTAAAATTTTCCGGATATTGGTTCGATTCAGATAATGCGCTTTTTCAAATTTTCGAATAATGGATCGATTCAGATAATGCAATTTTTCCAATGATTCGGATACGGATATCCGGTCGGATAATTTCGGGTAACTTCGGATATTTTCAGAACAAAGTTGAGGCAAAACAGTGAAAAATAAACCAGGTACTTAAGGCAATCATTTGAAAACATCCATAATTGAGAAAACACTAGTACTTCGTTGCATTTGCAGCATGTTCACATACAAACTTCAATCTTCATGTACGCATTTAATAAAAGGCACATTATTATCCATACGCAGTTTTTCAGGAAAACTAGCAAGTAAAAAGTATGCAAAGCAACTATACAAAAAAAACTTCTACGCAAAATAACTAGCCACTTGGTCATCTCACTTGACAACGCCCATTTTTCGGCGCCGCAGACTCTTCCGATTTCAGAAGGAGGAAAATCCTGGCTTCATGTACTTTATAGAAGGCGGTACGGAAAAATGGGCGTGGCCTAGTGGAATTTTATATGATTTTATCCGAAAATTATCCGATTTCATCCGAAATTTCACCCGCATTTTATCCGATTTTATCCGATATTTATCCGAATTTGATCCGATTTTATCCGAATTTTCGACCCTTCGGATAATGGTTCGATTCAGATAATGCGTTTTTTCGAATTTTCGGTTATCGGATTATCCGAATCTCGGATATCCGGTCGGACATCATAAAAGGAGTGATCCGGATTCTAACTATAGTGTACATAGAGTTCGCACAATGATTTTAGTCTGATGACTGGACCAGAAGTTCACGAAATCCTGTACCCGCGCTACACTCTCGTACTCTCAGTGGAGCTGTTCGTTGTGACAACGGAAATTCCTTACTATCCGTTGCTCCGTTCTCTACTTCGGACCCTGACCATGTGATACTGCTTTGAATAGAAAAATTGTTCCAGTTTTGATTGACCCTTTCTTAACCGGCCACAACAACCAAAAACATGTTCATCCGACTGGACAACTAGTCCCGGCCAGACAATAATGCCATTGAAATAAGGCATTTTAGTGCGTTTTTCGCCGTGTCATCATAATTTTGGTAACACTTGGTGGCCAATGCATTGTTTTAGGTGACTAACTCTGGAGCGAAAAGAATCGTGAACACTTTCTTCAAAGACAACATTCATGATGAGTACACTGAAAAGCCTTCTTGTTCTACGCCGGTTAACTCTTCTTACATTGAAAGGAAAAACGGGTCTATGTCATGTTAAAACTGTGGTTCGCAACCATTTTTTAGGTATGTTCAGCATAAATTTGAGTTTACATCTCTTATAATCCACGGAGAACTCAGAATCGAAATTCATCCAGAACGCTGTCTTCGATTAGCTGCTCCAGCATACAGCTTACTGGCGGAAAATAATGCGTGAAAAAGCTTCTATTACGAACGTATGGGAGGCATTTTCTTGAGCAATCCGGTCCTCCTTTAGTCATCTATCACAATCTTTCACACGACACTACACTCACGATGCTGCTTGCAATCCAGCGCAACAGTTCAAAACACGGTTTCAGCGCGAACTCAAATCTCTCAGTGGGCACCTTGGAACCGGTTCCTTCTTTGGAGCTCGGCTTTAGAGGAGCTCTCTCGCTATTTCTGTTCGCACTTACGTTATATCTAGCCAGGAATACCAAAACGGAGAATGCCTCCCTGCGCGTGTGATGTCTTCAAAATTGCATTCAAGAGAGAAGGGTTCCTCGAAATTCCGTAGACCAGAGAAAAAGTGCAACCCCAACTTTGCTCTTTGGTCCTTTTTCAGATATTGGCTGGGGCATTGAAGAGAAAATAGTTACGATCACATGCTCGTTTCCAATATTCAGTGTTTGTCTGAATGCCTCAAAAGTGAAAGCATGTATGCATTAGAAAGAAAACTTGGTGAACCATACCGCGTAACTCTTCCTAATATAGATTGAGACGATGACAAATTACTAACTCTTCGTCAGACTCGTGAGTGTGCTAATCAAAATTCATAACAGGACATACAGATTCGCGCGCGTGCTTCTGATCAAATGACTAATTTGAGTGAAAAATAACGTTCACCCCACCAAATTGAGCTTTCGATTATTTTTGTATCCACGCTGTTCAACTCTTCTTGATATAGATTATGACTATGACAAATCGCTCATTGCTCTGTCAAAATCGAGAATGCGCGCTAATCAAAAGTTATTATAGATGGAGTCACGTGGTTGTTGAAATGACTCACTAGTGTTAAAAAAACAATAGTCACCCCACCATTTCGAATTTTCGATACTCGTGGCGTCATGAACCTGTTCTCTAAGGCCAGAAAATCAGAAAACTACAATACTGCGCAAATTTTTTTGCAAAAAAAGCGTTTTGCGGCATTTTTTTGCGCTCACAAAGCGCCGCATCGCCATAACTAGCTTCAAAGTAGTCCGATTTCAAATTGGAAGTCATTTCTGAATTGCTGTCTTTGAGTGCTACACAATAGTGTTACAGAATGGTAGATTCAACTTCAGAAGTTCATAGAAAATTGCATAATTGCACTACAAAATATCTCACTATGAACTGATCAGACGGTCACGATTGCAGACATTTGCCATGTTTTGACCTGTGATCAGTGTGAATTTTAGAGAGAAAAACGCATTTTTCAACAAAATAACGGAGTCCCAAAGACTTTCTACACACATCGCTGCATTTGCCTGACTGAGAGGATTACGAAAACTCCCTGAAAATCAAATTTCGTCAAATTTCAAGTTAGTTATGGCGATGCGGCGCTTTGTGAGCACAAAAAACGCCGCAAAACGCCGTTTTTGCAAAAAAAAGCATGCGCGGTACTGTATGAGCCGTCACCTCTGGATCAATAAATAATTTATACATATAGGGAAGAGTGAACAGGGTCTTGAAACTTGGGAGATATTACGCTAATTGGGTATTTTTCTCCGATGCGACGGAATAGAAATTTCGGCATTGAAGGCCCAGTCCAGAGAAGAAATCTGGGATTTCCACCTGATTATGAAGTAGACCCATTCTGTATAGCACCTGCCAAGCGCTTGCTCTCAATTCCTCCCAATAAGCGCCACGCGGGTTCCCTGCTGCGTACTCGCGGAGCCGGCGCGGTTCTAACGCGGAGCCGCTGCGGTACTATCGCGGCGATGTCGAGGCTCAAGACACGGAAACTAAATCGTTTGATCACGGAGCCGCTGCGGTACTATCGCCAACTATCGCGGCACACTCGAGGGTTGCGGTACTTTACCGGCACTGACGCGGCGGATTGTCTCAGAGCAGGAAGCCATTTTGTCACGCCCCTTTTACGATCTTTCGAGCTCAACAGTGGGAAGATGAGCGATGGGTTTTGATCAGTAGCCCCATTCTCCCCTTCATTTTCAACCTCTCTGTTTTTTCAAGCCAGCTCGCATACATCGGTTGCAAATGATGGAAGTTACAAGCCACGGACGTACTATGTTGTGTCCACCAAGCTTCCGTAGCTCAATTTTTGAGGCGCCATAACTCCGTTCCCATGGGTCTTGCACGATTCCAAAGATATCATTGGAATCAGCGTGAGACCGTTTCTAGTACAGGCAGAAAAACAGGAAAACGAATGTGAGATTAGGCTGTTCCTTTGAGTGAGACTGAGAGTAGAGATGGCAGTTATACAGCTTCATTTTCAGAAAATTGAAATTACGAAGGTGACTAAAGGAATCTAGAGAAATCGTAATGAAATTGTTAACAAAAGCTCCTAGTCTGCTAGCTTCTAGGAAAAGTCCCCTTTTATTATTCTGGACGAGATTTTCACAGCGCTCAATGTCTACGACTATTCCGTCACCTTCTGTCGCACACTTTGCTAAAATTAGAAAAAGACATGTGGCGACCAGAGAGTGAAATTGTTTGCCAAAGTTTGAAACTTGAAATTGAAAGGTCACATTTCGAAAAATTAATGTGACATATACATGTAATGTCTGTCCGAAAGAGTCTGTCCGCCCACGCGGTCCGGGAGCATGTTGGTCGGCCGTCTTGAAGACGTTTTTCTGACCTGTGAATCGATTAGCAGCAGTATCAGTTGAATAGTAAATAATATCTCAGCCATCTGCATCCAATTCGTAGAAAAGCTTGTCTGAAAATCGCCTTAGTGACGGCCGCTCGACATGCACGCCGACCGCGTGTGCAAAAAGTCTAATTCAGATAGATTTTAGGTACGATTTCAGCCGGCCATGAGCAGATGGATGTTTTGGCTTTCTGCCTACCATGATAGATTGTGGTGATCTTGCCATTGCAAATCTCACCGACTTTTTTGTTAGGAGCTCGAATTTCGAGTAAGCGATTTTACGCAAACTCTCTCTGCATAAATGCGATTTGCAACTTTTTTTTGCAATCATTAGTCATTGCTTATTCCAGACAACAGCTGCTTGTGCACTATTTCAAAACAATGATATCATATTGTTTTGTTCTCAGTTGTGGAAAAACTGAAAATAGACTCGGTGAATACTGCAGTCATATGATCGGCAAAAGTAACTACTTCCTATTACTCCATGGAAGGGGTGTGTGACAGGTGTTCTCTCGCCTTCATGCCTAGATGAAACTCGTCTAGTCTGCAAACATTTAACCTTTACTAGACAAGTAGTAGCAGGATACCACCTGGATATCATGATCAAGAGAAACGTTTTGACGGAAAGATAGAATCCTATCGTAGAGAAAAGCGCCCCTCGAGCAACTGTTATCACTGATGGTTGGAAATTCGGCAATGGTTGAGAGCCTCATTCGCGATGTCAAAAAACATTAAAAAAAAAGGAAATAGGAATAAGTGCTCAAAAACTGCCAAAAAGAAGCAGAAATAACAAAAACTCAGGGGACGTTCACAGTTTTTCACCTAAGCGGCGCACAAAGTGCATTTCAATAATACTGATTGCGCAGCGCGTCACGATCAATATTATAGGATTGCGATTCGCCGCTTCGCTCGGCGGCGGGATTATAAAATACCCCTTAGAGGCAAGCGCGCACAGACTCACCCTTTTTTCAATGGAACAATGTGCCGCCGTATCCACCGTAACGTTTTTTTCCGAATTTTTCAGCGATTGGTTCAAAAGGTTTTGCCAAGGTTGTAACACAAGAATTAATGTGCCAAATACTGTGGCTACCAAACTTTGGTATAATAGAGCTTTTATAAGCTAAAAGTAATGCCGCTCACTTGTAATACAGTAAACCGCCAAAGTTGCGAGCAGGAACTCCTACTACGTCACTAATGGCGATTTGGACGCGAGCTGCGAAGTCAACGTTCGACTCATTTGGAAGTCGGAACATTGGAGCTGAAACATGCTATGATCGATCAACGCATTTCAGCCTAAGCGTACATGAAGTTTTAGCACGCGTAGACGGCTTACCCATGTAGGTAACTTCATAAGGGGTTGCCCAGCTAGTCATCACCCGTAATAGGTACATGTGGAACTTCTCGTCATACCAAAACGCATCTCCGAATCGCCTACTCTGCCTGAAAAGAATACATACGAAGGGTGCTTAAAACAACCAAAAATCAATTCAGCAAATCTTACTTGATAGCCATTGGATAGATTCGGACTTTTTCCTCGAAAACTGCCTTTCTGAATTGCAGCACTTGAGCGTTGTTAGAGCAGTAACCCTCAGGGAAGAGAAGCACAGGTGCTCCAGTCTGGAAAGGTGACTGCTAAACGAAATATCAGTCGAAGAGAAGATCAAAACTGTACCTTGGCCTTCTTGATGACTTCAGCAAGGAACTCACGTCGATCATTAGCGCTTTTTCTTTCCACCCAAAATGTTGGACACAAATTAGAAGCTAAGCTCTCTAGTGAACCTGTAACTTTGCGATAAGTGGATGTGCGCTTTCTAGCGGACTTTGAGAATTCGGCTCACATTTTTTAGAGTGAAATGCTTTTAGAGGCCAAGCCTGGAGGCAACGTAAGCGCAAAAACATCACGTCTGATTTTCTGATACTTTTGCGGATGTAGCCCCAGGAAATCGGGAAATATGTATGTATTGCGAAAAAATCTCGAAGAATCTTCAACTCTGAAAGGAAATCTCTTGAAGGGATCCCCAAAAAGCTTTCAAAGTTCCGCATAAGCCTATTTTGTGCGCTTGGTCCAAAAGAATTTACAAATTCGGGGAACGTTTTGCCATTCAAACATCTTAGGTAAGTCAACTCTTTTTGTTCCTGTTTTACCAGAACAACATCTATACAAACAAGGAGCTTCTACTGGGCATCCTTCGATGTTAGGATCCCTCGTGCTTAAGTTTGAGTAGCCTCTGTTTCAGAGCGAAATTCTATCGCACACTTGTGTGCACGTATGCTACTTCTCTTTCTGTCCCACTATCTCTCTCTCTCACACACTGTCACTTCAATCGCCCCGCACTCGCACGAGAATGAACAGAGCAATTTTTGGCTGCGAAATGGAGGATACCAGGCACTATCACGTTATCGCCCAATATTGGGGTCCCAGGCTTTGCAAATAATCCTGTCGTAGTTCAAACATCGGATTGACCAGGGAAAAAACGCGGGCATGCACCAGAGGATCTTTTTTCGCTATTTCTTTCTGTTTTCATAGTCAGCTGGTATTATGGCCTACTTATCCGATTTAGTCTATAGTGGATATAGCAGGCACGATCATTGCGGTTAGCCGAGCGGCTCTGGCGACACAGCCGGTCAACGGGGTTTAGGTACCTCTGCAGAAACCTCTACTAACCAGACCATAGCTACAAGAAGACACTACATTCATGGTTTCTCTAAAGGTGAGTTTCCGTCACATTTTGACTTTTCCAAAACTTGGGTTAGATAGGTCGACTTGGACTAGATGAACCCCATTGACGACAGGCACACTTTTGTGAGGTTAATACTGAAGGTGATTCTCCGATGAGGCTGAAATAACTCAAAAGAAGCCGTTTTTCCTGTGGTTTACGTAGGTTTCCAAGAAATATGCACCTGAGGCCTGCGCACCGATTTAGCAGGGAATCTCGAAATGAAAACTCCGCCTGCCTCAAAGAATTCAATTTATACGTTGCCTTCCGTCAACTACTCTGTGCTATCCTCTGTAAAAAAATCAAAAATTTCATCGCTCTTCGCGCTTCTTGTGCAAGCGATGCTGCTCCCTTCGTCTGTCACACTTTTTCTCATTGTCTCTGATTTGCGTTCCGCACATGCTCGCGAAAGAACTTGAGAAGTTCTTTTTCACAGTATGTACCTTCCCCTTCTCCTATCAGTTTTTCCCTTCGCTTATCAATTGCTTCGTGAAAAAAACGGTTGTTGAGAGTCGAAAGGCAAAAATTATTTGAATAGGTCTGTATAAATTATCGTATAATTCCGGAACAAACATACCGATAATTCCCGAGTGTTTTTGACCCGTAACCACAAAACCATGGGATGATCCGAGCGGTGTTCCGGCAAACAACACTTGAACATCATTCGGTGTGAGGTGATTGGAAATCGCAACTCCTGAACTCGAAAGTTATAAGGTGCATCCCAAAATCTCGCAAAGGCAAGACGTACCCGGCTTTTTTGGCCTCATTTGTTTGTTCCTGTACGTAGGAATGATGCCCATTGAACAGTTGAATATTCTACAAAACTTCACTCCTATCCATGTTTTCTCTCTGGGAGTGAGTTTCTGAAAACATATTCCATAGAGGAGAGTATAGAAGAAAATATAGGCCTACACTCACTTTGTTTACGGCGATTACTGCGGACACAGAAATGAACACAAAAGAGAGAAAAAGTAGACACAGGCGTGTCGGGAGCAAGAATCCAAACCTGCAATTCCTTCGACTACTCACAAAATCGTGGGATTCGTAAAGATGATCTCATTTTCATTTCTAAAACTGCATCGAAAACTTTACCTAAAGAAAAGTGTTGCGTAAAAGATGGCTTTCTGTGTCCTCGACCAGTGAGGTAGAGGAGATAGTCTAAGCAGTGTGTCGACGTGGGAGGGAGGAAGACAAAATGCCGCACTCACATCGTCCTGTAGTACCTGGGTTGCTCTTCATGAATGCGAAGAAAGCGTTTGTTTTCCATACCTGAATGATGGATTCAATTCCTGAATGCAGTGCACCAACGGCGAGGTTCAGATGATTTTGTGGCTCAGGAAGCAAGGAGAACTGGGCAGATGAGCTAATCTTGGTCCGTATCGGACTCTTATCAGCATTCTGAAATTAAAAAGAGGTTAAATAGGGTGAGCTACCTATGCACTCGACAGAGCTCACCCACCTTCTGGATAATAGCAGGCCATTTTGCTTCGCCCGTCTCTGGATAGGCTTCACCGTAGATGTTTTGCAATCGAGCAACGATTCGTAGATAAAAATGTGGCAGCGGGCCCCAACTTCTACCAAGGAATATCAGACAGGTGGTGGAAATAACACACCCAAGAATGATAGACGCATAAATGGCGAGTGGCTCAAGGATCATCTCTGCAATAAGCGGGAATTTAGGAACACTGGTATCTGAAACTTGTTGCAAGGCAAGACGGGGATTAAAGACATCGCGTGAGCTGGGAACCACACTCAATCTGTTGCGTTATCCGAAGCAACAGAGTCTGGCTAAGATCATACATCAAGCTTTGGGTAACGAAATCGCCGTTTTTTGAAATATTGTACAAGCTGCAGTACGAAAAGCTAAAAACTAGCACAGATGTACAACGAACAACGATTTATTTTCCCGAAATTCCCATCAACGACCTAGAAAATACAGGCTACCGAACGGCGAAAAACCCATGGTTCCTACTCGTACTGGTGCGGAGCGGAGGTTATAGACAGTGAGAGAGCGGAGGCTGAAGCATCGCTCGTGCCGCTCGAGCCTCGAATGATGTGAATTACGACGTTTGATAGAGGGTAGAGTTCGTAGGCCCCTTAAACTTAGGAGTCCCCCAACGTGGTCTTCCGTAGGGTGTTTCCCACGAACTCGCATAGGGGAAGCAGGGGGTGTCATGGAACTAATCGTCCTTGAATGCAAGTATGTTGTGTGGTTCCACCATCCTTTCCTAATAGCTCTACCTTTCCCTCCTGGTTCTCCTTTTTGCCAGGAACGAAAATGGAATCTTCCTCGAACATATATGATTACCATATGTATTCAACAGGGCTGGGATTCATGAACGCATTTGGTACCGGCACGGTTTGGTTTGGTTTGCTGCCCCAGCTGGGGCCTAACCGAACCAAACCACCACCTCGGAGGTGCGGTTACATGGGACCCAGGTGTAGCCTAGTCCGGACCAAACCTGGCGATGATGAATCGCTGGTTTGCGAACGTTTCCAACCGAACCCGCTGGGACCCCCGGTTTAGGGTTCATAAACCCCAGCCCAAGTGGTTCATTGGATGATACAATCATACTTGTGGGAATATAACCATAACTATGGCAGCCCCTGCGGACAGCTGGCGCTTGCCGCTTAGTCAACGAAATTCGCTCTCAGGTCAGTATGATTGAGCGCTGGGAGCATTGTGCCAAATTACTGAAGAATGAGAGTCATACCACACTCAGCGGGATTTATGCATCTGTCGAATTTTACTCAAAAGTGAGTCATGCCGGGAAATCCTCTCAATATAAAAGAGCGTCCTTACGTAGCAGCAGGCAAAACCGCAGCCAGGGCAGGAGTGATTAAAGGTAGCATACACGGCCAGAAAAGTAGTTGGGATAGCGACGTAATGGGGTCAAATGGCTCCTAGTATAACGCTCACGCCTTTAAAAGCATTGGAAGCGAGTCAAAATGACCGTAGCGGAGCCACATTGAAGCACCAAAACAAGCAGCTTCCGCCCATTTCTCTCATATTTCTTGCCTCTTGTGCAAACTCGTCCAAATTGATTGCCCGAGTACGCTGTTTTGACTGAGCTTGTCTGCATGCTGCGGTGTAACTCGTCCACTTCCACTCTAACAAAAAAGGCTACTAGAAGAAAAATAACGTACGGTACCGATTGCCACAGAGCCATAAATGACTCTGGAATTCTCATATTAGAATTCCTTGTGGCAATCGATACCGCACGGTGTTTGGAGTTTACTAAAAAGACGAGCCGTTGTTTCTCCATTTACATCGTTTTGTTGTTAGTTTCCAATAACACAACTTCCAAACCTTCGGGTTACATCTCAAAATCGATATCATATTTGAGTGTGTATGCTTTCTTTAAAAACTAGATGTTGATTGCAGCTCGAAACGATTGTAGATAGATTAAAAAGTACTGCGCTTATCTCAGCGATGTTCGTGCGTGGTGTTGCTAGCCATGGACGCTCTCTAACTACTATAGGGCTTTAAAAATTCAAGAACTGGAAATATGACCTTAGAGACAGAGTGAACTGATAAACTCGTCACCAATGTGAACGCAGAACCGATAAGGCAGGCTACAATCATAACCGTCGCAAAGAAAGGACATCTGAGAGAAATGAGAAGGACTGATTGCTCACCTTTTAGAGAAATGAGCGCAACGCAATTCAGGTGCGCCGCATGAGAGCAGCCGAATGAAATGGATTCAAGGGGGCAGCCCCATTAAATTCACGTGGACGGTACTGAGCCACCACTGGGATGGGCGGTTAGGTGATGACTAACGCAAAAAATCGGAAAACAACAGCTGACGAGTACTGGGTGGTGTCTGGGAATGATCTTCATACTTTTGTCAAGAAAAAGGGCACACAGTTGGGTAATCGCGCTCACATGATAAGTTTTTGATTACACAGCTGTTCAAAAACTGTAAAGTGAGATTCCGAGCAGAGTTCAATACGACGGAATATTATAGTGGTTTAACTACTTCCTTTTCGCTAGCTTAGAAACCCATATTCTTGCAAGCTAACAATAAGCACCCAACTATAAGCATAGAGAGTGAAAGGTAGCAAGATTGGTAAACTTCAGGAGAAGCTAGAATTCAGATTCTCAAGTGGATAAAGAGTAAAGTAAAACACTTATCTATTCATGGGACGCTAAAGAATCTCAAAATTAGTTTGCTTCAAACTCTTCAGTAATCTTCTTCCTGTCTACATTGAGAAAATTGAATCACCGAAGCTTCTCGATCTATGTAGCATCAAGGAGATACCCTGTCGAAGACACATGGACACATATAACCCTCATGCATAGTATACTTGTTATCCGAATCACTTGTTTCCGGATATCCGAGATTCGGATAATCCGATTTCCGAAAATTTGAGAAAACGCATTGTCTGAATTCAACCGACATCCGGAAAATTTAGAATCGGCATCATCTGAATCTAACCATTATCCGAAAGGTCAATATGTCGGATAAAATTGTATAGATTCGGATAATGTCCGACTAAATTCAATGAAAAACGGACAAAATAGGATAAAATCGGATAAATTCCGATGAATCGGGTAATTTTCGGATAAAATCGAATAATTTTCTGGGTAAAATCGCACTTGGCCGCGCCCATTTTTCTGTCCGCCTTGCTTGAAGTTTGTATGTGAACGCCAAAGCCTAAGCCTAAGCCTTGAGAACCTGGTTTATTTTTCACCATTTCGCTTCTGCTTTGTTCCAAAAACTATCCGGAATTATCCGACAGGATATCCGTACTCTAATCATTGGAAAATGGCATTATCCGAAACGATCCAATATCCGTGAAATTTTGAAGGTATTATCCGAATTGAGCCCTAATTCGAAGAATTACCCTCGGACAACACGTACTATACATCTAACTATGAGAAATAAATTTTGCCCTTCTGGCAACAAAAACCAGTTCTGTTTTCGGAAGAGAAAAAACAATTTATCGTGTTAGGAAATGTTGGTGCTGGGTTGGATGTATGTAGAAGAGGACCTTACTTGGAATCACCGGCAAACACATTTTATACCAGTTCAGGAAGGTGGAAGTACCAGCGCAATCTGACATTAACGCTTTGTTAAAAACGCCTCTCCTGTTGAACGATAAGGTGCATGAAAAGTAAAGGACATGTGGCCATCTGATTGCATGCGATGATTTCGCTGAACGCTTCTAAGGTATCCCTTTGTGAGCAAAGTGCATTGTTTTAGAAAAAATGCCACAACAGCACACGGTTACAAATGTTTTGCTTTTGATGAACAACCAGCAATTTGCAGCTCAAAGAGAAGGTTCGATCTCAGATAGGAATCAACTATGCAATCAGGAGAGAAATGGAGACCATTAATTCGATTCCTTCCATTCTGGCAGGAAAGTATGAGGATCACTTAGTAGCAGAGAGCCAATTAACTTTTGTCTCTACAGGAAAGATTCGCTTCGATGCCGAAAACAATTTGGGGCGACGCGAGACGCATCATCGTGCGAAATTTCTTCCATCAAGTCATGCTTCCAGCTTTTCGAACACCCGATTATCGAACCTGTTCGGCATACAACTTTACGAAGATTCGACTTCCGACTGCCGGTCGAGGGTTTTTGGTTGGTAACAGACGTCCTTCTCCTCGGTGAGCTTTCCTAGAGTGTGCGTCTTCATGCGATTGTGCCTGTGGCGCTCAGACTTCATAAGCTCTTTCAGTAGCTGCGTCTCTATGCCACTGTTTTAATTTGGAAACATGCACTGGACTGACGAACATTTGTGCGTCAACTTTACACGACGAATGAACACTGCTATGAAACCACTTCAGTTGCGCGTGAAATATAGTCTCTTCGGGAACTTGCATGTACTGTAGAAAATGAGTTCTGCGAACGGACGAAAAACGCGCAAATTTACGCCAATGTGTGGAAGAAAGAAATGTTAAGTTCAGTCTGTTCATTGGCTGTCTGCAGCTCTCTCGCCTTCGAGTCTCACATACTTTTTCTGCATTATCTTGTTTTTGTACACTCGGCACAGATCTCGCTGATACCTTGCGTTCCTCCTTGGTGCAAACTCGGTGCGCACATGTTATAACATGCAGTCTATGTATATGGTGTGTAAGGGATCGTTTATACTCCCGCCGCCGAGCGGCGCGGCACAGTGCTTTTCTGTAATATTGATCACGCGGCGCCGCACAATCGATATCGCAGGGTTGCACTACGCCGCGCCGCTCGGCGGCGGAAGTATAAACGACGCCTAAGCGCAAACTCGGCGCGCTTGTGTAAAAACATATGCGCACCAGATGCCAACTCTGAATAAGTAACGCGCAGTATCAATGCGATCCGTGCCAACTGTAGGTCGACAGGCATATCCTGTTAGAAAACATCCCTTTACTAGGTATGATCGATCACTGGTCGAGAGATCGCCGCGTCGAACACACGTGGCACGCACGCAAGTGACGAGGTAATGATGTATCATTACCTTCTCGCTTGCGTGCGTGCCACGTGTGTTCGGCGCGGTGATCTCTCGACCAGTGATCGACGATACTATCAGAGCGCGGAGGGCACTATGGCGCGACGCATTTAGCCACGCCCATTTTACCGTGCCGCACTGAATTCAAGCACCTGCACGTGTTTCCTTTCCCTGGCAAAATCAGAAGAGTTGTTGCGGTATGAAAAAATGGGCGTGGCTAAGTGCGATACCACAGTGCTTCCCCGCTGCGATAACACCGTTTGCTCTATCTGGTGCTGACTACAATGTGAATTTAGTAGTTTTTTGTGGCTCCTCTCTGTCCACATTTCTTAATCTGCTTGCTATTGAGAAATTTATTAATCTACTCCTGTTTGTTTCTGAAAGTATAGGAACCTGAATAATAAAATAAGCCCTTAATGTACTTGTTGAGACAACAAGCGTGAGCGGAGAGTTTGCTCGTCTCCATCTACAGGTTTCCTGCATTGAAGGGTGCGTGCATCCTCTATTTCGGAGTGAAAATTAATTCCGTTTTTCGCATGCATCTGCGCACGTATGCTGCGTGTTCTTCTCCCCCACTTTTTCTCGCTGTCTCTACCCTCGCTCCGAACGAGCGCGCAAAGTAGCGGAGTAGGTTTGGTAGCCTAGGCCGTTGCCATTTGCTGTAGGAAATTCATTGTCAAGCTCTTGTCTCAGCAAAAAAAGACATAAAAATTCGCTGACGGAATCAGAATGATATGATAAGTGAACAAGTATGAAAAAACTGGAAAACTAGCCAGTGTGAATCGAACACGAAAGACGTACAGTTGACCGCAATGTTAAAGGGCATGGTGCGGTTGCGGACCCGCATTAAAATTACGGTAGAAGCTGGCAACTTGCCAGATTTCGTCATCGATCGGCGCCAACCGTCGTCTCTCTGCTCACTAGAATATCAGCTATGGCGCCGATCAATGACGAAATCTGGCAAAGTGCCAGATTCTACCGTAGTTTTAGTGCGAGTCCGCAACCGCACCATGTACTTTTAACATTGCGGTCAACTGTAGAATCACACCTCATAAATAAGATTTGATGGGAATATGAATTTGTTTTACTGATTTTTCAGACATAATTTGGTCAATTTGTTCTCATCGTAAGCATTATGGTCAGTTATTACAGCGATTCGACGAAGGAGAAGAATGGAAGGAACATAACTATTGCGAAGTCAAAAGAGGATTTGTCAAAAAGATCTGCAGACATTGGGTAACTCCTATGTAGTTGATAATAAAGCACATTAATATACAGAACCAACCATAATGATGCAAGTATGTTGCACTCGCAGTCTTCTGTTGAAGAACGTTACCCAGAAAAGCTTCCGTCTAATTTCATGATCAATGAATAACGTCCAAGATTCAGGATCGCGAACTTCAGACTGCTAACCTTTGTGTGAGGTCTGAACACTCAACAGTTCGAATCTATCAAAGAAGAACATTCGACACGCCACCTGTAGAGTGAAGGGTGCTCAAGCTTATCAGAAAATATGAAGACGCACTACAATCTACTGAACTTGCCAGTCATTTCCTTCGTTAGACCTCTTCCTGGTTGCAAAAACTGACGTTGTCTAGGAATTGGCGTGATATGAAGACCGTACGTGAGAAACATAATTGGACGTGAGTCTATAGGAACTATTAAAAGAGAAAAAAGAGCAGAAGTAGGTGCATACAAGCTCGCAAAAGTGGTTAGGATAGCGCTAAAAGGCTCAGTTTTGTGGAATAACACTGTCAGAAACGTCAAAAGTCAAAACGTATCTTACTTGACCGTATCTTACCATCTTGAGTCACCAAAAGGGCTTGACACCGCCGTTTTTAAACAAGTAGTTCAATACACTCCCCCTTAATGAGGCTCGTCGAAAGCATTCCTCTTTTTTTTTCCTCGGCTTCATACCATAGAGTCGATAGCTTTGAGCGTGTTTTCTGTGTCTGACAAGGGGACCATTATAAGTCATAGTAACCATTCCGAATGAAATGTGCTTTACTAGAACCACTTTCAGACGAAAAGTCCGAACATGTCCATCGCAGCTTCCTAGACCCACTCTGAAAGAAGTTATGAGCGTTTTTAAAGCTTCGCGGCAAGGTAAGGATACCACCCCCATGGAATTTTTAGTGTTTCTCCGATTTTTTTTCCGGATTCTGCTAAAAACATGTATGTAGAGGTAATCTGGGGTGCCGAACACGAATCTGGGGTTTTCTTGTCCAAATTTTAAGGTTTACTGTAGGCTACGGTAGGTAACATACCATTTAGGAAGCAACTCCTACCTTAATAATTCGAGAATCAACAAATGGACATCGAATTCGTATTCAGAACCCCAAATAACCCCCACATAGAAACTTTGAGACAAATCTGAGGTTTTGACCAAACCACCGTATACCCACCGTAATCTACCGTAAGCTGTCAAAAGTCGATAAACTCACATCAGATTCGTGTCGAGCACTCCAAATAATCTCCAGAAGATCGATTTGAGCCACATTCCGGAATCGTCAAAAGTCGATTTTGCCGTCAATTTTTTCTGCCGGTGGAAAGCTTCGAACAAATTTAGTCGAAAACTCTGGAAAAACGGCAAATGAACCTCAGATTCGTGATCAGCACCCCACAGGGCGAATTTTAAGTCGAATCTGGAATATTTTTCTAAAACGCTTCGAGAGCCCTCTAAATGGTACAAATAAACGCCCAACCGAAAATCCGTCTAATCGGTATAAACAAACGCCCTACCGAAAATCCGTTCAAGTCCAAAACGCTGTCAGTCTGCAAAAAGTTTGGAAAATGTTCCTTCACCCGAACTTTACCCTAGGGGGATAGTTTTGGGCACTGAACACGATTATGAGGTCCGTTTCCGTATTTCCTTGAAAATAATACGCTTCTTGGACGGTACAAAAGTACAAAAATCAGAAAAAAAACGCCTACAACTTCTTTCAGAGTGGGTCTAGGCAGCTTCGATGGGCATATTCGGACTCTTCGTCCGAATCTGGTTCTGGAAAAGTACATTTCATTTGGAATGTTCACTATGACTTATAGTGGTTTCCTTGTGAGTTTAAATTCCTACGGATATTATGAGCACTTCGGAAGACGAAAAAATGACGCCCATGCAGTGGCTCAAGTCAAAATCGTGCATCAGAGATATGTAGTTGTGAATGGAGCCGAAAACATATGGTCATCAGTCTCTCGCAAGCGAACTGCAATTCGTATCAAAGACAGGGTCCGGTCAAAAAGGCAATTCTAAGGTTTTCCGCTAGATCGAAGCGCAGGCCAAAGTTATTTCCCGGAAATGCGCGAAAACGCAAGATAAACGGTTTTCTTCAAGTTATTTCGGCCGCTTCAGCCAATCACTTAATCACAAAAGTGCACCTGTCATCCATGTTTTCAGCCAGTACCTGCGCTTTCTTCACAGCTTCACACTCTCCGAGCAGCGCCGCAAACGCCGTAAGTGCGGTCACCCCTCCGCGCGGCGACGACCACCCTCATGTATCGACATTTAGCCGGGCTGATCATGCTGCGGATACAGAAATTCTTTACTTACAGGCCATTTCTCCATGGGTAGGGCCCCACAGCTTACAAAACTTCTAGGTGGGGTTCACCTTGTCCAGGTCGACTTATTTAGCACAAATTATGGAAAATTCAGAATGTGACCGAACTTTATTTATGAGAAGAAAATTAAGAAGAAGAAATGGCATCGCGCAGTTCGAGTAGATATTCCTTTGATAGTGTGCGAGAAGATGGAGTGGGCGATCATTCTGTGGCGTTCTCTTTCCATATTAGATACCCAGGTGATTAATCATGATGGTCTTCGTACGGTGTAATACCTAGCGGAAAAGATAGAGTGCAAATGAATTATTTTGAAGATACCATTGCGATCAGCGAGCGAATATTTTCAAGATAAGTGTATAATTTGGAAAATATTTTTGCGCGTTTTATGCCTTTCAAATGTAATAGTTCAAAATGTTCAAATAGAAAGTGACAGCTCTTGTTGAAACAACGATATTTTTCCTTTAAACTTCGATCTTGAGGTACGCAACCTTTCAACCTTTTTGGTGGTTTGCCTTCCTTATGAGGCCTCTTCACTACAATCCTGTAAACACTGTCATTATGAGCTCGAAATTTATTCAAATGTTTCGCCAAGTTCTTAGTTGCATTGGGAGTTATACATTGGGAGCCTTATATAACTATGCACCAACGCAAGCTCCACTGCTAAGGCGCCATTCATACTCCTCAACGCCAGCGCGGCACGCGCGTGACGCGTGGGAGTGGCGTTAGAGTGTGAATGGCCTGACGCCACACCCGCGCGGCACGCGCGTGACGCCCGCTCCGCCATGGCGGCAACGGCCCTAACGACTTTTTCCTCATTTTCATTACTTGTCCATCAATTTCATTCCGCTTTATGATAATTAATTTCATTATTATCCTCTGCGATCGGGATGGTGAACGCGTGAACAGAATTTGCCTGTTTTGAAAGTTGAGGGCCACTTTTCTCCGCTCCGTCATGGCGTCGCCGCTGGAGTATTCACATGACGCGCGTAATAAGTGTTCATACTCTAATGCCAGGCCCAAGCGTCGCGCGCGTGCCGCTCTATCGTTGAGGAGTTTAAATAGCGCCTAAGAGGCAGCCGAAATCAACAGTGTGCCGATTGTTCCGTCCCTACTTTCGAGCCCTTCATATCTAGCATGAAGAGTTCGCGTAATAATTTCAGTCTGATGAATGGATGGGGCTGCGGCAGTAGATCACTCCGCGCGGATCGAAACCCCATTCTCAAGTGAGGCCGCCAACCGCGTACGGCCAGCCACCTGGTTCAAGCGTCAGACTAAATCGAAAAAGGAAACAATAAGTTTGATCGAATCTCAAGCGTTCGAATCCGTATTTTTGAATAACAAACGTCAGAATCGGTGGAACTGTGGTTTCAGAAAAATTCCAGGCTTCCCTTCATGACTCGTTAGTTTTGGTTTTCTAACACGCTGTTCTCCTTCATAGAATGTTTATCCCCAAGAGTAGTAATGTCTGATAAAATCAGACACACCAATTAATGTTGCACTTTCATTGTCATGTTGTCGACTTAGAATGAAAAAAATCGATTAGACAGAGGGGAATCGTATTCATGTATGGCATGAGCAATGAGCAGTAACAATGGTAAGAAAAACTCCGAAATACGTCATCTGATCGGATTAAAATGCTGTCTATGACTTCTGATTTTATGGCATCTGATCAGCTTTTTTGCGCAGCAAAGGACCATTATGTCATATTTTGCTCCAGAAAAGTTCTGTTGAGTATTTCAAAGCATGCTTTGGAACAGCACCGAAAGCTCTTTATTTCGAGTGCAGAGCTATGCCAAGAGTGACCGAGGGAGCTAAAGTCTGTTTGAGTGAGATTGTCCGCCCAAGCGGTTGGCGCGCGCGTCGCGTGGCCCTCACGTTGCATTTTTTGGACGAACGCCAGTCGCCCGTGTGGGCGGACAGTCTCATTCGGACGGACCTTACTCCTAAAGTTGTCCACCTTCTACTGCGCTCGCAGCATCGCATTGCATCGTCTTGTCTCGCCTTTCACTCGTCCGAGAGCGGCACATGCGACTGCCGCCTGTAACGCTCGCCGGCCGCATGAGCCGCCATTCTCATTCGGACACTCTCTGTATGAGCTGTAAGACGGTTCACAATTCTAGTGTTTACATGAGTGTAGAGGAGGCGTCATAATGTATTAGGAAGGCAAACCACAAAAAAGTTTTTTTTTCAGAAAGTCATGTTCCATCAAGATCGAGATGCTCCAGGTAAATGTTCGTTGTTTCAACAAGAGTTGGTTCTGAACACTTGTACCTGCTACATTTCAAATGCAGGGTTCACGGTGAATACCATATTCGAGGTCGACTCGAAAATTGGGTTGCTTGATCGTGAGATAATGAATAGTGAAGGAACAGGGAAGAAAACGCTCAGAACAAGGTAAGAGACGGTTGCCAACGTACGAGGTTTAGGGCGCGGACGAGCTTACGCTCCCTGTTCGTTTCCGCACGCGCGCGCCAATGGCGAAATGCTTGCAGTGCCATGAAGATGTGGTTTGGTAATGCTGCAGTGAAGAAAACACGTCCCACGAGATGAATAGATCTTACGATTTTTACTTGAAGTGTACTTAGCTGTAGACAACACACGGCACATTCAACATATCAACAAAAGTATGACGATGGAAAGATCTTTCATGATCTATATAAACAATCACATACAAAAACATGGTGCGCGGTGATGCTACGTGGCGATGAATCCACTGTTTGGGCCATCCGCTGTTTCGCGTCGCCGCCTCACGGCTACTCGGTTGCTCCTGATGGGAGTAGTTGCCTGCTTTATGTGACTGTGGCATGTCGAGGTGCCAGCGGTTAATGGGTTACTTTATATGAATTGCGGTCCTTACTGGCGATTGGAGCCACCACTGGTCCCAATGACCTCACATTCACTCAGAAATTTGATCTGCGCGGCACGATCGATATTGTAGGGTTGCACTTCGCCGCGCCGCTCGGCGGCGGAAGTGTAAACGACCCCATAGGGCCTGGTGGGCGCCGCGCGCGACGTTGGTTAGCATTGTCCGATGTCGGACGGCGAAATAACTGTGAAAGGGCTTTTTGTGCCGGGTGGGTCTGAGCTGATGCGCTTCGTGTTCTTTTGTTTGTTTCAAATAATGTAACCTCTGCACTGAATGGTCAAATCGACTTAACGTCGGCATGCATCCTGAAGAGACTTAGCGTTCACCGTTGAAAGTTGGCGCAAACTCGGTATAACAAATGTGCACCGAGTTGGCGCCAACCTTCAACAATGCACGCGAAGTCACTTCCCGATCCATGCTGACGTTATGTATGTATGTGTATGTAATTCTTATTAATATAGATATAAATCGATCAGGCTGGACATGACGGAGTTACTTGGCAGTTTGCCATACAAAACGTTCGTGGTGCCACAAGCTCGTCAGGACTTGGGGCGGGGCGCGCTAAATAGGCGTACTGAGCTGACAAAATTTCCCCTTCGTGGCCGTTTTTATCGACTTCTGTCCCGTTTTCGCTGTTTTCTTCGACCCTATCCCCTCAAGCATCTGCCGGCGTGGTGTTTCTCACGGGAAACTCGAAAACGAGATTTATCGTGAACACTGCCTTGAAGGACACAGAACACCCGGAACTTTTTTTTGGTATTCGTGATTATCTTGAAGATCACAATAGCAAAACTTGGTTTCATGAAAGCACTTGATAGCACTAGAGTTCATGAATCCCGAAAGGCAGTACCGCTCTAATTTTCTGCGAGCTCGACGTTTTTGTGCGGTTCTTCCGCACACGGTTATCAGTAAAACGCTGAATTCTGGTGTCGGAAAACTAAACACGTTACACTCCTGCGGAAGGGCAGTGATTGTCTTTGGAAAATCCTCCAATGCAACTGAGATAGAGCATTTTTAAATTTGAGCGAAGTCACAAGAACAATTCGCAGAAGCGTGATGCTTCCTACCCATTTCAGATCTCCCAATCGATTGCTCACAATATAAGCGCTTGAAATAGCGCTTGAATCGGATAGGAATATCCGGTCGGATAATGTCGAGAAACTTTCGAAAAAAGGTAGTGGCCGAACAGTTGAAAAACTCGGGTATTTGGTCGGACACCCGAAAATGATCTACTGTAAGGAGCATATTCTTCAAGTACAGAGCATACTCTTTAGAGGCTTCTCGAAATGATCTAAAGTAACTTAGAGTGAGTGGAATGTGATTCAGCTTTCCTGACGTCCCCTATCTCGCTCAGTTGAGTCCAGGCGTGGCAAGCAGTGGGCGGTTAGCCATGTCAAAATATAAGAGTGATAAGGAGATTTTGACATGATAAGCTGAATAGCCTTACTCCGATCGGCTCCAAATCAGGGGAAAGATTAGAAAGATCAGCGTCTGGCTACACTTCACAGGTTTTGTGATAACATCGAATAAGTGCAATGTTAAAGCTGGTCTGCCTTCGCTCTCAATATCTTCCGCAGAGATTATCAAAGAAAACAATAGTTCAGTCAACCTTCGTAGGTAAATTCAAACACCCAGCAGAAATGTCAGGATCAGTGGGGAATTAAGACCAGAACTTGCATAATTAAACAAGCGAAGACAATAGCGAAGACTGTTACAGCGATCAAGAAGAATCTGCGGGCTCTGCAAGCAGCCGGAGTCAAATAAATGATTGGGTCTTCTGCATTATGCCTCAGAAAGCCTAATTAAGCTGTCTTTCTATTCGATGAAGCTTTAGATTTTCGAAAAAGGCATACAATCATAGGGTGAAGTCTTCGATCGAAGCAAGATTTTCGGGACTAGAATACATGAGATTGTCAAACGACTACGTTGATAAGAGATTGACGGCGTACCACTGATATCAGTAGAGTTCGAAAACGAGAAAAAAACGAAGTTAAAGGTGGTGCCACCTGGACAACAAAGTACGTTTAGCTTCACAGACTCGAGACTCACTTTCTGCACCAAAGCGATTGAAGGCATTGCTAAGGTCAGCATTAACGAAAAAAGGAGAAGTGAAAAGGAGCGGGAAAACATAGAATATTACGCGAGACAGCGTGATTTGGAGTTCTATAGAATTCATACCCTTTTCTAAGATAAAATGGGTGAAAATTATGGCCAATTATTAGCTTCCGGACCAAAAAAAACCAGCTGTCCTTGTTAGCTTCTCTGAGAGTTCTGGCCGAGAAACAGCCGCGAAATAGCCGCTAAATAATGCTCGCCGCAAAATAGTCGCCAAATAATTCTCGCCGCAAAATAGCCGCGAAATAGCCGCGAAAAAGCCGAGAAATAGTGCTCTGCAGGTTGATTTACGGAGCTTTCCAGAGGCTTGATTCAGATGTCAGCACCTCCGTCGGTTCAATTACCCAAGTTTAAAGTACTTGGACCTCGTTCGGCCTCTGGAGGCCCCGCCGAACCGCTGGCGGCCCCAGATGATGGCTCGGCGATCCGGCGACGGTTGCGTCTTGGTTAAGTTTGTTTACTTCTAAATATTTCTCGGTTATGTCTCGGCTATTTCTCGGCTACTTTTTGTGCGTTCTAAGAGAAGAAGAGAATTTGCCGGGGAATAGCCCACCAGGAGCCGGTGCGGAGCCTGGTGGGCTATTTCGCGGCTATTTCTCCGCCAAAACTCTCAGAGTTACTCTTAGTTGAACGTTCGTCTGTAGCACGCACGAGGTGGTCCACCTCGTGCGTGCTACAGACGAACGTTCAACACATTGTTCTGATGCCGAGGTTTATCGAGAGTCGAACTTGGAGATTACTCTTAGTTATTGATAGCAAATCAGTCATTTTTAGCGGAGTAGACAGTGTATTATCACGAAGAAGGACGCCAGTCGTTGAAGTGTAAAAGGAAGAAATTCCACGAATGCCGGGCAAATTGTTTGAGTGGTACAGCCCACGTTAAAGGCTGGGTTCGCGATAAAAAAAACGACTTCCGAGCTCTCTTCATGAGAATGTAGATTTGGTCATCACAAAAGTGAAAATAAGTGAAATTCGCGGGAAAAACGCTCTAAAACAAAGTATAACGGCTAATTACCGATGTCGGCCGGCCCCCTAATTACGCGATTTTTATTAATGCTTGCTTATCCGCCATTTATTTTGCTGTTGAAGTAATCAGTAGTCTCCAGAAATGTTTAGAAATCAGTTTAGAAGCAAAATAAAAGTTAACAAAACAGGGTTTTTCACAAATCTCGATATATGGGGGCGGTAGGACACCGAGCCATAGCTTGTTCCTGAGCGTTTTTTCTGCAATTTTTTACTCATTTTCGCTTTTGTGATGGCCACAATTATTATTCCATCAGGATATCTTTACAACCAATTTTATCGAGAACCCTGCCTTTAATGGGGAAAAATGGCGATTGTGCGGTTGCATACTGTACGTTGCGGGGTAATCGACTGCAAAGCTATAATTTTTCCTCAAGTTTAAAGGAAAAACACCGGAAACTTTGAGAAATGATGTGTTCTCCTCCACCACACGTTTTCAGTGCACCTAAAGGCCTTATTGCAGATAAACGCAGGATCAAAAAAAGAAATTACCAAAAAAAAATAGAAATAACTGAGACAAATTAATTCTTTTACTTGTTATTCCAGTGTTGAGTATTCATGGCAACGGAAATTTGTGTGTGATATAAGGTCATCGTTTTCAGCGATTCCGGCGTCTTTTCTCCAGAGTTCGGGAGAAAATTACAGCATTGCCATTGATTTTGATTACTACATCATGCTAATGAGAGAAGTATAGAAAGCGTAGGCCGGAAACGAATTGTATTGCCATATCTCTTGGGCATCTATAGAAAAACTGCGCAGTACCCCGTTCCGAGTCGCTGATTCCGAGAAGTTATAGACTCAAGACGGTAATTTTTTGTGCTTTTTGTACCTGCAAAAACGTTCAGTAAACCTACGGAAATGCGGAAGCGGATCTCAAAGTCGTGTTCAGTGCCCGAAGCAATCCCCTGAGCAAAGTTTAGGTGGTGGCACCTTTGCCGAACTTTGTGCAGACATGGCGTTTTGGACCTGCACGGATTTTCGGTGGATCGGTTACTAATATCAATTAGGGTTTCTGAAAGCGCTTCCAAAAAATGTTCAGGAATTGATTCAAAATTCTCAGAAGGGAATTTCTGGAGGCGCTTATCACAAGTCTGAGGTTTACTTTTGGATTCTTCAAAAAATTCGCCTAAATTCGCTCGAAGCATCCCAGCGGAGGAAAATTTTGAGGGCGAAACGCCACTTTCGAGATTTCCGGATTTCTCCGATAGATATGTCTCAAAATCATTCTCTGAGGGTAATGTGATGTGCTTGACACGAACCGGAGACCCGTTTGCTGATTTTCTACAAATTACGGTTAACTACGATGAGTATACGGTAGTTCGATCAAAGTCTCAGATTTGAATCAAAATTTGTATTTATTCGGAGTGGTGAATACGAATCGTCGACTGTCGATTTTAAAAACCCTAAGACAGACTTTGTCTCCTGAATGGCATATTACCTACCGTAACCAACATCAAACTTCAAAATTTCGATAAATAGACTGCAGACTCGTTTTCAGCACCCTAGATTACCTTTACATACAAATTTTGAGCGAAATCTAAATTTTTTCCAAAACACCCCGAAAGACTCCTTATGGGTATTTCTTACCTCCTCGCAAAACATTGAAAGTTCTCATAACTTTTAGGAACCAGCTGCTCGGGGCGGGATACTGCAAGTTTTCACTCAAGATGCTCAAGAGATACCGACAACGTAGTTCCCTTCCGCAGAGCCGACCTATGTACGTTCTCTGAAGTTTTCGATAATGTTACGAGCAGGTTAAAATGCTAAAATCATGTTTCGATGAGCCTTATGAGCTTACAGAAACTTGCAGTTTAGTTATTGTTAGTTACAAATAGCGCTATTCGGCAGGCAACCTAGTAGACGTCTGAAGCGTCACAAATATTTGCAGGAGCAACTAACTGAAAGGCTTTTGCAACCTCTTCCTTTATTGATCAATTTCATCGTTTTCCACCCTTCACTTTGCTCGTGCGTTACACATCCTTCCTCAATTTTTTTTCTTCACTGCTTATCAAATTTCTTGCTAGAAACCTGTTATTGTTTGCGTTAATTTCGAGGCGAGGTAGCAAGCAGGAGTAGCAAGCAGGAGTAAAAAAAATAAAGCAGCATGTTCAGAAGTCGGATTTTGACGGCTTTGTGGCATTTGATTAGCAGAAATCTCAAATATACAACACTATTAGCAAAAAATTCCATGTGATCACAAGGTGTAGGCAAAACCAAGCCTCTCCAGCCGCTTCGTGGCTGGAGAGGTACAGTCATATTAAACTGCCTCGTTGAACTTGTGACCACATTATACTATATGCTACATCCCGTTTATGCTTTTTTCCGTTCCGGTGAACGTGAAAAAATGAAAGAAACCCAGGACAAAAAAAGATAGCAAAATAAGATTCCCTTCTGGAACCCGTGCTAGGAACCTAAGACATCGTGCGCTCTCAGAATGACTCGATTCTTAGGCACCATCTCTAGATTGGGGCTAGCTGAGATCATCAATGAGACTCTAAAAATGCTCTCCCAGAGTGTTATGGCCACCCAAAAATGATTTTGGGATTGATAATCTAGCACATCTGGGTCGATAATCCCGTGCGAATGTCTAACAACTTCTGAAAAGAATAACAGCAAAAGCTCTACTGGAAAATTGTGTGGTGGTATTTTAACTGATGATTTTATATTATACTTATGATATAGTTATTAACTGATGATATTGGTTTATATTAGATGGACAATCTGAATATCCTTATCAAAGAGAATTTCGCATGAAGATTAGAGTTACTATAATACATTTCTTGTACCTTATGGCAATTTTGGTTTTACAAAGAAGTTATCGGGCAATATTTTAAGCTTTCATGTTGTTTCAGTTTAGTCACAGTTTATAACAACTTTTGGTGACTGAGATGGGTTAATTTTTACAAAGTTGATGCTAGATTAACTAAGGTTTCTTGAAAAGAATTTCCTATCTATTTAGTTATTTTGACAAGGCGTGATATAGAACTCCGATTTCGCCCTTTGAACAAAGCTCCTTATCACTGCCCGTAAGACTTGTTCTCTGTAGAAATTTGCATTTGAATAAAGAGTGCGGTAGCAGTAGATAATGATTGCACTATGTAACAGGATTTTGTTCCTGTCTTCTAAGTGTTATATTTCAATTGCTTTTGTCCAAAATATGTAAATATGACTTCATTGAGAACAAACTTCGATTACACTACAATAGCACGAAGAAAACAGGTTTTTGTGAAAATAGAAAGATTTCTATTCTTTTTCGGCATTATGAACAGGTAAAAACAAAAATGCACAATTCATCTTCACGATTATTTATTACTTTATCAAACAAGCGATCCTAAGTCTTTTTTTCAGTTTTTGAAAACAAAATCAATACTTTGCAAAATAAATATTGCTGATTAGTGGTTTGTTTTAAGTTTTCAACTAGCCAAATTGGCGTCTCAAGTTTATCGCACAAAGAAAAATTTTAAGAATCAAAGTTTGTAAAAATTGCTACATTTGCTCTATTTAAGGAATCCCGTGAGTCCTTGTTGGTCTCATCATCTAGTGCGATTAGAAGCCGAATGATTTTTCGTTAGAGGTAGATTAGGCGGTTCTAAAGAAGACGAGTATCGACAGATATAATTATTCACTACTGCTATTGCACTTATTTATTCAAAAGCTAACTTGTAAAAATAAAAAGTTTTACGGGAAGCAATAAAAGCCTGGGTTAGTAGGAGAGGCCGAATATAATATTACGCCTTGCCAAAACAGCGTGAACAGAGAAGAAAAACTTTTTTTCAAAAACCGCAGTTATTTCGGCATTAAGTGATCACTGTGCTCACTTCAGGTGGTGATTCAGTCAGGTTTCAACACTTCTATGCTCCTAAGGATCGGTTTTAACCGCTACCAATACATAGATGCACATGCAAGTAACTAACACGCGGGTGTAACCTGCTCCCCAATCGCCTGTTGTCGCAACGCGAACGGCGCCGCGACCTAATGGCCGCGGCGGAGGGTTCGCGTCGCGATCAGTCCATCGCGGCGAGACACTAATAGTTGGAATCAACATTTTAGAGAGTTACAGAACACTTCTGAAAATGTTGCGAACACATTAGGGCATGAGGCTGCGCAACCTACGATCACGATTTCAACAACTTACGGAAGACTTCGATAAGTTGTTGAAATTAGTGTTCGCAACATTTCTGAAACCTTCAGAGTTGTGTATAATTCGTTTGTTAGTGGAAATACGCGACCGCGCAATCGTCTTTTCCCGTTGCTGTGGACTGTGAAAACTTCTTAACACTCAAAAACTTGGCTCCGCGTTCGTAGAAGTTGTGCTGAACACGGTGAGGCACCAAATAATTTGAAGTTCACCAGAACGAGAGTAACACTTGAAAGACAGCGTGTCAACATCTCGCACCCATGGCTGTTTTGCCAAAAGCTCATCCTAGCTAGTGATCGATTATTTTTGTTTAGCTACTTCTTAGCCGAAAACTCCTCAACTGTATAATGGGATTACAACTTAAAGACAGTTAATTGGTAGTGAATCCGGCTCTTTGGTGATTGAGAGTGGCGATGCACTTGTTCGGAGAGGGATATTGCTAATTCTGCCTTAGATAAACACAAGCAGGTTGCTATCAGTTTGGAGCCTTGTGATATAATCTTCCGTTCCCTAAAAATATCAGTGCATTGCGAATGACATCTACAAGAAAGCGTACGATGATTGATAACATCATATCAACAACACCTATTTTATGTACTATTATTCTCTGAGCGACCACGTGCTACTCACATGATCGATCGGAATATGAGGCGCCTCTCCAGAGAACAATTTTCAGCAGACTTCTCAGGGATCCCCCATGGCCTATGATCATGGTGGGGATGGTGACCTTCTTTCAGTCTGTAGCAATATTATCCTACTTGCTGCGGACTGCGACAAGTACAGTATCTCCGTCGAAGGATTTATCCAAATTACAAGAGGCTTATAGAATAACAAGAGAGACTGATGATTGAATTACGATTGTTCGCCCCGACGGCTACCGCGACTGAAGGTGCAATCGAATATCACTCTGAAAGTATTCGTGGTCACCTGGACAGGAATCGCGGTTGCCTGAGTAGATGGCTGATTTTCGTTCGAAACGGAGGGACAACTTGGCTTGAGTTGCTCATCCGAGCCCGCTTAGGGCGAACAGTCATGTGAATTTGTGAGCGCAAGCTTAGCCTTTGTGCAGTCCACGGAATGTTAAGACGAATCCTCATCAAACGTTATTTTCTTGTTCTACTTGGCCGACGCCAAAATCTGAAGTGCAGCAAACTGATTTTATGGCAAACCGAGGCCAAAATTGGTAGCCTTCTAGATCCTGCTGATACCATGGACAATGCTAAAATGCCATCATCAATAATCTCGGTCCGAAACCGACTGTCCGCTCACGCGAGCGCCGTACGTGCCGAACGGCCGTCCTTTTTCGAATTTGGGAATCGATTAGCAGGAATACTTGGAAACTAGTGAACATTATCCCAATCACCTGTATTAAACCATGCGAAGGCTCGTTCGAAATAATGCTTATGCGGCGGCCGCTCCACTCGCAAGCCAACCGCGTGGGCGGACAGTCCTATACGGACAGGCCTTAGTTATACTTCGACATGACCAACGGCCTACTGCTTTGTCCGCCCAGCTCGAAATCGCACAAAAGCCTCACTGCTCTTGCCTGAGAACCAATTTGCAGATTCAGATGAGGACTGGACTTTTTTTCCGTTCTGGTTCGTCGTTATCCCATTCATCATATTTAAAATGATTCGGTAACGAAAATGTCCTCTCATTTAAGATTTTCATCTTCCACAGGAGAAATGAGAAAAAATAGCACAACTTTACATGGATGCCAATTTCACTTCCTGTCGTGCAGGTACTAAAGTTTTCAGGAATTCAGATCTTCTTCTCTGGCCGTGACCTCAGAAAGATCAAGCTCTTTGCACTCGTCAACATTGATTTGTTTGTTTATGCGCAGTTTCTGATCTTGCAGGCTGTTGTTTTGCAGTGGTTGACTCATCCGACGCCACGCTCCATCGAAATTCATCAATTCATTCCCAGCCGCGGAGCAGCTGGAGTGGTTTTTTTGCTTAGGCCTGGTAATCATTGCAATTGCGTTCTTTCTCTCAATAGCTCTCTATTTCCAACTTGGCTGTTTATGCACACTAAAAGCAGTGTTCACGATAATCTTCAATTCCGAGATTATCTGATAGATCGATTGCTTGGCCCCGAGTGGAGCTGAAATGACGAAGAAATTGGGAAAAACGCACTAGAAGTACACGAAATCCTGCACTCTCACTCCGCTCCCGCACTCTCAGTGGAGCTGTTCGTAGTGACAATGAAATCTTCTGTGAACACGTCCTCTGAAAGTCTCTAATCTCTGTCTGCACTAAATAATCTTCCATTTTCGATTAACTTTTACCGGTCACAACCACCGAGATCATGTTCATACAACCGGACAAGTAGTCCACACCAGAAATTTATCGCGCTGAAATAAGGCGTAAGGCGTTTTAGTGCGTCTTCGCCGTTTCTTCGTAATTTTGATAACACTTGGTGGCCAACGCTTGTTTGAACTGAGAAACTCGGGAGCGAAAATCATCGTGAACACTGGCTTTTTGCCGAGAGCATACTCCCCGCGACAAGTGACAGCGACAGTGCATATCAGGCATATCGATTTTCGATCGATATTCATGGTAAGCAATGCGTCGCGTCGCTCGTCGCTGGAAGTATGATCCCGGCCTTATTGTTGTCAGCGCAACGAAGTCATTCGTCCGTGCTGCATTGTAAACACACTTGAAAGCGAGCGTTCATACTCGGTACTCCCTAACTAAACCGTATGCACTCCGTTTCACCCACAAATGTGCGAACACCCCAGAATCGTAGCAACAATCTCTAAGCTACGAGAATATCACTACTGCTTTCTGCGACCCCGAGAACCGTAGCAATCTTTATAGTATGATGTATACTTATAGAAATTTTCCTTAGGCATCTTTCATAACAATCACCGCAAGCGCGGCACACGTGTGACGCGCGGGACGAGCGGTGGACTACGAAACGTTTCACCGCGCGGCACGCTCGGGACGAGCGGGAAGCAACTATGAAATCTCCGGCGGCACCGCCATCGAGGTGCTGGTTAAAGTTGAGCCTCAACTGTGACATGCAACGATTTTCCTGGCTTGAATCTGACGAGGGAACCACAATAAGTCATAGTGACCATTCCAAATGAAATGTAATTTTCTAGAATCATTTTCGGGCGAAAAGTCCGAATATGCCCCTCGCAGCTGCCTAGACCCACTCTGAAAAAAGTTATAGGCATTTTTTCTCTGATTTTCGTACCTATTGTATCCTCCAAAAAGCGCATTATTTCTACGAAAATCCGGAAACGGACCTCATCATCGTGTTCAGCGCCCAAAACTACCCCCTTATGCAAAAATTCGGCGAAGGAACATTTTCAAAACTTTGCGCAGACTAACAGCGTTTTGGACTTGATTTTCGGATTTTGGGTTGGTATTTATACCAATTACAGGGCTCTCGAAGCGTTTTCGGAAAATATTCCAGATTTGACTTAAACTTCGCTTTGGAGGCTTATTTGGGGTGCTGATCACGAACATGAGGTTCATTTATCGATTTCCTTGAGTTCTCGACTGTATTTGTTCACAAATTCCCATCAGGGGAGAATTTGATGGCACTTTTGACGATTTTCGGAGTGCTACTGTAGATTATGCTCAAATTATTTCTCTGAGGGTTATTTGGAGTGCTGAACACGAATCTGATTTCAGTTTATCGATTTTCGATAGCCTACGGTCGATTACGGTGGGTATTTGGTAGTTTGGTCAAAGTCTCAGATTTGTCTCAACGTTTCTATGTGGGGGCTATTTGGGGTGTTGAATACGAATTCGATCTCAATTTTTCGATTCTCGAATTATTAGGGCAGGTTTTGCCCTCTAAATGTTATATTGCCTACCGTAGCCTACAGTAAACCTTAAAATTTTGACAAGAGAACCCAGATTCGTGTTCAGCACCCCAGATTACCCCTACAGACATGTTTTTAGCAATATACGGGGAAAAATTTAAAAACACCCTAAAAATTCCATGAGGGGTACCCTCACCTTGCCGCGAAGCTTCAAAAAACGCTCATAACTTTTTTCTAGAGTGGGTCTAGGCAGCTGCGATGGGCATATTCGGACTTTTCGTCCGAAAATGGTTCTAGAAAAGTACATTAGGTATACGGTAGCGTAGGATAATCTCAGAATTATCAATGGTGGAGTGTACTTCAACTGAGAAGCGAGTAGTGATTCAAAAAGTGAAACCGCCATTTGGGTGGTGACGCTATGGCTGTGGTGGAGCGCGGCGAGATCTTTCATAGTCCACCGCGCTTCACGCGAGTCACGCGCTTGCAGTGAGGACTATGAAAGACGCCTTATGCTTCAAACCCACATAAACAAGCTTTTGGACCTTTGCAAAAATACACGAACACCCGCAGGAATGAGCATTTCTCGAAGGATTCCTCAAGCCTGATAGGGATAGGGTGGTTAAAAATGTGCAGCATCCAACCGTGCCATGCATATCTCGTTTCCTTGGAGAGCAACAGTATCGAGCTAAGGCTTTGTACGTTGTCCGAAAACAAAATTCAACAAATTAGTTGTCAATTTTAGCGTCCCGCTGCCTGCATTTTAACATTTTTGCAGAACTTTGAATCGCATGGAGTTCGTGCTAGCAAGGGTCATCACCGCGCCAGGACGAGCTGTGTGTTTCAGTAGTGGTTTCCACTGCCATGGTGTCCAACTCCACTGTTACCTCAGAGTTTTTCCTGAGCATTTGGAAATACACTGCCCCACAACTCTGCCAACGCGTAGCTAGATGCCTCCGAGGGCGCGGCCTGAAACGCCGCCCCATTCCATGTAGCAAGAATTTAAGGGTTTAGCTACGATAGCTAAACTACGCATATTCTTGTGTCGTTCGAACCATTGTTCTCTCTGACGCTAAACCCGTATAATCTCGCTATAATTTCGTAGCGAGAATCTACGGACTTAGCGACAGCCTGTGTTAAAATGCAATCTCAAACCCGCGCTGGCTAAGCGGAACGCAGGGATGCCGTTCGAATAATGTTGGCCCAGTCAGTCCACGGATAACTTGACACTCTGTGGGTGGTCGTGGAGGGTGACCCCGTGTCGCTCTCTGCAAGGCCTTGCAAGGGATAAGTTTGGCCCCTGGTATGCTGCAGGCCGTGGGGAAGAAACGGCGATGCGCTCGATCGCAGCGGGGATAGTCTTTGTAGTACAGATCAAGACTGGGTGGGTCGATCGACTGTGTGCTGCAACGAGAATAAGCGTAGAATATGCGGGTGCTGTAGCGAGAATTTACGTAGAATATGCGGGCGTTGTACCTAAAATTTCACCAACTGAGGCTAAACTTTCCGTAATTTACGTAAAATCTCGGGTCAAAATTAGACTAGATGGCAGGGGTGTGCGTTAATGAAAAATATTTTTTTCGTTAAGCGTTAATCGTTAATTTTCGAGAAAAAACCGCGGTAACCCGTTAATGCGTTAACACGTTAATTTTGCACTTCGTTAAAAAATTTTCAAAACATTACTTGACCACAACGAAAATCTACAAACCACCGGAGGTCCTAAAAATAAAATAGACCTTCTAATGACGTCAGTAGGCCGTCGTTGAAAGCACGGAGAGCTCCAGAAGACGTAGGCACAGCCTCGCGGGAAGTAGGTAGGGCTCCAGATGACGTCATCAGTACGTCTTGAAAAGTGGTTAGGCTCTATATGACGTCATCATGACGTCGCGGAAAGTGGGTGGGGCTTTAAATGACGCGGTCAGGATTACGTGGAAAATTGGTAGGGCCACAGATGACGTCAGCAACACGTCATCGAAAGTAGGCAGAGCTTCAGGTGACAACGTCAGGACGTCGTGGAACGTGGGTGAGCGCTGAGATGGCGTCAGAAGGACGTTGTGCAAAATGGTCGTGTGTCGCGTCCTAGACAGTCAGTAGCGCTTTATGTACAACCCGGCCAAAGCGCCGCTTCGCGGCGCTTTGTCCGGGAACCGCTATGCAGGGGAGTTCGCGCGCTTCGCGGCGCTCTGCCCTGATACCGGGTAGCCCTTCTGGAACAAATTAAATCAATCGCCATCAGCAAAAACCCTGGCTAGCAAAGCGCCGCTTCGCGGCGCTTTGTCCGGGAACCGTATCTGGTAGCGCTTCGCGGCGCATTCTGCCCTGATACCGAGTAGCCCTTCTGAACAAATTAAATCAATCGCGATCAGCAAAACCCTGGCCAAAAGCGCCGCTTCGCGGCGCTTTGTCCGGGAACCGTATGCTCTGGGGGTTCGCGCCGCTTCGCGGCGCTCTGCCCTGATACCGGGTAGCCCTTCTGAACAAACTAAATCAATCGCGATCAGCAAACCCGGCTGCAAAGCGCCGCTTCGCGGCGCTTTGTCCGGGAACCGTATGCAGGGTTCTGCGCCGCTTCGCGGCGCTCCGCCCTGATACCGGGTAGCCCTTCTGAACAAACTAAATCAATCGCGATCAGCAAAAAAAACCCTGGAAAAGCGCCGCTTCGCGGCGCTTTGTCCGGGAACCGTATGCAGGTCAGCGCGCGCTTTCGCGGCGCTCTGCCCTGATACCGGGTAGCCCTTCTGAACAAATTAAATCAATCGCGATCAGCAAAAACGGCCAAAGCAGCCGCTTCGCGGCGCTTTGTCCGGGAACCGTATGCACTCTGGGGTTCGCTTCGCGGCGCTCTGCCCTGATACCGTAGCCCTTCTGAACAAATTAAATCAATCGCGATCAGCAAAAACCCTGGCCAGCAGCTAAGGCTGCTTCGCGGCGCTTTGTTCGGGAACCGTATGCAGAAGGGGTTCTGCGCCGCTTCGCGGCGCTCTGCCCTGATACCGGGTAGCCCTTCTGAACAAATTAAATCAATCGCGATCAGCAAAAAAAACCTGGCCAAAGCGCCGCTTCGCGGCGCTTTGTCCGGGAACCGTATGGGGTCTGCGCGCTTCGCGGCGCTCTGCCCTGATACCGGGTAGCCCTTCTGAACAAATTAAATCAATCGCCATCAGCAAACCTGGCAAAGCGCCGCTTCGCGGCGCTTTGTCCGGGAACCGTATGCAGGGGGTTCGCCTGCCCTGATACCGGGTAGCCCTTCTGAACAAATTAAATCAATCGCGATCAGCAAACCTCGGCCAAAGCGCGCTTCGCGGCGCTTTGTCCGGGAACCGTATGCAGGGGTTCTGTACGCCGCTTCGCGGCGCTCTGCCCTGATACCGGGTAGCCCTTCTGAACAAATTAAATCAATCGCGATCAGCAAAAACCCTGGCTAAAGCGCGCTTCGCGGCGCTTTGTCCGGGAACCGTATGGGGAGTTCTGCGCCGCTTCGCGGCGCTCTGCCCTGATACCGGGTAGCCCTTCTGAACAAATTAAATCAATCGCGATCAGCAAACTCGGCTGGCCAAAGCGCGCTTCGCGGCGCTTTGTCCGGGAACCGTATGCACGGGGGTCTGCGCCGCTTCGCGGCGCTCTGCCCTGATACCGGGTAGCCCTTCTGAACAAATTAAATCAATCGCGATCAGCAAAACCTGGCTGTGCCGCTTCGCGGCGCTTTGTCCGGGAACCGTATGCAGAAGGGTTCGCGCGTCGCGGCGCTCTGCCCTGATACCGCAGCCCTTCTGAACAAATCTAAATCAATCGCGATCAGCAAACCTCGGCAAAGCGCAGCGCTTCGCGGCGCTTTGTCCGGGAACCGTATAGGGAGTTCGCGCCGCTTCGCGGCGCTCTGCCCTGATACCGGGTAGCCCTTCTGAACAAATTAAATCAATCGCGATCAGCAAACAAACCCTGGCCAGCGCCGCTTCGCGGCGCTTTGTCCGGGAACCGTATGCAGGGTTCTGCGCCGCTTCGCGGCGCTCTGCCCTGATACCGGGTAGCCCTTCTGAACAAATTAAATCAATCGCGATCAGCAAAACAATCCTGGCCAGCAAGCCGCTTCGCGGCGCTTTGTCCGGGAACCGTATGCAGAAGGGTTCGCGCCGCTTCGCGGCGCTCCGCCCTGATACCGGGTAGCCCTTCTGAACAAATTAAATCAATCGCGATCAGCAAAACCTGCCAAGCGCGCGCTTCGCGGCGCTTTGTCTGGGAACCGTATGTAGGGTTCGCGCCGCTTCGCGGCGCTCCGCCCTGATACCGGGTAGCCCTTCTGAACAAATTAAATCAATCGCGATCAGCAAAACCCCTGGCTAAAGCGCGCCGCTTCGCGGCGCTTTGTCCGGGAACCGTATGCAGGGGGTTTCGCGCCGCTTCGCGGCGCTCTGCCCTGATACCGGGTAGCCCTTCTGAACAAATTAAATCAATCGCGATCAGCAAAAACCCCGGCCACAAAGCGCCGCTTCGCGGCGCTTTGTCCGGGAAACCGTATCTGTAGGTTCGCGCCGCTTCGCGGCGCTCTGCCCTGATACCGGGTAGCCCTTCTGAACAAATTAAATCAATCGCGATCAGCAAACCCCTGGCCAAAGCGCCGCTTCGCGGCGCTTTGTCCGGGAACCGTATGCATAGGTTCAGCGGCTTCGCGGCGCTCTGCCCTGATACCGGGTAGCCCTTCTGAACAAATTAAACTCAATCGCGATCAGCAAACCTCGGCCAAAGCGCCGCTTCGCGGCGCTTTGTCCGGGAACCGTATCTGGGGGTTCGCGCGCTTCGCGGCGCTCTGCCCTGATACCGGGTAGCCCTTCTGAACAAATTAAATCAATCGCGATCAGCAAAAGAGACGGACTAGGCCAAAGCGCGCGGCGCTTTGTTCGGGAACCGTATGCATGGGTTCGCGCCGCTTCGCGGCGCTCCGCCCTGATACCGGGTAGCCCTTCTGAACAAATTAAATCAATCGCGATCAGCAAAAACTCCTCGGCTGCGCTTCGCGGCGCTTTGTCTGGGAACCGTATGGTTCGTAGCGCTTCGCGGCGCTCCGCCCTGATACCGGGTAGCCCTTCTGAACAAATTAAATCAATCGCGATCAGCAAAAACCCCGGCCAGCGCCGCTTCGCTTCGCGGCGCTTTGTCCGGGAACCGTATGCAGGGGGTTCGCGCTCGCGGCGCTCTGCCCTGATACCGGGTAGCCCTTCTGAACAAATTAAATCAATCGCGATCAGCAAAAAAAAAGCCCCTGGCCAAAGCGCCGCTTCGCGGCGCTTTGTCCGGGAACCGTATGCAGGGGGTTCGCGCGCTCTGCCCTGATACCGGGTAGCCCTTCTGAACAAATTAAATCAATCGCGATCAGCAAAACCCCGGCCAAAGCGCCGCTTCGCGGCGCTTTGTCCGGGAACCGTATCTGCAGCGCTTCGCGGCGCTCCGCCCTGATACCGGGTAGCCCTTCTGAACAAATTAAATCAATCGCGATCAGCAAAACTTCCCGGCCAAAGCGCCGCTTCGCGGCGCTTTGTCCGGGAACCGTATGCAGAAGGGTCTGCGCGCCTTCGCGGCGCTCCGCCCTGATACCGGGTAGCCCTTCTGAACAAATTAAATCAATCGCGATCAGCAAAACCCTGGCCAGCGCCGCTTCGCGGCGCTTTGTCTGGGAACCGTATGCAGGGGTTCTGCGCTTCGCGGCGCTCTGCCCTGATACCGGGTAGCCCTTCTGAACAAATTAAATCAATCGCGATCAGCAAAACCCCGGCCAAGCGCCGCTTCGCGGCGCTTTGTCCGGGAACCGTATGCAGGTTCGCGCGCTTCGCGGCGCTCTGCCCTGATACCGGGTAGCCCTTCTGAACAAATTAAATCAATCGCGATCAGCAAAAAAAAAAACCCCGGCCAAAGCGCCGCTTCGCGGCGCTTTGTCCGGGAACTGTATGTAGGTCTGCGCCGCTTCGCGGCGCTCTGCCCTGATACCAGGTAGCCCTTCTGAACAAATTAAATCAATCGCGATCAGCAAAACCCCGGCCAAGCGCCGCTTCGCGGCGCTTTGTCCGGGAACCGTATGCAGGTTCTGCGCCGCTTCGCGGCGCTCTGCCCCGATACCGGGTAGCCCTTCTGAACAAAATTCAAATCAATCGCGATCAGCAAAAACCCTGGCCAAAGCGCGCTTCGCGGCGCTTTGTCCGGGAACCGTATGCAGGGGTTCGCGCCGCTTCGCGGCGCTCTGCCCTGATACCGGGTAGCCCTTCTGAACAAATTAAATCCAATCGCGATCAGCAAAACCCTGGCAAAGCGCAGCGCTTCGCGGCGCTTTGTCCGGGAACCGTATGCAGGGGTTCGCGCCGCTTCGCGGCGCTCGGCCCTGATACCGGGTAGCCCTTCTGAACAAATTAAATCAATCGCGATCAGCAAAACCCTGGCCAAAGCGCCGCTTCGCGGCGCTTTGTCCGGGAACCGTATGCAGGGTTCTGCGCGCTTCGCGGCGCTCTGCCCTGATACCGGGTAGCCCTTCTGAACAAATTAAATCAATCGCGATCAGCAAAACTCCTGGCCTAAAGCCGCTTCGCGGCGCTTTTTGTCAGAACCGTATGCTCACAGGGGTTCGCGCGCTTCGCGGCGCTCTGCCCTGATACCGGGTAGCCCTTCTGAACAAATTAAATCAATCGCGATCAGCAAAAGCAAAACCCGAGCCAAAGCGCCGCTTCGCGGCGCTTTGTCTGGGAACCGTATCTGGGGTTCGCGCGCTTCGCGGCGCTCTGCCCTGATACCGGGTAGCCCTTCTGAACAAATTAAATCAATCGCGATCAGCAAAAAAAACGGACAAAGCGCCGCTTCGCGGCGCTTTGTCCGGGAACCGTATCTGGGGTTCGCGCCGCTTCGCGGCGCTCTGCCCTGATACCGGGTAGCCCTTCTGAACAAATTAAATCAATCGCGATCAGCAAAAAAAACCCCCGGCCAAAGCGCCGCTTCGCGGCGCTTTGTTCGGGAACCGTATGAAAGGGTTCAGCCGCTTCGCGGCGCTCTGCCCTGATACCGGGTAGCCCTTCTGAACAAATTAAATCAATCGCGATCAGCAAAAAGCCCTGGCCAAAGCGCCGCTTCGCGGCGCTTCTTGTCCGGGAACCGTATGTAGGGTTCGCTGGCGCTTCGCGGCGCTCTGCCCCTGATACCGCAGCCCTTCTGAACAAATTAAATCAATCGCGATCAGCAAAAAAAAAACCCCGGCCAAAGCGCCGCTTCGCGGCGCTTTGTCACCGGGAACCGTATGCAGAAGGTTCGCGCGCTTCGCGGCGCTCTGCCGCCCTGATACCGGGTAGCCCTTCTGAACAAATTAAATCAATCGCGATCAGCAAAAACTCTCTACTAAAGTTGCCGCTTCGCGGCGCTTTGTTCGGGAACCGTATGCATACGCAGCGCTTCGCGGCGCTCTGCCCTGATACCGCAGCCCTTCTGAACAAATTAAATCAATCGCGATCAGCAAAAACCCTGGCTGCAGCGCGCTTCGCGGCGCTTTGTCTGGGAACCGTATGGGGGTTCGCGCTTCGCGGCGCTCTGCCCTGATACCGCAGCCCTTCTGAACAAATTAAATCAATCGCGATCAGCAAAAACCTGCCGTGTAAAGTGCGCTTCGCGGCGCTTTGTCCGGGAACCGTATGTAGTCTGCAGCGCTTCGCGGCGCTCTCTGCCCTGATACCGCAGCCCTTCTGAACAAATTAAATCAATCGCGATCAGCAAAACCTGGCTGGGCAGCGCTTCGCGGCGCTTTGTCCGGGAACCGTATGCAGGTTCGCGCGCTTCGCGGCGCTCTGCCCCGATACCGGGTAGCCCTTCTGAACAAATTAAATCAATCGCGATCAGCAAAACCTCACAAAGCGCCGCTTCGCGGCGCTTTGTCTGGGAACCGTAGCGTAGCAGAAGGGTTCTGCAGCGCTTCGCGGCGCTCTGCCCTGATACCGGGTAGCCCTTCTGAACAAATTAAATCAATCGCGATCAGCAAACCTCGGCCAAAGCGCGCTTCGCGGCGCTTTGTCCGGGAACCGTATGCTCTGCGCGCTTCGCGGCGCCTTCTGCCCTGATACCGTAGCCCTTCGGAACAAATTAAATCAATCGCGATCAGCAAAATCTCCAGCAAAGCGCTTCGCGGCGCTTTGTTCGGGAACCGTATGCAGAAGGTTCTGCGCGCTTCGCGGCGCTCCGCCCTGATACCGTAGCCCTTCTGAACAAATTAAATCAATCGCGATCAGCAAACCTGGCCAAAGCGCCGCTTCGGCGGCGCTTTGTCCGGGAACCGTATGCAGGGAATCAGGGTGGCGCTTCGCGGCGCTCTGCCCTGATACCGCAGCCCTTCTGAACAAATTAAATCAATCGCGATCAGCAAAACCTCGGCCAAAGCGCAGGTCGCTACTTCGCGGGCGCTTTGTCCGGGAACCGTATGCAGATGGTCTGCGCTTCGCGGCGCTCTGCCCTGATACCGCAGCGCCTTCTGAACAAATTAAATCAATCGCGATCAGCAAAATCCCCCCTGGCTGGGGCAAAGCGCCGCTTCGCGGCGCTTTGTCCGGGAACCGTATGCGGAGGTTCGCGTGGCGCTTCGCGGCGCTCTGCCCCTGATACCGGGTAGCCCTTCTGAACAAATTAAATCAATCGCGATCAGCAAAAATCTTCGGTTCAAGCAAGCGCCGCTTCGCGGCGCTTTGTTCGGGAACCGTATGCAGAAGGTCCAGCGCTTCGCGGCGCTCCGCCCTGATACCGGCAGCCCTTCTGAACAAATTAAATCAATCGCGATCAGCAAAATCCTCGAGCCAAAGCGTGCCGCTTCGCGGCGCTTTGTCTGGGAACCGTATGGTGGAGGTTCTGCGCGCTTCGCGGCGCTCTGCCCTGATACCGGGTAGCCCCTTCTGGAACAATTTAAATCACTCGCGATCAGCAAAAAACTCGGTGCCAAAGCGCAGCTTCGCGGCGCTTTGTCCGGGAACCGTATGGTTCAGCGTATTCGCGGCGCTCTGCCCTGATACCGGGTAGCCCTTCTGAAACAAATTCAAATCAATCGCGATCAGCAAAAACCTCTCAGAGCTAAAGCGGTTGCTTCGCGGCGCTTTGTCCGGGAACCGTATGGCAGGTTCGCGCAACGCTTCGCGGCGCTCTGCCCTGATACCGTAGCCCTTCTGAACAAATTAAATCAATCGCGATCAGCAAATCCTGGTGCCAGGCGCTGCTGCTTCGCGGCGCTTTGTCCGGGAACCGTATGCAGGGTTCCAGCGCTTCGCGGCGCTCTGCCCTGATACCGGGTAGCCCTTCTGAACAAATTAAATCAATCGCCATCAGCAAAACCTCTTGAGCAAAGCGCGCTTCGCGGCGCTTTGTCCGGGGAACCGTATGGTTCAGGGTCTACTTCGCGGCGCTCTGCCCTGATACCGGGGAGCCCTTCTGAACAAATTAAATCAATCGCCATCAGCGAAAAAACCGGCGCCGCTTCGCATTAAAAATTTCCGGTTTCGTAAGCCATTTGAAAGATAACGTAGGAGGGCGGGCCCGATGGAAAAGATTTTGATAACGGCATATGGGGATTCGTGGGAGTAAAGTCCGGGAGGCAGTTGGTGAATCGGGCCAAATTTACGGAGGCGCCAAGGATGGCAGTAAAGGCTGATATCCAATGAGATATCGTCAACTGAATTCCCGCCCATGGCGTCAATGGAAAGGCGTTCTGTTCGCTGAAGCGGAGCTGACCCATAAAGTCACACGTTGTATTTTTGCCACTTTTCGTGGTGGAATGTTGTGAAGCAGAAAACTGGGTGCAACAATTGTTTGCTGAACGACTGCAAACCGGCACTGGTTTAACTTTGTCCTGAAAGTTTCTGGTGAACTGAAATGCACATACAGCTTCAATACTGCTTTGGGATAGGTTAGAGATGTGACTTAGCCGAAATAGTACTATAGTGTTGGAGACCCAGGTGGTCGTGCTTTGTGCTCCGATTCTTTATTATATGGAAGGATAAGCCTGATGATTTTTTCAGGCCAAAAAATTTTCTCCTTTCCTGATGCAGTAAACGACGCGAAATTGATGTCTATTGGGTATTTGACGCGCTGATCACGAATTTGCTATCAATTTTGCATTTAAAAGTCTCGTTAACGGGATATGGAGTGAGTTTAGGTTGGGGAGGTTGTGTAGTATCAGAATTTGAAGCGTTATCCGGCCGATGGTTAAAGAATAGTCCTTGATTACTTTTGCAGAGTCAATCCTTGAAGTTGTCGTCGTTGAAGAAGGTTTTTGGGCTACACAGAATTCCTCGAATGGATCTTGAAACCGATGGAAAAGATTTTGATAACGGCTTATGGGGATTCGGGTGGAGTTATAAAGTCCGGGAGGCAGTTATGAATCGGGCCAAATTTACGGAGGCGCCAAGGATGCAGTAAGGCTGATATCCAATGAGATATCGTCAACTGAATTCCGCCCATGGCGTCAATGGAAAGGCGTTCTGTCTGCTGAAGGGAGCTGACCCATGTCACACGTTGTATTTTTGCCACTTTTCGTGGTGGAATGTTGTGAAGCAGAAAGCTGGGTGCAACAATTGTTTGGTGAACGACTGCAAACCGGCACTGGCGTAACGTTGTCCTGAAAGGTTCGGTGAACTGAAATGGCACATACAGCTCAATACTGTTTTAGAGTGGTTAGAGATGTGACGAAATAGTACTATAGTGTTGGAGACCCAGGTGGTCGTGCTTTGTGCTCCGATTCTTTTATTATATGGAAGGATACCCACCCCCTACATTGGAGAATCAGCGGACAAAAAACGCATTTCCGCGTTTTGGCACCCCTTAGACATACCTCTGTCAAATTTGAGTTTTCTTGGGTGAGGAAGATATTTCATTGAGTTCCTAAACTATACCTTAATCAAAGGCTTTCTGCTCGAAAAAAGAAAGTAAAGCCGATCAATAATCCTGACGAGGAAAAGCGTGTTTTGGGACAGCGGATATACCCATAAAAAGGTATAGTTTAAGACTTCAATGAAATCTTTAACACCATCTTGTTGATCTTGGATCAGGCGATTCTAGCAATATCTTTCCTACCTCCAAAACCCCAAATTTCACAGAGTTATTCCAAAGAGGCGCGAAAAACGAGCTTTTTGCGAAGTTTGAGGGTGGATATTGTAGAGCGTGCTCCGCTTGTTAGAAAAAGAGTGGCCTTCAATCTCCGCTCCAAACCCTCATTTGATAGCTTACACAACCGTAGAAAGGTGGATTCGACCTCACATTTCCTTTCTGGAAGACGAATTCGAATTCTTTGATATTGAGGAGAAATAACAAAAATAGATAAACAATGGAATGGGAAACATTGAGGTCAGCGATATATTTCACACCAAACGAAAACTGACCGCGCCGCAAGCCGACGCGACGTGCACGGCCCCAGTTTTAAAATCTGCTATTGAAGCAGATCATTTAGAGCCATAATTCCACTGCTATTAACGAACTCAATTTAACGCGATTTTAGGACTTTTTCGTTAACCGTTAATCGTTAATTCTCCAAAATAAACCGCGTTAACCCGTTTATGCGTTAACACGTTAACGTTATAACGCACAGCCCTGCTAGATGCCTCCGAAACCCCGGGCATCTCTGGTTTCCGTGTGAGGCATTTAGCTACGCGTTGGCGGAGAATTTATCCACGACAGCGCATACGTAGAGACGAACTTGATGAAAGAAGTACATCGCTCGGACGGGCACTCCAGGTTGACTGGACTTCAATTCACCGACTATATTACGAAAGGAGATTCTTACAAGGTGAGCTCTAGAATGGTGACCGAATTCAATACGGATATTTCGATTTCTGGTCCTTTTCCGATACTCTATTCATTCAGAAATTTCAATTTTTTAGTTTCTCTGATGCTCTATGTACTATACTTTGGTATTCGACGATTTTTTTCGAATGAATGAATAATTCGAATATTGAATTTTCGGAATTTTCGAATGAATGAATAATTCGAATATGGTGATTTTCAAATTTCCGAATGAACGAATTTTTCGAATATGTGTTTTTCGAAATTTCCGAATGAATGAATTTTTCGAAATTTGCGTTTTTCAAGAATTCCGAATGAATGATTTTTTCGAATATGGGTTTTTTGGAATTTCCGAATGAATGAATTTTTCGAAAATTACGTTTTCAAGATTTCCGAATGAATGAATTTTTCAAATATGGGTTTTTTGGAATGTCCGAACGAATGAATTTTTCGAATATGGATTTTTCAGGATTTCCGAATGAATGAGTTTTTCGAATATTGCGTTTTTCAAGATTTCCGAATGAATGAAATTTTCGAATATTGTGTTTTCCGAAATTCTCGAATGAATGATTAGTTCGAATATTGCGTTATGGGAAATTTCGAATGAATGAACTTTTCGAATATCACCTTGACAAAAACGGCGAATGAATGAATGATTCGAAAAGTGTTTTCTTCACTCGGATCGAATGAATATTAAAATATTCATTCGGAAAATCGGTTATTTTTCGAGTATTCGAATAATCTTCGCTTATTTGGATCTGAGCTACCGAAGATTAAGTAACAGACTTAAATCTGTCTATATGTAGCTTCACAAGTTCTATAAATTGTTACATTTATTACCGACGATTATTCCAATGACAAATTCCACAGCAGAAGATTCCTTCACAACAATATAGTTTGTTGAGCGAAATGGATAACCGAAAATCGTTAAGCAGACCTCAAAGTCGGTCTAACATTCCAAAATAACTAACAAGGGAAGTGTTTAGAGTGGTAAACGCATCTGCGAAAACGAACAGTATCGACAGTATCTTTTTGGCATCCATAGTAAAAAACCCACGGTAATATACCGTAATTACCGTATACCCACGGTAATATACCGTAATTCGGAAAAAATCGATAAACGGACTCAAGATTCGTGTTCAGCACTCCAAATAACCACATAGGAACAATTTGAGCAATATCTACCGTAGCACTCCGAAAATCTCGAAAGTGGCGTTTTTCCCTCGAAATTTTCCCCGGTTGGGAAGCTTCGAACGGAATTAGCCGAAAGCTTTGGAAAATCGACGAATAAACCACAGATTCGTGATCAGCACCCCGAAAAACCACATTGGGAGAAATTTAAGTCAAATCTGGAACATTTTTATAAAATGCTTACAGAGCCCTGTAATCGGTATAAATCTATCTCTCTCCCCATCAGCTTTCTTTTCAGGTGACTTCAATGCTCACACGTTCTGTTCTGCGCTTGAGTCCGACGCCAGAGGGGAAGACGTCGAAGAATGGACTGAGGAGTGTGATCTGGTTATCCTCAACGATGATCAGCCTACTCGTCTCCCTTCCTACGGCCGACCTTCTAGCCCGGACATCTCCCTCGTTTCATACAATCTTTCTAATTCTTGCACATGGTCCACTTCCACAACTCTTTCCAGCGACCACATTCCCGTCTTTCTCCTTATTGATCTCTCAAACTCTCTTGCCTCTTATACTGGTATTCGTCAACGTTCTTATCTCAATTTAGGCCTTGCTGACTGGGTCCTGTTCAAAGAGGTTGCGCTCCGCCAGGCAGCTGAATATCCATGGAATGGCGATGTGCACCAGAAAGAGCGTCACATATCTGACGCCATCCGAAAGGCTACAAAAGCGGCCATACCTGAAGGACGTGTCAAAAGTTTCTACCCTAATGTCACCAGGGAGATTCTACAGAAGATCAGGACAAGAGATGAAAAGAGAGCTGAGAATCATTTGGACCCTGAGGTGGCCAAGCTGGATGTAGAGATATAAAAGGATCTGGACAAGCACAAGAAAGACAGTTGGGAGAAGTTCACTGAAAGGTTGAATCTTAAAACCGACGGAACAACTGCGTGGAAAGTATTGAGGAAGATATCTGGCAAGTGCGCCCCATCCTCGAACTCTACCATAGAGTTCGATAACAGCGTCTTAAAATCAGGGAAGGCTGCCGCATATGCTCTTGGCAAAATTTTTTCCATCACATGTACCAAGCGAGGCGTACAAAACAGAGTCACGGTAAGAGAAATAAGCCGTCTGCGGCTGATGAACGCCACTGAGGCCTTTACTCCTGCTCAAGTGGGGAAGGTTATCAAGGAAATGCGGAACTCGAAGGCTCTCGGACCTGATGGTATCTCAGCAGCCATCCTGAAGAAGCTTCCCACGGAACTTCTACCGGTGATCGCAGCTATCATAAACACTTCTTCCCGAACCTGCACTCTACCCCAAGCATGGAAGACCGCCAATGTGATACCCCTGCCTAAGCCAAGCAAATCGCAAAGCACGGCGAAGGGCCATCGCCCTATTAGCCTGTTATCACTGATCGCGAAAGTAGCCGAAAAGCTAATCGTAAGGGACCTGGCAGAGCAGAATGAGGCACAGCAATATCAAAATGGGTTTAGAAAGTTTCACTCTACCACCACTGCCCTTCTGGAGATTTTCAGCTATGCGGTCGATGGGTTCAATACCAGAAAGCCTCTTAGAACAGTGGCTGTTACCCTCGATCTAACCAAAGCATTTGATTCTGTTAACCTAGATCTTTGTCCGAGAAACTATTGAAGTCCCCGCTACAACCGTGGCAGAAGCGTTGGATCGCAGCGTTCACGAAAGGTCGTCGGGCCAAAGTGCTATTCCAGAATCACGTTCCGATAGGTATACCTGTAGCAGCCGGTGTGCCGCAGGGTGGAGTTTTGTCACCTGCCCTCTCCAGCCTGTATATTGAAGACCTACCTGAGCCTCCTGAAGATATAAAAATTGTTGCGTATGCCGACGATATCACCATCATGCGCCGTAATCATGACATACAGGTAGCCGCAAACAAGATCAGCGACTATCTCGTCGAGCCTAAAAACCTCCTCGATGGTTTCATATGATGCTCACAGTTTCCGCGGCGAAGTCTTCTGTTTCGGTATTTACATCTAACCCAAAGGAACACAGCGCCCAACCTGTTGTCAGGTGGGATGATGACCTCTTGCCTACAGCGAAATTTCCCAAACTGCTGGGCCTCGTTATAAACCCATCGCTGAAGTTTCACAAAAATGCTGAACAGAAGCAGGAAATTATCAAGGCAAAGCTGAATGTGTTGAGAGCTCTAGGAGGAACGTCCTGGGGTGGCAGCAGAGAGACGATCTTGACGACATATCGAGCTATTCTGCAGCCTGCATTGGAGTATGCTGCACCTGTCTGGCAGCACATCGTGTGGGACAGTTCCTGGACTAAGATGCAGCGAATTCAGAATGCTGCTATTCGAATAGCCACTGGATGTGCAAAAAGCTCACCGATTGAGCACCTTTACGCCGAGGCCCGTATCTTGCCAGTGAAAGAGCATTGTCAGCTCCAAGCTCAGCAGATGATCATTAATGCCTAATCATCCGTCGAGAAGACTAATAAATCCCGTAAGTGAGAGATCGATCAGAATGCCGTTTGCCGATGCTCCGAACAAAGTGAATGTACAGAGATGGACGACTTGAATCAAGAACGGCTCCGTCTCTTACGCGCGGAGCACACCCGGTTCGTGATGGATCATCTCGCCAGAGCGGCCGTCAACCCTATTCTAGGTGATGTGCCGCCCAGGGTATGTGATACCGAGTCCGAGCTCGGTAGACGCGCAAGGTGTATACTCGCTTCGTAACGCTGCGGACATTCTCCATTGCTTATGTCTTACCTGCATAAGATCGACAATAGCCAGCCTGACGTGTGCCAGGACTGTGGAAACCAAGGCCACGACACTAAACACCTATTTGATTGTCCGAAGAAGTCAACAACGCTCAGTACAATAGACTTGTAGACGAATCCAGTGCTGGTCGCCCAGTTTCTCAACTTGTGACGAAACCCCTCTCAGTGGCTGCAAAGAAGAAGTAGAAGACCGTACACCCACCGTTATCTACCACAATCTGTCAAAACTCAATAAACGGGCCACAGATTTGTGTTGAGCATTTCAAATAACCCCAAGAGAAAGATTTATAGCCTCGTGGGCAGCTTGATGAAGATGGGACATGTAGCGCAACATTCGACCGACATTACAAAGAAAGACCAAGGTTTACAAAGTTGATTTCTTCGGTTAGCCTTTGCGAGGTCGACCCTTCTTATTTGGATCTTACTTAGTAAGATTTGAGCAAATCTCGTCAATGATGTCATCTCCAGCTCATTACAACTCACCTTGGGATTTAACAAAAAATTGGATGAGGATGGAGTGTTCTCAACGGCTTGTAGGGTATGGAACCGGCAGCCATGATTCGCGGCGAAATGGCAGTATACGTTCTTGCGAATATTGGAAAAAACGAAGATTCTGATTTTCCGAATAAACCGAATATTCGAAAAAACGAATATTTTGCTTTTCCGAATAAACCGAATATTCGAAAAAGCAAATATTCTGTTTTGCGAATTATTCGAATATTCGAAAAAACGAATATTTTGCTTTTCCGAATAAACCAAATATTCGAAAAAGCAAATATTCTGTTTTGCGAATAATTCGAATATTCGAAAAAACGAATATTTTGCTTTTCCGAATGAATCGAATATTCGAAAAAACGAATACTTCGCTTTTCCGAATGAACCGAATATTCGAAAAAACGAATATTTTGATTCTCCGAATAAATCGAATATTCGAAAAAACGAATAATTTGATTTTCCGAATAAATCGAATATTCGAACATTCGAATATTCGAAAATTCGAATATTTATTCGAATATTATTCGATTCGGACCAAAGTATACTATGTACATATTAATTCGGAAAATTAAATCACTCTTTTTTGGAATAATCCCTTCATCTAAAACTTCAAACTGTTTGGTTTTTCGAATAGTCGATTTGTTCGGAAAACTGAAGTATTCTATTTCTCGAATATGTCGTCAATTTCGAGCTACGGCATCCGAGTATTCACTTACTGGAAATAGTCTCCAGAAATATTTATGAATTATTCAAGAATAATTTGAAAATTAGAATTTTCATTCAAATATTCAGATAAATTTCCGAATGTTCATTCGAATCGAATAAATGACAGGTTTTGGACTTTATTCAGTCATCTGAGAGAAATGCTGAGACAATTATTGGATCTTGTTCATTCATTCGTAAATTTCCAGAAAGCGTTACTCGAAAAATTCATCCATGCGGGATTTTTTTAAAGAGGTTATCCGAATCATGTATTTATACACGAGAGGTATTAAAAAAACGATATTCGAATTATTCATTCATCCGAAAGTTAGGCCGCGATCATACTTCCTTCGCGGCGATGCGTGGAAAAGATCAGTATCGATTAATCGCGACGATATTGCGCTGCGGAGGGAATCGATGGTTTTTATAGACACAAAGGCATTTCGTCCTGTTCAATAGGATGAGATATTCATCCGAAAATGGTTGACACCTGCGTTTTGAACCTCATCGTTGAAATTTTCAGCAAATATGCATATCGCCGCAATTTTATCACAACGTTGCCCAATGGAGAGCGGCGCCGATGTCATCGCGGCGATTTGCATATTTGCTCAATAATTCCGAAATGTGGGTGAAAACTTCGACATCAACCGATCTGTAATGTTTACATCATCACACTTCACTCAACGGGATGCTGTTTTTGCTGGACAAAACAATCGATTCCTTTAGAAGCGCAGTATCGCCGCGATTGATCAATACTGCTCTTTCTCACACATCGCCGCGACGGCAGTATGATTCGGGACTTAACCCATTCACGACCACGTGCAATGTTGCGTCACCGTATATGTACAATGTCCCACCGGTGGGCCACTTTTACTCGAATGGCACGCCAACGAAAAATCGATTTTCGTTTTTTTTTGTTTATCGTACGACTGTCGACGTCAAAATCATGGTGCCAAAGTTTCAGCTTCCATAACTCATTCCTTTCAGAGAAATGGCCTCCTAAAATTTCAACTGTGTAGATAAGACCATCCACAACAGAATCACGTGAGTTCGTTGAACTCTAGCGGTTTGAAAAAATTCATTATCGTAGATTACCATGATAGACATTCCTCCGTTCTTCTATTGACAGGAAATGCTTAGTGAAATGATATTTTTCAAATTTGAACTAATTTTGCTTTAGCTAGTCTCTTGCTCTTGCGGTCTATCGCATTCCGACGCGAGTTTTTTTGTAGTAAACATTTTTAGCATTCTTTTTGACATCTAGACGTAGAAAATACTCCTAAATTTTCACATATATTGCCTGGTGATGCTGGTGGAAATGACTTTTTTTTAGATCTTCGCCATTTTTTTTTCGGCCACCCCCTCAATCCTCCGGTTCGGCGATATCCAGGAAGAGATTTTTTTGTGAAAACCATATTTGTTTTTTTTTACATTCAGACGTAGAAAATAGTTCTATTATTACCAATTGACTAGGAATTATCAGTGTAATCACCGTTTTATAAGTTTTCACTCGTTTTCTGCTCTGGCACGTCCCCATTTTTCTCGTCCGCTCCTCTCCAAGGTAGTTTTCACCGAAGTTGGAGCCCGGCCTACGATGGTATACCAACCGTAACAAAGCAGGACTTTCAAAAAAGGCCATAGTGATCTCAATATTGGTGGTCTTTGCATAAAATAATTTCTGTGAGCAAAATACGGGCGAAAGAAAAGCCGATTTTCTACTCGGGAATGGTGACGGTATCAGTAATCATATTTTTGTGTTACATTAAACAGTGCTATGCGATCTGACCACTCTTAGAAATGAGAATTCTTTCTCGAGTAATGGGAAAAAGAAAAAATCCGCCTTTAACCGCTTGCAAAAATGCTATGTGTATTCATAATTGCGGTTGTCGACCTTGCTGCATTCGAAGGGTCAGATATATTGTAGTGGTGAAGCTGCCAGCGAACCACGAAGTTTATAATCGACTCTAGAATAGGTAAATACATTGACGGTTAGTAGGTTTGGAAGTTCCTTCATGAGATGGAGAAATCAATTTCGAAAACAGTGTCCCACCGGTGGGACACGCTGTCCGAAGTGGTAGTCAACGCGTGTCCCACCGGTGGGACACGCGGTTGTGAATGGGTTAAAGGCACAGTCCACGACGAGTTGTCCGATACTTGTAACTTGCGCCTTTTGCAGCCGATGTATGTGAGCCGACTTGAGTAAAAAGAGGGGCTGAGAATGAAGGGAAAAACGAGGCTATTGATCGGAAACTATCGCTCATCTTGCCGCTGCTGATCTGGAAAGATCGTAAAAGGGGCGTGCCAAAGTGGCTTCCGGATGTGGGCGACCCAGGGTGGCTTCCTCCTATATCTCGCTTATTTGGAGGGATCGAGAGCTCGCACTTGGCAAATGTTATAAGGGGTGGGTCTACTTCACAATTGTATGGAAATCTCAGATTTGGCCCCTGAGCTTGGACTGTGCCTTTAAGGCCTATGCATAGTCTGGTCGCGAAAGTCGCGCCGCAATGAAGGGGAATAGAGGGCATGCACGAAGCTGCGTAGCCGCTCTCTATCTTTAATCGTGGCGGCGCAACTTTCGCCGCTCGACTATGCAGAGGCCTTTAGCTTCGAATGTCAATGTCAATTGCGCTCGCTGAGCTGCTCTGATTCAAGCCCTTCAAACACTGACATAGTATTCCCATTCAATTTTGCCAAGGGGGGGGGGAAGTCGTAGAAAACAGTATTGACCTTTTCATAGCTCATGAACTGTTGCAAGTTCAAGACGATGCAAAGATTTGTCGCGGCATTTTTGTGCTTCTGGAAATAAAAAGCCTCACAGCTCGCTATGAGTTTTGTCTAACAAGTTGTTTCGGAAAATCATTTGGGATGCTACACACCAGAGGGAAAAATCCGGTTCGGTTGACAATCTGCGAGATTTCCAATTGCGCTAGTCTGCACTAATTTCGCCACCAATATTTTACAACTTTCTGCACTTCCTATTTTGTCGTACTCATCACCGTCCACTTGATTTCCCAGCTGCTCCCGAATATGTTCATATCACTCAGATTACCCGAGCGCAATTAACATAAAAACGTCTGTCTGCCTGTTTTAGCAGGTCTCAGAGTTGTGATCGATTCGTAGCTGCTACTTTTCGTACGTATCAAAATTGAAAAAAAAAGTTCCGCGAAAACAAGTTTCCGCATCAAGTATGCGGGCATGACACGGTTGAAAACGACAACGGAGGAAGAAACGGCTATCACTCTGAAGTTGACCTCGATCTTTCAGTTTCTGTGTTTTCAGTACATACGCTCTCTAGATGATGAGAAAGTATTTGTGTTCATACATATTGTGTTCATATGTTCATACCGAGAGAAAACTTCTCAGTGAGCGAGAATTTTTAATCCGGTATCCTCTCGGTCAACCCGCTATCTTATCAGTTTGACCAGACGTATCGCACCTTTTTAGACCCATCTCTGGCCTTAACCACTAATCCTCTCCGCTCAAACATAACCATGCGTCAAAAAGTTCAGCTTATTATAGGTAAGCTTTTTCATTGCATAGATTTTCGCACATGCTTAATTCCTGTTAAATACGTTGCTAGTAGAAAGGATGCACATGAATAGTTTACATTAGAAGTTTTGAAACTCGTTTTGTTGTCAGTTTCAAAAAGTTGACTCACTATTGAGATTTTCTAGTCAAGAAATCATGTGGTCACACTGTGAAGGCAGTCTTCGCAGTAAAACTGGTTCTCGTATTTCTTTTCCGACAGGCCCCGAGAGCATTCTTGCAGAAAATAACTGCGAAATTATTTTCAGCAGGAACGCTCTCGTTGCTGACCGAAAACAACTGAAACTTTGAAACACAGGTTAGTTAGCGCCGTAGCTACATACATACACAAATTCGCGCGCGCAGATGATCTCCTTATCACATTTAGTCCAGTGGGTGGAGAAGGCGCGGCCTTAAACTAGTTCGGGGGAGGGGGCACTCGAGAAAATAAAATGATTCACCGATGGAAATGAAAATTCGCGCTGATATCAGACACCTAATAGCTAAAACAGTCAATGTTTTCATGGAACCCCATGGAAATACTTCGATTTCTAAAAGCGGTATCATTCATTCTCCAACTGAGTTCTGAGTGCCCCCCCCCTCGAACTAGTTTCATACCGAAGGCGCGATCATTGCGCTGCGTTGGCTACGCCACCGGCCAACGGGGTTTCGATGGCGATCCACAGTCGGCACGGATCGTAGCGATACATTGCGTTGCCTGTTGTGCGTTGGCGCATATTGGGCGAGCGTGTGCTATAACATATGTGCACCGAGTTTGCGCCAACTCACAACCAAGAACTCAAGGTATCATTAGGATCCAAGTCGGCCGTACCTTTGCGGACTCCACTCACAAGACACTCTTCATACTAAGATTTTACCACCATGAAACAAAGATACCTACCGATGCAATCAGGCAGCCTATCTCACTCAACACTACTGAGTTGCTTACATCATTGTTTGTTATAATAGTTTCCACTTGCTTGCATCGAAGGGGAAGACTGGGCTTGCAAAATCGTCGATTCCTTTTACTGCTTGGTGGACTAGTATTTCCCAATGAAAACGGGATTGTAGAATTCACCACCTACAATTTTTTAATCAATTTCAGATACTGATGGCGTGTCAGACGATATTCGAGCAATTTCGCTTGCTTTACAACATCCTGACGTTGAGGTGAATCGAGCTTTCAACCGAATAATTTTTTTTCTAGATTTCCCTCTCACGACCACTTAACAACCTTCAACCCTAGCATCTCTCTGTACTAGATGAATTTCGACAAAAGGAAAAAAATTTACTCAAACTACGAATAACTTCGCATCTCTTATTTTGTGCAGTGCTGTATTTTTTGCTATGTATTCACAAACCTATGTATGGCATTTTGCCAATTCTAGTACAGCGAATAGACGAACATGCGGCGTTCGCGAAACCACGGTCAGGCAGCTTCATTTCAATAAAAAGAATGCGCGACCTCGCTGAGTGGCGCTCCCCAATGCTTCTCAACGCTGGTTGGCGCTCGTACCCGGGATGGACCGTTTCAAACACCCACTGCCTGTATTTCATTCGATTGATAACATTCGACTGGGTTTATTAGTCGCTTTATTCGCTTGATTCAACATATTGGCTGCTCATTCACTTGGTTTGCGATAGCAGTGATGGGCGTAAGATGTACCAATTGTCTTCCCCTCGTCGACTGTACATACTATGCCAACCCGTACCTAGATGCCTCCGAGGGCGCGGTCTGTAACGCCGCCCCATTCCATAAATTTGATACATTGATCTCTCTGTCGCTGAACCCGTATATTCTCGCTATAATTTTGTAGCGAGAATCTACGGATTGAACGACAGGCTGTGTTGAGATGCAATCTCAAACTCGCGCTGGCTACGCGGAAGGCAGGGATGCCGTTCGAACAGTGTTGGCCCACTCAACTCTCGGAGTGATTACTTGACACTCTGTGGCTGGTCGTGGAGAGTAACACCGTGTCGCTCTCTGGAAGACCTTGCTAAGGGTAATTTTGACCGCTGAGATGCTGCAGAGCGTGGGGAAGAAGCGGCAATGCGGTCGATAGCAGCTGTAATAGCCTTTCTAGAACGGATCAGGACTGGGTGGGTCGATCAACCGAGCGCTGTGACGAGAATTTGCGTAGAATATGCGATTGCCGTAACGAGAATTTACGTAGAATATGCGGGCGCTGTAGCGCCTAATACTCCAAACTAAGTACAATTCAAAGAGTGTAGATCCCCTAAACAGTCAACTAATGCTCGAAAATACGGCCGACATTCTTTCAGAGCTCTTTTCAGAGTTTTTCCTCACCGAAGGAGGTAAATGTGATACTCCATTTTGCTTGCTACATATTGATGCTTGCTACAAGGACATCTCGCTTTCAAAAAACAACTATGATTTTCACTGCTAGCATGAAAATGTTCCTTCACAGCCGAGCGCTTTGTAACTTTGAGACCCCAAAATACGAAAATCTAAAAAAAAATGTTGAAGTGGAAGCAGGAGCGAGAATTTCAACTGTCGCTACACATTTTCGCGGAAAGTTGAGGGCATTTGTTGCGATGCACTTTGCTGGTGAGTTCTTCATCGAACCTAGGAAGTTTCAGTGCACAATAGATCAAAATTGACCTATGGATACTGGCGAAGGCCGTGAAAACTGCGTTTTCCAGTCCAAGGTCAGAGCTTATTCAGGTTTTGGCCTTCACGACTGTCCATGGTTGCGTATCTGTGGAACAGGCGACGGCCAACGTTAAAAGATGTCAGCGTGCTAACGCCGTTCCAGTGAGAGCTTTTCTGTTTGCTATTTCGCCCAATTTAGTGCTGACTGTGAATGTATAGGATCCTCTACCTGTATACAAAGGCGCACATGAGCCAATACTAGGCTGGGAGCCGAATCATACGAGTGAGAATATATTTTTCGGCAAGGACGGGCTTGGCGATCAACCCAATGCTTTTCCGGAGGTACGAAGCCCTAAATACTTATCCCATTCGAGGGCCAATATAGGAGGGATTGCTTCCAGGTTTTGCCGGACGATTTCAATCCGTCTTCTGAAGAAACAGCAGCATTGGCGCTTGTTCGCCTAGCGAAAGAGCATCCTACGGCGACATTGGTCTGTCTTGGACCGCTCACGAATGTAGCCATCGCTCTCAAGATCAACCCGGATTTTGAATTCAAACGTGTCGTCATTATGGGTGGAAACTACTACGGTAGCCTTTCATTCGACTTTAAAATTAATTTTACAAACTACGCCGTATGTTCTCTCCCAAGACTCTTTGTCATGTACTGAATGAACACCCAATATTTCCCTATCGATTGCATTTCAGTGACAGCTAAAACGTTAGCGCCATCATCTCTTGAAACCCTGCAGAATCTGCCGGATTCCTGGGGCCGTATTCATCAATGATTTACCCGCGAGGTGAGTGTAAAGTCCTTCAAATTTGGCACTTACCCGGTGTTCACACGCTTACTTACTCTGAATTTTCGGGTGAAAATCCAACTAAATTTTACCCGACTTATGGAGCCGGGTAATTTTTACTCCCAGCCAGCTGCAGCTGCACTCATAGCGGAAACAGCAATGGAGCGCAATATCTTCATCGATATTTTGAACTACTGGTTTCCTTATAAGTTATGTTCGTCTTCTTATGACCCATTATACATGATTTGTGAGACGTGAAAAAGCGGTAAACTCTCTTCCTTTTTGTTCACTTGAAATTCTTACTAAATTTCGTATGCATCGGAAAATGCAACTAAGAAATTTCTCTGTCTTGAGAATTATAGTCTTCGCGCGATTTTTCATTGAACCCCAACTGGATTGGCTTATATTGGGTTGACGCAAAAAATAATGATCTTGAGAAAACAATTTTGCTGACCCGATTGGATTTCTCAGGTCATGTCCTAGGTGTATAGCATTCGCAAGTGCAATCGCTATCTTATATTTTTTGGCCTTCACTATAGAGCAGGATAAGTTGCAAGCTTCGCTCTCGAATTCAATTTTAGGCTCAAGTAACAATTATTTCGACAATCCGCTTTTTTGCAATGAATGTGAAGCCTAAAACCTCACAGCGCAAATCTACGGAAAATTTCTTTCGTCCACCATAAATAATTCGGCCTGAAATTCGTGGCCCATCAAGAGCAGCTGAGAGCTCAAAAAGACTCAGATAGAAAATGATTTGCGCTCTTGAACGGTATATCAAATTCGGTTGAAAAAAAAACAAAGAATAGTGGGAAGCTATAGCTACAACATAATACTCTTAGAGGAAAAAAATCTTCCATGGAGTGGACCACCGTCTAGGAAAAGCCGACGAGTTTCTGTGAAAAAAATCTCGCTAGAAGAAATGGGAAAGCCAGCTATGTTAAATAATGTTCTTTTCTATATATGGGGAGTCCTCTCTGATGTGCTTTGAAGTTTTTATATAATCACGAACCCATTCACTTCTCTCTAGCCTCCTTAAAACTTTCAAAGAGTGAATGGATCCGAGATGCTCAACCTACGCGTGGTGGATCTGTGGAGTCGACTACCAAGATCAAGGAGACTCATCAAACGGGCATCAACAACTCCACGAGGAGTTTTTTTTCTGTAACATCGGCATGGATCCTGAAGAGACTTTGCGTTCCCCATTGGAGGTTGGCGCAAACTCGGTGCACCCATGTTATAGCATATGGCCCCGAGTGTGCGCCAACCTACAACAGTGAACACGAAGTCTCTTCCGGATCCATGCCGACGTTATGGGAGTGCGAATGGCTGGCTGCCGCACTCCTTCGCATACTACTGTTACGAGCCGGCATTGAGGGGAACCCAGGGCCACCCAGCAAGACTCCACGATATCCCTGTTTTCACTGTGGATTATCGGCTCAACATGCAAGCGTCCAGTGCGGTGGGTGCCTCGGCTGGGTGCACTTCAAATGTTCGGGGTTAACCAGCTACAATGACTATACTGATGCTTACTGTTGTATATCTTGCTCTAACTCTCCCCCTAGTGTTCCTCTTCATAGTCTAGACATTTTTCAACTCAACATCAATGGCCTGCGTGCCAAAATTGCTGAACTCACATTGTACATTGAACGCTTTCATCAAGATGTCATTCTTTTTCAGGAGACAAAACTTAGCCCAACATCCTCCCTACCCCGCCTCCCCGGTTATACGTCATACCACCTTCCCCGCACATCCCATGGTGGTGGCGTCTCTACATTTGTAAAATCCTCCATACCCTCCCTCCTTATTCCTATTCCTAATGATAATGTTGTAGAATGTATTGGTGTTCATGTTGTATTGCAAAGTTGCCCTAAGATATTGTTAATATTTATATTCCCCCTATCTCCTCATGTCCCAATTCGTTTGACCCCACTTTATTTTTACATTCTGTGCACTCTGCCCTCCCATCGTCTTCTGTTGTCATGGCTGGCGATTTTAACGCTCACTCCACATCCTGGTTCTCCTCTCTAGATCCTGATGACAGAGCTGAACTACTAGAGCTTTTTGCGGAGGACTGTGACCTTGTTGCCATTAATGAGGAGGCCCCCACTCGCCTCCCGTCCACGGGCAGGCCGTCCTCCCCTGATGTCACTTTTGTATCATCTCTTGCTGTTTCCTGTAAGTGGTCCACTGCTGTAGCTATGGCCAGCGATCATGTACCCATTTGTGCTTCATTGGATTTGTCGCTCAATAGTCACCTGGCACCTTTCGTAGGCTCGCGTAGCAAATTGTACACCAACTATCGTAAGGCTAACTGGGTCACGTTTAAAGGCAGTGTTCACGATGAAAATCGTTTTTCTGTTTCCCCGCCTATCTTGAAAACGGCCCCATGCTGATTCCAAAAATGTCTATGAAATCGTACAAGGCCTTCTGGGAACGGAGTTATGGTCCCTCAAAGATTGAGCTATGGAAACATGGTGGACGAGTTGTCCGAGGCTTGTAACTTCCGTTTTTTGCAGCCGATCTATGCGAGCTGACCTGAGTAAAGAGAAGCTGAGAATGAAGGGGAAGAACAGGGGCTAATGATTGAAAATCATGGCTCATCTCACGATCTCGAGCATTCATTTGTTCACGTCGGTGGGCGTGTGATGCGCTTTTGGGGTTTTCAATGCGCTCGAAGTTGCAACTTCGGGCTCTTTTGAGGCTCTTCCTGGCTCGTTTCCATGCGTTCTTTCGAGGTTAACGTTACAGAGTGTCCCTCCACTACCCAATCCTAGTGGGATTTCGAAAACTTTTTTCATCGTGAACACTGCCTTTAAGGAAGTATTACTCAGTCGGGTAGCCTGCTAACCGCTTATCGGCTCCGTTCATGAGAAGGACAAGTTCATCGTTGATGCCATATGCAATGCCTCCAGAATTGCAATCCCTACTCAGGCAAACTGGGGCGTCGACAACAGGCTGATAAGTTGTCATCTCAAAAACCGCTCCCTGTTGACAAGTCAAATCGCGCGTATTGTTAGCCTGAGACCCGCCCGTTGCCCAGCGACGTCCGCCTGTTGTCGGGCTGTTGACAACTCGATATGTCGCGTTTAGCGGCCTATTTAGCAGCAGTTCACATCCTACAGGACTGTTCCATCTAGCTTAGGCACTACTTTACCCCAACACGCGTCGCGGTCGGCATTCCGACACGCGTCGCGGCTGGGTCGCCCAGCCTCCACCGGGGTCACCACCGGATAGGCAGGACCTCCAGATGCTGGGCGGGGCCAATATACCGCAAACTTGGGTAATTGAACCGGACGCGCTATCATCATTCGCAGCATGCCTGAAAAATGCGTCGTATATTTCCCTTGTATCTAGAGCGTTAGCTGTGCAACAGCTCGACATCGACCAGAGCATAACTCGCGGCCACGGCCCCGCCGAAGCGCGTTGGCCAGCGGTGACTCATGGTGAGCGGATCATCCTGTTGTCGACGCCCCAGTTTGCATGAGTACAGGGCACGTTAGAACGTTTCATCCTAACGTTCCCAGAGATGTTCTGGAGCTGATCGAATCACGGGATGCGAAACGCCGTGCTGATCGTGCGGATCCCAGTATTCAACCACAGTCTGATGAGATCACCAAAAAGCTGAATGATTACAAGCGGACGCGATGGATGGAGTTCACTGAATCCTTGAATTTCTCCACCGATGCAAAGAAGACTTGGAGCATTTTTAAGCGGTTATCTGGGGAAGAAATTGGCAGCGGAGCGCAACATGCTTGAGTTCCCTTCAGGGAAATTCGAGTCCGGATTTAAGGCTGCATGTCGACTTGGAAAACACTTTGCTTCAGCGACGTCCCGCCGTGATCATTCCAACAGGCTCACTCTCCGGTCTTTAAGGAAGCTCAGCCGACAAGATGTACCTGCCATAACTGCCACTGAGATGTCTTCCCTCATCAAGTCCATGAAAAACTCGAGAGCCGAGGGACCCGACGGCGTGTCAGCCGTCCATCTCAAGCACTTGCCGGAACAGTTCCTTGAATTACTTTGTGATCTGGTCTACTCGTCATTCAGCTCAGGTGTCATTCCCGCTAGATGGAAGCAAGCAGTTGTTCTACCGATCCTCAAGCCTGGCAAACCAGAAGATCAAGCAACTTCGCATCGTCCCATCTCCCTTTTGTCCCCTATTGCTAAGTTAGCGGAGAAATTTATTAACCCGCACCTCCTAGAAGCATTACGACATAACAAGCATCAACATGGCTTCAAGAAGGCCCACTCTACCATCACGGCATTCACGTCTATCACAGAACACATAATTGCTGGCTTCAATATGAAACCTCCAGCTGGAAGAAGTATAGTCGTGGCAGTTGACTTAACCGCTGCCTTCGATAATGTCAGTATACATTCCATCCGACGGAGTCGGTTTCGGATATCCGGGTCGGATAATCCGATCGGATAATTATCCGAAATCCGATCCGACGTCAGAATGGCGATTTCGGATTGATCCAAAATCCGATCAGACAAAAAAACACGATATCCGAATTATCCGATATCCGGAAAAGTGAAAATCGAAGGATCCGATCAGAAAACCGGATAATCGGATAAAAAACGAATAATCGATCGGATAAAAATCGGATAATTTCGGTTGAAAAACGGATAGAATTGCGCCCGCCGTAACAGCCAGCTCCGAACGCGGTCGCGTAGAGATCGCGCGAATTCGCAGTAGAGCGCGCTATTGACCGTTGCGGAATCGCTGATTAAGCATGTGTGAGGAATAGATTTTGACACTTCACTACATGCATATTGAACAAATACGAATATTTCGCGATGAAGGGCTCATAATATCACAAAATAACTGCATAACATGTGATAGGGAGTATTTCGTGAAGTGCAGAGGCCTCATTTCGTTTGGCAAGTCCTTAGGCCGCCGTCAGATATGGTCGATGAACTGAGTCCCACCCGGTCGATACGCACCGAAATAGTGACAGTCGGGTGCAGAAAAATCAACCCACTGAGTCCGACTGCGACCGACTCATTGCAACCGCAATCCACCCAGTTGATACGGGTGTTTCACGTTCGCACACGGGCAGATCCATTGCACCGAGGTCGGTTTTTCTGCCCCGGACTCAGTCGGACTCGGTCGGTTTTTCGACAGAGTCTGACGGGGGCCTTAGATGCGGGAAAAACTTGCAATTTGCGGTATTAATTCAATTTGTTCAATCTCATGATACATTATTGCCATCAAAAGCCATCCACACTAAGTGTAAAAGGGAAGTGTAAGCATTTCCACATTTTATATGATTCTGCGAAATAATTAAAAGTGCTCCTGATGATGGCACACAAATGATTTTGAGCTCTCAAGAAGACAAAAAAGTGTTGTGTTTGCAATTTTTATGGACAGGTTTCGGAGGAATGTCTTTTGTTCGTACGCTTTATTACAACGCTAATCTGTGTTTATAACTCGGGTGACTTTCTGCAGTTCGACTCAGACACGCTGACGGTTGTTCAGCAGGGTAAAAAGACTTGTCGATGAGACGGCGGGAGCAAAAACGGGGAGGAGTCGAACTGTTGGTTGTACCGCAGATGGAGAGAAATTCAATACACGGAGACGGTTATTTGGCGGTGGAAAACGGGTTGACGGTGCAACGGCGGGGACGCGCTCTACCGTCAAATATGTGGCACGTTCCGCAACCCGTAGTTTTGTGTTAAAATTAATTGATGTTGTGTCCTTCGGTTATGTTAAAGATAACAGAGGAAGTGTGCAAAAAAGAACTAGCCTAGCTCCGGTTTCGCACTTGTCCCTAAGCATTTTTCCGTGTCGCGATCGAACGACTTGAATTCAGGAGGGTAGGGAAACCCTCGGTTGGTGTACTCATGATGCGGCGGCACGGGAAAATGGGCGTGGCTATGTACGATTGCACGGTGCCCCCCCCCTTGCTACGACAGCGTTAATTCTGCAGGGATCATATAATTTTCAAGCTCAATTTTTACCCAGAAGGGAAGTTCGTAACGAATTCGGATTTTTTTCCAAGGTTTCGTTTAACAAGGTAAGGGGTCGTAGCCCTACCGAGATTGGTCGAAACGCCCCGCCAAACCATGATTCTTTGGCAGGTCTTCTTTTGGTCAGTTATGAGCTCTCACCGGTTGCAGGGGAGGGCGACGTTTCTCACGCGTGCGTGCCGCGGTTGGCGAGCGTCGCGCGCGACGAGTTGCGTGGCGACGCGACATCCCTGCTTTAGGGTGAAACCATGTAAACTGACATGTTCATGGGCATAATTTGCTTTCCTGCGTTCATTACTCGTCACAGATGATAGCCATTTACTCCTTAAAAGCGCTGAAGACTACTCTAAACGGTGGGGTTTTTTTAGTGTTCGCCACGAGCGCGACACACACCGGACCGCGACGCGTATGCTCGTGGCTACAGAATATATTCGCTTGAATACACGGGGTTCAATCCTCGGTACTACTGAAAAAAATTTCTTATCCGTTTTTTCATCCCAATTATCCAGTGGATCCGATTTTATCCGATCGGATATCCGATATCCGATCCGATCAAAAATTCTGGTTTCGGATAGGATCCGTTATCCGAAATTCTCGTTTTGGACAGTATCCGATTTATCCGATGAGACGGTTTTGCAAAATCGGCAATATCCGAAAATCCGATCCGACGCCATTTTGGCCATCAGATGGAATGTATTATCCCTCTGCTGTCGAAATCGATTCTGGACTCTACTATTCCTGATTGGTGCAAAAGATGGACTGATAACTTTGTCAAGAATCGCTCCATTCGTGTGAAATTTGATGGACACTTGTCGAAGTCTGTGCCCCTGAAGGCAGGCGTCCCGCAAGGAGGAATTCTATCTCCAAGCCTGGGGTGGTAGTAATCTTATCCTTTAACGCGGGTAAACCACGCGCTCTTGACCGTTGGTTGACCACGAACCAGCCACAGCTTGGCTGTGAACTAACCACCCCTGTAACAAGGATAAGCATTATAATTCAATGTAAGGTATCCGTTACTTGGAACAACACAACCACTACACATTAAGTCGTGTAAAAAGCGACGGATGAATCCGCAGTCCCGTTTAATCCTTGAATTCGAAGCAGTTCGTTGGCGTTTTTCGAGGCCACAGCAAACGATTTGATCCCCTGGATCATTATAATCGCAGGGCAACACATGGAGAGTTGGAAATCGGAGGAGACTATGAAACTTCATCAATTTCGAGGCTATCAAACGGGAAAAAACATCAAATTGCACATTTTCTCGCAGCTGCTTTTTTGCGCTGTGTTATTTGTAAAGGACATGAGTAATAAACACCAAAGAAGGCTAAACTACATCTTTTTACTCAATCTCAAGTTACAAACAACAAATTGGTAACGCATTATCCATGTTTACCTTAGTATTCTTTGTTTCTACATAGTGCGAGAAAAAGAAATTTCAAAAGTGTGCATTTTTGAGAAAACAGAGCTGGAAAACGAGTTGTGTTAACCGCTCGCAAAAAGTCCTCCATAGGACTTTTTGCGAGACCGTTCTTCGTCTCTCCACTGCAGACATATTTCTCACTGTCTCTCAGAAGATCTTCAACCGGTGGTCTCATCTGTTCGCCGCAGAGTGAAACTCCATTGGAAAACTGCTCAGTGACCACGCAATTTTTCATTTCAAAACAGTATCAGCAGTTCCTAAGCCGAGGTTTTCGTCTTCTCCCACTTCCAATCTCAAGAGCAAGCTGCTTTTGTTAGTAGTGTTGAAGAATAAACCTCTCTCATGCCTTATTTGCTGCCATACGAGCTGGTGATCAGCTACCCACTGACCGCGTGATAACCACAAGCTTAGCGGCGGTTAACTTGCGGCCACCATGCAGATTACTACCACCCCTGTTTTCTTTGTATTTGTCTGATGTGCCGAAACCGTCACCAAACATCCACTTATGTCTATATGCGGATGACATCACTATTATTTGTACTGACCCTGTCATCGATCAAGCCACGGCTGAGATGAATAAATACCTCGTCAGTCTGGCTAAATTGCTGGAATCGAAGCAGCTAAAGGTCTCTCCAACCAAGTCCAGCGTTACTTTGTGCACTACAGCGACAGCCGAACACAAGCTGCATCCCAAGGTTCTTTGGGAAAGAAATTTGCTGCCTTTATCAAAACACCCTCGACTACTCGGTGTATTCTTGGACCCGTCACTACGTTTTCATGAAAATACACGTATTCGAGCTGCTGCTGCCAACACACGTAACAACATCCTACGTTCGCTAGGAGGCACTACATGGGGTAGCTCTAAGGAAATCCTGCGAACCACCTACATAGCTATGGTGCAGCCGGTGCTGGAATATGGAGCCCCAATATGGTCAAGACACCTGTCGGAAGCCTCTTGGAGCAAACTTCAGCGTGCACAGAACGCTGCTCTACGCGTGATCACTGGATGCCTTCGATCCACACCGGTATCTCATCTACATCAAGAGTGTTCGCTGCTTCCTGTGAAGCAGCATTGTCAACTCCAGTTGCAACAGTTCCATGTTGGCATTGCAAGGAATTCCACACACCCTCATTTCCCTCTACTGTCATCTGGTCCCCATTTCCGACATACTCGCTCGTCACTTCATGCCGCAGTCTCTGTCTTGGATCGTCAACGTTGAGCGACGTCGGAGCTCAATCGCGTCAGGCTGCTGCAAATGGAGCACACCCGATTCGTCAGAGAATACCTGTCCAGTGCTCCCCTAAATCCAATTCTTGGTAACATGCTCTCCCCCCCCCCGATCGATGACAACGAAACGGACCTACCCAGACGTACACGCGTCATCCTGGCAGGTCTACGTTGTGGACACTCCTCATACCTCAAGGCCTTCGTCCATAAGATCGACTCGTCGATCCCTGACGAATGTCCCGACTGCCACAGCCCAGGGCACGATTCATTTCATTTATTTTCATGTCCTGCGAGGCCGACTTCTCTAACAGTTATGGATATGTGGAAGAAGCCGTGCGATGTGGCCGCCTTTTTACACCTATGAGGAGAAACTCTGTTGTGGCCGATAAGAAGAAGAAGAAAGAGTGAATCGGCGTAAGATTTCGAAGAGACGACGCCTACTGAGTGTTTCGGTGAGTGCACACATTACACTTTTTGCGCGGGTTCTTACCCGGGTAAGTAGGTAAGTAATTGATGAATGCCGTTTCAAGTTGAGTGAGTAATCGGCTCCGGGTAAGGTAAAAGTAAAGTACGATTTACCCGGCATTTCAATTATGAATACGGCCCCTGGCTGTCCCTAACGCAATGAGCACGAAATACGCACAACGCGCGCCCTGAATCAAATGAAATGGTGACACACATGTACTTTCTGTTCTGTTTTCATTGTCATGGGCCTGTATTGATCGGTAGGTACTCAACTTGCGCCACCATGTGACTGCAGTCAACAACAATAATAAGCGGGTGGTGGTCATTGTGTATTTCAACCCTTAAAGGCAGTGCTCACGAAGAAGAAGTTGCACGTTTTCTTGGCTAAAGCGTAAGCTTTGGGTCCTTCCAAGAAGATTATGAACGGAAGTGCGACGAAAAACGGTCGGTACTCTGAGAGAGCTGGCCGCAATCACCCCGCAATCGTACCGCAATCGTGCCTCAGCGGCCCCCGCCGGAGCCGCTGAGGCACGATTGCGGTAATGACTGCGGGCGTTTGCGGGCAGCCACGACGTTGCCGCAATAGCCCCGCAATCGTACCGCAATAGCGCTTTCGTCTCAGCTTTGGCGCTCCTGCTGAGCCCATATTCTGTTTCCAATCCATTTCTGCTATCACCAAGTCATTATTGGCCACGTCTTCTTGATTCTTACACAATCTCTACTGAATAAAGTATCTTCCCGTGGCCCATAGATTCAATTCACTTTCAGTAGCATTATCCACACACTGGACGGCAAAGAATCGGCTGCCTAAACCACGAATACGTGCTATGTATAGTTACGTTGGCACTACAGTTCACGAGAAAGCACAGCTACATGGTATTACATGCAGCTATTTGTCCCTACATATCTCTTCTCCGATGAACTTGTTGCTATTTTGAAAGTCTATTTACTTTTGGTATAAAACGATTACACTCATTTTTTTTGTCACAGTAAAAGTAATAAAATTTTTATTACTTCCACAGAGTACTTCAGGTCTATTCGAATGAGACTCTCGCCCACGCGGCCGGTGGGCATGTTGACCGGCCACCGCGAAGGTTTTTTTGGATTCGTGAATAGATTACCACGAGTATCAGACAAATTGGGAACATTATTCCAATTAGCTGTATCTCAGTCGTCGGTCAGCTCGTCTGAAAAATGCCTTCGTGAGGCCTAGTGCATACTTATCGCAACGATCGACGCGACATAATGCTTCATAATGTCATCTCTATCGACCGAAAATCGATATTGCTGATATGCACTGTCGCGATTGCGTGCAACGCTGGAAGTATGCACTAGGTTTGAAGTGTGCTCGTTGGTGCAGGCTGATCAAGTGAGAGTCTCATTCTGGACAGGCCTTAAGCAATGGGTGTCGTCTCAAAATGAGAAAATCCTTGGTAAGAGACCAGAGAGTGAGTAGACTTGGTATCATTATAGTGGAGTGAATATTCAACTTAATGAAGGAAATTAGGGAGAAGCTACCACAGAAGTGTAAGCCTTTCGCTATGGCAAACACCTAATCAATATATACACTGAATTTTTTCTTCCAGAGTTGCATGCACTTCTAATCCTCAGGCCTCCATTTTAGATTTACTTCAAATAGAGGTGTGTTTCTAATTCTCAGAGACCCGTCTTTCTACTGGTGTACCTCTCTATGGCAGGTGTACTTCTAATAGGTGTACTTCTAGCATTTCGACAAACAGACCCCAGATCTATCGTTTTTTAGCTTACTGAGAACACCCTTACAAACAAGTTTTGAGCAAATCCGATTTCTTTTTTAAAAACATCCCCAGAAATAACTCCTGATGATACCCTTAGCCTTATCTTGAAATTTTAGCAAAGCTCATAATTCAGCGGGGTCAGCGTATCGGAATAACACCTCACTGACAGGTCCACGATGTCATTTAATCGGGGAATGGCTAAAATTTTACTGAAGTCTTAGATATGTTTGTAATTCATATTGTTTCTTCCTGAATTTTTGCGACTGTTTCTAGCGTCTGTCTTATACGACGTACTCAGTGAATGAATGAATGAACTTTTTGGAACCAGCAGCTTGGGGCGTGTTACTGCAAAGTTTTACTAAAGATGCACAAGAGATACTGACAATACGTTTCGGTTCCGAAAATCCGACCTACGCTTTGTAAGCTTCGCTTATGAGATGGTCATCTGTTGCCGAGTTTTTGAATACTTTAGTCCGGGAAATTGTAAGATTCAAACATGAGCATTCAACTTTCTTGAATTTTTCAAGAGTACACGAAACAGAAAGCAAAGTCACTTACCTAACAATTTCAAAGCTCAAAACAATTTGCGACGATTTGTTTGACGTTTTGTCCGCAGTGCGCAAAACACACCAACAGGCGTGAATAGATAATAAATGGTTTTTAAAAGAAGTTTTTTATTCTGCTTTCTAAAGTTGTATAGAGACGTTTCCCAACTATCCTCTACATCGAGAACTTGCCCACTAAAAAACATAGAAAACTAGAATACGGCTTTCTATCGTGGACACAGCCTCTAAAAAGTTTTGAAAAATCCGCTTATCCCTGGAAACACACGGGAGAACTATGTGACCTCGGCTTGGCACAGAATGTGCATATTATAGAATTCGGGTAAGTGTGGCCGAATGTGCTCAAAACACTCAGAAGCTCAAAACTCAAAAAGCTTCTCAAGCTCAAAATATTCTAAACTTTCCCCCAAAAAAATTTGAAAATTTGTCAACATAAACGCTTATAAGACTGAGGAGGATGAATGTGTCAGTGTTTCCCTAAGAGAGGTAATGAATTTTGAGAAAAGCAAGAGACACGCTTTTGTTCCAACAGAACTGAAAGACGAAGACGAGTGGATGAGAAGCGTGGCAAGCCGGGCTGGGTTGATCGATAAATGGCATGGCTGGTTTCAGCGGCACTGTGAATTTGCCGCAGTAGCTCCGCAGTAGTACCGCAATCATTGCGGCGCTATTGCGGTATTTGACACAAGTGCGAGCCCACTGCATCGTCATTGCGGTACGACTGCGGAACAATTGGGACTGCGGCACGGTTGCGGTACTACAGTGGCCAGTTCTCTCAGAGTAAGTGGGTGAAAATCTCGTGGGCCAGCCAACCCATTGCACCACTCCGCCCACGTCCTATAACAGTTTCCCTGAATTCGTGGTTAGATGCGCGATGGTTTCCGATCAAAAGCCCTGTTCTTCCCCTCATTCTCAACTTCTCTCTTTACTCAGGTCAGCTCGCACACATCGGCTGCAAAAAACGGGAGTTACAAGCCTCGAACAACTCGTCCACAATGCTTCCCAGCTGAAGTTTGGAGGCCATAACTCTGTTTCCAGGGGGTCTTTTACGATTCCAGGGACACCATTGAAATCAGCATGGGACCATTTTCAAGATAGGCGGAAAAACAGAAAAATGACTTTTATCGTGAACACTGCCTTTAAAGAGATGGAACGGGGGAGGGGCGTGGGAGGAGCGAGATTCCTGATTGGACGCAACACGGGGCTGGCGACAGCCCACTGGCTGCGTCTCTGGTCGTTCCTCCCGCCTCTTTAGGGGGACACCCTTATAAGCGAACTCGAGGACAAAGAGATTCTCGGACATCACCTTCAATGTATGGTGTTGTGAACTGATGTGCTCAAACAGGCTGCTTTTCTGATTTGCTGCTGATTTTTTTTGTCGAATCGGCCCCTTCGTTTTTTGAAACCAGTGAGCCCTGCAGCACCTCTTTCTACGACGGTGGCGTTGAAACATTAGGCACTTCCTCTCATTGAGGGGGCGGCTGGTCGTTCAAGGCCGCTCCCCTGCGGTGACCATGACCAACTTTCTAGATATTAATCCTGAGCGCTGCGCTTCAAAGAGAGCAATCTAGGCGTGGACTGTGAACATTGTCTACATGGTTACAGTTGCGCTCAAGTGCGAACCCACGGTTGCGTGAAAATGACACCGACTTATCGCCGTAGCCCTACTCTTTTGTGGCCAGGAGACCCCAAAGGAGCGCAGGCCGTTTTAGTGACATCGTTTGGAAGGATAACAACTGCTACTCATGAAATTTGCTGGTAATCGAGGCAGGTTGTTTTCGGAGAGGTTGAGGCCCAAATGGTTGAGTGTGACAGCTTTTTCGTTCACTACATGACAGGTAGCCTTGCAAAAGTTCCTACGAGGAGATCCGGTCGTTGGGCGGAGAGTGTGATGTTCTCATTCCAATAAATGGCACCAATTGCAGGAATTGGAAATGTGGCATCAAAGTCATCTGCAGAATTCAATTTCCATGGTGACCCCGAAGCAGCAGCTATTGTTCTCAAGAAACTTGCACCGCGCCTAGTTATAGTACCATGGGAGGCTTTCTTCCTTGAGGGAGCTAAGGTTTGTAGTTCATTTTCACAGCGATTCATCTTCATTCATGCCGCATTTAGTAGATTCATAACTTTTGAGCACGAAAAAGAGGTCGACTTCCATGCGCACTTAGAATATGACACCAATCTTGCGGCATTTCTCAGAGCAGCTACAAGTACAGGTGAGTGTGTGACAATGTATTCTTGCAACTATACAAAAGGCTGAAGAAGTGTGGCCCTTGCTAACCCCCGAGAAACACAGATTCTAAGGTTTTGGTTTTTTCGACTCAGCTCTCACGAGTTCTTAGAACTGTAACTAAGGATATAGTTTGGAGTCGATTCTGGGAACATTGAAATTTGAAACTACCATTCGATAATACCAGATTATTCAACGGTCCGCTCTACGACGCCTCAAAAGATAAATCTTTTCCCTCCATTAGTGAGAGAGGGAAAAGGACAAAGAAAAGAGCAAGCAAGGAAGATATTGGGTTGAGGAATCGAATGTAAACTTCTTGGCCACATCAGTCATAATGACGCTTCGGCGCGCACTAATCGGTAGCGTTGGTTCCGCTGATTGTGTGCGAACCTGTACCACTCAATGTGCGCAAGCAATCAAATGAGGTCTAGTAGCTTAACTGATTAACACATATTTGTTGTCTTTCCACAACAACAGCGTAGTCTATCCTACCCTATATCCAGAACGAATAGTTTTGCGTTTTACGATAATTACCACTACTCAAAACTAGAAAAGAAAGAAACTTACGATCATCACATGGCTGTAAAGAGAAGCCGATGCTAAAGTATGTATTTTGTGAGCGGAATGAACGTTCTACACAATGGAACGACTTGCTGTCTGCCCAGGCGTAAGCTTTTTCAATGCCATGCCTAGTCTCTTGATGAAACCATGCCTAGTCGGTTCCGATTTCGAGATTTTCCGCTAGACTGGTGAGTTAATGCAGGGAAGTTCACGAGAAAAAAGAGAAAAATCTTTTTTGAAAGGAGTACATTGAAAAGTATTTTCGAAGTGTCCATATTAGACAGTGCGCTGGTAACTTTTATGGGGACCGAAAAGTAATGTCGCTTCCTTACACTCAACACAAATATACTGCCCTGCTTACTCTCCCAATCTGCTTCAAATGTTCTTGGATGGCCCCAATTGTTTTCTTACCGTCCCAATAGCTGACGATCTGCCAAGGCTGCCCTGGGAGCCTGTACGTCGCTGTGGGTGCCATGGGAAGATGAGCATCACACATGGCACTGAGAATCCACGCTTCGCCAAGTCTTCATCAACTTGCCTCATCCGTGTCTTCCTCGTTGCCATGCAATGCACCTTCTAATCGACAGTTACTCGCCTGAACAGCAATCAGTACTACAGGCATTCTGTTGGCATACGACAGACATGAACGACTCCTGATTTCGGTTTCGATTGTAAGCTGATCGCAACATGTTGGGCGACTATTCTCGTTAGTTTAAGGGTCACGAAGAGTTGTAGCAAGGATCCGACAGAGTCATCGTATTTGAACCACCTCAAACTTATGCAGTTCCATTTTAAGCGAAGTCCATGTTTCAGTCCCATACAGCAATAGCTCCATACAACACGGCAAAGGAACGATCAAACCTCCGAACTGCTTCTCAGTTCTCCTGCTGAGCCTGCAGAGCATTTCGAGCTGATCGCGATGGCCTTTCAAATATTGCGAATTTGAACGGCGAGTATTCCTTGGACGAACTTTCTCGACCGTATTTTTTATCATTCGCAGCCATAGCACTGGAGCAGATCACAATGTTAAAATAGACCGATAACAAATTTAAGAACACAGAATTCAATTGAAGGCCAATGCGCTTCCCGTCCCCTTTGGGATAGGGACCTTGTCGGTTGGCGGGGCCCATTTTCTCCTTTCTAGGGCGTGGTCGACATTCACCTTATTTCTAAGCCTATTTTCTCAAAGTTGAGAACTAACCGGCTTCAAACATCGGAGAATGGATTGAGCCGGTCCGGCTTGATCAATTTGGTCCCGGTTATTATGGTGTGAAAACGCGTACGGAGTTTTCAGGTCGAGCAGCTATGGAGAAAAACGGTCGCCAGTACTCCTATTGTGACGAAATCGCCGTAGCCGCTGCTATTCACCTGGAGAAGGTTGCTAGAAAAACTGTACACTTGCGTGTGAACGTCGAATTATCAGGGTCCCATAGCAGGTCGGTAAAAACTGAAAAGAAAATCATCCAAAACTTCTACTTTGCGAAAAAAGCGAATATTCAACTGCGCTCGTCCCGTATTACCTAACGTCGTCGTGGATCCGGAAGAGACTTCGCGTTCACTGATGAAGGTTGGCGCAAAGCTCCGGTGCCATGCGCTATAACATAGGTGCACCGAGTTTGCGCCAACCTTCAACAGTGAACGCGAAGTCTCTTCCGGATCCACGCCGACGTTATGTAACGTGGGTCGAGGATCTGTGGAGAAAATTGTTCTCGTTTCAGGGGTCAGGTTGTAGTGGATTGGGTTGATGTTCTGTGGAGCAATGAAAATGAAGAGTTCACGGCAGATCAAGGAAAGATGATCGACAGGAATTCATGCCCGGTTACCTTCGTCGCCTCTTATGATGTTCATGTAGTCGACGACTGGATACGAAAGGCCGTCCGAGGGGATAAAGACCCTTGGTAGCGACACAACGAAGTCTTTTGCTGTAGTTTGTATTAATATGTTGATCTGATGGTATCTGATAAAAACTGATTGACCTCTGATAGGAAAGACTATGTGAATTCTATCAAAAAGGGGTCTTCCAAGCGAAAGAGGTTTGGTTCGAGTCAGAAACATTCGAACAAAAAGGGAACAATAGGAAAGTGAAATGAAGAGAGTGTACAAAAATTGAACAATATAATTTCAAGGCGATATTCTTGACCGACTCTTCTAAACAGCGAAAACAAACCGTTGCTGTGTTCTACACGTAAGCACTTTGTGGATTCCGAAAATGGTTCTGACTACATAAGAACCATTAAAATGTATATGCATGTAAACTCTAATACTCTACCATCAAAACAAGAAGATGATTTCGAAAAGACCTACACAGATGGTTAGCTCCAGATGTAAGAGAGAAGCGAAATTATAGATATACAAGTACAGCATCAAACGAGAATATTCCCATAAAATCTCATGGAACGAAATAGAAGCCGTTTTCTGGAAAACGCTAAACTCTTCCTCGTAAAAAACCACAACGGTTTGTTTTCGCTGTTTAGAAGAGTCGGTCAAGAATATCGCCTTGAAATTATATTGTTCAATTTTTGTACACTCTTCATTTCACTTTCCTATTGTTGCCTTTTTGTTCGAACGTTTCTGACTCGAACCAAACCTCTTTTCGCCGGAAGACCCCTTTTAGATAGAATTGTTCACTTTTTATCGATATTACACAGTAATATCCCATGTATGTAATTCATCCAAAACTACCATACTTCATTACCCTTACTTATTCGGTGCATACATAGGCTGATAATATACACAGACTTCTCGTCTTTGTGGAAGAGTTATAATTGCAGAAATTTACATTAGGCGAAATCGCCTCTGGAGCACCTGAATAGTTCGATTCTTGATCCATTATCGGCGATCGCTTCTGCAACTGCAGTGAACGCAAATACCTTGCACTTACTGTCATTATCTGTGCAGAAAGATTCATGAAGCCCAGCAGATGTCAAGACGACGTCCCGATGACGTCATCAGAAGCCAGATGCACCTTCACGACGTTTCGATGACGGGACTATCATAGACAGGGGGCCACTCAGCAAACAAGACAGAAATCAAATAAACCACCTACAGAAAACGCTATCAATCCAAATAGACTCTGCTTCTGCATTCCAAGTGAACTCATGTTTTCGGTTATCACAGCGCGGAGCGGTGGCTTTTCCGTCGAAACTCCCTTATCACTAGTTATATTTGATCGAGGCCCACCGCTCCGCTGCTGGTGATAATCGAAATCAACAGGTCACTAGGGATGTACCAGAGCTTATTCCTATAGGATTTTTATAACAACAATGATTGATAGCAGTATCAAGCATCTTTCGTGGAAGCTTTGGTCATTTCAATACATAAATCTGGAGCCCCCCGTCTGAAGATAGTCCCCGATGACGTCATAAGAAGCCAGAAGCACTTAGCCGACGTCCCGTTGATGACGACATCAGAAGCCAGATGCACTTTTCACGACGTCCCGATCACGTCATCAGCAGCCAGATGCACTTTTCACAACGTCCCGATGACGTCATCAGAAGCCAGATGCACTTTTCGACGTCCCGATGACGTCATCAGAAGCCAGAAGCACTTTTTCACGACGTCCCGATGACGTCATCAGAAGCCAGAAGCACTTTCACGACGTCCCGATGACGTCATCAGAAGCCAGAAGCACTTTTCACGACGTCCCGATGACGTCATCAGCATCAAACGCACTTTCCACGACGTCCCGATGACGTCATCAGAAAATAGATGCACTTTTCACGACGTCCCGATGACGTCATCAGAAGCTAGAAGCGCACTTTTCACGACGTCAGATGACGTCATCAGAAGCCAGAAGCACTTTCCACGACGTCCCGGGATGACGTCATCAGAAGCCAGAAGCACTTTTCGACGTCCCGATGACGTCATCAGAACCAGAGCACTTTCCACGACGTCGATGACGTCATCAGAAATGAATGCACTTTTCGACGTCCCGATGAGCGTCATCAATAAGATGCACTTTTCACGACGTCCCGATGACGTCATCGGAAGCCGATGCAGATGCACTTTTCACGACGTCCCGATGACGTCATCAGAAGCCAAGAAGCACTTTCGACGTCCGATGACGTCAGTCAAACCAGAAGCACTTTTCGACGTCCCGATGACGTCATCAGAAGCCAGAAGCTACTTTTCACGACGATCCAGCGATGACGTCATCAGAAACCTGAAGCACGCTTTTCACGACGTCCCGATGACGTCATCAGGAAGCCAAGGCGACTTTTCCACGACGTCCCGATGACGTCATCAGAAATCAGAAGCTACTTTTCGACACGTCCCGATGACGTCATCAAAGTAGAAGCACTTTCACGACGTCCCGCTGACGTCATCAAACCAGAAGCACTTTTCACGACGTCCGATGACGTCATCAGAAGCCAGAAGCACTTTCCACGACGTCCCGATGACGTCATCAGAAGCCAGATGCACTTTTCGACGTCCCGATGACGTCATCAGAAGCCAGAAGCATCTTTCCATGACGTCCACGATGACGTCATCAGAAACTCAGATGCACTTTTCGACGTCGGTAATCATCAAACTAAACGCACCTCACGACGTCCGATGACGTCATTCGTAGAACCTAGAACACTTTTCACGACGTCCCGATGACGTCCTCAGAAGCCAGAAGCACTTTCCACGACGTCGATGACGTCATCAGAAGCCAGAAGCACTTTTCACGACGTCCCGATGACGTCATCAGAAGCCAAAGCACTTTTCACGACGTCCCGATGACGTCATCAGAAACCAGAAGCACTTTTCACGACGTCCCGATGGCGTCATCAGAAGCCAGAAGCACTTTCCACGACGTCCCGATGACGTCATCAAACCAGATGCACTTTTTCGTACGACGTCCCGATGACGTCATCAAAGCCAGAAGCACTTTCCACGACGTCCCGATGACGTCATCAGAAGCCAGATAGAGCACTTTTCACGACGTCCGATGACGTCATCAGAAGCTAGAAGCACTTTTCACGACGTCCCGATGACGTCATCAGAAGCCAGAAGCACTTTCCACGACGTCCCGATGACGTCATCAGAAACCAGAACGCACTTTCCACGACGTCCCGATGACGTCATCAGAAGCCAGAAGCACTTTTCACGACGTCCCGATGACGCTCATCAGAAGCCAGAAGCACTTTTCCACGACGTCCCGATGACGTCATCAGAAATCAGATGCACTTTTCACGACGTCCCGGATGACGTCATCAGCAGCCAGATGCACTTTTCACGACGATCCCGATGACGTCATCAGTGAAGCCAGATGCACTTTTCGACGTCGATGACGTCATCGAAACCAAGCACTTTCACGAGCGTCCGATGACGTCATCAGAAGCCATAGAAGCACTTTTCACGACGTCCCGATGACGTCATCAAATCAGAAGCACTTTTCACGACGTCCCGATGACGTCATCAAAACCAGCCAAACACTTTTCACGATCGTCCGATGACGTCATCAGAAATCCAGAAGCACTTTTCACGACGTCCCGATGACGTCATCAGAATCCAGAAGCTTACTCTTTCACGGCGTCGATGACGTCATCAAATAAAGCACTTTCGACTCGCTGACGTCATCAGAAGCCAGAAGCACTTTCACGACGTCCCGGATGACGTCATCAGAAGCCAGAAGCACTTTTCACGACGTCCCGCTGACGTCATCAGAGAAGCCAGAAGATTCACTTTCACGACGTCCCGATGACGTCATCAGAAGCCAGAAGCACTTTCCACGACGTCCCGATGACGTCAATGCAAGTCATGGATTCACTTTTCACGACGTCCCGATGACGTCATCAGAGCCAGGAAGCACTGTATCCACGACGTCCCGATGACGTCATCAAACCAGACGCACTTTTTCTACGACGTCCCGATGACGTCATCAGAAACCAGAAGCACTTTTCACGACGTCCGATGACGTCATCAGGAAACAAAGCACTTTCCACGACGTCCCGATGACGTCATCAGAAGCCAGAAGCACTTTCTTCACGACGTCCCGATGACGTCATCAGAAGCCAGAAGCACTTTTCACGACGTCCGGATGACGTCATCAGAAGCCAGATGCACTTCACGACGTCCCGATGACGTCATCAGCAGCCAGATGCACTTTTCACGACGCGTCCCGATGACGTCATCAGAAGCCAGATGCACTTTTCGACGTCCCGATGACGTCATCAGAAGCCAGAAGCACTTTTCACGACGATCCGATGTGGCGTCATCAAACCAGAAGCACTTTTCACGACGTCGATGACGTCATCAGAAGCCAGAAGCACTTTTCACGACGTCCCGATGACGTCATCAGAAGCCAGAAGCACTTTTCACGACGTCCCGATGACGTCATCAGAAGCCAGAAGCACTTTTCACGACGTCCCGATGACGTCATCAGAAGCCAGAAGCACTTTCACGACGTCCCGCTGACGTCATCAGAAGCCAGAAGCACTTTTCACGACGTCCCGATGACGTCATCAGAATAAACACTTTCCACGACGTCCCGATGACGTCATCAGAAGCCAGATGCACTTTTCACGACGTCCCGATGACGTCATCAGAGCCAGAAGCACTTTCCACGACGTCCCGATCACGTCATCAGCCAGATGCACTTTTCACGACGTCCCGATGACGTCATCAGAAAGCCAGAAGCACTTTTCACGACGTCCCGATGACGTCATCAGAAGCCAGAAGCACTTTTCACGACGTCCCGATGACGTCATCAAACCAGAAAGCACCACGACGTCCCGATGACGTCATCAGAACCAGAAGCACTTTCCACGACGTCCCGATGACGTCATCAGAAGCCAGATGCACTTTTCACGACGTCCCGATGACGTCATCAGCAGCCAGATGCACTTTCACGACGTCCCGCTGACGTCATCAGAAGCCAGAAGCACTTTTCACGACGTCCCTGATGACGTCATCAGAAGCCAGAAGCACTTTCCACGACGTCCCGATGACGTCATCAGAAGCCAGATGCACTTTTCGACGTCCCGATGACGTCATCAGAAGCCAGAAGCACTTTCCACGACGTCCCGGATCACGTCATCAGAAGCCAGATGCACTTTTCACGACGTCCCGATGACGTCATCAAAGCTAGAAGCACTTTCACGACGTCCCGATGACGTCATCAAAGCCAGAACACTTTCACGACGTCCCGATGACGTCATCAAGCCAGAAGCACTTTCGACGTCCCGATGACGTCATCAGCCAGAAGCACTTTCCACGACGTCCCGGATGAGCGTCATCAAACCAGATGCACTTTCACGACGTCCCGATGACGTCATCAGCAGCCAGATGCACTTTCACGACGTCCCGATGACGTCATCAGAAGCCAGGATGCACTTTCACGACGTCCGATGACGTCATCAGAAGCCAGAAGCACTTTTCACGACGTCCCGATGACGTCATCAAAGCCAGAAGCACTTTCCACGACGTCCCGATGACGTCATCAGACGCCAGATGCACTTTCTCGACGTCCCGATGACGTCATCAAAGTAGATGCACTTTTCACGACGTCCCGATGACGTCATCAGAAGCCAAACCTTCACGACGTCCTGATGATTATCAGAAGCCAGATGCACTTTTCGACGTCCCGATGACGTCATCAGCAGCCAGATGCACTTTTCACGACGTCCCGATGACGTCATCAAGCCAGATGCACTTTCACGACGTCCCGATGACGTCATCAAAGCCGATGCACTTTTCACGACGTCCCGATGACGTCATCAAATCAGAAGCACTTTTCACGACGTCCCGATGACGTCATCAAATCCAGAAGCACTTTTCGACGTCCTGATGACGTCATCAGCCAGAAGCACTTTTCACGACGTCCCGATGACGTCATCAGAAGCCAGAAGCACTTTCACGACGTCCCGATGACGTCATCAGAAGCCAGATGCACTTTCACGACGTCCCGATGACGTCATCAGAAGCCAAAGGAAGCACTTTCACGACGTCCCGATGACGTCATCAGAAGCCAGATGCACTTTCACGACGTCCCGATGAGCGTCATCGGAATCAGATGCACTTTTCACGACGTCCCGATGGCGTCATCAAATAGAAGCACTTTTCACGACGTCCCGATGACGTCATCAGAAATAGCCAGAAGCACTTTTCACGACGTCCCGATGACGTCATCAGAAGCCAGAAACACTTTTCACGACGTCCCGATGACGTCATCAGAAGCCAGAAGCACTTTTCACGAGACGTCCCGATGACGTCATCAGAAGCCAATAGAAGCACTTTTCATGACGTCCCGATGACGTCATCAGAAGCCATAGATGCGCACTTTTCACGACGTCCCGATGACGTCATCAGAAGCCAGATGCACTTTTTCGACGTCCCGATGACGTCATCAAACCAGATGCACTTTTCACGACGTCCCGATGACGTCATCAGCCAGAAGCACTTTTCACGACGTCCCGATGACGTCATCAGAAGCCAGATGCACTTTTCACGACGTCCCGATGACGTCATCAGAACCAAGAAGCACTTTTCGACGTCCCGATAGCGTCATCAGACGCCAGATGTACTTTCACCAGCCTGCGTCCCCCTACCAACTTGCCTGCCTGAAATTGACCGCCTGTGACCATTGGCAGTGGATACCAGCAGTGAGGAATGAAAAGAGTGACGGCCTACGGCTCACGGCCCACGGCCTACGGCCCACGGCTCACGGCCTACGGCGCACACCATGAATTTTGCTAAGGCTTTCGTGCTCACAACTTTGTTATTTGTGAACCGATTCGGCCCAAATTTTGACAGCTGGTGTCTTTGGACCCTCCACTTATATCCAGAAGGAAATCTGCAGAAAATTTGTTCTAATGGTTTTATAAACTACTTTATAAAATTAGAAGTGATCACAAGGCCTAGGCAAAACCAAACCTCTCCAGCCGCTTCGCGGCTGGAGCGATAATAAATGGGGAGTGTGGTCAAATGCCATTTTTAGTATGGGTGATGTTGGCAATAGGTCACTTGTGGCCCCTCTCACAACAACGACAGAGAAGAGCGAACTGGTGCGGTGAAGAATCTCCGCCCTTCCGTGCATTTGGCCGCTCTTGAGAACATCGTCCACTCTCAGATTGATCCATGGCTCTTCCGATCTGAATTCTATCACGGTTACCTGCCAAGAGAAGACATAGTTTACTTGCTGAAAAAACACGGTGACTTTCTCGTGAGGACGAGTGAGGTAAGTCATTGCATAGTGAAACCAACAAATAATAACAGTGAGCTTGAGGTGGACTTAAAATCCAATGTGAAGAAGAAAGAAAATGTGATATCGGTATTAATTGATCCTGATGGAAAGTTTGAAGAAGTCGCATCACAAGAAAGCAAACAGGACATGGTAAATCGACCGTTTTCAGAGAAGAGGAAATAGAATCGCATAGGGATCAATCTCACATGAGAGAATATATTATGCCAAACAGACATAGTTGAGGTCCAAAAGAAACAGTGTTGCAGCGGAAAGTTCAAGTTTCGGAGGAAGAGAGGGGGCACTATTATAGACGGGGGGGGGCACCCACTAGGGAAAGTCTTGAAAGACCCGCGACCTTTCGGGAAATGTTCAACTGGAAGTTGTGAAGTATGAATAGAGCAACAAACGCGTATGCGGCGAAACGAAAAAAAATAGGGAGCAGCTTTTCTACAAATGGCCACCATGGCTGCATTTCCTATTTCCTACAAGCGAAAATTGACTGTTGTGTGCAGCTAACACCCCTCCTTCGAACAACACCATACCGGAAGAAATCTGGGAAAAGATTTTTTTTGAGTTTTTTCACCATGTACACCCACCCCCGTGGGATATGATGCCCAAAGAATCGAAAAAAATTTTGATTGAAATATGTTTAGTAGTTCTAGATGAAGGGTAGACAAGCAGAGTGCGGTGCTGTAAGGGAAGGGGGGGGGCACTGTTGTATCGCACTTGGCCATGCCCATTTTTACGTGCCGCAATCACTCTCCTGATTTTGGCAGGGGAGGGAAACCCCGGGTAATAATAGTAATAATTCACTACGCTGCTTAAGACAGACGTTGGATAAACAATAAAAACAATTACATACATCATTCTAGTATAGTATCACAACGAAAACCATTCAGTGATAAAAACTAGTAACTTAGAATCATTTTTGAGGCCATTCGTTTGAAGGACAGCAAGTAATGGGGTCGCAGAGAAACGGTGCTTCTTAAGACACATGAGCAGCACCCGCACGGACTGTAAATGTATGAGATCGTATGGGGGTTCTGGCCGCAGGATAAGATATTTTTATGTTTCGTCCTCTAGTTCTCGAAGTAGTCAGTCTATAAAACGATGAGCATTTGATTCCACAAGTGTGAGACACTATTTTGAAGACCATACATACATCTCTGAGTTTTCTCCGAGACTCTAAGGTATGCAATCCGAGGACTTTGTTCCTGTGTTGCGATCTAGGTATGCGAGTGTAGTCAAAGCCTCTACATCTGATGACCAATTTACGAGTGTAGTTGCTCTGAATTTTCTCAATGAATTGTATATCTTTCTTTTTATATGGTGAAAAAACTGTGGGAACACATTCCAAAATAGGTCTCACGTATGTTTTGTACGCCTTCACCAAGACATCAACGTTTTTTGTTGCTAACGCTTTGAATATTTGGTAAGTCCGACCACACGCCTTCCTGCAAATAATTTTGAGATGTTCATGAAAGTCCAGCTTGTTATCATTAGTGAATCCCAGATCAACCACCTTATCCGCCAGCGGAATAACATTACCTTGCAAATAAAAGTGTAGGGATTCATCAGCTGATCCAATTCTTAGGCGCATGGTCTTTTCTGGTGCAAGAGGTAGGGCCCAGTCCTTGCTCCAAGATTCTACAACATTGATAGCATTCTGAAGATCAGAAACAGAAATTTTAGCTAGGGTAGGTGTAGGTGCTAGGGTAGGTGCTCAAATTTAGTGCGGCACAGTAAAATGGGCGTGGCCAAGTCCATCGCGCCATAGTGCCCCCCCGCCCCCTTCCCACATACTCAGGTACTCAGGGCGACGGCCGGCGAACCTCTATGCCGAGAACGACGGCCGGCGCCCCACATTTCGAAGGTGCCGGCCAGCGGCGAACCATGCTGCATGCGACGCACACGCAGCGCGGATATTGGCTCGCCCGCGAACCACAAAACACGCCACGCCATCTTCAATTCGGCCGGTTGGAAAGTCAATGGATAATGATCACGGCTGATCACGTCGTAACGTGGTTATCACGTGCACAGCCGGTATAAAACTCGCCTCATCTCACTAGAGTCCTCAATCGGCATTCTAATGCCGGCCCTAGAAGGTGACTTTGAGTCACTCTCCGGAGGCCAGCATAATTTGGCCGCTGAGGGGATAGGGGTATCTCCACGGCTGGGGCGGTTTTCGCCGTGATCCGCGGTTTAGGGTGGTTCCTCACCGCAGATTGCGGCGGACCGAGGCGGGGCTTTTCACGGCTGGCCGGCGAACCAAAAGCGGGCGGCCGGAGGACGGAGACAGCGGGCCAGCTGGGAAAGATTCGCCGGTCGTCGTCCTGAGTACCTGAGTAGCACCCAGAGTGCGAGTAGGGAGCTTCGGGGGTCGGACCTGCTCCGCGCGTGGTCGCGTCGCGGACATGCGCTGAACACGGCTCGGCAGCAATCCCTCGGCACAAAGGCTCTCGGCAGTGGACCAATCGTCAGCAATGCCAACATATGAGATGATTTGGTATACGAAATTGAGAAGAGTATTATTTTGAGAACAATTTACTCAAAAATTGTCAATAGCCACCAGAACGCTGATTATTTATTAGATTTTATAACTTGGATGCTTTCAAACGAGTAAAAACGAGTCACACATGAATATAACCTGAACGATGAGCTGTTTAATACATGCAATCTCATGAACATGATAGAAAAACCGCATGTGAATAAAAAAATGAGCACGAGCGTTACAAAGAAAGCGTATGAGCCGTAAATCTTTCACACAACAGCAGCAATCAATATGAAAACTACTAGCCATACCGGACTAGATCGTTAAATAAACCAGAAAATGGGGGATATCGAATGATTGCTTCCAACCACCCTGCAGAATACTCATAAAATCCGGTGCACTTTTCGTTTTGGAACTAACTTTTTCCGAATACCAAGTTTTTGAAATACAATTGAAATTCGCTTTTTTCTCTGAGAATACACCAACACCGGAAGAACATAGCTACAACGTGAGACCATGCTCCACAAAGGGGTGCTGCTGTGTACCTTAGCCACTCTATCACCGGATCGTTCGTCGATCATCTGAGTGTAGGCTAAATCTGTCGTGTATCGGGTATTTCGGGGGTGGAAATCAGTTTGAACCCTATGTGGACGGTGGCTCAGAGGAGGAAATAATCTGCGTGGAGGCTAAATCTATCGTGTATCGGGTAATTCGGGGGTGGGAATCAGTTTGAACCCTATGTGGACGGTGGCTCAGAGGAGGAAATCCCCTGCGTGGAGGTCGTGTATCGGTTGTTTCTGGGTGGAAATCAGTTTGAACCCTATGTGGACGGTGGCTCAGAGGAAATCCCTGCGTGGAGGCTAAATCTATCGTGTATCGGTTGTTTCGGGGTGGAAATCAGTTTGAACCCTATGTGGACGGTGGCTCAGAGGAGGAAATCTGCGTGGAGGCTAAATCTATCGTGTATCGGTTGTTTCGGGGTGGAATTCAGATTGAACCCTATGTGGACGGTGGCTCAGAGGAGGAAATCCCTGCGTGGAGGCTAAATCTATCGTGTATCGGTTGTTCCGGGGTGGAAATCAGTTTGAACCCTATGTGGACGGTGGCTCAGAGGAGGAAGTCCCCTGCGTGGAGGCTAAACCCATCGTGTATCGGTTGTTTCGGGGGTGAAATCAGTTTGAACCCTATGTGGACGGTGGCTCAGAGGAGGAAATCCCTGCGTGGAGGCTAAATCTATCGTTTATCGGTTGTTTCGGGGGTGGAAATCAGTTTGAACCCTATGTGGACGGTGGCTCAGAGGAGTAAATCCCCTGCGTGAAGGCTAAATCTATCGTTTATCGAGTATTTCGGGGGTGGAACTCAGTTTGAACTTTATGTGGACGGTGGCTCAGAGGAGGAAATCCCCTGCGTGGAGGCTAAATCTATCGTGTATCGGGTATTTTTTTTTGGGAGGTGGAAATCAGTTTGAACCCTATGTGGACGGTGGCTCAGAGGAGGAAATAATCTGCGTGGAGGCTAAATCTATCGTGTATCGGGTAATTCGGGGTGGGAAATCAGTTTGAACCCTATGTGGACGGTGGCTCAGAGGAGAAATCCCCTGCGTGGAGGTCGTGTATCGGTTGTTTCGGGGTGGAAATCAGTTTGAACCCTATGTGGACGGTGGCTCAGAGGAGGAAATCCCTGCGTGGAGGCTAAATCTATCGTGTATCGGTTGTTTCGGGGTGGAAATCAGTTTGAACCCTATGTGGACGGTGGCTCAGAGGAGGAAATCTCTGCGTGGAGGCTAAATCTATCGTGTATCGGTTGTTTCGGGGTGGAATTCAGATTGAACCCTATGTGGACGGTGGCTCAGAGGGAGGAAATCCCTGCGTGGAGGCTAAATCTATCGTGTATCGGTTGTTCCGATGGGGGTGGAAATCAGTTTGAACCCTATGTGGACGGTGGCTCAGAGGAGGAAATCCCTGCGTGGAGGCTAAATCTATCGTGTATCGGTTGTTTCGGGTGGAAATCAGTTTGAACCCTATGTGGACGGTGGTTCAGAGGAGGAAATCCCTTGCGTGGAGGCTAAATCTATCGTGTATCGGTTGTTTCGGGGTGGAAATCAGTTTGAACCCTATGTGGACGGTGGCTCAGAGGAGTAAATCCTGCGTGAAGGCTAAATCTATCGTTTATCGAGTATTTCGGGGTGGAACTCAGTTTGAACTTTATGTGGACGGTGGCTCAGAGGAGGAAATCCCCTGCGTGGAGGCTAAATCTATCGTGTATCGGGTATTTTTTTGGGGGGTGGAAATCAGTTTGAACCCTATGTGGACGGTGGCTCAGAGGAGGAAATAATCTGCGTGGAGGCTAAATCTATCGTGTATCGGGTAATTCGGGGTGGGAATCAGTTTGAACCCTATGTGGACGGTGGCTCAGAGGAGAAATCCCCTGCGTGGAGGTCGTGCATCGGTTGTTTCGGTGGAAATCAGTTTGAACCCTATGTGGACGGTGGCTCAGGAGGAAATCCCCTGCGTGGAGGCTAAATCTATCGTGTATCGGTTGTTTCGGGGTGGAAATCAGTTTGAACCCTATGTGGACGGTGGCTCAGAGGAGGAAATCCCCTGCGTGGAGGCTAAATCTATCGTGTATCGGTTGTTTCGGGGTGGAATTCAGATTGAACCCTATGTGGACGGTGGCTCAGAGGAGGAAATCCCCTGCGTGGAGGCTAAATCTATCGTGTATCGGTTGTTCGGGGGTGGAAATCAGTTTGAACCCTATGTGGACGGTGGCTCAGAGGAGGAAGTCCCCTGCGTGGAGGCTAAATCTATCGTGTATCGGTTGTTTCGGGGGGGTGGAAATCAGTTTGAACCCTATGTGGACGGTGGCTCAGAGGAGGAAATCCCTTGCGTGGAGGCTAAATCTATCGTGTATCGGTTGTTTCGGGGGTGGAAATCAGTTTGAACCCTATGTGGACGGTGGCTCAGAGGAGTAAATCCCTGCGTGAAGGCTAAATCTATCGTTTATCGAGTATTTCGGGGTGGAACTCAGTTTGAACTTTATGTGGACGGTGGCTCAGAGGAGGAAATCTCCTGCGTGGAGGCTAAATCTATCGTGTATCGGGTATTTTTTGGGGGTGGAAATCAGTTTGAACCCTATGTGGACGGTGGCTCAGAGGAGGAAATAATCTGCGTGGAGGCTAAATCTATCGTGTATCGGGTAATTCGGGGGTGGGAATCAGTTTGAACCCTATGTGGACGGTGGCTCAGAGGAGGAAATCCCCTGCGTGGAGGTCGTGTATCGGTTGTTTCGGGGTGGAAATCAGTTTGAACCCTATGTGGACGGTGGCTCAGAGGAGGAAATCCCTGCGTGGAGGCTAAATCTATCGTGTATCGGTTGTTTCGGGGTGAAAATCAGTTTGAACCCTATGTGGACGGTGGCTCAGAGGAGGAAATCCCCTGCGTGGAGGCTAAATCTATCGTGTATCGGTTGTTTCGGTGGAATTCAGATTGAACCCCTATGTGGACGGTGGCTCAGAGGAGGAAATCCCTGCGTGGAGGCTAAATCTATCGTGTATCGGTTGTTCCGGGGGTGGAAATCAGTTTGAACCCTATGTGGACGGTGGCTCAGAGGAGGAAGTCCCTGCGTGGAGGCTAAATCTATCGTGTATCGGTTGTTTCGGGGGTGGAAATCAGTTTGAACCCTATGTGGACGGTGGCTCAGAGGAGGAATCCCTTGCGTGGAGGCTAAATCTATCGTGTATCGGTTGTTTCGGGGGTGGAAATCAGTTTGAACCCTATGTGGACGGTGGCTCAGAGGAGTAAATCCCCTGCGTGAAGGCTAAATCTATCGTTTATCGAGTATTTCGGGGGTGGAACTCAGTTTGAACTTTATGTGGACGGTGGCTCAGAGGAGGAAATCCCCAGCGTGGAGGCTAAATCTATCGTGTATCGGTTGTTTCGGGGTGGAAATCAGTTTGAACCCTATGTGGACGGTGGCTCAGAAGAGGAAATAATCTGCGTGGAGGCTAAATCTATCGTGTATCGGGTAATTCGGGGGTGGGAATCAGTTTGAACCCTATGTGGACGGTGGCTCAGAGGAGGAAATCCCCTGCGTGGAGGTCGTGTATCGGTTGTTTCGGGGGGTGGAAATCAGTTTGAACCCTATGTGGACGGTGGCTCAGAGGAGGAAAGCCCGTGCGTGGAGGCTAAATCTGTGGTGTATCGGTTGTTTCGGGGGGAGGGGGGTGGAAATCAGTTTGAACCCTATGTGGACGGTGGCTCAGAGGAGGAAATCCCCTGCGTGGAGGCTAAATCTATCGTGTATCGGTTGTTTCGGGGGTGGAAATCAGTTTGAACCCTATGTGGACGGTGGCTCTCAGTTCGAACCCTATGTGGACGGTGGCTCAGAGGAGGAAAATCCCCTGCGTGGAGGCTAAATCTATCGTGTATCGGTTGTTTCGGGGGTGGAATTCAGATTGAACCCTATGTGGACGATGGCTCAGAGGAGGAAATCCCTGCGTGGAGGCTAAATCTATCGTGTATCGGTTGTTTCGGGGTGGAAATCAGTTTGAACCCTATGTGGACGGTGGCTCAGAGGAGGAAATCCCTTGCGTGGAGGCTAAATCTATCGTGTATCGGTTGTTTCGGGGGGGGGGGTGGAAATCAGTTTGAACTTTATGTGGACGGTGGCTCAGAGGAGGAAATCCCCAGCGTGGAGGCTAAATCTATCGTTTATCGGGTATTTCGGGGGTGGAAATCAGTTTGAACCCTATGTGGACGGTGGCTCAGAGAAGGAAATCCCCTGCGTGGAGACTAAATCTATCGTGTTTCATTTTCATGACTGAAACGTGAGTGGCTTTCACCAACTAGCTTTGCCGCCAAAGAAATCGCACGAAAGATGCCACTAATACTTGAATCATCCGCAGTAAATAGCGAAGAAAATAGAAAAAATGGCATAATATTGGCCCGTTAACCCGTTAATGAACACAACACGTACAGCTCGACGAACATGCGATTTTGAACAATAATGTTAAGCTCCCTTTGCAAATACTTGTTTTCATTGTTTCAATGTAGGTAGTTGTATTCCCATTAGCACTTATTGATTCCTTATTCGTTTCGCTAATGAGTGCTGCGATGGGGCCGAAATGATAGTGATTAACTGCACCGCGCCGCGACCGCGCGCGGAGCAGGTCCGACCCCCGAAGCTCCATACCGGTATTGTAGGCAATATACATTGGATCCGATTCGGATAATTTCGGATATCCGTCCGAATGATTCGAAATTTTGACGATTCGGTATCCGAATCACCGAAAAAACGCCAAATCCGAACCGAGCCGAAATCCGAATCACCGAAAAAACCCCAAAACCGAACCGAACCGAAATCCGAATCACCGAAAAAACGCCAAATCCGAACCGAACCGAAATCCGATTCACCGAAAAATCGCCAAATCCGGATCGAACCGAAATCCGATTCACCGAAAAAACGCCAAATCCGAATCGAACCGAAATCCGATTCACCGAAAAGTCGTCAAATCCGAATCGAACCGAAATCCGATTCACCGAATTACACAGGATTCGATTCATGAATCGAGTTTTCGATTATCCGAAATGCGTCACGATTCGATTCAATCATGCTAGTTTAAAGGTAAAGGACACCCAGAATTGTTTTCTAGATTTCATCCTCATCTTGGAGACGGTCACACTCTGATCACAATGGTATTTCTGCAATCGTCCAAGACCCCTACGAACGGAGATATGGCTCCTTGAAAATGCCTGTTTTTCAGGGCAAAAATTTGGTGGACGAGTTGTCTTAGGCCTGTATTTCTCTTGATTCGCAGTTGCGGCACGAGAGCAAAACAGGATGAGGGAGATAAATTGGAAAGGGAGGGAAGAACGATGACTCGGTTGAAAATCATCCATCAATGTAGCCGCTATTGAGATCGAAAGTCAGGAAGAGGGCGGGCCTGTGGTATTGGCTGGAGCAGGTCGGGCCCGTGGTGGTCGCTTATATCTAGCTTATTTGGAGAAATTGAGATCTCGCATTTGGCACGTGTTATACAGGAGGGTCTTCTACACAATTACACAAAAATTTCAAATTTCGTATCTGAGGGTGTATGGTGCCTTTGAAGGATTCAATAGTGATCCATATACGCGCTCCAATAGCGACACGAGCGCGGGCTACATTCGAATTTTCTTCCAGAATTTTCTGGTTGTGTCTTTGCTTCTCCTTCGCTGTCAGTCTACAGTACTTTTCCTGACTGTGATTGTTTCTCGTATTGAAAGCCTGTCTTTGCGCTTGCTAGTGGCCGTTTCAATGTTTCAAAATTCTGTCATATACATTTTCATATATTTGCGGCTATATTCTTCTTCCTAGTTGCAATCCCAATAATCCGCATCTATCGCTCCGGTACGTCTTCTTTTTAGTCTCCTTGAATTACCGCCGTAGAATTAGAAGCTTCTGTCGCTGCTGGTTGCGGACAGAGAAATTGATTTGGCGGCAACTCATGTTTAGGGTTTTTCATCATTTCATTGCTTCGATAGCGGAACGGGCCGTTTTCCAACTAGTTTAGTGCTAAAACTGAAGTACTGATTATTCCATTATTGTCTCGAAGATGATTGCAGGTGTTCTGAGCTTTTTCTCTCGCACTTCCAGAGCACACATATCTGAAGCGATTTCTTCTGTATATCCGAGAAATTACAGCGAGTCACACACAATGTCTCATTCCTGACGGCCTTCGTATCGCTTCAAAGAAGGTGATGAACTGAATGCCTAGAAGGCTTGACGGATCAGATGTGGAAGTTAGGGTTTGCGCGAGAATCCTCTTAGAGCGTTAAAGCGACGAAAAGAAAATTTTTCTGCTGTCGATTGGGTTGCTGGGTCCGCAATCAGCAGTGACGAAGCATTCAATTTTACGGTGAAGACCACAAAACAATCGGAAACAGCACATTGGGAACGGTACCGATAATTTCGTCGATTCGAAACGCTGGCGCTATCTGCCCGGGTCATGACGGGTTGCGACTGCGATTCGTTCACATACATCTCACTGGGGCGCCCCACCTTTCCGCCTAAGGGTTCTAAAAGCTCTCAAAACATGCTTTAAATGTGGTGCTCTGTTTTAACACCCTGTATGCCACTTCACTTTGATCCTACCTATCCGCCGCCGGGAACTGCGCGTTGAAAACAGGGCAGGGCCCTTTACACACCGAGGAGGAGTTGTCCCGCCTTTCGCGGCTCTAATTCCACTCGGGACCACTTCGCTCGCGTTGAGCGGCGTGACGTTTCAAACTGCAAAAACGGGACAGCTCCTCCCTCGGTGTGTAGAGAGCCCCTGTCCCATTTAAAACCGCCGCGCGCGGCGTCGCATACCCGACGCGGCGGTTAAGGCGTCGTGCGCGCCGTTTCGCATTAGGTCGCGCTCACGAACAGCAGGAATTGAGCCAAATCAAGTTATTCGTTCGCAAGGTAAATTAGAGAATACATGCTGTAATAAAGTACAATTCCCCGTATTTAGCTCACAATTAGATGGCATAGTACACATAATTGGGGCTAGATAAGACGATAATGAGGAATTTCTAAATATTACGAGCAACTACCACTCAACCCATGGTCAAGCAAATCAGTCTAGGATTTCGAAAAGAAACTACCTGTCATTGTTGGAAAGTTCTATCCAGTTAGGCCTTCAAGAAACTCTAAACATCTCTTTTTTTGATTCTGTTGGTCAAAATATTATTTTTGGATAACATACGTAATGGACTGTTTGCTAGGCTCAACACCAATTGAAAGTTCCGTTATCAGGTTCCTAAACAAGATTCGCGTAGGTTTCAGTACGTCCATCGCAGACGATGATTAGGATGCGACTATAACTTTGCCTCATAAACCACGAAATCCTTTGGAATGGTTAGAGAATGAGAGCGAGTGATTCTTGATCTAAAGCTCGGAGAGCCATCTAGAATAGTTTCGAGATTATTTTTCGACGCTTAGGGACTATAAAGGTATTTCTGAGACCTTAGCCGGTGCTGTGTAGAAAGAAAAAAATCTAGACTGACGTAAAAGAGCCATATCGTTCCTGGTTTTCCCCCAGGTAGACTGCTGGAAATGTTTGTGGAGAATGTCAAAGAACCCAAGTTTACACTCGAAACACAATCTGAATACTCGTGTCCTGTGAGGGGTGAGATCCAGTGAGATATGTGCACACGTGACGCAGCCGCAACGCGAAGTGAGCTGGGACGAATAGACAGAATGCTTAACTTTTCTAGTGTCTCCTATTACCCACGAAGGCTTAGGAAACCCATCATGACCGTGAGCACGCAAATCATCTTCTAGATAACTAGAACCGTCAATCGTCAGTGAGATTCGTATAAAATCAAACCATCCATTGCTCCGCCGTGCTTGTTGCGGCATGGTTCACCTACAAAATTACTTGTATTTTTGTGTTCAAAGAATAGCTTGTACACAGCGAAACGGGGTGATGTTTCCACCATTTGATGAGGTTCCCGTTCTCTCGCGTCTCTAGCGTGATGTTTCCACCATTTGATGGGGTTCTCCTTTGACGAAAACACCATCAAATGATGGAAGCATCACGCTAGAAGATCTTCCACTTATTGCTCAACAGTTCCTGAATACTGTGTGGCACCGGCCGAGTCAGTAGATTGCGAAAAGAATTTAAAGGTAAGCAAATAGTGGATTGGTTTTACGTCTCCTTCTTATAATTTGTATATTCAGTTTTGCTGGACTCATTTTCGGCAACAAACGCATGAGGCCGGCTCTTTGGTGGGAATGCCAGGACGCTCCTCATGATGAAGGCTCACACATGTGAAGTGAATAAAAGGTGAGTAGAACGTGAAAATCCCATGGTGTTACGTTTAGATAATTCCACTTTATTTTCAGGCTCTCTCGTTTCTGGACTGAGAGTACGCAGCATGCAATGGGGATACTATGGATGCTGATGACAGCTCAGAAGAGAGCGAAAGCGAATATCTGGAGTGAATGAGGCATTTATAGGAAGAAGTCGTGCAACAAATACAGATGATGAAATTGAAAATTTTGATGTGATCGAAAATATTATGAATAAATGGATTCTGAAAAAAAAATTCAGCCTCTAACGTATGTGTGAAAACATGAACAGCTTTTTCAAGCGCGAGCAGAAATAGTATCTTCAGTTCAGACCGTATGCTGCAAAATTGTGGGATGGACCTTCTCCAATAGTTTTTTCCTGTTGTATCCGGCTCATTATCCGAATCGAGTATCCGAATCCGAGTGATCGAAAAACGCCAAATCCGAATCGAACCGGAAATCCGATTCACCGAAAAACGCCAAATCCGAACCGAACCGAAATCCGATTCACCGAAAAAACGCCAAATCCGAATCGAACCGAAATCCGAATCACCGAAAAAGGGGAAAATCCGAATCGAGCCGAAATCCGAATCACCGAAAAAAAAGACCAAATCCGAATCGAACCGAAATCCGATTCACCGAAAAAACGCCAAATCCGAACCGAACCGAAATCCGATTCACCGAAAAAAACCGTTTTTCGAATCAGCCCGAAATCCGATTATCCGAATTTTTTTGCCTCGGATCCAATGTATAGTGGAGTGTGGCAAGTACACGGCGTTGTAGGTGGAGAGTGGCAAGTACACGGGGCTGCAGGTGGAGTGTGGCAAGTACACGGCGTTGTAGGTGCAGAGTGGCAAGTACACGGACTTGTAGGTGGAGAGTGGCAAGTACACGGCGCTGTAGGTGGAGTGTGGGTGGAGAGTGGCAAGTACACGGCGCTGTAGGTGGAGTGTGGCAAGTATACGGCGCGGTAGGTGGAGTGTGGCAAGCACACGGCGCTGTAGGTGGAGTGTGGCAAGTACACGGCACTGTAGGTGGAGTGTGGCAACTACACGGCGCTGTAGGTGGAGAGTGGCAAGTACACGGGGCTGTAGGTGGAGTGTGGCAAGTACACGGCGCTGTAGGTGGAGTGTGGCAAGTACACGGCGTTGTAGGTGGAGTGTGGCAAGTAACGGCGCTGTAGGTGGAGTGTGGCAAGTACACGGAGTTGTAGGTGGAGAGTGGCAAGTACACGGGGCTGTAGGTGGAGTGTGGCAAGTACACGGCGTTGTAGGTGCAGAGTGGCAAGTACACGGACTTGTAGGTGGAGTGTGGCAAGTACACGGGGCTGCAGGTGGAGTGTGGCAAGTACACGGCGTTGTAGGTGGAGAGTGGCAAGTACACGGCGCTGTAGGTGGAGTGTGGCAAGTACACGGGGCTGTAGGTGGAGAGTGGCAAGTACACGGCGCTGTAGCTGGAGTGTGGCAAGTACACGGGGCTGTAGGTGGAGTGTGGCAAGTACACGGAGTTCTAGGTGGAGTGTGGCAATTACACGGAGCTGTAGGTGGATAGTGGCAAGTACACGGGGCTGTAGGTGGAGTGTGGCAATTACACGGCGCTGTAGGTGGAGAGTGGCAAGTACACGGGGCTGTAGGTGGAGTGTGGCAAGTACACGGCGCTGTAGGTGGAGTGTGGCAAGTACACGGCGTTGTAGGTGGAGTGTGGCAAGTATACGGCGCTGTAGGTGGAGTGTGGCAATTACACGGCGCAGTGGGTGGAGTGTGGCAAGTACACGGCGTTGTAGGTGGAGAGTGGCAAGTACACGTCGCAGTAGGTGGAGTGTGGCAAGTACACGTCGCAGTAGGTGGAGTGTGGGTGGAGAGTGGCAAGTACACGGCGCTGTAGGTGGAGTGTGGCAAGTATACGGCGCTGTAGGTGGAGTGTGGCAAGTACACGGCGCTGTACGTGGAGTGCAAGTACCACGGCGCTTGTAGGTGAAGTGTGGCAAGCACTGCGCTGTAGGTGGAGGTTTAGCAGTACAACGCTGTAGGTGGAGTATGGCAAGTACACGGCGCTGTAGCGTGGAGTATGGTGGCAAGTACGGCGCTGTAGGTGGAGAAAGGCAAGTACACGGTGCTGTAGGTGGAGGGTGGCAAGTCCAGGGCGCTGTAGGTGGAGAGGGGCAAGCATACAGCGTTGTAGGTGGAGAGTGGCAAGTACACGGCGCTGTAGGTGGAGGCAAGTACACGGCGCTGTACGTGAAGTGGGGCAAGCTCTCGCGCTGTAGGTGTAGTTTGGCAAGTACACAACGCTGTAGGTGGAGTGTGGCAAGCACACGGCGCTGTACGTGGAGTGTGGCAAGTACACGGCGCTGTAGGTGGAGTGTGGCAAGTACACGGCGCTGTAGGTGGAGTGTGGCAAGTACACGGCGCTGTAGGTGGAGTATGGCAAGTACACGGCGCTGCAGGTGGAGTATGGCAAGTACACGGCGCTGTAGGTGGAGAGTGGCAAGTACACGGTGCTGTAGGTGGAGTGTGGCAAGTACACGGCGCTGTAGGTGGAGAGTGGCAAGTACACGGGGCTGTAGGTGGAGTGTGGCAAGTACACGGCGCTGTAGGTGGAGGTGGCAAGCACACGGCGCTGTAGGTGGGTGTGGCAAGTACACGGGGCTGTAGGTGGAGTGTGGCAAGTACACGGCGTTGTAGGTGGAGAGTGGCAAGTACACGGCGCTGTAGGTGGAGTGTGGCAAGTACACGGGGCTGTAGGTGGAGAGTGGCAAGTACACGGCGCTGTAGGTGGAGTGTGGCAAGTACACGGGGCTGTAGGTGGAGAGTGGCAAGTACACGGCGCTGTAGCTGGAGTGTGGCAAGTACACGGGGCTGTAGGTGGAGTGTGGCAAGTACACGGAGTTCTAGGTGGAGTGTGGCAATTACACGGAGCTGTAGGTGGATAGTGGCAAGTACACGGGGCTGTAGGTGGAGTGTGGCAATTACACGGCGCTGTAGGTGGAGAGTGGCAAGTACACGGGGCTGTAGGTGGAGTGTGGCAAGTACACGGCGCTGTAGGTGGAGTGTGGCAAGTACACGGCGTTGTAGGTGGAGAGTGGCAAGTACACGTCGCAGTAGGTGGAGTGTGGCAAGTACACGTCGCAGTAGGTGGAGTGTGGCAAGTACACTGTGGGTGAGTGTGGCAAGTACACGGGCTGTAGGTGGAGTGTAGTACACGGCGCTGTAGGTGGAGTGTGGCAAGTACACGGCGCTGTAGGTGGAGTGTGGCAAGTACACGGCGCTGTACGTGGAGTGTGGCAAGCACACGGCGCTGTACGTGGAGTGTGGCAAGTACACGGCGCTGTACGTGAAGTGTGGCAAGCACTCGCGCTGTAGGTGTAGTTTGGCAAGTACACAACGCTGTAGGTGGAGTATGGCAAGTACGCGGCGCTGTACGTGGAGTATGGTAAGTACACGGCGCTGTAGGTGGAGAAAGGCCTGTACACGGTGCTGTAGGTGGAGTGTGGCAAGTACACGGCGCTGTAGGTGGAGAGTGGCAAGTACACGGGGCTGTAGGTGGAGTGTGGCAAGTACACGGCGTTGTAGGTGCAGAGTGGCAAGTACACGGACTTGTAGGTGGAGTGTGGCAAGTACACGGGGCTGCAGGTGGAGTGTGGCAAGTACACGGCGTTGTAGGTGGAGAGTGGCAAGTACACGGCGCTGTAGATGGAGTGTGGCAAGTACACGGGGCTGTAGGTGGAGAGTGGCAAGTACACGGCGCTGTAGCTGGAGTGTGGCAAGTACACGGGGCTGTAGGTGGAGTGTGGCAAGTACACGGAGTTCTAGGTGGAGTGTGGCAATTACACGGAGCTGTAGGTGGATAGTGGCAAGTACACGGGGCTGTAGGTGGAGTGTGGCAATTACACGGCGCTGTAGGTGGAGAGTGGCAAGTACACGGGGCTGTAGGTGGAGTGTGGCAAGTACACGGCGCTGTAGGTGGAGTGTGGCAAGTACACGGCGCTGTAGGTGGAGTGTGGCAAGTACACGGGGCTGTAGGTGGAGTGTGGCAAGTACACGGGGCTATAGGTGGAGAGTGGCAAGTACACGGCGCTGTAGCTGGAGTGTGTTAAGTACACGGCGTTGTAGGTGGAGAGTGGCAAGTACACGGCGCTGTAGGTGGAGTGTGGCAAGTACACGGGGCTGTAGGTGGAGAGTGGCAAGTACACGGCGCTGTAGCTGGAGTGTGGCAAGTACACGGCGTTGTAGGTGGAGAGTGGCAAGTACACGGCGCTGTAGGTGGAGTGTGGCAAGTACACGGGGCTGTAGGTGGAGAGTGGCAAGTACACAACGCTGTAGGTGAAGTATGGCAAGTACGCGGCGCTGTACGTGGAGTATGGTAAGTACACGGCGCTGTAGGTGGAGAAAGGCCTGTACACGGTGCTGTAGGTGGAGTGTGGCAAGTACACGGCGCTGTAGGTGGAGAGTGGCAAGTACACGGGGCTGTAGGTGGAGTGTGGCAAGTACACGGCGTTGTAGGTGCAGAGTGGCAAGTACACGGACTTGTAGGTGGAGTGTGGCAAGTACACGGGGCTGCAGGTGGAGTGTGGCAAGTACACGGCGTTGTAGGTGGAGAGTGGCAAGTACACGGCGCTGTAGGTGGAGTGTGGCAAGTACACGGGGCTGTAGGTGGAGAGTGGCAAGTACACGGCGCTGTAGCTGGAGTGTGGCAAGTACACGGGGCTGTAGGTGGAGAGTGGCAAGTACACGGCGCTGTAGCTGGAGTGTGGCAAGTACACGGGGCTGTAGGTGGAGTGTGGCAAGTACACGGGGCTGTAGGTGGAGTGTGGCAATTACACGGAGCTGTAGGTGGATAGTGGCAAGTACACGGGGCTGTAGGTGGAGTGTGGCAATTACACGGCGCTGTAGGTGGAGAGTGGCAAGTACACGGGGCTGTAGGTGGAGTGTGGCAAGTACACGGCGCTGTAGGTGGAGTGTGGCAAGTACACGGCGTTGTAGGTGGAGTGTGGCAAGTACACGGCGCTGTAGGTGGAGTGTGGCAAGTACACGGCGTTGTAGGTGGAGAGTGGCAAGTACACGGCGCTGTAGGTGGAGTGTGGCAAGTACACGGCGCTGTAGGTGGAGAAAGGCCTGTACACGGTGCTGTAGGTGGAGTGTGGCAAGTACACGGCGCTGTAGGTGGAGAGTGGCAAGTACACGGGGCTGTAGGTGGAGTGTGGCAAGTACACGGCGTTGTAGGTGCAGAGTGGCAAGTACACGGACTTGTAGGTGGAGTGTGGCAAGTACACGGGGCTGCAGGTGGAGTGTGGCAAGTACACGGCGTTGTAGGTGGAGAGTGGCAAGTACACGGCGCTGTAGGTGGAGTGTGGCAAGTACACGGGGCTGTAGGTGGAGAGTGGCAAGTACACGGCGCTGTAGCTGGAGTGTGGCAAGTACACGGGGCTGTAGGTGGAGTGTGGCAAGTACACGGAGTTCTAGGTGGAGTGTGGCAATTACACGGAGCTGTAGGTGGATAGTGGCAAGTACACGGGCTGTAGGTGGAGTGTGGCAAGTACACGGGGCTGCAGGTGGAGTGTGGCAAGTACACGGCGTTGTAGGTGGAGAGTGGCAAGTACACGGCGCTGTAGGTGGAGTGTGGCAAGTACACGGCGTTGTAGGTGGAGTGTGGCAAGTAACGGCGCTGTAGGTGGAGTGTGGCAAGTACACGGCGTTGTAGGTGGAGTGTGGCAAGTAACGGCGCTGTAGGTGGAGTGTGGCAAGTACACGGAGTTGTAGGTGGAGAGTGGCAAGTACACGGGGCTGTAGGTGGAGTGTGGCAAGTACACGGCGCTGTAGGTGGAGTGTGGCAAGTACACAACGCTGTAGGTGGAGTATGGCAAGTACGCGGCGCTGTACGTGGAGTATGGTAAGTACACATCGCTGTAGGTGGAGTGTGGCAAGTACACGGCGCTGTACGTGAAGTGTGGCAAGCACTCGCGCTGTAGGTGTAGTTTGGCAAGTACACAACGCTGTAGGTGGAGTATGGCAAGTACGCGGCGCTGTACGTGGGGTATGGTAAGTACACGGCGCTGTAGGTGGAGAAAGGCCTGTACACGGTGCTGTAGGTGGAGTGTGGCAAGTACACGGCGCTGTAGGTGGAGAGTGGCAAGTACACGGGGCTGTAGGTGGAGTGTGGCAAGTACACGGCGTTGTAGGTGGAGAGTGGCAAGTACACGGCGCTGTAGGTGGAGTGTGGCAAGTACACGGGGCTGTAGGTGGAGTGTGGCAAGTACACGGCGTTGTAGGTGCAGAGTGGCAAGTACACGGACTTGTAGGTGGAGTGTGGCAAGTACACGGGGCTGCAGGTGGAGTGTGGCAAGTACACGGCGTTGTAGGTGGAGAGTGGCAAGTACACGGCGCTGTAGGTGGAGTGTGGCAAGTACACGGGGCTGTAGGTGGAGAGTGGCAAGTACACGGCGCTGTAGCTGGAGTGTGGCAAGTACACGGGGCTGTAGGTGGAGTGTGGCAAGTACACGGAGTTCTAGGTGGAGTGTGGCAATTACACGGAGCTGTAGGTGGATAGTGGCAAGTACACGGGGCTGTAGGTGGAGTGTGGCAATTACACGGCGCTGTAGGTGGAGAGTGGCAAGTACACGGGGCTGTAGGTGGAGTGTGGCAAGTACACGGCGCTGTAGGTGGAGTGTGGCAAGTACACGGCGTTGTAGGTGGAGAGTGGCAAGTACACGGCGCTGTAGGTAGAGTGTGGCAATTACACGGCGCTGTAGGTGGAGTGGTGGCAAGTACACGGCTGTTGGGTGAGGGCACACTGTCGGGCTAGGTGGAGAGTGGCAAGTACACGGGGCTGTAGGTGGAGTGTGGCAAGTATACGGCGCTGTAGGTGGAGTGTGGCAAGTACACGGCGCTGTACGTGGAGTGTGGCAAGCACACGGCGCTGTACGTGGAGTGTGGCAAGTACACGGCGCTGTACGTGAAGTGTGGCAAGCACTCGCGCTGTAGGTGTAGTTTGGCAAGTACACAACGCTGTAGGTGGAGTATGGCAAGTACACGGCGCTGTAGGTGGAGTGTGGCAAGTACACGGGGCTGTAGGTGGAGAGTGGCAAGTACACGGCGCTGTAGCTGGAGTGTGGCAAGTACACGGGGCTGTAGGTGGAGTGTGGTTGTAGGTGGAGAGTGGCAAGTACACGGCGCTGTACGTGGAGTGTGGCAAGTATACGGCGCTGTAGGTGGAGTGTGGCAAGTACACGGCGCTGTACGTGGAGTGTGGCAAGTACACGGGGCTGCAGGTGGAGTGTGGCAAGTACACGGCGTTGTAGGTGGAGAGTGGCAAGTACACGGCGCTGTAGGTGGAGTGTGGCAAGTACACGGGGCTGTAGGTGGAGAGTGGCAAGTACACGGCGCTGTAGCTGGAGTGTGGCAAGTACACGGGGCTGTAGGTGGAGTGTGGCAAGTACACGGAGTTCTAGGTGGAGTGTGGCAATTACACGGAGCTGTAGGTGGATAGTGGCAAGTACACGGGGCTGTAGGTGGAGTGTGGCAATTACACGGCGCTGTAGGTGGAGAGTGGCAAGTACACGGGGCTGTAGGTGGAGTGTGGCAAGTACACGGCGCTGTAGGTGGAGTGTGGCAAGTACACGGGGCTGTAGGTGGAGTGTGGCAAGTACATGGCGCTGTAGGTGGAGTGTGGCAAGTACACGGCGTTGTAGGTGGAGTGTGGCAAGTACACGGCGCTGTAGGTGGAGTGTGGCAAGTACACGGAGTTGTAGGTGGAGAGTGGCAAGTACACGGGGCTGTAGGTGGAGTGTGGCAAGTACACGGCGTTGTAGGTGGAGTGTGGCAAGTACACGGCGCTGTAGGTGGAGTGTGGCAATTACACGGCGCTGTAGGTGGAGAGTGGCAAGTACACGGGGCTGTAGGTGGAGTGTGGCAAGTACACGGCGCTGTACGTGAAGTGTGGCAAGCACTCGCGCTGTAGGTGTAGTTTGGCAAGTACACAACGCTGTAGGTGGAGTATGGCAAGTACGCGGCGCTGTACGTGGAGTATGGTAAGTACACGGCGCTGTAGGTGGAGAAAGGCCTGTACACGGTGCTGTAGGTGGAGTGTGGCAAGTACACGGCGCTGTAGGTGGAGAGTGGCAAGTACACGGGGCTGTAGGTGGAGTGTGGCAAGTACACGGCGTTGTAGGTGCAGAGTGGCAAGTACACGGACTTGTAGGTGGAGTGTGGCAAGTACACGGGGCTGCAGGTGGAGTGTGGCAAGTACACGGCGTTGTAGGTGGAGAGTGGCAAGTACACGGCGCTGTAGGTGGAGTGTGGCAAGTACACGGGGCTGTAGGTGGAGAGTGGCAAGTACACGGCGCTGTAGCTGGAGTGTGGCAAGTACACGGGGCTGTAGGTGGAGTGTGGCAAGTACACGGCGCTGTAGGTGGAGTGTGGCAAGTACACGGGGCTGTAGGTGGAGTGCGGCAAGTACACGGAGTTGTAGGTGGAGAGTGGCAAGTACACGGGGCTGTAGGTGGAGTGTGGCAAGTACACGGGACTGTAGGTGGAGAGTGGCAAGTACACGGCGCTGTAGGTGGGGTGTGGCAAGTACACGGAGTTGTAGGTGGAGAGTGGCAAGTACACGGGGCTGTAGGTGGAGTGTGGCAAGCACACGGCGCTGTACGTGGAGTGTGGCAAGTACACGGCGCTGTAGGTGGAGTGTGGCAAGTACACGGCGCTGTAGGTGGAGTGTGGCAAGTACACGGCGCTGTAGCTGGAGTGTGGCAAGTACACGGGGCTGTAGGTGGAGTGTGGCAAGTACACGGAGTTCTAGGTGGAGTGTGGCAATTACACGGAGCTGTAGGTGGATAGTGGCAAGTACACGGGGCTGTAGGTGGAGTGTGGCAATTACACGGCGCTGTAGGTGCAGAGTGGCAAGTACACGGACTTGTAGGTGGAGTGTGGCAAGTACACGGGGCTGCAGGTGGAGTGTGGCAAGTACACGGCGTTGTAGGTGGAGAGTGGCAAGTACACGGCGCTGTAGGTGGAGTGTGGCAAGTACACGGGGCTGTAGGTGGAGAGTGGCAAGTACACGGCGCTGTAGCTGGAGTGTGGCAAGTACACGGGGCTGTAGGTGGAGTGTGGCAAGTACACGGAGTTCTAGGTGGAGTGTGGCAATTACACGGAGCTGTAGGTGGAGTGTGGCAAGTACACGGCGTTGTAGGTGGAGAGTGGCAAGTACACGGCGCTGTAGGTGGAGTGTGGCAAGTACACGGAGTTCTAGGTGGAGTGTGGCAATCACACGGAGCTGTAGGTGGATAGTGGCAAGTACACGGCGCTGTAGGTGGAGAAAGGCCTGTACACGGTGCTGTAGGTGGAGTGTGGCAAGTACACGGCGCTGTAGGTGGAGAGTGGCAAGTACACGGGGCTGTAGGTGGAGTGTGGCAAGTACACGGCGTTGTAGGTGCAGAGTGGCAAGTACACGGACTTGTAGGTGGAGAGTGGCAAGTACACGGCGCTGTAGGTGGAGTGTGGCAAGTACACGGGGCTGTAGGTGGAGAGTGGCAAGTACACGGCGCTGTAGCTGGAGTGTGGCAAGTACACGGGGCTGTAGGTGAGAGTGGCAATTACACGGCGCAGTGGGTGGAGTGTGGCAAGTACACAGCGTTGTAGGTGGAGAGTGGCAAGTACACGGGGCTGTAGGTGGAGTGTGGCAATTACACGGCGCTGTAGGTGGAGAGTGGCAAGTACACGGGGCTGTAGGTGGAGTGTGGCAAGTACACGGCGCTGTAGGTGGAGTGTGGCAAGTACACGGCGCTGTACGAGGGGTGGGGCAAGTACACGGCGCTGTACGTGGAGTGTGGCAAGCACACGGCGCTGTACGTGGAGTGTGGCAAGCACACGGCGCTGTAGGTGGAGTGTGGCAAGTACACGGCGTTGTAGGGGGAGTGTGGGAAGTAACGGCGCTGTAGGTGGAGTGTGGCAAGTACACGGCGCTGTACGTGAAGTGTGGCAAGTATACGGCGCTGTAGGTGGAGTGTGGCAAGTACACGGCGCTGTAGGTGGAGTGTGGCAAGTACACGGCGTTGTAGGTGGAGAGTGGCAAGTACACGTCGCAGTAGGTGGAGTGTGGCAAGTACACGGCGCTGTAGGTGGAGTGTGGCAAGTACACGGCGCTGTAGGTGGAGTGTGGCAAGTACACGGCGCTGTACGTGGAGTGTGGCAAGCACACGGCGCTGTACGTGGAGTGTGGCAAGTACACGGCGCTGTACGTGAAGTGTGGCAAGCACTCGCGCTGTAGGTGTAGTTTGGCAAGTACACAACGCTGTAGGTGGAGTATGGCAAGTACGCGGCGCTGTACGTGGAGTATGGTAAGTACACGGCGCTGTAGGTGGAGAAAGGCCTGTACACGGTGCTGTAGGTGGAGTGTGGCAAGTACACGGCGCTGTAGGTGGAGAGTGGCAAGTACACGGGGCTGTAGGTGGAGTGTGGCAAGTACACGGCGTTGTAGGTGCAGAGTGGCAAGTACACGGACTTGTAGGTGGAGTGTGGCAAGTACACGGGGCTGCAGGTGGAGTGTGGCAAGTACACGGCGTTGTAGGTGGAGAGTGGCAAGTACACGGCGCTGTAGGTGGAGTGTGGCAAGTACACGGCGCTGTAGGTGGAGTGTGGCAAGTACACGGCGCTGTAGGTGGAGTGTGGCAAGTACACGGGGCTGTAGGTGGAGAGTGGCAAGTACACGGCGCTGTAGGTGGAGTGTGGCAAGTACACGGCGCTGTAGGTGGAGTGTGGCAAGTACACGGGGCTGTAGGTGGAGAGTGGCAAGTACACGGCGCTGTAGCTGGAGTGTGGCAAGTACACGGGGCTGTAGGTGGAGTGTGGCAAGTACACGGAGTTCTAGGTGGAGTGTGGCAATTACACGGAGCTGTAGGTGGATAGTGGCAAGTACACGGGGCTGTAGGTGGAGTGTGGCAATTACACGGCGCTGTAGGTGGAGAGTGGCAAGTACACGGGGCTGTAGGTGGAGTGTGGCAAGTACACGGCGCTGTAGGTGGAGTGTGGCAAGTACACGGCGTTGTAGGTGGAGTGTGGCAAGTACACGGCGCTGTAGGTGGAGTGTGGCAAGTACACGGAGTTGTAGGTGGAGAGTGGCAAGTACACGGGGCTGTAGGTGGAGTGTGGGAAGTACACGGCGTTGTAGGTGCAGAGTGGCAAGTACACGGAGTTGTAGGTGGAGAGTGGCAAGTACACGGGGCTGTAGGTGGAGTGTGGCAAGTACACGGGACTGTAGGTGGAGAGTGGCAAGTACACGGCGCTGTAGGTGGAGTGTGGCAAGTACACGGAGTTGTAGGTGGAGAGTGGCAAGTACACGGGGCTGTAGGTGGAGTGTGGCAAGTACACGGCGTTGTAGGTGGAGAGTGGCAAGTACACGGCGCTGTAGGTGGAGTGTGGCAAGTACACGGGGCTGTAGGTGGAGTGTGGCAAGTACACGGAGTTCTAGGTGGAGTGTGGCAATTACACGGAGCTGTAGGTGGATAGTGGCAAGTACACGGGGCTGTAGGTGGAGTGTGGCAATTACACGGCGCTGTAGGTGGAGAGTGGCAAGTACACGGGGCTGTAGGTGGAGTGTGGCAAGTACACGGCGTTGTAGGTGCAGAGTGGCAAGTACACGGCGCTGTAGGTGGAGAGTGGCAAGTACACGGCGCTGTAGCTGGAGTGTGGCAAGTACACGGGGCTGTAGGTGGAGTGTGGCAAGTACACGGCGCTGTAGGTGGAGTGTGGCAATTACACGGCGCTGTAGGTGGAGAGTGGCAAGTACACGGGGCTGTAGGTGGAGTGTGGCAAGTACACGGCGCTGTAGGTGGAGTGTGGCAAGTACACGGCGTTGTAGGTGGAGAGTGGCAAGTACACGTCGCAGTAGGTGGAGTGTGGCAAGTACACGTCGCAGTAGGTGGAGTGTGGGTGGAGAGTGGCAAGTACACGGCGCTGTAGGTGGAGTGTGGCAAGTATACGGCGCTGTAGGTGGAGTGTGGCAAGTACACGGCGCTGTACGTGGAGTGTGGCAAGCACACGGCGCTGTACGTGGAGTGTGGCAAGTACACGGCGCTGTACGTGAAGTGTGGCAAGCACTCGCGCTGTAGGTGTAGTTTGGCAAGTACACAACGCTGTAGGTGGAGTATGGCAAGTACGCGGCGCTGTACGTGGAGTATGGTAAGTACACGGCGCTGTAGGTGGAGAAAGGCCTGTACACGGTGCTGTAGGTGGAGTGTGGCAAGTACACGGCGCTGTAGGTGGAGAGTGGCAAGTACACGGGGCTGTAGGTGGAGTGTGGCAAGTACACGGCGTTGTAGGTGCAGAGTGGCAAGTACACGGACTTGTAGGTGGAGTGTGGCAAGTACACGGGGCTGCAGGTGGAGTGTGGCAAGTACACGGCGCTGTAGGTGGAGTGTGGCAAGTACACGGGGCTGTAGGTGGAGTGCGGCAAGTACACGGAGTTGTAGGTGGAGAGTGGCAAGTACACGGGGCTGTAGGTGGAGTGTGGCAAGTACACGGCGCTGTAGGTGGAGAGTGGCAAGCACACGGCGCTGTAGGTGGAGTGTGGCAAGTGCACACGGAGCTGTAGGTGGATAGTGGCAAGTACACGGGGCTGTAGGTGGAGTGTGGCAAGTACACGGCGCTGTAGGTGGAGTGTGGCAAGTACACGGCGTTGTAGGTGGAGTGTGGCAAGTACACGGCGCTGTAGGTGGAGTGTGGCAATTACACGGCGCAGTGGGTGGAGTGTGGCAAGTACACGGCGTTGTAGGTGGAGAGTGGCAAGTACACGTCGCAGTAGGTGGAGTGTGGCAAGTACACGTCGCAGTAGGTGGAGTGTGGGTGGAGAGTGGCAAGTACACGGCGCTGTAGGTGGAGTGTGGCAAGTATACGGCGCTGTAGGTGGAGTGTGGCAAGTACACGGCGCTGTACGTGGAGTGTGGCAAGCACACGGCGCTGTAGGTGGAGTGTGGCACGTACACGGGGCTGTAGGTGGAGAGTGGCAAGTACACGGCGCTGTAGCTGGAGTGTGGCAAGTACACAGTACGCTGTGGTGGAGGTGGATGTATGGCAAGTACGCGGCGCTGTACGTGGAGTATGGCAAGTACACGGCGCTGTAGGTGGAGAAAGGCCTGTACACGGTGCTGTAGGTGGAGTGTGGCAAGTACACGGCGCTGTAGGTGGAGAGTGGCAAGTACACGGGGCTGTAGGTGGAGTGTGGCAAGTACACGGCGTTGTAGGTGCAGAGTGGCAAGTACACGGACTTGTAGGTGGAGTGTGGCAAGTACACGGGGCTGCAGGTGGAGTGTGGCAAGTACACGGCGTTGTAGGTGGAGAGTGGCAAGTACACGGCGCTGTAGGTGGAGTGTGGCAAGTACACGGGGCTGTAGGTGGAGAGTGGCAAGTACACGGCGCTGTAGCTGGAGTGTGGCAAGTACACGGGGCTGTAGGTGGAGTGTGGCAAGTACACGGAGTTCTAGGTGGAGTGTGGCAATTACACGGAGCTGTAGGTGGATAGTGGCAAGTACACGGGGCTGTAGGTGGAGTGTGGCAATTACACGGCGCTGTAGGTGGAGAGTGGCAAGTACACGGGGCTGTAGGTGGAGTGTGGCAAGTACACGGCGCTGTAGGTGGAGTGTGGCAAGTACACGGCGTTGTAGGTGGAGTGTGGCAAGTATACGGCGCTGTAGGTGGAGTGTGGCAATTACACGGCGCAGTGGGTGGAGTGTGGCAAGTACACGGCGTTGTAGGTGGAGAGTGGCAAGTACACGTCGCAGTAGGTGGAGTGTGGCAAGTACACGTCGCAGTAGGTGGAGTGTGGGTGGAGAGTGGCAAGTACACGGCGCTGTAGGTGGAGTGTGGCAAGTACACGGCGCTGTAGGTGGAGTGTGGCAAGTATACGGCGCTGTAGGTGGAGTGTGGCAAGTACACGGCGCTGTACGTGGAGTGTGGCAAGCACACGGCGCTGTACGTGAAGTGTGGCAAGCACTCGCGCTGTAGGTGTAGTTTGGCAAGTACACAACGCTGTAGGTGGAGTATGGCAAGTACGCGGCGCTGTACGTGGAGTATGGTAAGTACACGGCGCTGTAGGTGGAGAAAGGCCTGTACACGGTGCTGTAGGTGGAGTGTGGCAAGTACACGGCGCTGTAGGTGGAGAGGGGCAAGCATACAGCGTTGTAGGTGGAGAGTGGCAAGTACACGGCGCTGTAGGTGGAGTGTGGCAAGCACTCGCGCTGTAGGTGTAGTTTGGCAAGTACACAACGCTGTAGGTGGAGTATGGCAAGTACGCGGCGCTGTACGTGGAGTATGGTAAGTACACGGCGCTGTAGGTGGAGAAAGGCCTGTACACGGTGCTGTAGGTGGAGTGTGGCAAGTACACGGCGCTGTAGGTGGAGAGGGGCAAGCATACAGCGTTGTAGGTGGAGAGTGGCAAGTACACGGCGCTGTACGTGGAGTGTGGCAAGTACACGGCGTTGTAGGTGGAGTGTGGCAAGTACACGGCGCTGTAGGTGGAGTGTGGCAAGTACACGGAGTTGTAGGTGGAGAGTGGCAAGTACACGTCGCAGTAGGTGGAGTGTGGCAAGTACACGTCGCAGTAGGTATGGGTGTGGGTGGAGAGTGGCAGAGTACACGGCACTGTAGGTGGAGTGTGGCAAGTACGGCGTTGTAGGTGGAGCATGGCAAGTACACGGCGCTGTGCGTGAGTGTGGCAAGCACCCGCGCAGTAGGTGTAGTATGGCAAGTACACGGCGCTGTAGCTGTAGTATGGCAAGTACACGGCGCTGTAGGTGGAGTATGGCAAGTACACGGCGCTGTAGGTGGAGTATGGCAAGTACACGGCGCTGTACGCGGGTATAACAAGTACACGGCGCTGTACGTGGAGTGTGGCAAGTACACGGCGCTGTACGTGGAGTATGGCAAGTACACGGCGCTGTACGTGGAGTGTGGCAAGTACACGGCGCTGTATATGCACTGTAATGAGAACTCGTTTGAGGAGAAACAGTAAATCTTCATTGAAGGGTGTTACGTCAGAGAAACAGAGGAGTAAAAGATCAGGATATATACAGGAATCGGCTTTGTAAAGGAATACAGTTTGTTCTCACCTAGGAAAGGCAAAATGGGCTAAACACGTTTATCGAAGTCTACAGGCGGTCTTAGTTGAGAGCAATTTGTGTTACTCTAGGCATTACTGAAATTTCCCGTATCTGAATGGAGAAAAACATAGTCAGAATGAGATGAAGGCAAGTGTAGTCTCACTGTAGCCAAAGTGACCTCGCAGCATCACAGATGACACCAGTATGTGTGCCCGAAATAAATCATTAGACACAACAGCTAGAGTTAATGAAATGCAACAATTATAGACGAAAATTCCCAACTGTCAGCTTTGAGAAGCTCTTCTTAATACTGAGTACTAGTAATGGCAATCCGACAGAATGGGAACACTGTAGATGCATAAATTCAAAATGATTCTTAATTTACAGAAAAGCAAATGATGCTGGATGCGATATCTCCATCTCGCTCCGATTGTTCTTCGATTTTCTTCCACATTGTAGGAATCAGGTGTAAACGCAATCTCTTTTCCACCGTAAAGTCGATGAAACTATTGAATCAGTCCTTTTTGCTGTCTTTCAACTCCTTTTTGAACAAGTCCGGAATCTGAACATATGTAGTCCATTGGAAGTTTCAGTATAGATATAAGCCTGCAACTCCCAAGAACTTTCCTTTTCCACGAGGAAGTTGTGTTTAGGAGGGCTACGAAGGGCAAAGAATTTGCAGTAGACTTACTTCGTTTTCATCAACACTTTCCACTGTGCTCCTAACACTGTCACTTCGTGACTTGTCCGGTTCTTCTTCCACCTTGCTTAGTGAGTAACCAGGACTTGAAATGTACGGAGATGGAGCGAATCCTGTGCAATGTAATCATTGGAACAAATCGTATTCGTAGAGGCCTAGTTTAGCTGTATGCTTACATAACGAATGCTGGACATACATAGATGATTGATCACTCTCAAGTGGGCACAACTGGGTAGGCACTCGTTCAAAGGTAACAAACACGCTCGTGGACGTGGTCGAAATAACAATATAAATCGAATGGTACGGCAAAGAGTACAAAGCATTGGATGCAATGCCACTACATGAGGAAGAAGTTGGTTACGCACTCTATCCGCCCGCACCATTATTTGCACTCCTCCAATTTAGGGGCGCTGGGCCATTCCCGCCGTCGGCAACAAGTGCGGATGGCCCACTGAATGAAATACACACGTTGCCGACGGTGAAAATGGCACAGCATCTTTCATTCGGAAGGGATAGTAGAGGGAGCGACCAGATACAAGGCGGTGCCCACTTCTAACTCATGCAATGGCCGTGTAGGGTTATGTAGCAGGGCTGTGTGTTACAACGCTAACGCGGTTCTTATTCGAAAAACACCTATTAAAGCTAAACGAAAAAGTCTTGAAATCAAAATTTAGTTCGGTAATTGTAGTGGAATTATGGCCCTAGTTATCGGCGTGGACAACTAGTCCGAAAGATTAAGCCATTTCGAAAGAAAACACGTTGCAGCGAATTTTCAGGATTTTTTAGGATTTGAGTAAGACAACGCATTCAGGGCCGAAGGCTTACCATTGGATAGATCAAATGCTGTATAGGGTCGCTGTGGACTGGAATTGGACAGTGGTTTCACGCCGCCCAGGTGCACTGGCTGTACAGAGTGAGCTCGATGGCTGAAAGGAACGTTGATTTTGCTGATAAAAAAAACAGTTTGCAAATGGTGTAGCAGATTCGGGATTAGCGGCGTCATCTAACCGCAATCAAACGGAGACTCACCTAAGGTGAAGAGCGTCACTCAGTTTTCGCCTCAGGCCGAGGGTTGTTCGAGATCGAGGTTCCGAAACGTGGTCTAGATGAAAAGTGTGAAGATGACAGTCAAGACATGGGTGATCCTCTCTCAAAAGCGGTGTACATTCGATTGGTTTCAACCTAACCTGGTGCGGTATGCATGAACGCTCACGAACAGGGACAAAGAGCCTCACGTGCGCGGATTAAGGGAGGCTCCCTAGTTATGTTCGTAAGCGTTCTCCTATGCCACTTCTGAATGAAATTAGTTTTGTGCGGCGAGTTTTAATACTAATTACTCGACTTTCAGAACATTATCTCAAGGATTCAGAAGAAGCGACACTCCGTTACCTAACATCTAGCGTCCTAATGTCTAGGGCCACTGTGGTCATAACCGTGCTCACAAAACCTTTCGAATGAGCGCAGAATTCGCAACTCTCTACAGTTGGTCAGCAGGTTACCTGGGAATCCGGATCGCGACCCTCTGGGGGTTACGGAAACCATCTTCACGTTTTCGTCAGAAGTGGCGAGTCTGAAGTCACCTATCCTTTGACGTCTCACAATTGCAAACTGTTATCTGATTTTGAGTAAAAGCCTGCACTTGATTCCTTCCGCGGAGCCAATCAACGCTCCATCATGACCATGCTTCTGGCTATCTTCTGAGTATGCAGGAACGTAGTTAGGATCCATGAAGCGATCGGGAAGCAATTCAGGGCACTGTTCATATGTTTCATCTACGATTGCAAGACCAGTCTGAATTTACAGTGCGCTGTCATTAAACGTCCACTTTTTCAAGTAAATGAGGATTTCTCAGATGCACTGGATTAGAAAGTGGCTTTTGTATGGTCGACTGCTACTGTACACTCACAGCGATGTTCTTATCTATCAGGAAATTGCACTCGAAGTCGTCATCGTCTTCACCAAGAGGATTCAGGAGCGCTTCAGCAACCTGGAAGGATGGATTATTGTCAACTAAGCCACAGATTATTTGATGATTTTCAGTTTTGAAAACCTCTACATGGAACCTACACTGCGTTGTGTTTACTCAAAGAAAAGTTTTCCAATTAACACTACTTCAAAATCAAAAGGAGCGAGAAAGGAACGACGAAGAAATGGCGTACCTTCATCCAACCAACAAAAAAGATGAACTGGAGGATAGTCATGAATGGGAAGTAAAGATCGATCTGAATGAAATCGGATGATGCTAACGATACTGTATCATTGATTGACAGATGGACAGGCGAGCTGGACCGAGACTTGGATTCCATAAATGGAACCCTGTGGTGATATGCATGAATGCGACCCAAATGGTGAAAGCGCGACGCTATAAGCGAGCGTCATGATTTTAATTGAAGCCGTGACGCGTGCTTGCTGCGTCGCACCTTCTAAGCCCCTCCACCGCATTAATGCAGGCCACCCCTGAAAAGGGTGTGTGTTGGCATCTTACTTTGCAAACAATCTCCTGTGCGAAACATTTTTTTTCAAAACACACCCGGCTTTCTATTGATGAAACTTCCATTGTCTATCTGAGAAATTTTATAGATATTATGGAAGGATTAGGTTTAGCCTTTCCAGGCATTCGGAGCGGCGTTTTGTACGAACGTTACAGAAAAGCTGGCGATGCTGCGTGCAGTGGACTAATGTAAGTGGGCACTAAATCCGCGCTCTGGAACACGTATACGATACGATGATTTTCGCATCTTACTCTCCGTTCTAAAGCCATCGTCCACGTAAGTTTTCGCATTTTATCTTTCTTAGTAAGTGTGACCTTCTGACCGAGAATCAAACGTTTGTGAATTTCCACGTGTCAGTTTCGTCTGTTCGGAGAAGAAAAAGCCTTCTGAAAATTGGCGCGCTTGTGTTTAAAACGACGGGAAGGAACATATGACGTGAACGATTGTGTCGATTATTGTGATCAGTAAGGCGGATAACGCATTTATACAACACGATCTCTTCCCGCACCGGACAACCAATTCCAGCCTCACGCTTTGTTCCACTCGGGTCTTCCTATTAGAAACTTACTTTTCCATTATTGAGAGAATTTGTAGCGCGGACCTTCGTGCAGTTGCAGCACTCAGCAAGCTGACCATATAGTAGGTATAGGCTGTGAAACAGTGGAATTCTAGTGGTTCCGGCGCGGGTGGGTGCGGTGCAGAGGTAAGAGACAGCGAGAGAGTGGAGGGCAGATGGAGGCAGCAGCATGCCTCCTGAGTGATGAGAATTTTGATATGTGGTCACCTTGCCAAGTGCTTAACATGAGCAGTTCCGCTCCTTAAAGGCAGCATACACGCTCGTACATGAACGTGGTTGGAATAGCAACGTAAATCGAACCGTATGGCTTACAACATAATGCCTACGCATTTTGAAGCGTCAAAAACGACCCTTTATGCCGTTACAGGAACAGCAAGTTTGGCCCCGCCCGTATTTTCACGCCCCCTGTATTTGCCCTTTTCCTCCAACGCAGGGTTGCTGGGTCATCTTCGCCGTCAGTGACGTGTGTGGTTCACTTGCTAGGCAATCCACCAACAGTACCGACGGTGAAGATGACCCAGCAACCTCGCGTTGCAGGAAAAGGAGCAAATACAGGGGCGTGAAAATTCTGAGCAGGCCAATCTTGCTACTCCTGCTAACGGCATTGTGGTTCGTTTTTGACTCTTCAAAATGCGTAGGCGTTGTAATCTGAGCCATACCATTCTATTTCCGTAGTTATTTCAATCACGTTTACAACCGTGTATGGCGCCTTCAAATCCGCTCTATGACAGAGGTTTCATCTTCTAAAGAGAGGGCTCGGGTGGACCCAGACGTGAGGCTAGAAATGGTTGATCAGAATGATCGTTCACGTCATATGTTCCTTCCCGTCGTTTGAAACCTAGGCGCGCAAAACTTTAAGTTTTTCTCCATTACAGGATTGTTCAATAAGCTTCGTCGTTCGATAAGAGAGGGCGTTGCTACTAACCGAATTTTTTTGTTTTGTTAATACACTTTATAAGAATGTATGTGAAGTTTCATTCCAATCTCTCAATTCATTCCTTGTTTACAAGCCATTTAGTGTCGCCGTGTCGCAGCAATGTAAAATTGAATATCGTGCAGTGATAAAACTTTTAGTTTTGGAAGGTGTAGCACCAAAAGAAATTCACGAACGAATGTTTGAAGTGTATAATGATTGTTCACCTACAATTAGAACAGTAGAAAGACGGGTTGCTGAATTTAAACGCGGTCGTACAAGCCATGAAAACGATCCACGTGAAGAACGTCCCAAAAGCGCATCAACACCAGAAATCATAGCCAAAATCCAGGATATGGCTTTGGAAGATCGTCGATTGACTGAGAGAGATTTACTAGAGGCTCTACACATCTCATTAGGCAGTGTGGGCCCATATTTCAAAGGCAGTGGTCGCGATGAAAAAAGTTGGGGGAAAAAACCATAAAAATACGCTTGATCCGTGAACGGCTAAAGGATCACCAAGTTTACGAGGCAAGAAACGAGCTAAAAATAGAGTTATTAACACTTGAGAGACCGCCTGCTCCACGGCGAATTTCCACAGCCGACCGGTGCGCTCCACGGCTCATCGTTTCCGTGGGTGACATGTGTGGACACGCGGTCCGCTGGGAATCATTTTGATCGGAGCAGGCGTTCTTGCTTACACAACCAGTACTCCATTTCCACTCAAGCTGAGAGTACAGAGAGTAAATAGAGAATTGAAGTAAGGCCATAGTGGAGCAATGATCCATCGCTTTCTTACGGGCCTGCTTTTCCTTGATTTTGGAAGGTATTTCAACTTGACATGTCCAAGGTGCTTTGAAACAGTTTTCGCAAATTTTTGGGCGTGCTGGTCACGAAAAAAACGTTTGTCTCTCTACTTCTAGAATTTTCTGCAGGTTACAGGTAATGGTCAGAACTGTGCCATGCCGAGCCAACCTAAAGTATTGAAAATTTGAAAAATGAACGAACTTCTACTATGAAATGTCCTATTGAACCTCATGGAGAACCTTCGACGGACTCATAAACTTTGACCTGCAAAATGGTCCAATGTAAGCGATGAAAATTTCATCAGAAATCTCAAAATGGGAATCTGATTTATAATCACCACCCCCCCCCCCCAAATGACCACCTGAGCGAAGTCGCACCAAAACCTCAAACGTTTGTCGACGGATAACGAACGGCAGATAACAACGGTGCTTTTGAAAATCGTGAAAAAACACCATTTGATTGTTCTTCGAGGCCTCCAAATACACCCCGTAGTAAAGTATCAACAAAATTCTGAGCATCGAACTATTCACAGAGTTTTCACCCCTCCCCAAAGTTATTTTCCTCTCACAATTTAGCGAAATCTGAAACAAAGATGAACGATGGCTAACATACCACAATCGACGGAAATTTCATTTGGAAACTGTAGAGTAAACACCGGAACTTTGTGCAGCAGCTCGAATGACCCTCTGGGTCAAGACAGCAAAATTTGAAACGATGACCTACTGCAGTTATCTCAAATAGGTGGCACTGCTAGTCCGGCAATCAACTAGAGGGGTTAAGTTACGTGATGAGCATCATCTTAATAACCCTTTTTTGCAAAGTTTGGGACAATTCCTTTCCGACAAAAAAAGCTCGAAAAATCGAAAAGTGCCATTTTCGGAGGTGTTAGTAAAATTACTAAGAACACTCAAAATGCTTGACCGCTGTGAATGTAAATAGTTTACATTATTAAGAACCAATTCGTATTCGAGGAGGACTTCACGCATTAGAACTTCAGAAAATATTGAAAGTTTTATGTCGTGGGTGCGCCGTGTGGACACGCGGTCTCTTAAGTGTTAAGATCCTAAGGTACCAAATCGTGCACACGTGCACAGCTCCGCCCAAAAAAATAGCTGTCTCACGCTGAGCAGCCAAAAATCGTTGACGTTCGCAGCCAGAAAAAATGGAAATTTAGCTAATGAAAACAGTTAAACAATGAAAGCAAGCAAATCATTCAATTTTTGACTCGACGACGACATTAATTTCTGAGCAGACCAGCCCGAAAGCTATTGATCATCGATCAAATTCTAATGGCGAGCCAGCTGTTATTCTTGATATAAGAGATCATCGATGCCGATGATGTCATCGATGCCGATGATGTGGAGTGGGCTTGTCCACCATCAAAAGAAAGGAAAGTTCAAGCTTGAAATTCGGCCTAAAACAGAGTTTTTTCGCAAAATTTTCTCATACATAGGTCCTACTACTCAGAATCCAGAAAAGTGTTCAAAGAGGAAACAAAGACATTCATATTTTATCACGACCTTTGCCTTTAAGTGAAATTTTGGGTTTTAGAAACCTGTGTGCACAATGGGTGCCGCATTCGCCAACAATAGAACAAAAACACATTCTAGGGGAACTCCAGGCACCCTCGAAATTTGATAAGTAAGCCACAGCTATGCAGAAAAGTAAAAAACAAAAATTTTCGAGGACAATGCCTTTCTCAACCAGCTTCAAACCGCAAAGACCCCTCCCAGTTTTCTAACACATCATCGATCCCCGAAATCCAACGTGATTTGCTGTCTGTGACCGCCGGTACTATAACACAGCATAGATTGCCATATGTAGTCCCGTCCAGTTCCATGACGCCCTGCACACCTCTCCTGACCTTTCACATCGACGTTATACACAATTTCCTCCCAACCCTGCTTTTTTGACACCATCCCACTTAATCCCTGCTAAAACTCCACTCATTTTATCACATCCTGCGCCCCGTATCCGTAGCCCAACCCAGATCCTTCGACGCCCTGCTTCCACTAAGTTCAGAACCCTTAGGATATGTTATAGGTAGCGTACGAGCACCGAGTTTGCGCCAACACACCATAAGGAACACAAAGTTTCAGTCAATCCGTGCCTGCCGACTGCATATCTGCGGCGCCACACTGCACTTGTCCGGACAACCACAAACACAGGGAAAGACCAGGCCCGTAATTGACAACAAGGTTCATGCTGAGGCTTTGAGGTCAATTGACTATACAATCGGGACCGTATTCTCATCATGCGGCTCCCAGTATTTTTAAACTGAAGGGGAGCGGGAGCGATTTCCGCCTAAGCGTGTCTGCACTGCTTGATGACAAAAGTAATCGCGAATTGACAAAATACTTCTTACCACACTATGGTTCGACGCTTTCTCTCCGAGTATGTACTGACGGGAGACGAGACAGATAAGGAAGTAGACCCGAACAGCCAAAAACACTACCTGAAAAATAAGTGCCAGCCCCTAATTTGTAGGGGCGAGCTCACACACACAAAGCAACCTAAGGTCTGTCCGAATATGACTGGCCGCCTACGCCCAGTCGGCAAGACGTGAGGGCATTTTTCGGACCAGTCACTCCCACGGCTGCTAATAGATGGCTGTATTTTATTCGCTATTCGTCTGAATTCCTATTAATCGATTCACAAGTCCCAGAGGCGTTTTCACAACACCCACTAGACACGCACGCCTACCGCGTGAGACGAGTTTCGAATGAATACAAGGGAATTGCCAAAAATTTAAGGTTGTTTCCGCTCGGAAATTCACATTTATTAGGATCATGCGCAGTTGAAAAGTAGAAAACGCAACTGGGCCAGACAAAAAAACGCCTAACGTGAACTTCATTAGTAAGATTTGCCCAGAAATCGCAAAATGTAGGCGAAAGTCCCGGAAATGCGGAAGAAGCACACCAGTGGCCGTATTCATGAAACTACGGAAGCCTCCCGGGAGGGGCCAATGTCCGCCAGTCCCATACATCGGCTGGCTCTAAAAACCCTCCCGGGAGGCTCCCGTAGGTTCATGAATACGGGCGCAGAACAACTCGCGGGAAAATTGAACTGTCATACCTGAGGGTAAGCAATGGGTATAGGAACCCAGTCGAAGTTGCAAAGTTGAGCGAGATTTGTACGGAAGGTTTTGATTTCCTGAAATGTATGAATTTTATAGATAATGAAATTGCATGCTGTCAAAACCAATGGTCAAGCAGAATTATGAAGATTGTCAAAGGTAGTGTTCACAATCGATTTCACTTCCAATATCTCCACGGTTTATGAAAGATGTGGTGCCCTATATAACAAGGCATGCTTTAAAAACACGCGAAAGCCGTATTTTTGTGCCAAAATAGGCCCTTTCTTGTTCACGTTGATTTTTGAGCGTGGAGGAATTCACCGCTAGACGGATGATGCCTATCAGTGCAATCAAGCGATCAGTTCACTTATCAGCACTTCCTTGACTTGAATATTCTTTTAATCCGAGTCTTCATTTGTTCACATCGAGGGGGTGGATTTGGAGCACCAAAACGCTTGTTTGCAGCCGTGATTTTGCCACTCCTGGCTCGTTTCCTACCGTTATTTCATCACTGGGAGCCTAGGATCCTTCTCGCCTATCATTGTACTGTGGGAAGTCAACGAGGATGATCATCGCGAACGCTGCCTTTAGAGTGTTTTTCATCACACTCCACAACAACCACATACCTAATGGAATTGCATGACGTCACAGAGCCTTGACAAACGCGAAACAGTACATGCAGTTGTCTGGCAACGAACCCCGCTCCCCCTTTTCCCTTTTCAGAAATTTGCCTCCGCGGCAAATTCCGTTGAGCTCTGTAGGGGAAGAGCTTAAAAACGTAGCGACGCCTGCCACTGGCGTTAGGAATCGCAAAGTGGGATTCTCAGACGTTTAGCAGTAACGCTGGCTGCATTCTTTTCAGTCACCGCCATTTTTGTCGCTGTCGCGCGCGTTCACGGCCTAGTCTGTGCATCAACCCTGCGCGGCAACGTAGGATGCCTGATAAGAGAGTGAGGACTGGAGCTTTCGGATGAGGAAGCGTCTATCAGTTTTTTCTCGAGACAATTAGATCAGGACAATGCAATGAGACACAATTTTACTTCTTTTCATACTTGATATATATTGGGTAAATGAGAGAGCTGAAAGATACACAGTTGTTAAAAAAATACAATGAATTGTAACGCACATTAATGCATGTGTTCAGCGAAGGTGGTGCTGTTATGTGCCCGTCCTTATGAGCTCGAAAGCATAGTGTCATGGCCCAATTCATAGGCACCCAGTATTTGTTGTAAAGAGGCTGCAGATTGATAGCGTCCAGTTGACGTTTCTCGTGCTCTTGTAGAAACCCTGAAAAAAAAACTTTGTGATCTATTGAAGAAAAAAAAATTCCTGCGAGCTTTTTAACCGAATCCGATAGGGTCTTTTGTGCAAATCGTCGGTGGATGTGCAAATCTTAAAGGCAGCATACACGCTCGCAAACGTGGTTGAGATAACTACGGAAACGAATTGAATGGTATGGCTCAGTACACAACGCCTACGCATTTTGAAGCGTAAAAAGTGACCCACAATGACGCTACACGAGTAGGATTTCGGCCCCGCTCCTGAATTTCTCCACCCCGTATTTGTGTCCTCCTCCAAAAAAAGGGTGCTGGTCCGTTTCCGCCCTGCGCGACGTTTGCGGGTGGTACAATAAGTATTACAATCAGTAAACCACGAACGCAGCCGACGGTGGAAATCGCCCAGCTCCCCTGCTTTTGAGGAGGATTGTTTTTCAATTGGTTATCCGTGTAGAAAGACTTGAAACCATTACTTGTGATAAACATTTTGTTGGTATTTTTATAGCATATGTTGGCCAAATAGCGACGTAGAGCGCTACCTAACTGAAAAACGGGAGTGATTCAACGTCGTAGATAAACAATCTCTCTCACAGTAATTTGTATACATCAAGGATTGCTCTCTGTTGATTGAGACAGTATATAATGAATTTATTAAAAAATCAGTCTCCGAGATTTTACCGGATATTTAAACCAATGACTTCTCTTTAACTTCCCATGACGAGTACAAGTCGAAGTTAAAAGAATTTCGCATTCAGTCAAGTGGTAAATACGCATGAACTAAGATTGACATTTCCAGAGGATGGATTTCAAAAAAAGTTCCAAGAGGAAAGGAGCGGGAAGACGATCCAGTGTTTTATGAAGAGTCTTTAACCTCTTTTTTTAGTCAAGTGGGGAAGTTATTGGGCGGCAGGTCACTGCATAACATAGTCCACACCCCAAAGAAAAAAGGGGTAGGTGCGGTTGCGTATTTTCACTGAAGATCAGTTCACGGTTTTTTTGCCGTCCGACGCCGGGCAATGCAATCCGACGTCGCGTGCGACGCGGACCAGGCCTGTGGTATAGCCATTAATAATATCGAAAACCGCATCATCAACGAAGAAATTTCGCACCGACGTCGAGCGCAGGGCGACGTCGGCCATCCGAATATCCGACGTCGCACTGCGGCACTCACCGACGTCGCATCCCCATTCTCTAGATCCCCCTTCACAGTTTGCCGGACGACGCCGTCTGCCACGGCATAAGATAGGGCTACGGCGTCGGTGCGGCCCGCATAGACGCCGCAGCCCAGGCTTGGTCCACAGTATATCTGGGGAGAATAAAGGGAGGACGGCAAGAGGTGGTGGGGAAAGGATGGAGCAGCGCACGGGCGTCATGCATGGTGGGGAATTCGCCCTGAATAGAGAGTGTTGTCAACGGGGAGCTAACGACGGACCACGGACTTTGCAGTAGACTGTGATTTATGCTCGTAAATTGGCGATATAAAGGTTTCAGAAATCACATACTCTTATGGTGAGAAGCTTGATTTTTGAGGAACGTGTCCGACCGGATGGAGAAGGGGTCGTTAGTGGGTAAAAAATTTACTTAGCATTACCGCTTTGAAAGAAACACAGGATTGATGACAGAACGCCACTGGCGCCACCATTAGTCGCGGCACAATTTCCTGTCCTTCGACCTCATTGTGGCATTCAACATGCGCCATCCTCTCTAACGCCATTTTCATACATTTGTTGCCGCGGATACTGCCCAATCCTTAAGCTACGGTTAAATCAGCGTTTTTGAATACTTAGAAAATGGGTGGAAGTTGATACCTAACTCCTCTGCACAGGATATACTCGCCACAATGCCCACATCGGCAATGTATTGCCGCGTTTCGCTGTACTGCTGCCACATTCGATAGGGAATCGATTGCCGATGTGGGCATTTCGCCCGCACTCTTATTTGCAAAGTTGCTTTTCGTCATCCTCCGGTTAATGTCCTAATGTTCCAAAACTCTTGCTTCATCGCAGGTCAAGAAGCGGCATTTTTCTGCTGCGGCAAAAGTGTCAAAAGTGGCGTAAGGTTTTCCAGGGCGCGTACCCCACCCGAAGTCCTTGTCCCCCATCTGGAGTCGTGCAAGCTCGGTGGCAAGGACTTTGCCTAGGCCGCACCGTGACGATGTGGGAGGTCTTGAAAGCGGCCCTAGTGTCTCGGTGGTTGGGTGCGATAATGCGTTTCTCCAGAAAGAAAAAGAGCTGGTCAAATCTCGCCAGCTCGAAATTAATTTTTGAACCGAGAACAAAAACATTCCCAAAATTCGAAAAATTTATTCGAAAATATTGATTTTCGAATATATTCGAAAATTTGAATTTTGGAAAATCAGATTTTCGATCATACTCGAAAATTCGAAAAATGTCATTTTCGAGTTTATTCGAAAAATTGAAATTTGGAAAATTCACTTTCCGAATATATTAAAAATTCGAAAACTTCTACCGTTTTGCTAAAGTATAGTTTTAAGTATACTACGGCCGTGGCTGGCTCGGTTCCAAGATGGTCATCAGTCAATGAAAGAAACAGCTATTAATTTCAGGTTGCTTATTGTTTTAATTATTCCTATGAATTTTGTGTATCGTTTTGACTTGTAGAACTCTGTCAAAGTTTCTATGGGTAATAATGTCGTGTATTTGTGGAGAGCTTACCGCTTCTCTAACATATCCAGTGCTTTCTCCCTCGAAATTAAAAATTCTGCAATTATAACAGATTCCGTAGATTATGGCAGAGGATCTACAGAGGCGCATACAAACATCCTAAGCGACGCGGAAAAGTCTGATATATTTCTTGTATTCCAAGGAAAAACACTGGAAACGTCGAAAAAGCAGTAGGTTACCTACAAATACACAATACTACTACACTGCGTTTCATAACTATAGGTCCACCCAAGAATTTCGAGTTTCCGGGCTCGCCGTACATTTTGGTGGTCTGTGGGCGTTCCCATCGGAATCTTCACCCTTTAAAACCCCGATAAAACTCCTCCTGCCCGTCCATGATTTTTTATTAGGTTTCCGTGAATGATAGACACAATTGTGACCGTTTCAAAACTATAGGTCCATCGAAGGAAAATTACCGTTTCTTTGCTAGTACAAATGAAACTGGAAAACAGGGGTTATATACGGACTCCCTTAACGTCGTGCTAGGTATGCATCGTGGAAATCGCCTGTCTCCGGTTGAACAATCTCAAACGGAAGCGCTCAACGCGGCTGGATGGTCAAGAACGATTGCGGAGCATCTTGAACGATCGCACAGTTGTATCAACAACTACCTACGGGATCCTGAGCGATATCGGAAGAAGAACCCTGGAGGGCGTCCGAGACTGCTCTCGGAGCATGATGAAAATAGAATCAGACGCCTTCTATCGAACTCAACGATGAGTCTCAACTGCTTGCGCAGCGAACTTTCGCTTTCGTCGAGCAAAAGTACGGTTTGGAGGGCAGTTTAGTCGCAAGAAAAACCTCAGTAGAGAATTAATGAAGCGTGTGCTAAGAGTGACGGAACGGCACAAGGCGACCCGCGTTCAGTTTGCTACCAAAAGCATCACAACGGATTGGTCAAATGTAAGGCGATTTTGCTCAAACGCTGCTCCGTGGCCCCAATCATTCCAAACGCTTCAGATGATCTGGAGCGACGAAAAAAGTTCAATCTGAACGGACCGGATGGTGGAAGAGGTAACTGGCGTGATCTACGGAAGCCACCGCGTGTCTCCTCTCGACGCAACTTTGGTGGTGGATCGCTCATGGTTTGGGTGCATTCTGTAGATCTGGTCACCTCGAGCTTGCATTCGTTTCGTGCCGTGTGGACTCCGAGGACTACCAGAAGGTTCCAGAGGATCGTCTTCTACCGTTTATCCGACGGCATAGTAGCCAGGCCTTCACTTTTATGCACGACAACGCTGCTATCCATCCTAGTCGGTCGACGTCAGCATGGCTTGCAAGGAGCAAAGTAGAGGCTCTCGGTTGGCCCGCGTGTTCGCCTGATCTCAACCCTATGGAGAACCTCTGGGCCATCATTGTGCACAAGATTTGAAGTGACGCTAATCAGTACGCAACAATCGACGAGCTGAAGGAGTCGATCGCCAACGCCTGGATATCAGTGCAACCCACCGTGATCAAAAGTCTGGTCCAGAGCATGCCGAAGCGATTTGTTGAAGTTCTTTTGAATCAAGGAGGACAGAAAAGTTACTAGATTGTTGATTTTTGTTGTTTGTCGCAATAAAACTTTGATTTCTTTTAGTGGACCTATAGTTTCGAAACGGGTGTTTTTCAATCTTCGAGCTCTTAAAAATCCTACCAAATCTGAATTCGCGTCTACGGTTCTTCACAGAGGTTTTCGAGGGCGCTGATTTAGTAGGTGACCACTGCAGAACACTTGAGTTAGAGCGAAACACAAAAAACGGAGTTCATGGGTGGACCTATAGATATGAAACGCAGTATATATGTAAAAAGTAAGGTGGAGTTATACAAGCTCAAATAATCGAAAGAAATGTATAAAGCAACAACACACGTGAAATTAACGGCTGTTTCCTCCACTGACCATCTTGGACCCGAGCCAGTCACAGCTACAGTATACGAGTGAAAACAAGCAACCACATCCGCGCCCTTTCCGGTTAGGATGGACTACTCATAACGTCGATAACGAGATTCGGACATGATCGACCGCTCTGACGAATCAGGATTTGGGACGGTGGTGGGCCATCGCACGGTCACCTACTTTCCTCTTCACCCGTCCTTGAAGGCAGTGTTCACGATAAAAAATGTGTTTCAGTTTCCTCTAGAAATGGGTAGTGGAGGGGCACACTGTAACGTTGACGTTGAAAGCACGCATGAAAACGCGCCAGGAAGAGCTCCAGAAGAGCCCAGCTTTGCCACTTCGAGCGCAAGGCAAACCCCAAAAGCGCAACACACGCCCACCGACGTGAACAAATGAATGCCCGAGATCGTGAGATGAGCGATCATTTCCAATCATTAGCCCCGTTCTTCCCTTCATTATCAACTTCTCTCTTTACTCAGGCCTGCTCGCATACATTGGCTGCAGAAGACGGAAGTTACAAGCCTCGGACAACTCGTCCACCATTTTTTCTTAGCTCAATTTTTGAGGGACCATAACTCTGTTCCCAGAAGGTCTTGTATGATTTCAGAGGCATCATTGGAATCAGCATGGGGCCGTTTTCAAGACTGGCGGGGAAACAGAAAAACGATTTCTATCGTGAACATTGCCTTTAAAGACATCGTACGCGCACAAAATCTCTAGTGAACGAAAATGTCGAAGGGGCCCATGCAAAACGTTCATTTATAAAGAAAAGTCAATCGGAACACATTGTAAATACGAATTTGAATTTCGCGCCAAAATCCTTTTTGAAATTTTTCTGCTTTAAGAGGCGTCCTCACTGTTTTCGTAGTTTTGCTGCATGTGGAGTTCGTGCCGTAACTATTTTTCACGTTGTCTCAAAGTCGCACCAACATTTTAGGAAAAAGTGCTAGATGACTGGTGAGATTTGGTGGCGGATCTTCATCTTTGACGCCTTCCAACCTCATTGCCTCACGTTTTTGACGCGCCAAAATTTACCAGTGTGGTCTACCGGGCTCAATCATTAAATTGAGCCTGAAAAATTAAAATTGATTTCCAGCGCGAACGATGCCATTAAATATAGGGAAAGAGCTGTAGCACTGGCCTATTTTTTCCAATATTTCAATAATATCATCTCTGCCTAAGAATCATGCTTTCGTTTTAGCAACCAATCTTGAAATTGACAGCTATCGTGAGCACTGCCTCCCAACAAATTGGAAGCATAAGTCGGAACGGTTATGACAAATCAAACAACACTCACCAGCCGTCACCAAGGATTCCAGGTTTGGAAATCGTCTTCTAACACGCATGGAAATATCTCGAAATGTGAGCACCTAGAATCAATCGACTATGAGGACGAGCTGAATTTACATAAATACATTGTGTGCATACTTACCTGTGCCAGTACTAGATACCTGATTATGGTTCGACGGGTAAGTCTCAGCTCTTTAGAATCTCCTCTGAAAAGCGTGGATACCGTCAGAGCAACACTGAAAGACAATAACGTTATCGCTTCTATTGGAGAACTAGCAAGCCTTTCTTTTATGACTTGAGGTCATATATGTATCCGCAGCGCATCAGAGCGGCAGTCCGTGGATGAAGTTCGAATGATGGCTAGATTGGCAATAGACACCTCTCGGAGAAAATTCTCTCCCTTTTTTGAGAAGGCGTATTTGTGGACGGAACAGTGTCTGCCCAACATTTTCCCCTCTGTTGATGGGATGACTCCTTTGTCTTTTCCCTGCTATCGCATGCATGCTGTAAATGTGTAAGTCATAAATTTTAATTAGTCCGACCGTTGCGCACAATGACAATCGTACCAAACGTGACATATCAAGTTTATGATTACTAGGGATAACTGAGTGAATTTCACTCAGATTACTTAAATTGCGCGGATTTCGGTGTCTGGGAATAGCAACCCTGGTTCCCTAAAGTGGATCGCTTCTTGACATGAATCCTAAACCTCTACGAGGTCTGCGGCAGTTGAACCCCTCGGAAGCATCTTATTATTATTTGACCAGGAGGGCAATGTGATCTGCGGTCCGCCATTTTCTCAGCCCCATCACGCACTTGTGGGTTTGGACTTCAGAGCACTGACCGCAATATAGGAGAGGCAAAGTCCAACATGTGCTGGCAGCACATGCTGCTTTAGCTGGAAAACGAGGAGTTGAAGTCGATGTAGTCAGTGGGGCGCAACTCCTATTGTGATGAGGTGCGACCCCACGAGTGCATGAGTATGGGTAGTCATGATCAGAGTGATGACAAGACACTACTTTTCTATCCATCCCATATTGTTGAAAATCTGCCTCCATCGATCCACAATGATAGTGACAAAGAATCCGAGCATAAACGTCAATGGAATGTAGTCCAGCTTCTTATCGCAATGAGCAGCGATCTTTTCGAACACTCTGAAAAGAAATTAGATTAGACATTCAAGTTTAAAGCTGAAGCCAGCGAATACTGCAAAAGGGGAAAATCGCGTCAAAGTGTGATCATTTTTCAGCAAAGCTGTTAGGACCGAAACGGCCAAAGTCTTCGAAATTACTATTTTTTGCCTTTTTTTCTTGTCAGGACAGTTGAATCAAGGGAAAAGAGTGGTGTTCAAACTTTGGAAGAAAACCGTTACAGAATGTCCACTGTTGAGAATGGAGGTATAACATTCTCGCCTGTAGCAGTATGTGCGCGAGCAGCTTCAAGAAAACGTAGACAATGATGAATAACGGAGCAGGGACGGAGCAGAAGGTGACACTCTAAAGGTAAGGCTCGAAAGCCCGGACTGGAATGTGGAATATCAGTCTGCCCTGTACATCGCTCCGCCCCCACTACCTCGTGTAACAGTTCCAAAAAATACCCCTTTTGTTCATCGTCGAGTGCAAATCTATAAACGCAGAATACGACGTAGTACAGGAATATCCATAGAAGAAGCTCAGAGATCACAGATTTCCAAATGGAGCCTCGCCATCGGAACAACAGACGAATAAACGAGAATGCGGTTACAGATGATACGGCCAAATTGTAGGAGACCGTCATTTTAGTGGAGCTCACCTGTAATAATACTTCTGGCATATTGCAGACATGGAGATGTGCGGTGAGTGTGAGTGGGGTGACGATGGGCAAGGTTCCGGCCTTCCTTACCTCACCCATAGTATGAGTACAGAACTGAGGAGAAATGTTGTTTTCGTAAAGACGGCTTTCAATGAAGGATCATAGAAATAGTTATATTTCCTTCTTTAAAAATAACGTTCAAAAAATTTAAATACTTGAGTATTTGAAAATTCATTTTTCGATTCATTCGAGAACACCAATTTCGATTTTTTCGAATACTCGATACAGTCGGCTAAATATGTAGATTATTCGTTTTTCAAAGCACGCGACTCATTCGGGGAATTTAGTCATTGACTCTCTCGAATACTCGATCCATTCGGGGAGTTGCATCACCACTCCATTTAGGCGATCAGGAAGTTGAAATACTCACTTTCCAAATATTTGTTCAACTTAAGGTCTACACATTCGAATAATCAGCGACCAAAACTAGTTTGATAGCGCTCAAGAAATATGTGCTCGAAAAGCTTTCGAAAATTCAAATACAAATTCGTACATTAGGAACAACCCATTCATTTGAATTTAATAGAAGTTCGGTGTTTGACTGTATTCAAAGAAATAAAGAAGACCTTAATAGAATATACTGACTCATTTGGTTGGGAACTTTGAAAATATGTACCTAGTTCGAATCCATTCGGAACTTCAAAAATACGACATTTGATCTACTCATTTTCAGAAAGACCAGCGTTGAATGCCGATGTGTTGTTTTAATCCTCTTTTCATGACTGGGATATTAAGGGATTCAATTGGAGCGGTCACTGATGTTCAGACTCTCGGTTCAAACAGCGTATCTTGTAGATGAGAAAGAGAATTCGGGCTTCCCCGCCTCTCTTTGTCCCTAGCACGTCGGCTAGGTACAGTCGGCTTGTATCATAGTGATACTTTGAGTTCCCTGTTGTTCGTTGGCGCATATTCGATGCGAATGTGTTATAAAATACGAGCACCGAATGTGCGCCAACACACAACAAAGGGCGCGAGGTATCAGTAGGATCCGTGCACATTGTACGAGCTGTACCACGGAACTCAAGGAGGCCAACGTTCCCCTTAGGAACATTATTCTCACCAAGGTCCACAACAAGGAGACTTTTCTCACGGTGGGTTAGAGGTATGTTTTCCCAGCGTTAGGGATCCATAAGCATATAGACTCTGTTTCATTCCAAGTGAACTCATGTTTTCGGTTATCACAGCGCGTAGCGGTGGCTTTTTCGTCTAAACCTCCTCATCACTAGTTAAATTTCACCGAGGCCCACCGCTCCGCTGCTGTTGTTAATCGAAATCTACAAGACACTACGGCCAGACCAGAGCTTACATATGCTCCGGTTTGGTTACTCTCCATAAATTGCATGATATTTTCGCAGCAAATCCACTTTTAGCCCATGGCTTGCGTTCGTGAATCTCTGCCCAGAAGACGATTTGCGGTCACCTTTTGGGACCGCCCTTAAACTGCTCGTTCAATGGAAGGAAGCGCCTTATACACCGATCTCGTCGTCGTAGAAAGTGGTGCTGTCGAGTTCACCTGCATCAGGAGAATCAATCGAAGGTTCTGGGTCGAATCAAAGAGATAAACTACACCTTAGGCCCCCTTCATGGTTGGCCGATCGATCCGGTCGACAAGCATCTACTGTGCCTTGGGCCTAATCCCGGTCAGCGATTGCGTCTCGACACTCTTTGCGGCCCCACGCGCCCGAGTCAGTCGAGTTTCAGCGCCAGAGCCAACTCGAAATGGCTTTTTCGATACAGCTTTCTCTAATTTTGTTAAGTTTCAAGTTTCTAAAACCCACCTAGAGTCAACAGATCGGCGGCTGCGGCGCGGGAAACTCTTTCGACTCGAAAGCGCGCAGCCGCAAAGCGTGTCGAGACGCGATTGCGGAACGGGAATTCGGCCCAGAGAAGCACAGCACATCATGCAACTCGCGTCGTAAAACCATCCACCACTCTGTGATAGGACTGATCAATACGACTAAGCCGTTCGTGGCCGTCCCAGTCAATATGCATGTAATAAATTGCTCTCTCACCCCTCCCCCCTTCACCTGAAGCCGCCTAATCCGCCTGATACAGCCGTGGCCGTCCCAGTCGATACTGATGCAATGCATTGCTGACTGGAGTGTAGGAAATCCCCCGTAGTGGACGGACTGAGCCGGCAGCAGTGCGCTCAAGCGTGCCTGCCTAATGCACTGGCATACAGCCGACCACTAGAGACGGTGCACCAGAAACGGCGTAGGATTACTAGGAGACGGCCTTTCAACGACGGCCGCAGAATTACAGTCCGGTCTCTTCTCCGTCGACCATGACGTGGGCATTAGGAAGTCAGTACACTGGCCCAGCAGCACGTTCCTGCAAGTGTGCTTACCAATCGCTTTGTACCAGAGTCCACGCGCTGTTGTTCTGGAGTGCAATCCACCACTGATTGTGTCAAATATTAGTGGCGCTTCATCGTTCTATCAATCTTAGACCTCTTGCTGCTTATCGTTGTATTTGTGACATTTGTATGTTGCGAAACGACTGGATTGTCTTAGCAGTAAGGAGCCAAATAGCGTTGCCTTCACGTACGAAACTGTAGAAAATAGGAGAGAAAGAGAGAAAGAGGCTTGCAAGTAAGTGTGTCTTCGGACAATAGCTCCCACTATAGATTGTCCTTGATGAATAATGCTCTGGAAGGAAAGATGGACATTTTTTAGGAAGAGAATAATTCGTGCACGTCCCAGAAGCGAGGTCGATAAGGCGGTGCGGTGAGAATGTGTCCGTGAATCACCATCAACCGTTCGCACATTTTAATTTGGTGAAAAATCACCAGCAATAAAAAGAGGGAATAGCCCGTTGGAGAGAAAAAGTGTGCGAAAAGTCGAAGTCGAAAGCTGAAAAGTGAGTCGTAATATGCATGTGTGTTACTCAGTGTGTTACTAAAGTACTAACAACAGATCTATAGTATGGAGTAGGCAGGCGGAAAGGAGGAGGTGAGGGCAACAGAAGGTGGAAACTGGCAATTGGGAAACCAAGGTTCCAGTGATGGATTGTGGATGGAAACACCGCAACGTTCATGGGAATGGTTTCGGCGTCAGGAGAATCAGGAAAAAGGGATCGGAAGGATTGATCAAAAATTACGTAGAAAACTGTCGCCAGTCCAATCAGAAACAACTTTTTACTCGGAAACTTTCGCCGAACACCAAAAATCATTATATAATCAGTCTGTCGAATCGAAACAATAGTTCAGATGACAGAAATGACTCTGAAGTTTTGAGAAAAACCTTTCATGTATAATCTGCCTCTCCGTTAGCCGCACTCACAGCGGCGACATCAAGCTATCATAGAAGCGTAGGTTTTGTTTGAGAAAAAACCGGAAGTGATGGAAAGGGGGAAACATACGCCTTGTATATTTTAGCGAAAGCTATATCAGAGAATCCGAAAGGCTTGCTCTTTGATAGCCGGACGATCGCTGCTGTTCAACATTCGTTATTGAAATCACTGCCTTATAGCGAAAACAGTAGATCATAGCAAAAACTACTGTCGCCGCTGGTAATAATACTTCAAACGCAGGAAATTTGCGTGAGGGCACCTTCTGCCATCAAAGTGATGCACGAGGTTTTCAGACAGAAAAGATGCTGGTGTTTATGGGTCTGTCATAACTCATCGAACGAATAAAGTACGAAAAATGGAACCAAACCTGGATACTGGTTCATCTAATTGATTGCAATGTTTAGTTTTTTTCCCCATACTGGGCTTACCCGTTTGTTATGTATTTGTTTTGTGCCTTATTGTGCAGGAGTCTAGCGGCATATGAATAAATAAATGAGTTAAATGGATAAATATGTAGCCAAAATTGAAATGTTTGGATAGTGGTCTATTTTCTACTGAATTTGCTCACAAGGTAAATCATTTCAACGTGATCCGAAAAGAGCGAAAAGAAGCAAAATGATGCACATGTTAGTAATAGTAAAAACTGTGACTGCCACTAGTCCAAAGCTGGATCCCAGATAGCTATAAGCTCCAGACCGTTGACAAGCCCCAAAATTTATTCCCTGAAGTTTTGTCTAGGGGGGTACTCGTGGGTGCTAAACGCGAATCCGAAATTCGTTTTCAAATTTTTGAACAATAACTCTAAGAAAATTTGCCGCTTAGTGCCGTGGGGAGAAAGTACTCGCGACCATCGACTGTGCCGCGATATTTCCAGCGATAGTACCGCAGCGGCTACGTGATCAGACTGATCTCTGTTGCCGAGTCTTGAGCCTCGACATCAACGCGATAGCGTACCGCACGCTGGCTCCACGTTAGAAATCCTGGCGCCGGCTCCCGCGAAGATTTGCGGCAGCGAACCAGTGAAGTACGATGTACTGTCCTTTGTGGTGGAACGAAACTGTCGCCGGTTCAATTACCCAGGGTTAGAAGTACATTCCGTATCTTCCTTGGGCGCAAAAACAGCGGTCACCTCTGTCTATACCGTACAGAGAACGTGTAACAACCGCAGGTGCGTATTTTTGTTCTTAGTCCCCCTAGATGTATTGTGTAATTCTCAAATAACTTTTATATGAGATAATCTACCGGAAGCCACGGCGGCACTACCGCGGAGCCCGCGGTGGCACTATCGTGGGAGCCGCGGCGGCACTGCGCGCTACGTCACTGCTACGGTCTCCGCGGTAGTGCCGCAGCGGCTCCGCAACAGTGCCGGTTCGGTGCCTGTAGGGGCGTCGAAGCGGAAACTATCGCGGAGACCGCAGTGGCAATTTTTCTCAGAAGAACGGCAGACTACTTAGCTATAGTAATGTCAGTTTTAACAAATTGGAGCCGTCCGATAAACCAAAAAAGCCTTTATCCCGTATTCAGCACTCCCAAAGACCCTCTCCCTTCCCGCCGCAAAACGATGTTGGAAAGAAGAAAAAATTTTATCATAGGGTTTTTGAACTTTCCAAGGGGTCTCAATCAATATTTGGTGAAAGGACAATTAACACACAGTTATTCTGAACTAATGGAATGGATATCTTCGCATAGGTACAGTCCACGGCAGCAGAAAAGCCTGTGGTGCGGTTGCGTTTTTCCACTTGAGCATACTGCTGCCATGGCTTTAACTCGGTTTCACTCTGAGAGTTTTGGCCGAGAAACAGCCGAAGGTAAACAGCGCTATTCCCTGGTTATTTCTCGGCCATTACCCGGGAAGCAGGGGTTTCGTGGCTAATTTTCGAGTATTTCTCGGCCAAAACTCTTAGTATAAATCTGCTGACGTCCCGCCGTAATCGGGGCGACCTTGTAATTTTTTCTGCAACACACCTAGATCCCTTATCATGCTCCGCCAACGCGTAGCTATATGCCTCACACGGAAACCAGAGATTGCCCAGGGTTTCGGAGGCATCTAGTCTGATTTCGACAACGAAAAATTTACGTGCAAGTTATTAGCCTCAGTTGGTAGAAATTTTAGCTACAGCACCTCGCATTATTCTACGCTTATTCTCGTAGCAGCACGCTCGGGTCGATCGACCCACGGGTCTTCATCCGTACTAGAAAGGCGATCCTTGCTGCGATTGGGCGCATCGCCACTTTTTCTTCCCTTGCATGGCCTGCAGCCTCCCAGCGGCCAAAATTCATCCCTTTAGCAGGGTATCTCCAGAGAGCGACACGCGGTCACCCTCCACGACCACCCACAGATTGTCAGAGATTATCATTGGGTTGCTCTGGGGCCAACACTGTTCGAACCCGCATTCCTGCGTTCCGTGTAGCCAACGCGGATTTGGGATTGCCACATTTTCAACACAGGCTGTCACTACAATCCGTAGGTTCCCCGCTACAAAATTGGAGCGAGAATATACAGGGGTTAGCGTCAGAGAGATCAATGTTTCAGAATTTAGCCTTCGTTTTTTACGCGCAAGAAATACGCGCAGAATTTGCACCCTGGCAGTAGCCTCGACACAAGAATATGCGGGTTTTAGCTTATCAGAGCCAGAGGCCATGTAAATTCTTGCTACCATGGAATGGGGCGGCGTTACGGACCGCGCCACTCGGAGGCATTGGGGCTGAGAGATCAGGTGAAAGCGCGCGGCCTGATGATTGAGAGCCGTATTGATAGATCGCAATCTATCAACACGGCTCTCCATCATCAGACCGCGCCATGCTGCGGTGGCACTCTGCTCAGCCTCCCCTTGGGGCTGGCGAGCAGGTGCCATCGCGGCGCCGGCGCGGCCTGATGATTGAGAGCCGTATTGATGGTCGCGGCAATCTATCAACACGATATCATCTCCGAACCGCGCCGCGCCTGTGGCTGCTCTGCTCAACCGCGTTGGCAGAGTGGCTACACGCAGAATAAACAAGAAAAAACAATGGAAAGCTACAGAAAAATGGAAATTAAACGAAAAATTCTTTTTGTCTTGTTATTCCTGCATGTATTTGCCGATGGTAAAGAGTTTAGGTGTATTGATAATGTGCAAGTGTTGGGGAAAACTTATATACCCGAATCGAATATAACGGATATCCGAATCATTTTGAAACGAAGATCGCGGATGTCCGATTCATCCGAAATGAATTCAAAATAAAAGCATTGCTACTCCGGTACTAGCAGTTTAGCGCACTGTTAAACACAGGGCATGGTGCGGTTGCGGTCACACACTAAAACTACGGTGGAAGACGCTCTAATTTCATTATCGATCGACAGCACAGCCGATTTTCTCTTTCAGTAAGTTATGGGTTTTCTCTTGTTTGTTTGGGGCATTAATTTTGTTTCCTAACTGTTTAAATATTGCGAATAGGGGCTATTCTTAGTGCGTGAGAGGAAATAGCCGTTTGTTCTGGGCTTCGAAGTGTTTTTTTCAAAATTGTGTTTTGAAATCAGAAAAAGGCAGAAATTCTCTCTCGCACACCAAGAAAAGCCCCTCATTGGCCTGTGATCTAATAAGAGTCAGAACCAGAAGTAATGCCGAAATAAACAGAGAAAAAACGCAACTCAAGCACCAAAAATCTGGTGCTGTCGATCGATAATAGAAATCAGGCGTCTTCCACCGTAGTTTTAGTGTGTGACCGCAACCGCACCATGTCCTTCTAACATTGCGGTAATCTGTACTTGCTAGCGCTCGGAATCTATCTGAAAGCTTTCGAATATCCATAACCATGGTTTTTTAAATGATTCGGAAATCCGTTTTTCGATTAGGGTTCAATGTATAAAAACTTACCATTCTCAACGTCTACCGTGTTTTTTCTTCAAAGTTCAGATAAAAGTTACAAATTTGCTGTTGATTATAGAGGGACCTCCGCTACTTGGGACGGACCAGCAATGCTACAGTATGCTTAGTGGAAATACTTACAGTATCACCGCCTTTTTCAGTTGCCGTGGACTGTACTTCACTTCGTTTTTTTAAACTCTACGCAAAAATGGTTTCCTTGTCACTGTTTTGGCTCACTAAAGGCAATGGTCGCGATCAAATAAGCTGGTCTTCTTTTTTCTCTCTCTCTGAACTCTTACTTCGGGTTCGCCAGTGTAATAGAGCCATAAGGAAAAAATCGCGAAAAAAACCGCTGTTTTGAGGTCAAACTTGAGGCCTGGAACTTTCTTGTCTTCTTGATGGTGGACGAGAGCATACTCTGATGTCATCGGCATCGATGATCTCTCTAATATAAAGAGCATCAGCTGGGTTGAAATTGAATTTGAACCAATGGACATTGTCTCACTCTAGTCAAAAACATTGGAAGAAATGCTTACTTTCATTGTTCAACGGTTTTTATTTGGTGAAATTGCGTTTATTCCTTCCTCTGAATGTCGATGATTTTTGCAACTGCTCTGCATGAGACTGCAAACTTTTTTGGGCGGCGCTGTGCACGTGTGCACGAACTGACATCTTTGGGCCCTAGAAGCTCTGAATTTTTGCCCGTTTTTCACCGTGCTAAATTAATAGTTGTTCAACTGTCTTCTGATCTAAAGGTGATTTTTGTAATGTTTTCAATAACGTTTTTCATCCGCGACCACTGCCTTTTTAATGATGATTCCCAAACAGCTCTAACGGAATGCAACCTTACTTGAATGAAGAACTGGCTTCCTTTATAAAGTGTTTTCTACGAAACGGACCATCAAAAGCCGAATTTCTCCTTCACAACAGCGTCATCGTGATAACGTGAAATCGCCATTACTTGAAGGCAAAGCACCAGCCTGAGCAGAGTAGTCGGATAGAATTGACAACCCGTCTTCCTTGTTTCTGGAACGCCTTTCTGTAACTTTTGCTGATACTTGCTGCAACGAAAGTCATGGCTACGTAAACCCTCCGCAAAGAAAAACTCAGCAGCCATTCCACACAAACGAAATCTGCTCTCGAATTAGGATAGAGTGTTCTTTAGTACGCCGAAGAACCTCGTTTCGCTCGGTTAAGGACTAAACAGGAACAAAAGAATTCGCAAGTCAAAAATATCCATATTGCAACGTTAGGAAAACTTTATAGCCCGAAAACTTCACGCGATATTTAAAACCGCCAATCGCCAACTCGTAAATGAGGTGATCTTCATCAGCTTTCGGCAATTTTTTCGGCATAAGAAGGACTCTAGAACGACGACGTCTTCTTCGGGAGAAATCACTCTCAAGCAACCTTTGACTTTGTCTTTGAGAGCGTCGGCAACGATTTATAATAAATAAATAAATAAATAAATAAATAAATAAATACATAAATAAATAAATAAAAATAAATAAAATAAATAAATAAATAAATAAATAAATAAATAAATAAATAAATAAATAAATATATAAATAAATAAATAGATAAACTCTCTAGAAACTCTCTGTAGTTGCATTCTTGAGCAGTAGACCGAGAATTCTCAGCTTTATTCGGATAACGTTTCGGCAATCACGCCTTCTTTAGAGCCTGAAGCCACAGATACATAAGGAAACTAGTCGTCCAAGCACCATTTCAAAATAAAAGGACTTTATTTCACAGAAAACTGACAAAAGCGACACCGTATGACGAATTTGAAAAAGCTAACCTTTAGTGTGCAGACTGAAGCCCTGCCAGACACCCCTCAGATTTTCTTCAGATGGCGGGTGAACGAGTGGGACCATATCGGACCACTCCACCTCGTTAGCCTTCAGGAAGGCTGATCAAGCTTATTCGTAGCAAATCAAAACCCACAAAGGGTCAACAAAAAGGGGCTAGTTCTTGAGTGTTAATCGCCACACATTCGTCCTTCTTTCTCTGCTGATCTAGAAACTGCTCCATCAGTTCTTTTCGTAAAGAAATTGTAGGATTCACGTGCTTGCAAGGAGTATGCATGATGTGGTTCCGCTGTGGAATCGTTTTTTGTAAATTATGATCGTTTATAACTTTTTGATGATGTCATAGTCACACCTGCTATCGTCTCCTGAAACGATTCAATTTACAGAGCTATAAATATGAAATTCACATTGTTCCTACGCGTGCTGGTGCGCAAAGCGGAGGTTAGAGAGAGACAGTGAGAGAGCGCAGTGCGAACGGAAGTTTAGGCATCGAGCGCGGCGCTCGCGCTGCCTCGAATGATGTGAATTACGACGCGTTTTATAGAGGGTATAAAGTGTTTTTCGCACGTTCTAACCAAGGAAAAAATGAAGATAAAACACGCGATACTGAATTCCCGAAATCTGAAGCCATTACAAAGATATGTTAATATCTATTCATCCTGAATCCAAACAAAGACGACACAAATCTCAGAACTCGATTGAATGTTGTTTTACACCGTTTGAAATAGCTTTGTACATAAGGACTCTGAAAACTTCCATGATCAGGTTTTCTTCACACCCTCTGGAAGTCATTCAGGAATTCTTCGTGTGCGGAAATATTGTTCAGAAAGGTTCGAAGCGATCGGAGCGGAAAAATCGGCAGTGTTTCCCGGTGAGAAATGCTACTGTCACGTGCTTAACGCTGTGGCACTTTGGCGAACCAAATTATTTTTCTGAAAGTTGGTTATATTACTCTCTTGAAGGCAATCCTACGGTTTCAGAAGTAGAATCCAATAGATTTGTATACTCAGTTTTTGTTAAGTCCGCAGTGGACGCTAACATTCAAGGTTTTAGAATGCCACTTGTTCTCGCCATGAAGTGACTCAAATTCTAAAGGTCTTCCATTGGCAATGATAAGCTTTGATACACAAGAGGATGAGTAAAAAGAAAAAGAGAAGGTGAACGTGGGTGGAAATAGGAGTTATCGACTGAACTTGCTAGTCGAATTCCTGAGTTGCCATATGTACTATACGCAATAAATAAAACTGAATCAACACTCAAACGTATATAATAGCTGATGCTCTGCAAGAGAAGGAAAGATGTGGCAATTTCTGGGTCTAGAAATAGAAAACTGTTTGTGAGAACTAAAAACTAACCTCAAGCAAACAGAAGAACTGTTAGCATGTAGGGTTGATCTTTTGTATCCCTCTTCTCGCAGCAGAAGGCTGAAAATATTTTCATTCTGCTATAACCACTGGTCAATAACAACTCTTGCTCATTCAAATAATAGAAATAGGTTGGACTCTTACCCGTGGAGGTATGTAGGAAGTTCAAGCATTGAAGGCAGGTCAGTTTTGAATAGAAATTCTGAGCACATGAAAAACTGGAAAACTGGCAAGAACAACACAATTTTTTGAACTAAAAATCAGATTCATGCAAAAATATGCGCGCAAAGAGCCAGTCATTATCATGGAAGAATCCTAAGTACTTGTTATATATCAGAGATCAGACGTATTTTGCCGAACTCTCTTTGAAAAGATATCATCTCCATTTCTCCTCAGAGTAGAAACAAGGAGTTCTCCTATTGTTATTCTTCCCTCTCTGAAGATGATCCAATACATTCTGACTGCCATTCAGAGATGTTTGCACTTTTAAAGGGTTGTGTTCTTATTTCCAAGCACAGAGGGTTAACAAGTTTGGTTGGCATCGGGCAGATACATAACCCGACCAGCAGCACCTCTTCTCACTACCCTACTAATGAAGTACAGTTGAGAAACTTTGTATGTTTTACCGTCAAACTATGGTCAGAGCTACGTTAGCGAATCACCCGAATGCATAAGCTGAGTGGTATGTAATACGTACTATTGCCGTATGTACGTCTGTCCGCTGAGGGAAACAAAGAAATGCTCCATAATTTTGATTAATTATGTTTTCCATCAACCCAAAGGCACAGTTCAATCTCCCAGAACCGTTTTCTCTGTTTACTTAAGCTAATATTGAAGACGGTCCCACTCGGATGCCTCTGGAATCGAGACCTTATCTCCCTTTGGGGAACAGGAGTTACGGCCCCTAAAAAATTGTCTTAAATTGAGCGGCGAAAGCATGATGGAACAGTTGTCCGGAGACCTGTAACTTTCGTTATTCGTAGCCGATTTATACTGAGCCGTATGGGAGGGAAGAGAGAGACTGATAATATGATAGGGAGAACGGAGCTTGTGATCAAAAACCATCGCTTATCTCGTCAATGTTAAAAGGCATCGTCCGCGCTGAAAACCATTTTTCATTTTTTCTATGCTCAATTTCATGAATGAGCGCGGTGGGACTACGTTGGTGAAGTTTTGCGCGTCAAAAATCATGTGGTTTAGAAGTTGGAGCGGTTCGGAAATGACGATCCGCCACCAATTCCTCACCAACCATCTAGCACACAAGGAACAGTAGCGCCATCACAGGTGCCAGACGATTCAACACTTGGAAATTTTTTTAATTCCGGGGGAAATTCTAACATCCAAACTTGCCCAATGGATGCTTCTTTTTTAGAATAAGTTCCGGTGAACGGGAGGCAAGAGAAATTCACCCACTTAATAAGCTTGACTTGAACGCTAACGTCGGACAGGGAACGAGATTCACACTGCGTAAAATAACGCGTCTGGGCATGTAAATGGAATTTTACCATGAAAGCTATAGATCATTCTCAAGCAGTAAAAAGTTCTTCTTTGTAATTTGTCTGAACCTTCGTATTCCTTTTGATCCATTACACAGTGAACCCCCCCCCCCCTTCATGGGCTCAGTATGCATCGCAGAGATGGAATTTCCTACGATATGTCACTAATCGTGGTTTTTCGATAAATTTATTGGTACTGTTCCACTTTTTTGAGACTAAAAAAGGCTCAAAACCGTTTTGGCCTAAATTTTATGGTTATTCGCTGGTCCTGAACACGAGCCTGTTTCTTGTTCAGCACCTCAACTAACCCTCGTATACGAAGTTTGGGCGGAAATTTTGCTCGACCTCTGGAAAAGGGAAACACAGAAACATTTTTCTCGAAATCAGTTTGAATAGCTTTTATATTTTTTACAGAATATCAGTCCAATACAGCTATTTGAACACGTTCCGGGTTCCATCTTTCAGGATTATTTTACGCAGTGAGAATTTCTGTTCCCTGTCCGACGTTATAGTGTTCGAGCCTCTTTCAGATTTCGATCGCCGAGCGACGCGATAGGATGGTAAACATGAGCATTGATCGAGATCGCGTCGTACGTCGATCTGTATTCACTACCACATGTCATCCTCGCGGCGATCAGCGATCGCACTCTGAAAGCAAGGTCTAAGTTTGAGGGCAAAAAACACATCCGACGTTTGCGAAAAACTTCCAACGTATTGCACCATTACCAGTATTATCAATAAACCGAGAATTGACGGAGGGGTGGAAAGCAAATAATTCGAGACGTTTTGAAACGAGTTTTTTTTTTTGCCAAAGTTGGTGGTTTTGTGGAGCCTTTCCATTCATATTTTGTATGTCAGGAAATCGCCTCCGCAACAACATAAAAAATGAGATACGGTTTTTTGCGCGTACGATGCCTTTGAAGGCAGTGGTCGCGATCAAACATGCTTGTCTTCGGTTCCTTTCTGAACCCTTTTTTGGGTTCAGAATAGTACGACCTATAAAAAAATCGCGAAAAAACCGCGGGGAAAAATTCCGGGCCAAATTAGAAGCCTGAACTTTCTTGTCTTTTGATGGTGGACGAGCCCACTCCACATCATTGGCATCGATGATCTCTAATATCAAGAACAACAGCTGGCTTGAAATTGAATCTCAATCAATTAACATTACTCATCTAGTCAAAAACATTGACTGGAGAGCTTTCTTTCGTTGCTCAACTATTTTTATTAGGTAAATTTGCATTTATTTCTTCCTCCGAACGTGTATGATTTTTGACTGCCCGGCATGAGACTGCAATCTCTTTTGACGACGCTGTACACGTGTGCACGAACTGGCATCTTTGGGCCTTAAAAGCTCTAATTTTAGCTTTTTCTTCACCGCTCTACCATCCTAGTTTTCCAGCTGTTTTCAATCTGAGCCGATTTTTGTAGTTTTTTTTCGATGACGTTTTTCATCGTGACCACTGCCTTTAAGCTCGAAAGGCGGACTTGGGGGGCGTGCCAAAGTGGTTTCTTGCTGTGTGTGAGCCAGGATGGCTTCTTCCTTTACCCCCGTTTTCGAAAAATTGTGGGTTCGCACTTGGCAGTATACTCAGTATCTGAAACACTCCTTTACGGATATCCGAGATTCAGATAATCCTATATCCGAAAATTCGAAAAAGGCATTGTCTGAATCGAAACATTATCCAAAGGGTCGAAAACTTGGATAAAATTCGGATAAGATCGGATAAAATTCGGGTGATATTCCGGATAAAATCGGATAATTTTCGAATAAAACCGGATAATTTTTGGATAAAATCGGATAAATTCGGTTGAAATAATATTCATATATGAAGATTGAAGCTTTTGTGTGAACATGCTGCAAATGCAATGAAGTACTACTGTTTGGATGCTCAATTATGGATGTTTTCAGACGCTTGCCTTGAGTACCTGATTTATTATTCACCGCTTCGCCTCAACTTTGTTCCGAAAATATCCGAAGTTATCCGAGATTATCCGACCGGATATACGTATGCGAATCATTGGAAAAATGGCATTATCTGAATCGATCCTTCATCCGGAAAATTTAAAATCGGCATTACCCGAAGAATTATCTTCTAATAACAAGTATACTTGGCAGGCGTTATATAGAGTTGGCATACTCCACAAACATGAGGAGACCTCAGAGCTCGTCCCTGAGGCTGGAGTATGCTTTCAAACGATGTAAGTTTTGAGAGTACCATGAGGGACATAACTGGGTCATGGTTTCTTCATTTTTTTTTCGAATTCCAAGCTCTGGTCTCTGCTGCAGCTAAATGGGATAAATGGGAGGAAACCACAAAAACTTTAAAATTGCAAGGAAAGCCCATTCTCGAAAGATGGAAGATGATTTTTGAAGTCTACCCAACATTCGTTCTTCGAACCGTTGCGCTGGATCGCAAGTATCTTAATATCTCAGATGAAGTGTCGTGACTGACATAAGTAGGTATCAGGTGGGGAGCCAGGCTTTATTTGGAATGCTTAATATAAGGCATCTTATACAAACATATGTTCAGTACGGTGCTTTTTTGACAAATCAGGCCCTACCAAGGTGCTAGGATGGATTCAGCTGAGGGAGGGAACCTGCCCTACCGTCTAAGTAGGTAGGTGATCCTTGTGTTGCTGTCGGAAATTTTCGGTAAACAAACACAAAGAAATTAGTGTCAATTGAATGTAAGCAATGAAGCTCGAAAAAGGTCGAGTCGCGATCAGAATTCATTTATCGAATATCAGTCTTGAGCCAGCTGATCACCCCTGATACACGAAATCATCGATGCGGGGCACTAGATTCGTTCACAAGCAAAAAAAACGAGAGGTTCCAGACGGCTATATTCACACCAAATAGGTTCTTTTTCGGTTTTTTTTGGCATAGGTCGTATTAAACTGAATCAAAAGAAATCTTTAGTTTGAAAAACTCCGCAAACATATTTCATCGTGAACTCTGCCTTCAATAGAGGAGTGAGATATTTATGCACGCCGTTGGAGAGACTAATGTCGAGAATGTTATCGTAGAAAGATATCATTGCCGATTAGTCATTAGAGTAGTCAGAGAAAGAAACATTCATTTACAGAAAGCGGTTGATGAAAAAGAATTTATACGCGTGGAGGTCTTCAGTATTCCAAGGATTTATTGGGTTGTGGGATAAGTTTCGGCGCTTTTTTTGTTTTGGTTTTTTCTCGTTATTTTGAATTATGTTTGGCAACGTGTTATGCAGAATACATTGGTTCCGAATCAAAAAAAAATTCGGATACTCGGGTTTTGGATAACTCAGAATTCAAATATCGCGGATATCCGGCTCAAACGGATTGATTCAAAATAGCAACATCGGATAATCCGAGTCATTCGGATTGGGAGGCTAAACGGATAGTCGGATTTCGGATCAATCCGAGAATTACTATCTTTTTTCGGTGATTCGGAATTTGGATCAATCGGATTTTGATGTTTTTTCGGTGAGTCAGAATCCGAATATCCGAGTCGGATATCCGGTCGGATAAACGTAGGTAAAATGCAAAAAGTCTATCAAAAATCGATACCCCGGAAAAAATATTCAAGAAGAAAACGTTTCTCTGTACTGTACCATGTTGAAACAATTCATTCATAATCATCTTTATCTCAAAGTATTTGCAAATTAATCTTTCGAAATTCATTCTTCACAATATCTTTAAAGTGAATGTAATGTTAAAGCATTAGTGGAAATGAGCATGATGAGTGTCATTTCTCCACATTGAATTCGTAAGTGCTATCGCAGTGGGGGGGAGGGGGGCAGCGAGGTACCGCAATTGGCTACGCCGTTTTTTCAGGCCGCAACGACTCTCCTGTTTTTAGCAGAGGATTTAAACCACGGGTAGGTGCTCAAATTCAGTGCGGCATAGTAAAATGGGCGTGGCCAAATGCATCGCGCCATATTGCCACCCCCCGCTGCGATAGCGCCGAATTCCTAAATACCAAAGAGTTCTTGTCTAATCCTTTTCGAATAGGATTGACCGTTCAATCAATACACATGGTTTAGGAGCCAATCGTACTGTGTCCGTCGCAGCGACGTGTCGCGGAGGGCTGACATACTGCAAATGTGCAGATGCTTGTCGTTCCCACTGTCGTTCTCACTGTCGGTGTCGCTGTGCAGAGCGACGCGACCGCGTGTCGCACCAGTATACCATTTGCCTAATGGCCTTTTAAAGTGGCATAGCAGAGAAACTCGCTGTCGCGGAGACGGCGTGAGTTATAGAGGTTGCTCCGCGGCACAAACTGTACCGCGCGATGGGGGCGACCGCCGCGTATTCAGAGTGCGCGAGCTGATTAAGCCTCGCCGCGAGCTGGCAGCGACGGCAGCAACGTCACGTGATGGTAAGGCAGGGATCATACCATCAGCGACGAGCGACGCGACGCGCAATGTTTACCATCCATATCGACCGAAACTCGATATGCATGATGTGCACTGTCGCTGGTCGCGGTAAGTATGTATGATCCCGACCTAATGGTCTCGACCATTTTTGTCGCTGCCGTACCAACGTAGTTTCGTCGTATTTGTTGGTGTTCCTTTGTTACTATCTGCCCATCAACCCTCTATAGAAACGCTTATTTCGCCTATTTTTGTCAATCGAACTAAAAGCGGCGAAGAGGTAAGAAACACAGGGAAAGAAATACGATTTGGCGACAAGTCGTGGTCACGCCCACTTTCTCTCGCTCTGGGGAACGACGCCGCGAATTTTGCAGCAATGCCACTCTGACAGACCCAATACTCGCACAGACAAATCAAACGAAGAGGATCAATGCCAATCTCGTGCGAAATCTAAATGCGCAATGTTCGTAATGCGCGCCAATTAAATGTTTGCAGTGTAATTACGCATCTGCATGAGTACAGTAGAATGAAATCTGACATCAAATACGCTTTTTCGAGTAACAGGACATGCAGAATCTACTTATATCCGACTCATCATCCGATCCGAGTCATGACATATCCCGGATATTCGGAATCCGAATCATTATCCGACTCATGGCACCTTTCGGTGATTCAGATTTTGAATCAATCGGATTTTGACGTTTTTTCAGTGAATCGGATTTTGGATCACTCGGATTTTGACGTTTTTCGGTTAATCTGGTTTTGGATCACTCGGATTTTGACGTTTTTCGGTGAATCGGATTTTGAATCATGAAAATTTCGGTTCATTCGGATGGATATCCGAAAATGAGTGAGTCGGATTCAATGTATATTATGTAGCATTTGAAAGCACATTTATTCTTCCATCTAATGCTTCCACCCGCCTAGGGCTCACGGCTCACGGCCCACGGCCAACGGCCTACAGCGAACAGCATGAAAATTTCTTAAGCTTCTAGGATGATAACTTCATTATGCGGGTATCGTTATGAACCAAATGTCGTTACTGCGTGTAGCCCCCGACTCTCCTCACATCTGTTGAAGGAAATTTTGAAACACCTATTTTGAAACAGTGTCGTTGCAATTTGTGGATATCAAATTGATCACAAGGCCATTGTAAAACCAAGCCACAAAAATGGCATGAAAATTTCTTAAATGGTATCAAAGGCAGAGAAGACAATTGTCGGCGACGTCCCGAAGCAAAAAGATTGCCGAAGAGAAACCTCGTCTCCCCTTGCTGAAAAAGAGGCAGAAAACAAGCTAGGAATGGAGAAAGGACGTCTGCAAAAAAGCTTTTTTCCGGACCTAGGCGTAAAGAAATGAAAACTCGAGATTGTAATAACAGCAAAAAATAGAGGAAGTACTATTAAGTGAGTGATAAGGCTTGATTGCATTAATATGTATCATTCCTTTATAGCCTCCATGCTGAAAAGCCAACGTAAGCAAAGGTGGCCTTATTTTACCACAAAAACACGGCTTTTCACTCTTCTTCAGCATGAATCGTTAGGTAGGGCACCAGACCTTTCTTATAGCACTCGAAAGTAAAATTCATCGTGAACAATGCTATTACACTCATCTTTTATGCGTTGTGTGGCGATCCAAAACGAACGCTGCACTGGGAAACAGCGGCTCAAACGTGATGCCGTTGAGAGTCGTTGAAAAAAAAAGATATTCCAGCGAATAGAGTGTAGCAAATTAATCAAAAACACGTGAGATTTACTTATGAAGGGAAGCCGTTCTCTCAACTGCTGTATAACGTATTACACGGGTTCTAGACGTGAAAAGGTATAGATTTCCGTTGTGAGGAATGTTTGAAATGGAAGGTTTCAGAATTACACCGTTCTATTCCCCGCCCTTCACTAGTCAGCCGACTGACCATAATAATAAGAATCGTACTGTCGAAATCGGTAAGGCAAAATTTCCACCACGCATAGCCACAAATGGATCGTAAACGGCGTTTCCGCGACTGATTCCAATGTGATCATCAAAAACGGAAGCGGTGTTTGGGCAGTCCCGTTAGACGTACAATTTGTTTAATGGATTAGTGCTGTCGATGATATCAGTGAAACATTTACCTGTGATCTTTAAGCGTTATTTCGATGTGCTGCAAATATTTGGACGAGTCAGACATCAGAATGATAACAGATTCGTGGTTTGGTCAATGGGATGCAAATCGCTACACGATTAAAATGTTGATGGGCTACCTATGATTGAATCGACGCTCAACGAACTCAGCGACAAACATACAGTTCTTTTCGCTAATCAGGTCTTCCAGATAGGTCTTCCAAAGGTAGAAATAGTTTTTCTCCAGCTTAGGCACATTTAGCTATTCTTCAAAGGCTCAGTACACCCTCAGGTATAAATTTTTTGATTTTTTATGTAAATTCGTGGTAAACCCATATTTCTCGAGCCATAACTCCTTTTGTGTGGAGCTTTGAACGATTCCAAGGATAACATTGTAACCATCGAGTGATTTTCTCGAAGATAAGCCTAAAATCTGAGAATAAATTTTGTAGGTGTCCTTTGCCTTTGAGCCGTAAACTCTCTTTTTAGATGGTCCCTTCGTATTGTGCACAATCAGCGCACTGAATGTTTCCGAATCTCTTTAACCCACCTCTGACGAATCACGCCCCTTTTACCTAGAAAGAAGCCTAAATATGACTAGCAAAGGTTTGCTGAACAAGTTGTCACGTTTTTTTCTCCAACGCAATAAAGAGAGAAACTTAGAGAGCCGATAAAGCGAGAGACTGAGAACGAAGTCGATTCAACTTACATCGCAAATGCTATACCACCTCTATTAAGCTTCGAAAGGTAAGGGTTGTCGCTCATCCTTCTGTCGCCGAGCGGCGCGGCGGAGTACATTCCTACAATATCGACCGTGCCACATCTCGTGATGAATATTACAGAATCGCGCTGTGCCGCACCGCTCGACGACGGGAGTATAGACGACCAGTAAGACCGCGTTCACACTTTCCGAGACGCGCAACAGCGTAGGTAACAGGCTCATCGATGTTTGGTCGATATAGATCATAAGCACTATATTATGTGGTCCGTCGGTTAAAGAAATCGTAACCAAATTATAAACCTTCTTCTTTTAATCTGGGACGAAAATGGATTGCGGTCTCGTTAATCCTACATTTTACAGTTTTACAGATTTATTTCATCACGAAAAGTTTTCCTAATACAACTTCATACCAGAAAACAGTGTTACGGACGAAATCGGTATGGCCTGCAGATCAGGGATGAGCGGAGTTCCGCGTTTCGCGTTCCGAAACCCGCAGAAAACGCCGCGGAATGCGAAATTATCGAGTCATCAGGGACGTAAGAGAACACTAGACGATTTCTGAATTTTTCCGCGTTTCGAAAACCGTATTTCCGCGCATTTTCAGGCGTTTCGCCCCCGATTTCCGAAACCCGAGAAAAAAATTTGTGTTTCGAAACCCGAAAACCGATTTCCAAAATTTCATAGTTTTATTCTGCTCATCCCTGCTGCAGATGCGCGTATGCGGAAGGGTAAGTACGCAGAAGTGCGTGATATTTTATGCAGCGGCGACAACTCCGTCACCGGTAACCAGAGTCTTGCTGAAATATATCGGAGCTTTTTACCTCTTTCAGAAGTGAAGGGAGATCGAAGGGCAAACTATGTGGAGTCGACTCGTTGACCTCGAGAAAGCATGTCCGGGAGGACCAATAAATACTGTTAGTTAGCGCATCCCTTATTTTCTATACGATTTAGCTGCCGCTAAGAGAGTCTCTCACACTCTGCAGAGAAGATTTCAAAAAACCGGATATCGAATTAATTGTGAGCGCTATCACTGATCGATTTACCATCAATTGATCGTGCGAAAAATCACGGCCTATCAAACTAACGTACCCTGCTTGAGATTTTCTCGAGAGCAAAAAAAAATCCAAAAGCTGAGGAGGCTAGAAAACAAATGCTGTCGACATCGCCATTACGTGGTATGGAGGTTGAGGAGAAGAGGAAGACACTAGTCTAGTGGTAATCGCAGGTGGCGGCGCCAAATCGCGCGAGTCCTTGAACGTTCGAATAATGTCGTTAGCGTAGAAAAAAGAGACCGTCATTCAAAGTAGCCGCTACTCTGAAATGGGAAAGGGAAACTCCCCCCCCCCCAATATTTTGAAGTGGAGTCTATTCAATTATAAATGTTTTCCTTCAGACCCGACATTTTGGAAAAGGGCTAGGATTAAGAAAAGAACGCGGCATGTTTCTGAAAAAAGGCTTAGGATGATAGGAGGCTACGAGGAACTGTATCAAATGAAGCAGTAAAATAGTGAAATAGCGGATGCTTGTGACATTCTGGTTATTTCGCTTTTGCTTGTGGATGAGAAGGCGGCGACATTTACCCCTTTGCTTTCGTTCGTCACCATCACGCCCACTACAAATAATGATCGCGATTGGGAGACGAACGTGTTTAGAAGGTTGTCTTAGAGCGGAGTCCGATTTTATTTAGCATAGAGCCTATGGAACTTAGGAAATGCTTTGATTCAGGGTGACCTCTCAAGCGATGAGGTTATGGCAACGGTCAATCTCAGTAGACTAAAAAGGATCTAAGGATCATCCACGAAGGGTAGAGTGGAAAATGGAAGCATATTATCAGTGTCCTTCAATCAGGAAGCCGCGACGCTGCTAGGAGTAAGAAGTGAAGAACAAAAGGATGGCCATTAGTTCAACGATTTTGAGCCCAACAACTGATTAAACTCCAGTGTCGGCCAGGGTCAAGCGGGGTTGTGGAATTTCTCAACAAGGGGGTCGCAAAATTTTTGGCCCGAAATTGGAGGGTAGGAGGATGGCAAAAATTTGGAAATGAAAATTTCTAGAAGTGAAAAAAAAACTCGTCCTTCACTACCAAAAAAATTTTTCCCAAAAAAGGTCAAAAATCGAAAAAAATTGTCAAAAATTACATATGGGGGGTTGCAGGAATTTTGGATTTTTGGAAAAAAAAATTATGACCGGGAGGGGTCGCTCCGATTTCGGAGTTTCGCACAACGCCCTGCTTGACCCTGTGTCGGCTCCATCGGTGATGTTGCCCATAAAGTGCATATCCATATTATCCCTTACTCAGACATTGGTGGGGAAGTTCCCCAGTTCTATCGAGGAAAACGCGTCGGGAATTTCCGTACTAACTGAGATGTGTATTTGCCGTCATAGTACATAATTTTGGGCCCTTGTCGATAAACAGTCTTCTGCACTCCACATTTCTGCACCCAATGGAAATTTCGACACGATAGTACTAGATGTTGACAGCATGAAACAGCCCACGTCAATCAATATAATGGAGACAAAATAGCGATAACAAGAAGGTCGAACACTAATTTATGGACTTGATTGTGGCGAGAATGAGAAATAGCTGCAAGCGACTTCATGCACGGTTGTGATGTCCAAAGCGACCTCGATTTCGCCCACAGTAAGTCGCTATTGTTACGATTTGATTACATTCATTGTCTAAAGTGAAAGAGAAAATGGAGAGGTGAAATGCTTGCCCCACGACTCAGAGTTCGGCACACATTGCTGATACCACGACGAGGCGATTCTAGAAAGCCCCACCCCAGATAACAAACGACAGGAATGGGGTTATGCGAGTGAGGGCCAAGCGAATGCTTTTAGCTCGGTCAGTGACTTTGCATGGAGCCCTGTCACCACCCCTTGCTACTGGCGAAAGTCGAGATGTGAGGCTCTACACATATATCGCATACCGTCTGTTCCCATGGAAGCTTCGACCGCTCTGCGCTCGTGGAGGCATGGTGCTAATATCTATGAATGGAGTGCTTTTATGATCAAAATTTGTTATTTTTATTTCTTTCGTGTTGGCGGACGGTACTTGTTTCAGCCCTGACAGGTAATTTTACACCAAACAGAATATCTGAAATACTGTCCTTAACGAAGCAAAATTCCACCCAGTCGCTGTTAAAGCACGCACCTCGATGATAATCATGCTGGGACCACCTGGTTCCGGCATGAATACCCTTGTCCCAGCATCCATTATTATAGCGCTGCGGGTTGCAACAGCGGCATGGTGTGCGTAAATGAAATTTCAAATTTCGTAAATCGTAAAACGTAAAACGTAATTACGGTGGAACCACCGTAAATCGTAAATCGTAATCTGTAAATCGTAAACAGCAAATACAACAAATTACCATTAGCATTATGGTGAAATAGGAATATGAACACTTTCTGTCAATAGGTGATAAAGGCTATGTCGGGAGTTTTTGCTTTCTGAGCTGCAGATTTAGCTAGAAATATAGGAGGGAGAAGCAGTTTGCAGATTTGAGTGTCCAGCGCAGACTCAATACGTATACGACTCCATGCAGTGCTATGTTCTTGATGGGCATCATAATGATAGTACAAGGAAGGGGCTGCCCTTCGGCGAACTCAGTTAGCCACGCATAGGTTGATAGAATGCCATCCCTAAAACCGCTCCATGTTGACAACAAAGCTAGGCATGCTTACCACGGTAGACCTGCCTGTCACCCCCAAAAATGTGTCTTCTACCCCTAAGGCCCCGTCATAGTCGGCCGATCGGCTGTAGTCAGCCCGGTCGATAAGCATCTACATCACGCAAATCGGATGTAAAAAATGTGGCCGGACTGTGCTCGCCTGTGCTGTCATGCACCAGCTGTGGCCGTTTCGGTCGATAGGTATGCGTTGCACAATTCACTGAGGTGGACAATCTCGCCGCCCATTTTGGCCGGACTGAGCTGGCCGTAGTGGGCTCGATTAAACCGTCATAATCGATTGGCATGCGTCCGACACATTAGAGACGGCGCAGGATCACCAGGGATGGGAGCAGACGGCTCAGGGTTACTAGCGACCTCAGAGGACGGCTCAGTCTGGCCTTTGGCGGACTGTGGCGGGGCCTAAAACTAATGTGTTTGGCCACAGGGAGACACTTATATCCGTGATACATCTCCCGAACTTTCACTCCGCTTTATGCGTTGAAAACGACCCAAAATGACCGTATTTGAGAGACGAGCCGAAATTACCGTATTTGTGCAGCTCTGAATAGCCGAATTTAAGGGTTCCGCTTGTTTGCTGCTCAGGCTATTCTCATTGCCCGGACAGTAACAGTAGGGGCCCGGAGATTGGGAAAATTAGCCGAACTGTCAGCTGGCTCCGATTCCTGTTCGGTGCGGTTGGGGGCCAAGAATCGTCTGACTATGTTTCTCTTGTTGATCTTTGTGACCTCTGCGTAGACGTAACCTTCTCAAATGGCGGGCCAGGAACACTTTGAAGCCATTTTAGGCTTCTTTTTTGTCCACAATCAAGTTTTAGGAATCAGGACAATTACCCATCATTAAAGCCTCAAAAATGAATTTAGTCGTGAATAGTGTTCGACTGCAATGCGCCATAGACGGCAGCTAGTGAGATGCATCGCAGTGCGAAACGCGGACCCAGCGCCTCCAACTCTGATCGTGTGTCCCGCGTTATCCTTACATGTAATAATAATATTAATATAATCACGTCAAAAACTTAGAACAAAGTGGTAATACAGCAGCTCTACTGAAGCTTGCCTTGCATTTACTTCCATTGCATGTATTTTTATTTACGAAAATTTACGATTTACGGTCCAAAATATCGTAAATCGTAAATCGTAATTACGACGCCAAAAAAGACCGTAAATCGTAAAATCATAAACCGTAAACCGTAATTACGCACACCCCTGAACAGCGGCTGTCCGCAACTGCGGAGCTGAATTTCATCTCGATAAGGGCAGTACACCGCATTTTTTGTTATTGGCGTCTCTGTTCAAAGGTTTCTGGTCACTCAAAAAGAATGCAGCGCCCGCCAGTGTTTAGTTTTAAAAAATAGTAACGAAAATAGAAACAGAAAGAATAAGATCTCAACTTCCAACTGAAATTTCAGAAATAAATCGCATTGGTGAATTGCAGCTAATGTGTGTCCGAATGAGTCTGGCGATCCATGCCGCCGGCGTGCGTGGTAGGCGGCCGTCGCGTGTGCCGCTTTCGAACGAGTAATGAGACTTCTGCCACTCTTCCCCTCGGGTGCAGAGCCGTTGTATCGACGCAGTTGGCTTGCTGCCAGCCACTGCCAGCCCCGATCCTAGTCATTGGCTGCGGGAAGAGCTCGCCGTTGTCTTTCATGCTCGTCCGAGAGCGGCGCACGGGCGCCTTCCACGCACGCCGGCTGCATGGTTCGTCGTTCGCATTTGGACACACTTTACACACATAAAAACACAGTCGACGAACTCCATATGTAAAAAAAAACTTTATGAATGGTCATGACGCGGACTTCCTATGCAGAAGAACTTCGAAAAATATTTTGGATTGAATTTTGAATCCACGTCTTTTAGCAACATTCTAACTGATTTTTCCATTACAAATGATGTTTTTTTTCTATACAAAACATGAAAAAAGATCATACGATTTGCTGTGTGAACATTCCTTAAATAAAAGCGTGTTCTTGTGGAACGTCACTTGTTGAAAATCAAAATGTGAGTAACAGACAGAGTCTAGACTCTTCAGATTGCAGAATACTTGTTGAGCGCTTTTCCAACTTTCTATTTTTGCTAACAGTTCATTTATCACAAACGCAATAGCCATACAAACGTGGTTAACTCGAAGTGCGTCTACGTGAGTTTCTCTCCTGCGTTCGTCCAATGATCGTCGTCAGAGGTTTAATGTCTTAAAACAGCGAACACTTTTTCTAGCGAAAGTTATGGACATCGAACGAGAACCTGTTAGTGATAACGGTTTTTGTTAGCATACACCTGACACTTGACACTGCAGAGACCGCACCGCACCCAACAAAATGCAATCGAGTGGGAACGAATCGCAGAATTGAGGGTTTTGCGAAAGGCCAGATATTCATTGTCCTTGTTTGCAGACAGTTTAAAAACACAGTGCAAGCTCGTGGGTAAAATTTGATATTGTGGTCCAGCCGCTGTGTGTAGCAACCCTGCCAAACGCCGAATCTTGGCTCTTCAGAATAAGTCAGAAAAATCGAGCAACCATTGCCTTCGCCCCCCCCCCCCAAATCAGCACCCATTCGCTCTGCCCACTTCAAAGCTTTCGGGCTCAGTAGGGACCAGACTAGCCAAGAAATTTGATCAAAATTTACGTTCTTCCATTTGCCATCGGTCTAGCTTTGTATTGTGGTCTGCTCCAGTGCAGTGGCTGCAAGTGACGAGGAAAAACAGGCCAGAGACAATTCGCCCACGTTTTTCTCGCCGGTAGAATTCACAATCTTTGAGGGCCATAACTCCGTTCGTTGTAGGTTCCGAGCGGTTCTGGAAACACCATTGTTATCAGCGTGAGAGTCTCTTCAAGATAAGCAGAAAAATGGGACGGGGTCTCTCTACACACGGAGGGAGGAGCACGAACAAGATTTCATGCTATCGCGACGCGCGCGGCGGAATTTTTTTATCTGATTACCCCATCACTGGAGCGCGCTTGCCACAATCTCGCGAGATTTCATGATATTTCATGTGTTTATTGATTCTCATATGATTATTTCTTTATGTTTCATAATCCAGAGCCAAACTGGTAGTCGGCGGCAACGATCCCATCACTACATCTGAAATGGTGCTCGATCTTTAATACCATATTACATTTTCTATAAATATCAAGCGGTACAACGGCACGAGAGCATACAAGAGTTATTGAAATGAGTGTACAGGATAAGATGATGAGAGGAACAACTCAGGAACATAAAGAAAAGTCATGTGAGAATGAATAAAAACATGAAAGCCCGTGAAATCTTGTGAGCTTGTGGTAAGCGCGCTCCAGTGATGGGGTAATAGGATAAAAAGTTCCGCCGCGCGCGCCGAGTGAGCAATGAATCTCATCCGTGCTCCTCCCTCCGTGTGTAGAGAGACCCTGTCCCAGAAAAACTGGGAAACGATCCTGAGGTTGGACTGTGCCTTTAAGGGTACACGCTGAAGGAAGTGTTCACGTTGAGAAATCCGTATTCCAGTTTTCGATGTCTTTGTGTACGTAAGATCACGAAGAAGAGGCTAATAGGCAAAAGTCCCGCGAAACTCTCAAGTACCGCAAAAACAAGTGGTCGAAGTAGCCTCCGAAAAATTCATTTACGCCTGTTTGGTCTGTTTGGTGGGACTGCGGACAAAGCTTCAAAGCTAACGTTGGAAATGATTTCGCGATTCGAAATTCTCAGGTAAAAGATTTGTTTTCTGGTTCATACACCGGAAGCTCTAAAAATAAGATTGGCCAATGCTTAAGCTTGGATGCTAGAATCCTTCGCGCAAAAAAATATTCAAAATTTGACTACTGTTCCACTGCTGAAACGAACGCAAAACAACTGTTATATGACGTCTGCGAAATGACCCGATGAGCCGGCTGCTCCACGAGATTTTCACCCACTTCCTGGCCGTTTTCTTGCCGTACTTTCGTACTTACTGTTCCAATAGTGACCCAAAGCTTACGTTTTTGTCAAAAACCGGGCAACTTTTCCATCGTGAACGCTGCCTTTCAAGGCCATATTTTACTTTCCTTTCCATAGAGTGGATGTGAAGGCACTAAAGTCTACGAAAATTAAGGAAGAGTCCTTTGAAAACCGCAGTTTGTGAAGAAAAACAAGGTTGAGAGCTGTCGATATTTTTGTTTGAATTCGTGCCGTATAGGCTTTTTGAACAATGCGCTTGTTCGCAAGGAGTTCTTCCATTATATGATGGCTTGCAGCAAATTGTGCTAGATGATTGGAAGGAGCGCTGGCTCTCTTGAAGAACTTTTAGGCATTCGGCCTCCTTTATCTTGGCAATAGCGCGTTGGGGCCCAGGCAAACTATCAAAAACTATTCTCAGACCGGCTCAGCCAAATAACCAACTATGAAAGCGGTAAGTGGTTGTTAGCGTGTACGACGTCTCTTAACATTATCACTACAACATTTCAGATTGGTGAGACAATCTCCTAAAGCAATGTAATACTTTTATTGCAGCTGGAGTGTTCGTGAACATGTAGCGAAATACGAACTTCTCCAGAGATCAGAAAATAGTAATCATAACGCGAGAAGTACTGGAAAAAGTATTTGTTATTTGGAAACAACTAGGCGCGCCGTGGTATACCCGTACCTCCTAATTCCAAACCTCATCATGCAGCTTTGTCATTGACAGTATGGGCCATATCCTCTGTTTCGGAGATAAATTCAGTTTGTTCCTTCGCGTGCTTGTGCGGAGCGAGGGAAGAGATGGCGAGAAGGTATGGGGGAGAAAGAGACGCAGCATACGAGCACACGCACGCGATCAACGGCATTAAATTTCACTCCGAAACAGAGGATATATTTGCCATCATACATCCCAGTGCAATGTCTTTTCATTTGGAAACATTTTCAGGCACTACCAACAGATCTCAGAGCAATAATAAAGTAAGCGGAAACCTTCACACATGCATGGTGTGGCTGAAAAAATATATCAACGGTTGCCACTGAACAATAGAAATGTGAAAAAGATACTGAAACTTAGAAAGACAGTCTGAAGTAGCACGAAGTGAGGCGGGTAGGGCAGAAATCACATGCACCTCTAAGATGGATTCACAGACGGGATGATTTTTAATGGTCGCGCTAGCCGTCTCCAATAAGGGGAGCAAAATTCGTCAAATAGCGGCTAGATGACTAATTAGGAGACAAAGTGCTTTGCGAGAAAAGTTCCAGTCTTATGTACACTATTCCGAGCTTGGCTCTCTCTCAGAAGTAGAAATACGTAAAAAATATGGCGTAACGAAAAACCTTCTCCTTATCACGTTCGTTGCTCACGTACACATTTAGGCCTTCAATATATGTATGTATGTAGCAGTGTAGGATCAATGACGAACAAAAAATTGGCTTTTCCTTCATATTGATCACATCTGATTCAATGCCGAACCCGAAACCAATCAAGATTTCTGCGGTAGTTTCGCAGAGAACAAGCAGCGGCCACCTCTCGATAGTTACCGGATTCATCATTGCAAAACGGGTTAGCGCCAGCCCTGGGTTGGCCAGATGTGAGTTTGAAAATTACGTTAGGCTTGGATGATCCAGCACCTTTGATTCATCAGCGCAAATCTTGGGTTGTTCCTCAAACCCATTTTTTGTCGGCACGAGAAGCGTCTGCGAATACACAACGTCTGCGAAAACACTGGATGTAAACTGTAATGAAAGTTTCACTGGATTCAGCTTGTTTCAAAAAATTTATTAGAGTATAGTCTGACAGAGTTTACCTTCATATCGATCACATCTGGTTCACCACAGCTCCATAAGAACACAACTTCCTTCTTGACGGACTTTTGGGAGAACATGAAATTAGGCTTCCGTCAGACTCGGTCGAAAAACCGGCCGATTCCGACTGAGTCCGGGGCGAGAAAACCGACCTGGGTGCATAGGAAATGCCCATGTGCCCGCATGGAACACCAGTATCGACTGGGTGGATTGCTGACGCAAGCAGACGGTCGCAGATAAACCCATTGGGTTGATTTTTTTGCACCCGTCTGTCACTATTTTGGTGCATATCGCTCGGGTGGGCCTCAGTCGATGGCCCTGGTCTGACGTGGGCTTAAGTTGGACAGAACAACAAGAAAATGGAACTCAGAGAAAGAGTTGAACGATGGGAAGTCAAAGAAAATTTGAACTGGGATGATAAATGAATTCTAGCTAAATCAGGGTGGCAGAGGAGAATGATATGAGAGGCTGGCGGCAGCAAAAATTTGGGAATTGAAAGAAGAGGAAAAGATGAGAGATGATGACGGAATCGTTAGAGGAAACCTCGCAACTTTACTGGACATTAAAAGATTTAAAAGGGATGGAAAATGTTGAGAAACTTTCTAGGCAGCGTTCGAGTTGATTATTTTTGAGGAAGTCCATTAAACAAGAAAGGAAGTTAAAACCTCTCTTCAAAACGGTTCTGACGATCTCTTCATACACAAGCACTCATAATGAGTGATTTCTGGAAATCACATCACCTGCTCATTCTGGGTTGGGTTGCATGGACCCTCACTCCCGCCTCGGGTTCCGAAACCATTCTCCGATGGGGTATTGAATTGGTTAATTCCACGAAATTGGGTTGCGCCGGCGCTGAAACCAATCCAAATCGGAAAACCCAGGACATGAATCCGGCCTCTGGTAAATTCGCGCCATTTTGAGGCATTTTGCTGGCTAGCGGTAGTACCGCTTCAAGTTCTGGGTAAAATCCCTGCTCGTGGCGAGCTCTTGATATACTTCAAGCAAATCGTTTCAGAGTTAGTCGTGTCACCTTCATAGGAAAGCTGGACTACGTGTTGGGCCCAACTGAAGCATTCATTCCGCCGTTGTGTCAAAAAATGTAAAACGCATAATATGAACTTCGGGCATAATTTTTGAACAACATAGTCGGAACTCAAAGCTGATATCAAAATTTTCGTACTTTAATATGTCTAGTATTTTCGAAGTCTTCAAGCAGATGCTCAACAAACTATGAGGGAGGAATGGTGTGGTTCACCGAGCGCATATTGTCAGAGAAGAACGAGCGGCTTTCCGCTAAATTAAGGGACCTTGAATGTAATGGGAACCCGATCGTCGCAGACGCGATACGATCGAACAGGATCCGTCGGTGTCTATTCTCCGACAATCGGTTTCTGACGATGATTCGGAGCAACATTGGTCCTAGCTCTAGTCGATTGGCTACAGACAACTCATGAGAAATTTCATGGAGAAATGTTAGGAAATTTCTCCAATGCTGTATTAGAACAGTACAGTGCGTATCAAAATTATAGCAACACAGTCAATGCTCTGATAACAATGTTCACGCAAACTTTCATTAACCGGCACTGTCATCCTTCAACTCCGCGTACCCAAAAACTCTGTTACCGTTTTTTTTTATAGAAAATTATCAAGAAAGAAGATCTAGTTTGTATATAACTTTTAAAGTCTGTAATTATAATTACAGCAACACTTTCTATTGGAAATGCTCCCTTGCTCATTTCTTAAAAACATTTTCCGTTTCAAGTATGTATGATATGGATGGAGTACAGGCCATAAAACGGTAATGTCTCACCGTCGACTGCGTACCACGCGCTGCGCGACCGCACGTGCGTCGAAAGCAGACGAGTTTTGGCCGCCGCGCGACGAGATTTCGGCGCGGCGCGGCGCCCGAACCGTCGCGCGGCGGCCAAAACTCGTCGCGCGGCGGCCAAAACCCGTCTGCTTCCGACGCGCGTGCGGTCACGCAGCGCGTGGTACGCAGTCGACGGTGAGACATTGGCCGGTTTATGGCCTGTATGTAATATCAACATACTTCTATCATGCCCAACGGATCCGTTCTCTGAGGTCTAAAATGTTCAGATTATCGCCCTGGACAAGGCTTGTCTGAATGTCAGGAGAATAGCGGAGCAACACCATCGTGACTCCACAGCTGTCTACCAATTTCTGCATGATCGTGACTCACATGGTTCAAAGAAAGGCATTGGCAGTCCCAGAAAGTTGTCTGATCATGATAAAGGCCGAGTATGACGGCTCGTCCAAATCGACAATGTCGGTCAATCAGGTCCAACCGAGTTTTCTACGTCGGTATCTAGAATGACCGTATGGAGGGCGATCAACCGCAACCGAATTATGATAGGAACTTGGCGACTGACTAGTCTAAGATGAGCAGAACTTGTTCCCAGGCTTCCTCTGGGTAAACATTGTGTTCAGGGTCTTCTCGGACAAGGTAAAGTTCAAGTTGGATGGACCTGACGTGTACGCACACTACTGGAGTGGATCTCCGAAAGGAGCCGCAGTAATACGCCAAGCGGATTTTTGGTGGAAGCACTTTCACGGTATCGTGTGGCTTCGATGATGACGGTGTGCTCCAGATGACCTTCAATTCCTCTGGAAGGAATTCTTTGAAGGACCAGAAAGTGTTGTGAACAGGACTGCTACCGTTCCGTGCTCGGTTCCAACAAAATGAACTCACCTTCCACTAAGACGATGCTGACATCCACACGAGTTGCTCAACTAGGACTTGGTGCGAGCAGCATGGGCTACCCGTTATGGCTTGGCCGACGTGCTCACCTGGCGTTAACTTAATGGAGAACGTCCGAGGAATCCTGCTTCGCCATATCTGTCGTGGATGTAGGACGTACGAATTTTTAATACTATTTCAAAACAAGACGGAGCGATAGACTATTGAAAAATTGTTACAAGTTAGTTTTTCAGAATAAAAAGAAAAATAACGATGGAATACTGAAAGCGTTGCTATAATTAGGATAAAAGGACTTTAAGAGGTGTATAGAAAATAAATCTTATTTCTCGATGGTACTCGGTAAAATTTGGTAAGGAAGGTTTGGGTACGCAGAGTTGAATGGTGACCGCGCCGGTAGATGAAAGTTTACGTGGACATGGATATCAGAGTTTTGATTGTGTTGCTATTTAGCGGTTGGGCGGGGAGGCCCCGCCCAACCGCTGGCGGCTCGGCAAGCCTGCGACTGCTGCATCTTAAGAAATAACTAGAAACAATTGGTTACTTTTGGTGACTTCTAGTTATTTCTCGGCTTTTTCTCGGATATTTCTTGTCCATTTCGTGGAAAGCCGAGAAATAGCTGTGAATCTAGTCGAGAAATGGCCCACCAGGAGCGGCTGCGGAGGATGGTCCAGCAATGTTGGAAATTTTCCAAAGTGGAGGTCGTCACCAAGCTTGAAAATTTGGGGGTCGCAACGCCGGATTTTTAAAATCTTTGTTTTTCGGTTTTGACACAGCTCCACCACGGAATATTTCTTACACAACCACGTGTCGTTCAGATTTGTTTTTCAACCGTTGAAGACCTAAATACTCTTCAAAGTTGCAATTGTCCCAATAGCGGAAAAAATGGTTTTCGGGTGTCTTCCGCTGTCATATACATTACTCTTCTGGGCCGTAACTCAGCGGTCCGCAAAATAGACCCAGTAGTGAAGTAGAAATAAGAATGCCTCTCATGTAGGGTGAGAAATAGAAAAAATTGCACGTTGGAGAAAGTGGTATAGAAATGCCGTTTTCTTCCAAATGGCCTTTTCAGCATTTGTTTTGACTTTTAGAAGGAGGCAGTCGAATACAAGGTGTATCTGCTGAATGGTTATCAAAAACTACATTAGCTGGATTTTTTCTAGTTTTTTTTTGAGATTTCTCACTGTTTTCACAGGGTGAGGTATAGAAAGTCATGACAAAAATTTTTTAGAGGAAATCCAGCTAATGTAGTTTTTCATACCCAGTCAACAGATACACCTTCTGTTCGCATGCCGCCTCTTGAAAGTGGAAACCAAAGCTGGAGAGGCCATTTGGAAAAAAAGGCCTTTTTACACCACTTTTTTTCAACAGGCGATTTTTTCCATTTTTCACTCTAAACAAGCGGCTTGCTTTTTTCACTTGACTACTGGGACTATTTTACCGAACCGTTGAGTTAAGGCACATAAGAGCAACGAACATATGTGACACTGGGAGGCCGACAAAAACATTTTTTTCGCAATTCGGACATTTGCAATTTTGACGAGTGTTTTGGTCACCAGCGGTTGACATACGGGTCTAGGCAAGCTGAAACTGTGTGAAAAACCATTTGAAGTGATTCTAAGATTAACTAACTCATGCCTAATCCAGCCGGCGTGAAAAATTATTATTCTGTTACTTGGGCTCGCAGCAAAGGGTGGAGGGAGTACATGGTCAGGTAGAAAATCACGACAATTTTTTTTAGAAAAAAAACCCCAGCTGATCTAGTTTTTCATAACTGTTCGGCAGATGCGTCTTATGCTCGACTGCGAACTTCTAATAAAAGTCAAAACAAAGATTGAAAACACTATATGAAAAAACGGCCTTTTTACACCACTTTTTCCAGCGGGCGATTTTTTCTATCTCTCGGTCTACTTGAGCGGCTTTGCTTTTTTCTACTTCATTACTAGGTCTATTTTACCGAGCCGTTGAGTTAAGGCCCACAAGAGTAATGTATATGGCACTGGAAGGCCCCTAAAAATAAATTTTTTCGCTATTTGGACAACTGCAATTTTGATGAGCATTCAAATCTTTATTAAAGTGGACGGGTCTACCTTGAATTCAGCAGGGCCACTGTTAGGGAGGGGATCGCAAAGCTTTGCGACGAATGGAGGGGTCGCAATGACGAACGAATTTTGTCCAACGGATCGTTTGACCCTGCTGCGAAGCCTGGTGGGCTATTTCTCGGCTATTTCGCGGCTATTGCTAGGTCAAAACTCTCAGAGTAGTAACCAAGTGCACTGAAAAACCACCGGTACGACATTTCACTCAATGTTTAGCGTTTCTTGCGAGTTGAATCGCATGCCAAATCGTAAGCAGTTTATCACTTCTTGTTAAAGCCTGTCCGAATGAGACTGTACGCCTACGCAGTCGGCGCGCGTGTCGAGCGGTTGTCACGAAGGCATTTTCCGGACTAGCCTTTCCACGACTCGGATACAACTGGCTGGGATGTTACACACAATTCGGCTGATATTCGTGCTAATTTCGTCGCAGAACCAAAAATTATTTCGCAACACGCTCGCGGACCGCGTGGCGGACAGTCTCGTTCGGACAGACCTTACGAGGTTCTCACAATTTCTTCTATGCGAAATCATAACCCCTTTGTAGCGAAGAGAAACAGTTAGAAAACTTCAATCAATTTTAGCTTACACAACTGTGTTGCCGAGAACATTTGTCGGGGGACCGAATATAAAATTATATCCATTTTGGTGTAAAGACTGAGAATTAGGCAATTTGTCCCGGAATCATATTCACCGCCGACGCGATGAAGTGCTTATTTCAATCGTCTATGGATGCATATCGATTTTTAGTCGGTAAAGCATAGCTTCCAATCATCCGTCGCGGTAAGTATGATTAACGACCATAACCAGTGAAAATTGGGTCTTTTATTGATTTGTAGACCTTCTTTCGGTTTTGTAGGCCATCTAGGTCGTTCTTGGGTGACCCGTAAGGACCTCTAAGTCCATGGTTAAAGGCAGTGGTCGCGATCAAATATGTTTGTCGTCTTTTTCCCTCTAAACCCTTTTCTGGGTCTCGAGTAGTAGGATCTATAAGAAAAAATCGCGAAAAAACCGCTGTTTTGGGCCAAATTTAAAGCCTTATCTTTCTTGTCTTTTGATGGTGGACGAGCCCACTCAACATCATCGGCATCGATGACCTCTTATATCAAGAACATCAGCTGCCTTGAAAATGAATTTCAATCAATGAACCTTCGGATTTATGTACACATCTAATCAAAAACATTGACTGGAGTGCTTTCTTTCATTGCTCACCTGCTTTTATTAGGTAAATTAGTAATTATTTCCTCCTCTGAATGTCGATGATTTTTGACTGCTCGGCATGAGACGGCGATCTGTTTCGTCATCGCTGTGCACGTGTGCACGACCTGGCATTTTTGCGCCTTAGAATCTCTACTTCTAGCTCTCTTTTAACCTCGCTACCTTCATAGTTTTTAAGCTGTGTTTTAATCTAAGCTGATTTTTGTAAATTTTTCGATAACGTTTTTCATCGTGATCACTGCCTTTAAGAACACTCTAGGGGAGGTACGGTTGAAAATGAAATATTGATTGTATTCTTAGCCACAGTGGTTACTTATACATGCCTCGCTCTATTGAGCTGTAGATAGCCGCAGCTCGGTACGGTTGACTGCGCTGTCTACGGGTACGGTCCTGATGGTTTGCTCGCGGTATGTCCTATTATATCCTATTATGATGAAAGTGTACTGATCGCCTGCTCTTTTAGTCTTGACCGCGCTCTAAAGACGGGTTGATCGCTCCTATTTCCGGTTTGATCTCCCTCAAATATAGGTTTGATCGTCGTTGATCACGCGATAGTTCCTATTGTGCGTCGCGATGAGTCCACCCCTATACAGTTCAACTCCGCATTGCCGTTCAGTTCGCAGAGTGCAGGCTGATTGCGAAGGGGTGCTGCAGCGCGGTTGCGAGCATCCTCAGACAGGGATGTGGGATCACCCGGGCGGGGATATGAACCGAAAATCAGAGGCAAAAACCGCCCGGTTGATCCCACGTCCCTGTCTGAGGACACTTGCAACCGCGCCGCAGCACGCTTTCGCAATCAGCGTGCACTTTGCGGACTGAACTCCAATACGGAGTTGAACTGTACCTGAGCTAGAGAACGGAGAGGAATTACAGTCCCATGCGCATAACGCCGTTTATGAAATACAGTGTAGCCAATGTCACAGTTTGTGATTCATCAATAATAATGATATTGATCGATAATGTGTAACAATTACAATTCCCGAACCTATTAGAGCTTGACGTACACACCAGGGGTGCGTTCCAAGAATGTTTCCACGACCCCGTGGGAGGACAGATTGCCTTTCCATGAACGAACTTGTTTCCCATGGCCACGATTTATAACTGTAAATTGCTTCCACGTGGCCGTGGCTACGTTTCGATGGAAGGATTTTGCCATGGGAATGTTCTTGGAACGCACCCCATGGCTGTGCATTACTGACGTTAACGTGTTAACGCATTAACGTGTTAACGCGGTTTTTCTCGAAAATTAACGATTAACGCTTAACGAAAGTCTTGAAATCACGTTATTTTATTATTGGTTAATTGTAGAATTAGTGGCACCAGGAGTACTGCGCGAGGTGCGGGTCAGCCTGTTTTGCCTCAGACCCCCACTCCAATGTCAATTTCGTTTCAGAACCCCTCCCCAGGAGCGTGAGAAGGTCAAGTTTTTGACCGTGTTTTTACCCCCCACCCTTCTCACCTAGAGCTGAGTGTGTTCGAACAGTGTTTACCTAGCAGGTTTGCTTATGGTGTTTGATTGCAGTTAAATTACCCTTGTCGTATTAAAATGGTGGAGCTAGTGCTAAGCGAAAAAATGCGGATGTTGCGAGGACGAACAGCGCCCATCGCATTTATGTAGAGGGCCTGAAAGTGCAAAAGTGTATGTATAGTGCAGTCCAGCAAATTTCTTACATGTACTCATCAATGATAAGAGGTCGGTAGAAGATCAATATGCATGAATTCCTATGCAAAACGCTCTCCGCCGGTTGTGCGCCGTTGTGCCGCCATGAGTTTCAAGCACATCGATCTTGGACTAACCACTTCTCATTGGTGATTAGATGTGCAACTTTGGTGGACTACGTCATAACTGGTTATAGTCTGTGCTGTGTAATAAAATGCGTATGGCTGAAAAGGGGGATGAGTTCGATTCCGCTCGAAGTTCATAGTTATGACAAAGTACGGATCACGAGAGACGGATATTTGAGTCAAGCGGAGTCTATTCACCCTTTGTATACCCTTTCACCGTTTAGTGTGGAGGGTGAACACTGCTACAGTGTATGGGCTCACACTTTCTCAGGTGTGGACCGCCGGAAGTCAACAATTTTAAAAACTAGGAGTCACGAGAGTAGGATGTTTGAGTCGAGCGTCGTTGATTTACCCTGCATATGAAATTTCACCTTCTGAGATCTACGCTGAAGGGCGCCATACTGTACTCGTAAACGTCCAAGAAAAAAGTGCGTCTTCGAAAAAAGCAGGTTTTTAAAAGGTTATAAGTTAAGTAGTAAATGAGTTATCTGGAAAAATCCTGGCTTTGAGAATCTAGACTTTATACTCTACCGTCTGCAACCTTCTGCAAATCTGAAGAGTGCCTTTGAAGAACATTTACCTGTTGTGAGTTCCTCTCTAAAATGCACTGAGGGTCCACATCTAACAAAGTATGTAAGTACTGAGAAAGCGCGAATATTGACGCAGAACTCATACCAGGAAAATTTCTGCGAACGGCACACTCCAGAGGAGCCGTAGGCTCCAAACGGAAGGGTACAGAGTGTAGTTTCCTAAAGCTAGGATTTTTTTCCAGGTACCTCATTTAAAACTTGAGTTACTGGAATTTTTGAAACCCTAGTTTAGATTCGTGAGTTTGAATGTTTTTTGTCTTCTTCTCTATCAGTATAGCGGTCTTAGGCGTTCATTTTAGACGCTGAAACTCAGCATAGAATAAATCTGTCACGCTGGACTCAAATATACTACTCCCGTGACTCTTAGTTTTCAAAATTGCTGACTCCCGACGGGACCACACCTGAGAGACTTGTTAGCCCTGATACTGTAGCGGTGCTCGGCCTCAATCTAAACGAGGAAATTTCTTAAACAGGGCAAATCGACCACGCTCAACTCAAATATCAACTCTACTGACTCATAGAACTCTCACAGAAATCAATAAGCATTTAGTAGGCAAATTGCTTTAGGCTCTTCACATTGAGGATTCATATGTCTATACATTGGGTCTTCCTCCGAAGGTCAGACATCTCCGGAGCCCTCCATCCCCTCCGGAGCTCAGACCCCTCTGTGGGGCCCTATACTGCCCCGAAACCTGTATGGCACTGATTGATATGAGAGATCTGATAATTTATTGATTTTTGACGTGGTAATGTTTTTCTTTTTAATGGTTTAACGAAATGGAAAATTAACGTGTTAACGCATTAACGGGTTGACGCGGTTTTTTCCGAAAATTAACGATTAACGCTTAACAAAAAAAAAATAACTTTGATTAACGCACACGCCTGGTACACACTACATGCGTTCATCTCTTTCGTTTTCACGTTGAATTTTCAGCAGGAAATGAGTCCTAGAAATCGCCTAAGCCTACAATATTCAATCTCCTATAGAAGAAAAAAAAGAGTGCGAAATTGATCAAATCGGGAGCGATATAGGAAATGCATTAGAAATTAAAAGTTGTGCATGCTCTGTGACCATCAGGAGGGGGAGGATACAAATAGGGCACGATTGTGCGCATGTTTGCAATTCAAAAACTTGGGGTGAATGTTTGCCTAAAACGGAAACGGCTTTGTTACATAACCCTTTGTCGAATTTGAGAACTCATTCGGGGCCTCAACATGAATGGAAGTGTTTTTGCTCTAACTTTAATTGGGATTTTTCTCCCTCTCAGAACTTTCTGGGACAGCCATAGTATCAAGAGGAACAGGCGGAAAATCGAGCTTAAACTAACCACGAATCTCATGCCACCGGAATCAGTCACCAGGATGCGACTTGGGTGTAGTCCATATTCTCGTACAAGATATTCATCTAAAAATGTGGTAAAAAACTTTCTGAAACCACGTACATATAAAGCGAAAGCCTTCAAATGCAGGCATAACGTAACAATAGGAAGGCTGTTGTCCACGATGAGGCTAATGACTCAACACTTCTGGAATTAGTTAAACGCAGAATTACTGTACAAAGGAATCAATCATGGACATATTCCTTCATGCCGATATAAGGCAATACAAATTGAAAATAATTATCCTGAATGCTTGATTCGAATGCACAAAGGAGATGAGACTCTCACCAAAAGGACTGATAAGCTCCCATTGCTGAGTGGTTTACACTTCTTTCTTATTGAGGCGACATTCGATTCGATTGTATCTGCTTGTGTCACATCACTTCAATACAAGTGCATTAGCACTTTCGGATTATATGTTACTGCATGCTTTCCAATAGTCAGGATCGGTACATAGTTGGAGAGGATGTATCATCAGCGTCTTTAGGTAGGAAGCTGCGCTGAGCAACCGGGCCGAAATCATTCAATTGCTCATACATTCGCTGTTGTCTACAGGTCGTTGATCCGACCAGAACGAGTCATCGCTGGCGAACAAGCAGCTCTACGCGGGCCCCTCCCGCTAAGCTGTTGAGCAGAGGGCAACGGGCTGTTAAACAGATCATCGGCCTGCGATCTCGCCGACTACCACAAATCGATACAGACCGAGTTGTCCACAGGACGACAACTCGGGATGTCTACGGCTGTGCAGGTCGATTGGCAGTTCTAGAGATCGTTGTTTCCCAATCGTTGCGGATAAAATACGATCGATGTCGGTCACCGCTTCCATGTACAACATTTCACCAACTTGTTTTTCTCACATTTCTCAACCCTCTTTTTTTCTTCACAGCAATCGTTCGTTTAGCAATTCTGTGCTTACACAATGGGTATTTGCTGCACATTTTTCCTTCATAGTATGTTTTGGACCGTACAGATTTCTATTTCCAGGATTCACACAAAGCAACTATAGAAATGTTCCCAAATAAACATATTAGGAATGGGAGGGATCTCAGAAAAGAAAGAAAAGTAGGAAGAAGAAAATGAGAAATGTTGACCATTGGAAATTTAGCGGCGAGCGATATTGAATGTTTTCAAGCCGTAAGGGAGCCACCCCACACGCACGATAAGCGCACTCTTAGTTGCAACGCGACTTCCCACATCCATAGATTCACTATACCGGGAATGTGAAGAAAATTTCGACTTCTGTTTTTTGCCTTCCGGCCCTTTTTCGCGATCACATTTTGCGGTATTTCGAAGAAAAATACCGAAAAAATGAGCTGGTGACGCATTGCTGGATGCGCGATAATTTCTGTCTTTTTCAAAATTTCAGGCCTTTTGCTCCGTTTTGGCGCATCCATTTCACTTCTTTCGTCTCCAGATGTTTTTCCTTCCACACTTTTCTGATTGCCAGCTTGGCACCGTACCGTCAAGCCTGCGATGACTAAGCCAGGCGGCGCTGAGTTGAAGCGGGCGCTGCGCGGCGCGCAGCGTGTATCCAGATTGCCCCCACTGTTATTCAGAGTGATTCCGCCAGCCTACTGCCCGTATTCCCGTGGATCCGAAGAAAAAAAGTCGAAATATGTTGGAATGTGGGTAGCAGGCTAGCAGAATCACTTCAGTGGCGGGGAAAATCCGATAAAAGCCGGCGGTCGCCCGCTTCAACTCAGGGCAGGCTTGACGGTACACTCTACATATATGACAGCGTAAGATGGAGGTGGTGCGGTTGCGCAGTTCCACCTAGGCCTCTTTCGGAGTTCAGTCGCTGCGCGACGCGACGGGATGATAACCATGAGCATCGATAGAGAACGCGTCTCACGTCGATCTGTATTCAAAGCATGCCATCGCAGCGATCGGCGATAGCAGTGTAAAATAGGCGTTTTCGTACTGTAACCATGGCTGGCTTTGTTCCAGGTTTGTCATCAATCGATAAAGAACACCTGATATTTTTTTGTTATGTTTTCTTGACTTTTTTCCTTTTTTTTGTATTACTCTTAATTGTCTCTTTAGTGACGACTCTAAATGTATTGGTGTTGTGTTTTGGCGAGAAACTTACCGTTAGCGATATTTCTGGTACTTCTTCCGTTCACATTCGATAAGAAATGAAATTTAGCCGTCGACTTTGGCGGGATGTTCGCAAGCTTTGAACCGAACTAGCCACGGCCACAGTTTTATCAGAGAAAATACGCAACTGCACCACCATCTTTTTCTGTTGCCGTAGACTGACCGTCATTATAGAATTGGTGCATTTTTTGTGAGAAATTTGGTCAAGAGACTAAGGGACTCCTTTTCCCCCATTGCGGTTGAATGAAAACCGAAACCTGTGAAATTGAGCCTCATTATCGAGTTTTGAAAGGAGGATTAATCCGTTCAGAGGTGACGTCATTAGGTGGCTGATGCTCCACTGGAATGGTTGTGTGAGGTCTGTGGGATGTTGATAGGATGTGATCGCGGAATCGAGGATGGAGACCATCTTTCGATGGGATGTCTACAGCAACAGCGTTTCCGTGGATAGGCTGTCTACGGCGCCATGGAGGGGTGGGGCGACGACGTGCAGTTCTCAGGGGGCTATCCTTGCACTTTTTGAATGGCTACAGGGAGCATTGCCTGAAGTGACATCTCATCCGTGTCCTGTAGAGAACGGCGAACGTTTTAGAGGTATATAGCCATCCTCTTTTTGTTTTCCCGCACGCAATTTTTCCCGATAAGCAGCGTCGCGGTTCCCCCCCCCCATCCAGAGGTCGACGATTTTCACTAACTCAGACATTCACTGTTATGAGTTCGATACCAAAAAGCAGGGTAGTTATCAGCCGCCAACCAATAAGATACCAAAATCGATTAGCGAAAACCAAAGCGCGGCCATGTTTGCAGTGTATTGGTTTGCTATAGGTTTGGTGGAAACAGGGAGCTGTTATGAACCGCCGATCAAAAGCGTGTTTCCATATTGACAATCGTTCCGTTCGCTTTTTATCCTGTCAGGGTTTGGCGTAGTAGGAAACAGTAGTTTCTAATGTTTTTGATTCGCTCTATTATTCATGCTTCTTTTGTTTTTCGGTTTTTGTACTCCAACTTTCTTTTTAATTTTCTCTTTTCTTTCTATAGCTATATTTTTTTCTACTATTTCCTACTACACGACTCAAAGTGAGTTCTTTTCAAAAGTGTTTGAAATAGTGGTTCAATATCGCAAGTTCTCGGGTGGCATTCGCGAGGTTGACCCTGTTTCGGTGGAGCGGAGCAAAAAGGGGGGGGGGGGGGCCGGTTGTTTTTATTGTTTTCTTAAGGACTTGTTTGGGTTTTTTTGCATTTTGAAATAACAATATGATGAACGTGTCCGTTCAGCGTGTTTTTCGCGTTTTAGATCCTCTTTTGCTAAAAAATCTAAAACAGTGTGAATTCAGTGCATTCTTCCCTTATAAAATAACCCTCGTTTTCAATTAGAGTTCTGAAACAAAACTTGATCCAACGATTTTTTCCCAGATGCCTGGTGGTGAACTTTACCAGCGTTTCCAAGCTGGTTTCGCGAAAAACGCATGAGGAGGGGCCCAAGAATTACGAATAACGGCGAAAGAGGGTCTAGGAGGCTAGAAACACCCCAAATTAATTATTTCATCTAGTGTTTGCTGCGAAATGCAAGAAACAAACCTAATCTAGCAAAACATTGGATCAAAAGAAAACAACTAAAAAAGCCTAAAATCCCCCGTCTGCTTCCCCACTAACGATAAGGCGGGGTCAACGTAACAATCATGTTTTCGTGGTATAGAACAGTTTTGGAAACCTGAGGTGAACTGATCGCACGTTGAATCTCTAATTTTCCGCTAACCGAACGATACGTTCCTGGAACATATCTATTGGTATCACAACAGAGAGTGTCCGCTGTTATCATCCGCCAACCAATACGATATGTTCCCGCAGGTGTCCGGCGGAACATATGCTATTGGTACCGAACTCATAACCACGAATGTCTGAGAGCGTTCTGCAGCTGTGGCTGGCTCGGCTCCACGTTTGCAATCAATCTTTGAGGAAACGACAATGATTTTCTTCTGGTTCATGAGTTTTCTGTTTCTTTCATTTTTTGTGCTATTCCTACGTGATTCTATAGTGAAGAGTTTAGGTGTATTGGTCTCAGACATTTATTGTAATGAGTTCGATACCAATAGCATATGATCCGCCAGACACGTGCGGGGAACATATCGTATTAGTTGGCGGATGATAGCAGAAGACACTCTCTGTCTGTTGTGAGTTCGATACCAATAGGATATGTTTGGGGGCACATATCCGTTCGGTTCCCGGAAGATAAGAGTTTTGACCAGCTATCCAGTTTCCCTCAGGTTTCCAAACCTTTTCTATACCACGAAAACTTGATTTTTTAACACCAAAGCGTTGATACACTCAACACTACTGTACCTTGTTTTGAAACGCTCATAATTTCTTATGTCACAAAACATTCATTCTTCTCCGAATAAGTGTACTACATAAAACAAAATTCTACCTTCATACTAGAGTAAGGATCGAATATTCGAGTTCGAATAAATATTCGAATTTTTTTCGAACGAATTTTTATTCGAACATCCGAATATTCGAAAAGTGTGAATTTGACTTACTTACTTAATCAGTTGGCTTTCGCCTGACGCGGTCATTCCGCATCTATCACCGAGAGTGTGCCGTTCTAGTAGTCAGCCGTGTCCATTTTTCACACGGTCACCTTCAGCCACAATTCTGAATCACATTCTATCCAGCTGTCACTATTCCATTTCCTGCCGGAACGAAACATTGCGCCTGAATTGTACTCAGATGCCGAGTGACTTCAAATCCTCTTTAACCACATCCATCCAGAACTTTTCGCCTGCACGCCCAGGTAATACGTTTCCAACCAGTGATTTGGAAGCATTCTCCCTGCCGCGTGTTGTACGAGACGATCCGGCGTATCTTCTTAGCATATATGCCCGGAGCAGTCGAGAGTCGACTTTCCATTGCTGCTTAAGATGGCGTTACAGGAGATGCTGGCATCTCCACTCGTATCAAGCTGTTGATGTACTCGCGTCGATTTCCTTGTAAAGCGTCTTCGTTATGGCATACACGCAAGCCAGAAATATCCAACAAACGCCTGAAAACTTCCTCTCCGCAAAGAATCTCAACCATCCCATCCTAAATCTAAGCGTGCTGCCTACGTCTCCGATCCATACATCATGATAGAGCGAACAGCGTGATAGGTAGACGCGCAACTGTGACTTCCTTCGCGATGAGTGGTAGACCAGCAAACACTTGGTTAGAGAATTGAATGCGGACGTATGGCTTTCACACATCGTTGTCGAATATGCGCTGCCATAACTACCATCGTTCTTCAGCAACCGACAAGCCCAAATAACATAAATCGTCCACCAGTTTCCGATACGCTGCCGCCCGTCCACACAAACTCCCGTTGAAGGCTTCTTAGAGAACCACATCTGCCGCATTTGTCGGGACGAATTACGAAGTCCATAGGGCTGTGGCATACTTCGAAACGAGGTTCACAATCCTTTGCAGTTTGGCGTTGTATTCATCGTGAATAGCACAATGTCGTCGGCGTACTCCAGGTCGACGGGCGGAGCGTCACGTGATGGTGTTAGGATCACATCCGCAGGAAACTGTTCTGCAACTCTACGCATGAATGTCATCAACGGCGAAGTTTGAAAAGAAAAAGGATCCTACACATGGCTCCTTGCCTTACTCCTGTTCTCACCTCGAAAGCTACGGACGTAAATCCGACAGGCGTACGAACTGCTGGGCCCGTAGCAATCTCACCAAAAGATGGGAGCTCATGGCTGCCTCCCCGGCGTGCAGGTGGTGGCCCACATCGCAAGCGTGAATAGGTGGTGGCCGCCTATCCTAATGCACGTGCTGGGGTAAAGCATTTAAGGTGGTGACTTCTGCCCGCAGCCGAATGTCACCCACCTCGGCACGCAGCCATGGACCTGAGGTTCAAAGGGAGCCACGAGCTGCGAGTGGAAAGTGGAAATAGCGCGCATACTGCAGAGGCGCGGTAGGGAGAGGAGCAAAGTCATGGGTCGTGCATGACCGATGTGGTGGCGGCACGGGGAAGAAAGGACACTATCCTTTGACCTTTTCTAGCGACTTCCTCTTGACCATCTCATTGCGAGGCTTAAAGTGAAATTTTTGAGTTTTGCACTGATCATGCGAAAATTCCCCTCTCAATATCTGTGATTAGAGTATTGAGGACAACCTCCCTAACATGTGATAAATCTTGGAGGAAAAATTATTAAGAAGCCTTCAACAACGGAAAACACTTCAATGAGTGTAAGACGATCATTGCCACAGTGCTGTTAGCCGTCTTCCAAGAAGAAACAAAATCAATCGCTCTTCATCAGCTGTTGATTTTTGCAGACGCTGATTTCCCCCTGGTTTCATCAATTTTGCCAGTTCCTAAACTCTTCAAAGTGGTTCTTTTCCACAAAAGCTGTACGTGAACTGTCTCTATACTGAGTGATACATTCCTTAAATTTCCTTCGTGGATTCACGAAAATAATTTGAGAGTATGAATTGGACAAAGTATTCTTTTCCAGAAGGCTAACCAATTTTTCAGATGCTTTCATGGATTTCCCCAATTTTGTATGGTTTCATGGTTCACTAATTTTGCGCCGCCGTTAAGAGATGTTTCGAAATTTCTTAGCGATGAAAAGTTCGAGATCGTTTTTCAGTTACCCATGTCTCTAATCTAGCTCTGTACATTCCGATCAAAATGGTATCACTGTTTTTCAACACGTTTTGTTTTCAGCACCAGAAGCTATCGGAAACATATTCGATAAATCTTATCCCCCCAAAAAAAACCTCACCTACATCTTACTAACTCTGCATACCGTGAGACACATTGCGTACAGTTTTTATGAAAAAATTCTAAGAAAAAATGTAACAGCAAAGGGAAAGGAGGAAACGGCAACGCATCACAGCAGTCAATGTTTGAGCAGCAGTATTTAAAGGTGATGATCAATTTTCTCCGAAGAAAAAAAGCACAAGGGGTTAATGCATTATGAGCTCCTATCAGACCAAAAATCTGGACGACAATTCTCTTTCGAAAGAAAAAATCCTAGAAAGTCTGAGAGATACCTCATAAACATCTCAAGATTTGTTTGAGTTTCTTTCTGCCTTGCAGGGACAATCAAAAACAGGCCTACACCACAGTTTTCAAAAGGTGGCTTGAGTTATCCATCAAGAATTGCTGGGTGTAAGTTAAAACTCTCGCGATAGCTTGCGAATCGGTTTCCCAGCCTCTAAAAAGGGCATTGCATTGGAAACATGAACAGTTCCAAGGAAAATTAAATTTGCTTCTATTCTAAACTCATTTTTAATTCACGAGTGTTTGTTAAGCGTTAATAGCCCAGCGTGACTACATTATACAAACATGGTTTCCGGAAGGAAAAATCATAAGTTTTGCCTAAGAATACATAGGTATACTTCTGGAACTGGAACATCGCCTCAAGCCACTTAGTTTAGAGAAGAAGGTAAGTATAAGCACAGAGAAGGAAAAAGGGATAATTCTCAACGTCAAGTATCACTCTGACTAATTAGGTCAAGAGTAATCTGCGGACTTTTCAGAAAAAAAAACAGAAAGTATGAACTTTTTACAAATTCGAAAAATTTGTTCTTGTGCAACTGCTGAAAACGTGTATGCCAGAGGAATAAGCCGTGCATATGTTTGTAATAAACTTATCACAATAGGATGGACTGCAGACCTAAAGGTGAAATGGTTTCGATGAGAATAGATTGCTGTTGAAGACTGTCTTGTGGTCATCTTACACTAATCTCTGGCTAATATCACAAGAATGGCACCTCTCAACATGAGCTCGCTGTTCAGTTGCTGTGCTCGCTGTCGATGCGATCATTGTGCGCGGTTCGACTCCGCCATGCGACTGGCTTTTTGCAAAATAAATTATCGTGTTGCGGAAGTATGGTCGCTCCGGGTTGGCGACATTAATAGGTGGGCATCTGGGCTACGATGTACCTCAGGTCGGCTGCCATCTTCGCGTGTGGTGGCGGCGGGAGGGTTTGCTGCATGGCCCTGCTGTTGTTCCTCGTTGTTCATGTCCTCGATTACCCGAACATACTTTTTCCGGGACTCCATCTGCTCGCATGAGCATTGAGCGATTCGATCACAAATGAGGAGAGTCAGAACCGCGGCTTCAAAGTCCAAAAAAGCAAGCTGCTATAATGGCTTACTGTTCAATACCGCTGCCACGATTCGGTTACTCTTCTCACAAACGAACACTTTGATCGATGGTCGATCTTCCCGGTTGAAAACCACGGCTTAAGCTCATCTCTGGTCGTTCTTTCCACGATGTTTAGATAAGTTGCTCGAGAATGATGACGTTCTTCAGAACCTTGTACATGACACGAAGTCAGAGAAATTCCTCTGTAGTTCTTAGGATCCGTGACGGATAGCTTCTTGTGAAGAGGTACGATGATCGTCTCTCACGAATCAGGTATTCCTTTCGGCTCGTCCATATGGCACGTGGATAGTGTTGGTCATTTAACGAATCCCAGACGGAGAGGAAGAGCTTTCAGCATTTCAGCAAGATGTTGTCATCTCCACCTGCCTTTACCATTGCTTCATTTCGGCGGACACAATCCAAAACTTCAGACTCAGTCGGTAGTTCCTCAGCCTACTGACACTCGTAATGTGCTCTCTGAACATGCCAGGGAGCTCCCAGGTACTGATGGCGCTGGACAAATTCCAGTAGTGAATTGAATTAATCTCTTCCATATTGGCAGCGTCGCATCACCAACTGCAACTCCATTGAGTAAAGTGGTTCAAGACAGGAGAACATCTCTTCATTTTTCCCGCTATCGCTGTCGCAGCAACGTGTTAGGCTTTCCTCGGATTCTTCTCCTCCCAAGCCTTCTCCGAACTCCTTAGCCTCTACACGTCCACACTCTCTGTTGATCGTGGTCACTTTGAAGCTGCCGACGCAACTTCCTCCTCAGACGCTTCTACTCCTCCACGAGAGTTTCACCTGCCCAGTTTGAGAGAGAGAGCACATGCTACCTGTTGTGAGGTAGATGTTGTTTCAACATTTCTGAAACATAGGCGAACTTCTTCTCAGGCTGTACAACCGGGAGTGCCTCTTTCCGGAGCGTCCTGGATTGCACTTCTGACAAAGATCCGCGTCGCAAAAAGTTTCTTGTTAGTCCGTACTCCGATGTCTTGAATAGAAACGCGTTGTCGAAAATTCCTTCTGCACTCTTCATCTCTGAGACTTGTCTGATGTCAATCCTCTGGAGGAGGGCTGAGCCCCTCGCTTCCTCTTATGAATCCTCGCAGTGAAGTTCAAGAGAACAGTGACGGTGATTCGAATCGAATGCACGACATCCTCACACAGCTCTAGATCTTGAAATGTCTCGATACTGGAATATTCCTCGTCAAGAACATGGTTGAGCTGTGGTTTCAAAAGTTGTCATCTTCCGCTTCCGCTGCCTCTTCTGGAAGATGGTTGGGTTGGTCCCCTGCCACGTAAGCTGATGGCGGCGATGATTCCTCTTGAATGTCGATCACCAATAATCAGACCACTGCGTTCACGAAAAAGTCGACAAGGCGGTAGCCATTGAAGTCCGATCGTTTGCTCAGCTGGGTCAGAACCATTTGCCGAATACTTCCCATTCCTGATCTGGGAAGTCCCATCTTCGCATTTGCGTCAATCCCTCGACAACATGGTGCATGTTGACAAGGATATCCTGAGCCAGCAAACGTATTGAGTTCCCTTCGACTATTCGGAAAAAGGTGAATATTCGGAACATTATTCAAATTCGATTATTCGCAGAGGTGAATATTCGAACGTTATTCGAATTTGAATACCCGAAGGCTTGATTTAACAAAAAATATGAAAATCAGCTCTAATGTATCAGAAAGGGAACTGACATACTTTTTCGCTAAAACCTGAATTCATTTTCTTCACTACTCCATTGTTCCAGTCTTTGCGAAACGCAAGAGCTAAATTTTTCCCTACACCTGGGTCTGGGATGAGGCTACTAGGGCGGTTCTAACAAGAGGAGCCACATGGCAATCAAATTTGGCCACACCCATTTTTCATGCCGCCGGCGCAGAGATAACATGACGCAACCATAGCTTCGTTAGGTGGAGCCATGTACTCCACCAACCTTCACCCCTGGGCAGCGTCAGAGTGGGGAACCTTCACCATTGGGAGAACCGGTGACATTGAACCAGTGAAACGCCCCGAAAAAATGAAAAGAGACCCAACACTCGTGCAAACGGTAATTTTTCAAGATTTAGTGGGTGTCACTGCCGATTTTTTCTGTTCATAACTTTTTTCTGCTCTAAAGATAGACGCTTTGGTGAAAGTTGTTCTCGGGTATTCACATACGCCAGATTCTGCATTACCGCAAAACGGCTTTCAGTTTTTGAAAAATAGGTTCTTCTTCTTCCAGCCGAATCTCAGTTTATAAAAGTGCATTTTTAGCCTGAAATTATTTGTTTTTCGTTCATAACTTTTTTGTGCGTGTGGAGAGACCTTTGGTAGAAGCTTGTTTACGCAATCACATTGATGGGGTCTGCGTATTAACTTGTTGCTTCCATTTTGGAAAAGTATTTACTCGATCCTTCTCAGCCTAGTTCATTGCCCATGGAGCACCGGTTTTCCGCCTATAACTCTTTAACCTTTGGATATAGGGTTTGGTGAACGTCGTTTTTGAAATCTACGTAAGATTCTGCGTCCCGCGTCGAATGACATATCGGGTTCCTAACTTTGCTTGGCTTTATGAGCCAGCCAGGTCGGTGGAGCCGAGCCCCGTTGTTCGGCTCCGGCGGAGAACTCTGCGTCTCTCATTTAAACCATAGAGGCGAGAGCACCCTATGGATGACTAACATGAAAATCAAAGCTCCACCGACCTGGCTCACTTACAGGGCAAGCAAGAGTTAGGAAGCCCGATATATCATCTTATCACCTAACACATTTTACAGTTGTTCAGAAACAACCTTCACCAAAACCCTATCTTTAACTGGGTTAAAGAGTTATAGGCGAACGAAACCGGTGTTTCATAAAATGAGGGTGAGGCTGGGAAGGATCGAGAAAAAATATATTTTCTAAACTGGAAACGCTTATTCGATGCAGAATTTCATGATGATTCCGAAAACAACCTATTTACCAAAGGGCTGTCTTTTAAGGTAAAAAGTTATGGACGAAAAAGCTAATTGCTTTTAGTTAGGAAAGAAAACGTTAATTCATAAATTGAAAATCAGGCTGAAGGAGATAGAGAGACGTACATTTTCCTCGAATCGAAAAACATTATTTGACCGCAAAAATAGGATCATATGAAGAGATTTCCGGAAACAGCGCTGTTCAAAGATCCATCTAAAGGGGTAAAAATTGGTATGAGCATGAAAGAGACAGGTAGTTTTTCAAAAAAATCGCCCTGAAGAAATTTTTCCGACAAATTTTGACTCCAAGACAGCTAAAGGAAATTCTATCATGACCTACGCAGAATCATTGCATTAAGAAGAGTAGAACTTTCTAAAGGAGGTCATCTAACGGAAAAAAAATGTTGTTTTTCAAAATTAATGATTAAAAATAAAGAATACAAGAAAGAGAGGATTAAGAAAACGTCAAATTTTTGAGAGTTGCAAATCTGTAGGGAACCTTCACCGATTCCCCACTCAGGCATCCTAAACAACCTTCACCTCTCGGATTGCGTAAACAGTCTCCACCCTTCAACGAACCTATATGGCACCAACCCGGGGTTTTCCTTCCCTTCCGAAATCGTTGCGGCGCGGAGAAATAGGGTGAAAGCCGAATAGAGTGTTGGAACGAATTAATTTCTTTTGAATGTTCGAATAAACGAATAATTCGAATATTTCACTTCTTCTCTGAATATTCGATTATTCTGAGATAAACGAATATTTCACTTCTTTGAATATTCGATTGATTCGAGATAACTCGAGATAATCCACTTCTTTGAATATTCATCGAATATTCCGAATTATTCGAATATTCGAATATTATTCGAATAAACGAATATTTGGGGAACACTATTGCGTACTATCCCATACAATCCACTCCGGGCAAACTGGGGCATCAAACGACAACAGGTTGAAGTTGTCATCTCATAAACTGCACCCTCTTGACAAGTCAAATCGCTTCGCATTTCGTAAGCCTCGAGCAACTGCCCGTTGCTCCATGATGTCCGCCTGTTGTCAGTCTGTTGACATCTTTGACTGCTGTCACGTTTAGCGGCCTATTTAGCAGCGTGGTTCACATCCAGCGCAAAAGACTTTTATGTGGCTTAGGAACTGCACTTTGCACCGACCCGATTCAAGATGTCGCGGTCGGCGCATCGATACGCATCGCGAAGTCAGCACCACCTTGACACGCATCGCCCAGTCGGCACACCGACACGCGTCGCGGTCGGCAAACCGACATCGCGTCGCGGTCGACGCACCGGACACGCAGCGGCGTAGTCACCAGTAGACCCACGCGTCACGGCTGGAGTCGCCCAGCCTCCACCGAGGCCGCCGCACCCGGATGGGCAGGGCTTCCAGCATGGCTGGGCGGGAGCCAATGCTCACTGCATACTTGGGTAATTGAACCGGCTGCACTCTTATCACCTAAAGGCAGTGTTCACGATAAAAAATGTGTTTCAGTTTTCCACTAGGAATGGGTAGTGGAGAGGGGCACACGGTAACGTTTACGTCGAAAGAACTGTATGGAAAACTGAGCCAGGAAATGCTCCACAAGAGCCAGAAGTTGCCACTTCGAGCGCATTGCACCAAACCTCAAAGAAGCGTAAACACACGTCCACCGACGTGAACAAATGAATGCTCGAGATCGAGGAGATGAGGCGATGGTTTCCGATCAAAAGCCCCGTTCTTTTCCCTTCATTTTCAACTTACTCTCTTTATTCAAGGTTAGCTCGCATACATCGGCTGCAAAAGACGGAAGATTACAAGGGGCCTCGGACAACTCGTCCACCATAAGCCTTTCCTTAGCTCAATCTTTTGAGGGACCATGCAACTCCATTCCCAGAAGAGAGATCTTGTACGATTTCAGAGTTATCATTGGAATCAGCAACTGGGGCCGTTTTCAAGATAGGCAGGAGGAAAACAGAAAAACGATTTTTATCGTGAAGCACTACTGCCTTTAAGTTCAGCGATACATCGCTCTCGTAAACGTGGTTGAGATACTAACTACGGAAGTTGAATGGCATGGCTCAGAACACAACGCCTACGCATTCTGAAGCGTCGAAAGCGACCCGATACAAGTGACTGCTACACGACTGAGAGTCGGCCCCGCACTCACTGTATTTGCGTCAAACTTCCCCAAACAGGAGTGCTGGGCCATTCCCACCATTGTCGATGTGTGCCAGCTCCACTTATTGTACTCACTGTGCACCACCCACAAGCGTCGCCGATGGTGGGAATGGCCCAGAACCCCTTTTTTGGAGGAGGACGCAAAATGAAAGGGCGGGCAGATACGTAGGCGGGGGCCAACTTCTCCACGCGTGTAGCGTCATTGTGTGAGTTCGTTTTTTGACGCTTCAAAATGCGCTGCAGGCGTTGAGTTCTGAGCCATACCATTACATTTCCCGTGGTTATCTCAATCCCACGTTGCAACGAGCGTGATAATGTCTGAGTTACGGCCGAGAAATAGCCTTGAAAGCAGACGCAAAATGCTTTTTCCCGAGTAATAGTCATGCGAAATAGCCGCCAAATAATGCTGGCATTGGGGAAATAGTCGCCAAAATAATGTTCGCCGTGAAGATAACCGCAAAATAACCCGCCAGAGAAATCTGCCGCCAAATTTGTGGTCTAAGCTTCTGTCTCAGTTTTGGTTTAGCTTAGTTGAGTTCAGTTGAGTTATGCGCGGTTTTATGCGATGACGAACTTCCCCTAGTGCTGTAGCCGTGCCCTACTCCGGAATATCAGCGACAATTCGAAAAAACTCAGCGACAATTCGTAGTTAAGCTCATTGAGCACCGATAAACACCATGGTCTGCCAGGGAACTCGCCAAGTGCGTAGTATCTCGCTTCCCAGCTCCAAAGCTGAAGGACGTCCAAACTGGGCGACAACAGACATTGTAGATGCGCTCAGGATTCTGGCACTGAACTTGAGACTATATCCAGCTGGCTCCTCCTAGGTATGGCTGGAAAACCATCGAAGTCTACGTTCAGCATTATGGAAGCGGAGAGAACTTGGGCTTTTAGCGTCAGAATTCAGGTGCAAGTTCTTACACTGGAAAGTAGACAAAATAGCATTCACCTCGAACCAGTTTTCGCGAGCCATGATGAAATACACATGAAAATGGCTCATTCTGGCCATCATCAGTGAGAAATTTCCATGTCAGCTCAAGTGTTGCTGATACTTATGGAAAAGCCGCTCGAGATTTAGACTTTTCTCTATAACTAAAGGTGAAATGGGCATTTCTAGCGTTTTTGACAAAAATCCCTACGAGCGATTTAATATATTGGAAATACCTGCTATGAACTGTGCTTGGCTCAGGTCAAACTGCGGTCCGCAATTGCAGTCTCGACACGCTTTGCGGCCGCGCCGCTTTCGAAAGTCGGCAAGCAAGAGTTTCCAGCGCCGTACGCAGCTGCGGATCTGTTGACTCTTCAAGGTGGGTTTAGAAACTGGAAACTAAACAAAATTGAAGAAGAACTGCATAAAGAAAGCCATATCGTGTCGGCTTTGGAGCTGGAAACTCGATCATGACACCTCGACGATGCAGCCGCAAAGCGTGTCGAGACGCAATTTCAAGAATGGAATTTAACTTCCAGATAAGCACAGTAACTTTATATTTATGAGGTACCGAAGAATTGTGAGAAAATAGTAGATCACTACGCTAAGATGTTTGAAATGTAAAATCAGGGCAAAATGAAGTGCTGATCTTGTCAGATGCGTTCAAATTGTTCGTGCTGAATATTCGAATAAACCGAATATTTCACTTCTTTGAATATTCGAATATTCGAATCAAACGAGAATATTCCACTTCTTTTGAATATTCCGAGATTATTCGAGATAACCCGAATAATCCACTTCTTTGAATATTCGAACATTCCGAATTATTCGAATATTCGAATATTAATCAGAATATTAACTGAATAAACGAATATTCGGGCAACACTCTGAAGTGGCCAATAGTGGCCGCGATAACAACCTTCAGGGGTGCTAAGCACAGATTAGACATCCGTTTCCTGTGTTGCTTTGGAAGGTACGTTTCGGCACAGTGCCAGGGGTTTGTCGACGTTTTAGATTTGGCCGTGCAGTTTCTCGCCGAATCAGACACTTTGTCCACTGCATATGGCTTAACACTAATTTCTCCGCGCCGTCAACGCTTCTGGCAGGGGAGGAAACCCCAGATTGAGTGCTATAATTGCGCGGCGGCACGGAAAAATGGGCAAGGAGCCCTAGTTGGGATTGGCAAATCGGTACTATCTTCTAGTGACAGCACCGATTTGTCCTAAAACTTCGCCAAGAGGCTTTTGAGGCTGTGGATTGGAGAACTCTCTTATCGCTTTCCGCAATTTTGGAAGCGATTAATGGCTCAGACGAAGGCTCCACGCCCCGCTGAAAGCCGCCAGCGGGATAGTAGCCGTGGAGCGCAAAATCCGAAGTTTTGTCGCCCACGGTAGTAGCTATCGCGAGGTAGCGACTGTCGTGGAGCAAGTGAGCTGCTTCCTGCCCTGGTGATAAGCTCCTCCCCTCTGAGCTTTTTGTTTTCAAAAAATATACCCACGCACCGGTGCACGACGCGGTCGCTACGCACAACATCGCAGACCCGGCCAGTGCACCCAAGCACCCAACTGGAGCCACTAGCGACTGAGCAGGGGGCGCTTCCAGCGTCAAGGCGGAGCCTCAGTACCGCGAAATTTGTGCGAATTGAACAGAAGGCATTGCCTTCACCCGAGTCCCTGGCTCTAAAGCCGCGTCGTATGCGCTCCCCTTGGAAACTAGCGTCTTGAGCGCCCAGCATCTTTTTGGGGCACGCTTTGCCCGTGATGGGCCACGTTCTCGCCATTGTCCCAGGAGGAAGCACTCGCCTATATCGTGTCTCCGGGAAAGGTGAGGAAGATCGGAGTTAGCGTCGAGCTCCTTTTATCCTGAGGAAGGTTTAGGGAGGTAGGTTTCTAGCGCAAAATTTCATTCATATCGGAGGACTTTAATGATATAATTACCCTATACTTACCGTGATCTTTCGAAGCACCGAAAGTGGACCTCTTATTCATGTTAAGCACCTCGAATAAGCTCCTTAGGCTAAGTTAAAGCGGAAAAAGTTGATTTTGTTAGCATTCTTTGCGTTGTACATGGCCCGTACAGGTTTAGAGATTAGTCGTTGCCTTATTAATTTCATTTGTAGGTGGAAATAATGCTTTAGAAGGAGAATGCAACACCATTGTTATTGCCGCCTCGCACTTCGTAGTTGCGCGATTTGCTATGGATGCTTAAATTATTCGTTCATTCGAATATTCCGAATTTCTGGAATATTCGTTCGTTCGAAAATAAAAAATGAACGAATTAATTCGAAATTCGTTCGTTCGAAATAATAAAAATGAAAAAGAATTTAGATTCGAAATTCGTCCGTTCAGTCTTTTTAAAAGAGTCACTCACTCTTCTTTATACTATGCACTACTATGTACATCTTCTCGATAATGTATCGAATTCGTGCATAAAGCACTACTCGTCACAAACACCTTGACCTTTAAACATAAAACAAAGGTCCCAGAGTCACAAATGACTATGAACTTTATCGTTATCTATCAAAGAGAAAGTCTTCCAAGCAAAGAGGTTTGGTTGGCGCGTCAGAAACGCGTTCAACAAAGGTGAACAATAGGTAAGTAGAATGAGGAGAGTCTACAAAAAGTGAAACAATATTTTCTGGAGACTGATTTTCCCTGGCCGATACGCCTGCTTAACAGCAAAAACAAACCGTTGCGGTGTTCCTTACACGGAAGCACTCCTGTATGCGGTTCCAAAGCTCGTCTTGACTACTACGAGAACCGGTTAAAAAGTATATTACGCATGTAAACCCACGTCAATGCTTACCAAAAATACAGAATAGAAGATGATGCCCAAAAACACAGACGGGACGGTTAGCTCCAGCTGCTACGAGAAGCGAAACCAAAGTGCAGCATCTAATGAGAGAATATTTTTCTTATATTCATCGTCAACGAATAGGAAGTCCATTCTTGGAAACCATTGAACTCTTCCTCTAGAAGTTACCACAACGGTTTTGTTTTTGCTGTTAAGTAAGTATCGGCCAGGAAAACTCAGTCTCAGAAAATATTGTTTCACTTTTTGTAGACTCTCCTCATTCTACTTACCTATTGTTCCCTTTTGTTGGAACGTTTCTGACGCCAACCAAACCTCTTTATGCTTAGAAGACCCTTTTGATAGAATTGTTCGCACTTTTTATTGATATTACGGTCAGTAATATCCTGAGAAAAATCTTCAATGGAATTTTCGAATAGCATGGATTGCTCTACTAATAATCAGTAAGCCCAACAAACTTGATGCGGCACGCTAAAAATCGAAGCGCTACTCACTTTCCACGACGTCCTGCTGATGTCAGAAAATGCCCTATGCACTTGGCACCACCTTGGCAGCGACGTCCTGATGACGTCACCAGATGCTTTATGCACTTGGCACGACGTTCTGATGACGTCATCAGGATGCCCTGTGTACTCTACACTGACATCCTGATGACGTCATCAGATGCCCTATGTACTTTACATGGCACCCTGATGACGTCATCAGATGCCCTATGTACTTTACGCGACACGCCTGATGACGTCATCAGATGCCCTATGTACTTTGTACATGACACCCTGATGACGTGCCATCAGATGCCTATGTACTTTACGCGGACACCCCTGATGGCGTCATCAGATGCCCTATGTTACTTTACATGACACCTGATGGACGTCATCAGATGCCCTATGTACTTTACATGACAGCACCTGATGACGTCATCCAGATTGCCCTCATGTACTTTAGTGTTATGACATCCTGATGACGTCATCAGACTGCCCTATGTACTTTACATGACATCCTGATGACGTCCAGTCAGAAATGCCTATGTACTTTACATGACATCCTGATGACGTCATCAACAGATGCCTATGTACTTTCATGACATCCTGATGACGTCATACCAGATGCCCTGCTGTACTTTACATGACATCCTGATGACGTCATCAGATGCCCTATGTACTTTTACATGACATCCTGATGACGTCATCCAGGATGCCCTATGTACTTTTACGATGACATCCTGATGACGTCATCAAGATGCCCTATGTACTTTACATGATACATCCTGATGACGTCATCAGATGCCCTATGTACTTTTACATGACATCCTGATGACGTCATCAGATGCCCTATGTACTTTTACCATGACACCTGATGACGTCATCAGATGCCTATGTACTTTACATGACATCCTGATGACGTCATCAGATGCCCTATGTACTTTACATGACATCCTGATGACGTCATCAGATGCCCTATGTACTTTACATGCACATCCTGATGACGTCATCAGATGCCCTATGTACTTTTTTACACTTGACACCTGATGACGTCATCAGATGATGCCCTATGTTACTTTTACATGACACCTGATGACGTCATCAGATGCCCTCATGTACTTTACATGACACCTGATGACGTCATCAGATGCCCTATGTACTTTACATGACATCCTGATGACGTCATCCAGATGCCCTATGTACTTTACATGACACCTGATGACGTCATCAGATGCCCTATGTACTTTACATGACTTTACTCTGATGACGTCATCAGATGCCCTATGTACTTTACACCTTGACACCCTGTGGACGTCATCAGATGCCCCTATGGTGATTCTTACTTTTACATGCATGACACCCTGATGACGTCATCAGATGCACCTATGTACTTTACATGACACCTGATTTGACGTCATCAGATGCCCTATATGTACTTTACATGACATCCTGATGACGTCATCAGATGCCCAGGATATGTTCTTTACATGACTGTACCCCATGATGACGTCACTGCTCTACATCTGAGGATGGACGCACCTGTACTTTACATGACACCTGATCGACGTCATCAGATGCCCTGGGATGTACTTTACATGACATCCTGATGATCGCGTCAATCAGATGCCTATGTACTTTACGTACAACCCTGATGACGTCATCAAGATGCCCTATGTACTTTACATGACACCTCCGATGACGTCATACCAGATTGCCCCGGCGGTGATGTACTTTACATGACATCTGATGACGTCATCGAGGATGCCCTATGCGTTCTTGTACATGTACGGATTGACCTGATGACGCGTCATCAGATGCCCTATGTACTTTACATGACACCGCTGATGACGTCATCAGATGCTCTATGTTACTTTACATGACATCCTGATGACGTCATCAGATGCTATATGTCACTTTTTACATGACATCCTGATGACGTCATCAGATGCCCTATGTACTCTTACATGACAATAAATCCTGACTTGATCGTCATCAGCATGCCTATGTACTTTACACATTGACACCTGATGACGGTCTACTCCAGGATGCCCTATCTGTACTTTGCATGACACCTGATGACGACGTGTCATCAGATGCTCTATGTACTTTCAGAACGCGGACACACCCTGATGACGTTATCAGATGCCCTATGTGCTTTTACATGACACCCTGATGATCGTCATCAGATGCCTATGTACTTTACATGACACCCTGATGACGCGTCATCAAGATGCTCTATGTACTTTACATGACACTACAGTAGCGTCATCAGATGCCCTATGTAATTGCTTTACACTGACACCTGATGAGCGTCATCAGATGCTCTCATGTCCACTTTATGACGTATATGATTCCTGATGCACGGTCATCATGATGCCCTATGTACTTTACATAGACACCCTGATGACGTCATCAGATGCTCTATGTGTACTTTACATGACACCCCTGATGACGTTATCAGGATGCCCTTCACTGTACTTTACATGTACACCCTGATGACGTCGCATCAGATGCCCTATGTAGCTTTATAGACATGAGCACCTTGATTGGCGTCATCAGATGCCCTATGTTACTTTACATGACATCACTGATGACGTCATCAGATGCCCTGTTATGTACTTTACGCGATCATCCTGATGACGTCATCAGATGCCCTATGTACTTTACATGACACCCTGATGACGTCATCAGATGCCCCCATGTGCTTTTCATGACACCCTTTTGACGTCAATCAGATGCTTCCTATGTACTTTACATGACACCTTGCATGACGTCATCAGATGCCCTATGTACTTTACATGACATTCCTGATGACGTCATCAGATGCTCCCTATGTACTTTTACAGATGACACCCTGATATGAGCGTCATCAGATGCCTCATATGTACTCTTTAAGAATGACACACCTTGATGACGTCACATCAGATGCTCCTGTGCAGGTGTACTTTACATAGACACCCTTGATCGCAGGTCATCAGATGCCCTATGTACTTTACATGACACCCTGATCGACGTCATCAGATTGCCCCGAAAATGTACTTTTACATGAGCATCCTGATGACGTCATCATGATTGCCCCTATGTAACTTTACATGACACCTGATGACGTGCCATCAGATGCCTATATGCACTTGCAATACAGTGACTGACACCCTTGATGAATGGTCGATCAGATGCCCTATGCGCTTTACATGACACCTCTGAGATGACGTCATATCAGATGCCCTATGTACTTTACGCGACACCCTGATGACGTCATCAATAGATTGCCTATGTACTTTTGATATAGATGACACCCTGATGACGCTACATCCAGGATGCCCTATATTGCTTTACATGACACCCTGATGACGTCATCAGATTGCCTATGTACTTTACATGACACCCTTCTGAGTGACGTCGCATCAGATGCCCTATGTACTTTACGCGACAATCCTGGTAATGACGTCATCAGATGCCTATGTGTACTTTACGCATGACAAATTCTGATGACGTCATCAGATGCCCCATGTACTTTGCCAGCGACACCTGATGACGTCATCCAGATGCTCCCCTACTGTTAACTTTACGTGACACCGCCTTATGACGCTACCATCCAGATGCCTCCCATGTACTTTACGCTGACATCTTGATGACGTCCAAATCAGACTGCCCTAGTGTACTTTACATAGATACCTTGCCCTGTTGACGGCTCTATCATCGGATGCCTATGGGTCACTACCTTCTGGATGACGACAACCCTGATGACCGTCATCAGATACCCAGTGTACTTTACACGACATGCTCCTGGATGACGTCATCAGATGCCCTATGTTCTTTACATTGACACCTGATGACGTCATCAGATGCCCTATGTACTTTACGCATGACACCTGATGTACGTCATCAGATGCCCTATGTACTTTACATGACACATCCTGATTGACGTCATCAGATGCCCTAACTGTACTTTACATGACACATCCTGATGACGTCATCAGATGCCCTATGTACTTTATGGATGACACCCTGATGAGCGTCATCAGATGTGACCTATGCTACTTTACTATATGACACCCTGATGACGTCATCAGATGCTCCTAATATTACTTTCATACATGACACCCTGATGACGTCATCAGATGCTCTATGTACTTTACATGACACCCTGATGACGTTATCAGATGCCTATGTATTTTGGAGGCGGCTCTCGCCTGACGTCATGGCCTAGATGCCCTATATACTTTACATGACACCTGATGAGACGTCATCAGATGCTCTATGTACTTTACAGTGACACCTGATGACGTCATCAGATGCCCTATGTTACTTTACATGACAGCCCCGATGACGTCATCCCAGATGCTCTATGTACTTTACATGACATCCTGATGACGTCATCAGATGCCTATGTACTTTACATGACACCCTGATGAGACGTCATCAGATGCTCTATGTAACTTTACATGACACCCTGATGACGTTATCAGATTGCCCTCGCCATGCTACTCTTACATGACAATCTCTGATGACGTCATCATCAGATGCCCTATGTACTTTACATGACACTCTTGATGACGTCATCAGATTGCCCTATGTACTTTACATGACATCCTGATGACGTCAATCAGATACGCCCTATGTACTTCATACGCGCTGACAATCCTGATGACGTCATCAGATGCCCTATGTACTTTACGCGACACAGCACCTGATGACGTCATCAGATGCCCTATGTACTTTACATGGACTCTGCACGGCGTCATCAGATGCCTACCATGTACTTTACATGACACCTTGACCCTGACGTCATCAGATGCCCTATGCTACTTTACATGACATCTGATGACGTCATCAGATGCCCAGATATGTACTTTACATGACACCTGATGACGTCACCCCTCAGATGCCCTATGTACGATTTACGCATGACGCCTTTGCCATTGCCACGTCATCAGATGGCTCTAAGGGTGTACTTTACAGAGTATGACAATTCTGATGGCGTCATCAGATGCCTATGTACTTTTACATGACACCTGATGACGTCATCAGATGCCCTATGTACTTACATGACCCGCGACCTCCTGATGGCGTCATCAGACATGCCCTATGTGCTACATGACACCCTGATGACGTCAATACCAGATGCCTATTACCGTACTTTACATGACATTATCCTGATGACGTCATCAGATGCCCGGCATGTACTTTACGCTATAGACACCCTGATGACGTCATCAGATGCCCTATGCTGACTTTACATGACACCCTGATGACGCGTCATCAGATGCCCTCAGATGTACTTTACATGACACCTCGATGAGCGTCATCAGATGCTTGCCTATATGCTTTACATGACGCCTGATGACGTCATGTCAGATGCGCCTATGTACTTTAGAGCATGACACCTGATGACACGTCATCAGATGCTCCTATGTACGCACACATGACATTCCTGATGACGTCATCACTAGATGCCCCATGTACTTTACATGACAACCCCTGACATGACGTCATCAGATGCCCTACTGTACTTACATGACATCCTGACACTGACGTCATCAGATGCCCTCATGTACTTTAGATGAGACAGACCCTTATGACGTCATCAGATGCCCTATGTACTTTAGAGCATGACATCTTGATGACGTCATCAGATGCCCTATGTACTTTACATGACACCCTGCAGTGACATCTATCAGATGCCCTATGTACTTGATACGCGATTAATCTTGATGACGTCATCAGATGCCCTATGTACTTTACATGACACCTTGATGACGTCATCAGATGCCCTACTGTACTTTACATGACACCCTGATGACGTCATCAGAATGCCCTATGTCACTTTACATGACATCTTGATGACGTGTCATCAGATGCCCTATGTACTTTACGTGACACCCTTATGACGTCATCAGATGCCCATGTACTTTCAACATGAGCCAGACATCTATGATGACGTCATAACAGATGCTATACCTATGTAACTTTACGCTGACACCTGATGACGTCATCAGATGCCCTGATATACTTTACATGACATCTATTTTGATGACGTCATCAGAGCGCCGCCCTATGTACTTTACGCGGCACCCTGATGACGTCATCAGATGCCCTATGTACTTTTTACATGACATCTTGATGACGTCATCAGACTGGCTTATAGGCGTACTTTACACATGACAACACTCAGACATGACGTCATCAGATGCCCTAGCCGTACTTTACATACGACATCGCCGATGACGTCATCAGATGCCCTATGTACTTTTACATGACATCCTGATGACGTCATCAGATGCCCCGGGCGGTGGATTTTGATGTACCCCATGACATCTCTGATGACGTCATCAGATGCCTATGGTACTTTCAACATGACATCTTATTGATCCCGATGACGTCATCAGATGCCCTATGTACTTTACAGCATATGACACATCTTGATGACGTCATCAGATGCCCTATGTACTTTACATGATGACATCTTGATGACGTCATCAGATGCCTCATGTACTTTACATGACATCTTCCTGATGACGTCATCAGATGCCCTATGTAGCTTTACCCCACTGACACCCTGATGACGTCATCAGATGCCCTCCATGTACTTTACATGACACATCTTGATGACGTCATCAGATGCCCTATGTACTTAACATGACACCTTATCTGATGAACGTCATCAGAGATGCCCTATGTACTTTACGTTAATGACACATCTTGATGACGTCATCAGATGCCCTATGTACTTTACATGACATCTTGATGACGCTCATCATCAGATATCTTCCATATTTGAGTGAGATGGATGACTTACGACGCCTGATGCTCTATGCAATACTTTACGTGACACCCTTATGACGTCATCAGATGCCCTATGTGCTTTACATGACACCATCTTGATTGACGCTCATCAAATACCCTATGTACTTTACATAGATGACACATCTTGATGACGTCATCAGATGCCCTATGTACTTTTACATGACATCTTGATGACGTCATCAGATGCCTCGTACTTTTACGCGGCATACTGATGACGTCATCAGATGCCCCCATGGTATACTTCACCCATGACGATTCTCGGATGACGTCATCAGATGCCCTATGTACTTGCTACGCATGACACCCTGATGACGTCATCAACGATGCCCTATATGCTTTACACTCTGAGCACCCTTATGACGTCATCAGATGCCCTAGGTGTACTTTACGCATGACATCTTGATGACGTCATCGAACACGCCCTATGTACTTTACATGCAGCACCTGATGACGTCATCAGATGCCTATGTAGCTTTACATGAGCATCTTGATGACGTCATCAGATGCCTAGATGTACTTTACATGACGCACTTGATGACACGTCATCAGATGCCCTGGAGAATGTATGATGGATGACATCTTGATTTGAGACGTCATCAGATGCCCTATGTACTTTACATGACATCCTGATGAGCGTCATCAAGATGCCCTATATACTTTACATGACACCCATTCGATGACGTCATCAGATGCCTATGTTATGCTTTAGCATGACATCTTGATGAGACTACGTCATCAGATTGCCCTGGCGGTGTACTTTACATGATTTGATTGATTTCGACGTCATCAAATACTGATGCCCTATGTGCTTTATAGATGACACCTGATGACAGCGTCATCAGATGCCCTATGTACCTGATAGCCTCGCGACCACTGGCAGTGGGCGTGTAGCGCGGAACGAGAGGAACCCTGAGGGACTGAGGGACGAGGGACGAGAGGACGAGGAACAGATTGACGTTGCGGGATCGCGTTACAAGAAAAAACGCGAATTTTAGCTAAGCTTCCGCCGATCTAACTTTGTTAATACTTTTCAATCGATTTGGCCTCCAAAATTTTGTCAGCGGGTGTCTTCCTATACTCTCTCACTTATATCCACAGAAGGAAATCTCTAGAAAATTTGTTTTACACGGGTTTTATTAACTACTTTACCAAAATCTAAGTGATCACAAGTGCCAGGCAAAACCAAGAAGCCTCTCCAGCCGCTTCGCGGCTGGAGCGCAGTTCTACATTAGAACTCTCTAACAACGAACATTACCGACCCCATGGCAGCTATTGCTCACTCTCGCGTTGCACGGCTCGGCAGATGTTGAAAAGGCACGCGCGGCATGTGAAAGCGGGGTAATCCCCCATCTCCGCGTGCCCGAGTGTACAGCTTTTTAATATAAAGGAAAGGCTACCCGTAACGAAGAAAGGGGATGCAGGAAAATTTGAATAACGCTTCTGATCATGTACCCACTCAGTGCTCATCCAGATGTCGCGTCGCCGTTCCATTCTGCGGCTGATGCTCACCGTTCGCGAAGCAGCTTACGCACGCCGTCATCGATGTCCGCTTCCCAACCAAGGGCCTGGGCACACGTCCCGCGCCATGGCGATTTTGAATATGCACCCCCACCCCTTAAGCTCGGTAATTTTTAGGCACCCCCTATGGGAAATCGAAATCGGCTGTTTTCCGAGAGAAAGTCGAGCACAACAGCCATGAATCTTCGACTTCCTTATTTTGATAAACCAGAGATAGTGTGTAAGTACAAAAGCGCTGAATAAAGAAAATTCCGAAAATGTCAACAAAAAGGTAGTGTAATTTTTAAACTTCCAAACAATCTTATGAAGAAAATTTTTAGTAAGAGAAAGGTACAAGTTGTGACAAAAGTTTAAACAGTTTTTATTGTATTACAATCTCAGCAATCCCCACAAACTACTAACAGGGCTACTTTTATTGCAGTCTAATTTAATGTTTTCTTATCAGAATGTTTCTTTCATGAACCCATGTATGAGGGATATTAATCCGTGTTTGATCGTTCTGATGAAGGTAAAATTTTCAGAATTATTCTGTGTTGTGTGGAACCATGTAGGGGTTGATGAGATGCGTAGGGAGTGGAAAACTCGATTTTCACTCCACGTAGAAATGCCGCAATCAATTAGAGACTCGGCTCAAGCCGTGCAGATATATGGTGTGTGTGCACGCAGCCTCACACGCGCACACGGGGAGTAGACGCGCACACATGAATATGTAATAAGAAATGTATTTTATTACAGAACGGATAGAGAAAACAGATTGAAACCGAAGGAAATGAAAGATGATGAAAATTTATTATTCTTGATGTACTCCCATTTGAGAAATTTAATGTAAGCAAACAAAGTTGGGAGCAGGGAGTACATAAGTATTTAGCCGTGACAAGTTTAATTCAAACCGGACCTAGTTGATCAAAAGTAGCATTAAACATGCCACAAGTAAAAGACATTATGGGAAAAGAGGAGAATCTGGCAAACGGTTTAGCTTCAACCAAAATCGCTTTTAATGTGTTTTTAAGGACCTTAAATCTCGTCCCGGTTTTACCTGAAAACCGGGACAAAACCAGAACGAGTTTTAAGGTCCTTGAATCACACTGAATATCAAAGCTTTCGTTAATAAATATTCGCCAGATTCTCCTCTTTCTCCCAATAACTCTTATTTTCTCATAGTATAATGCTGTTTTTAATCAACAAAGTTCATTATAGATGAACCTTTATGTCAAGTCCGAAAAAATTCTACCCTGCTCCAATTTAGTTTAGTATTTACATCAAATTTCCTCAAATGGTTTACATTGAAAGCTTATCCTATTTGCAGTGCCTTTCTTTCCATTTACTCCACTTTCGATTCTTTTTCTCCTCCCCGTTCTGTAATAAATACATTATTTTAATTAATATTGTGCGCGCGTCCACTCCAATGTGCGCTTTGTGTAGCTGCGGACAAACACCATATTGCACGGTAAGCAGCCAGTATCTAAGGGAATTGCGGCATTCAAGCTGCTGATAAATATTGAGTTTTTTATGTACAGGGTACTTCTCAAGTAGGAGCTGATGCGATTCTTTTTCTTCTTTCACTGGGAGCTTGCAGTCTTAAATTTTACAGATCGGCCTCTGTTCATAAGAATCCATTCCTCATAGACGAAATTCCGTTGGCTAGTTTTTATACACGGCCCGTGATATATCTTAGGTGTATTTTTAGTCTGCCATAATACAGCAGCGTTCGCTAATCCTTTTCTACGAACGTGTGAACGATAGCAGCGCGTCAGGCGCTGTCTTTGTATCTTCGCTTCTAATCGGTAACCGCAAGGCGTAATCACTGAACGTGTACATCAAAAGAAACAGCAAATCACATCAATCGCTTACTTTGCTACAAGAGTAATATGAAGGTAGTGTTTATTCCTTTATCAAAGCAATCAAACACATTATATATGATCTTTAATTCATAGGAAGTTGTTGATGAGAAGCTTTGACAGCAACTATGAATTATTCCGAACACACAAACTGCATATCTCATCAATAATTTGAATTCTGTAAGTGTTTGTCTCAAATTAAATTGAGCAGAAGATTATGACAAACCAGAACAAAATCGTTTATTATTTTGTAACCTGAAATTTGACAGAAAATGCACTTAGTTTTTTTGGTGTCCCGTTTAGCACCCCTTGCCCATCTCTGCGACGTCCAATATGCATGCCCTTACAGGTTAATTCCCGGGACGCGTGCCCAGCGCTCACTGTTCCTTTAACTGTGATTTGATTACTAGTTTCCTATTTTGCCACTTTTTTACTTATTGCTCCTAGAATTTCCCAGAGTCGGAGGCGAAAGAAGAGCAGATCGAGAGAAAGACCTCATCGTGCTTCATCATCACTTTCGTTGGTTAGAACTTTGATGGAGGATCTCTCTGAAAGGAGAGGCAAAGGCCGAGGTTTAACTGAATTCAAACAAAAAAGAGAATAGTGTTTTAACAGTAAGTTATGGTTTCTTGTGTAATTTCAAAGTGCATCCGAGAAAGCGAATGCCCACGCTCAGGCAGCGACTGCGTGTCGAGCGGCTGCGTTCAGGAATCAAACGCAGATGTGCCATTTTCAACGGGGTGATGGGGGCGCTTAAGATCGAGGTTCCGGCCTTTTTCGACGTCGACGTTTTTTTCGACGTTTTCGTGCTATGAATAGGTCAGACCTGAACTGTGGAAGTAAGTGGACCTTACCCCATCTAAAAGCATGTAGAGCCAAAGAAGCCACTGCCTATGGAGAAAAGGGTCTGTAAGTAAAGAGTTATGGTATTCATAGCACGCACAGGATAATGACGTCAGGATATCGATGTTTCCACGGCTGGTGGATGATCGTCTCGCAACAACGCGGCTGGCGCCATTCATGGCAGTGCTGGAAGCGATCAACACCGCTCGCACGCTGTAAAAAGAGCGCACACGAAGGCTGAAAATTGGGCGACAGGCACACTTTCTTGAATCGGTACCACAGTGAAATTACTGAAATAAATTGAAGAAGGCGGTTTATCTGCGCATTCCTGTGATAACCTGTGGCCTGCGCTACGACTGAGTGGAGAATCTTGAAACTAAATTCTGCTTGGACCCCGAATTTAAGATTTAGGCCCGAATATGGCGATTTCGTAATGAAAACGTAAGAATTTCGGACCAAAATGAAAATTTGAAATTTAGTTCACAAAGAAGAGAAAATTGTAGCTCCGCTGATGTCCTACACAGTTGCTCGCTTGACCCTGCCGCCGTCGCTTCGGCCATTCTTGGACGAATGCCACACGGTGAGAATTAGCCGACTGCAGCCGTGAATATCTGCTATTTCCGTCTCCTATACCCTTCTCTAGAATTTGAGGTGAGCTCTTACACTGCAGTCTTACAAATAATCATTCGGGAGGTTTCGGTAGCCATATGTTACGTTGACCCAGCCTTAGTGGGCAGCAGGGAAAGCGGAGCTCCGCGTTTCGCGTTCGAAACTCACAGAAAACGCCGCGGAATGCGAAAATAACGCGTCATCTGGAACGTAAGAAACACTAGATGATTTCTGAGTTTTCCGCGTTCGCATTCCGCAAACCGCATTTCCGCGCATTTTCAGGCGTTTCGCGCACGATTTCCAGAAACCCAAAGAATTTTTTGTTCGAAACCCGGAAACCGATTTCCGAAAAGTTCATATCTTTATTCCGCTCATCCCTGGTGGAAAAGCAGACGTAAATTTTTTTTTTTTCCATTGTTTTCTTTTGATTCAAGATTTATTAGGTTTGTTTCTGGCATTTTGCAGCAAACGCTAGATGAAATAATGCAAATAGGGCGTTTTAGCCTCCTAGACTCCTTCGTAATTCTTAGGCCCTCTCATCATGCGTTTTTGCAAAACCTTCCTGGAAACTTTTCCGAAATTTTTTCCTCATGATAACTGTATAACTTTGTGTGTGTTTGCAGTGCTTCTACGCTCTAAATGTCTATGACGCCTGCCTTATGCGGCGTAACAATAAATAAATAAATAAAACGCTGGTAAAGATCAATCATTAGGCATCTGGGAAAGCAATTGTCGGATAAAGTTTTGTTTCAGAACCTGAATTTTGGGATTTTAAAGCGAGGGTTACGGAAAAGTGCACTGGACTCACGCAATCTTTAATTTTTCGGCAAAATTGGGGTGAAAAGGCAAAAAACACGCCGAACGGGCGGGCAAGTTCATCATGTTGTTATTTCAAAATGCAAAAAAAAAACAAAAGCTATACAAATGCTTAGCGAAAAGAAAACAATAAAAACAAACAACCACCCTCTTCTCTGCTCCACCAAAACAGGGTCAACCTCATGCTTGAATGCCACCGAATGAACTTGCAATATTAAACCACTATTTCAAAAACTCTTCTTAGAGAACTCACGTTGAGACGTGTAGTAGGAAATAGTAGATGAAAAAATATAGCTATACAAAGAAAAGAGAAAATTAAGAAGAAAGTTGGAGTACAAAAACCGAAAAACAAAAACAGCATGAATAATAGAGCGAATCAAAAACTTTCGAAACTATTGTTCCTACTATGCTAAGCGCTGACAGGATAAATAGCGAGCGGAACGATTGTCAACTCGGAAAGACGTTTTGGTTGGCGGTTCATAACAGACATTCGTATTCGTTGACGGTTCATAACAGCCTCTTGATTCCAACAATACCAAACCTATAGCGTACCAATACACTGTGAACGTGGCTGCGCTTTGGTTTGCGGTAATCGATTTGGGTATCCTATTGGTTGGCGGTTGATAACTACCTTATTTTTAATTATCGAACTCGCAACAGCGAATGTCTGGGGTGTTTTGTTTGAGGGAAAATCTACCGTTTTCAACATTTCGGCGCTTCTTTTCTCCGGAAATTTCCGAGAGATGTTTACGGAAGTTCGGGCTTGGGCTACGCATCGATCGAATTCCCAGTGGAACTGTTCCAAACATCCTGACAAGGTTTTGGTCCGTACCACTTCTGGCTCTGTTATGTGGGTGAATATAAAGTTCGGAAGATTTTTAGGAGTTGTAAGCGTCCTATGCAAATACGAACAGTTCAGGCTATCAGAATACTATACAGTGCGTTTCAAGAGTATAGACGAACCCTGTAATACTTTGTTATCCGATCTGAATGTGGATATCAATACCATTAACCTCGTCGTGCGCGAGGACGCGAGTGTACAACATTTCACTGCCTCAAGTGAAAACATTGGGCACTTTCGGCCTTAAGCCTTTGCAAATGCAGCGTTTCGAAAGTATAGACGCACTTACGATTTGCAGCAGATTTATTATCAAAAATAACAGGTGAAAGTTTAGTAGCAGGTCTGTCCTTCATGCTTGGATATGACTTCATAAACGAGATTTGGCATCGACTCCATCATCCTCCACAAACCTGAACGTCCAAGTGGTCCTAGGAACGGATGATTGCTGCCTTGAGGTCGTCAGCGTTTGCGTATGTTCGGGAGGATTTCAGCGTTTGAATATGTTCAAAATGTCACGTACCAGCATACCCCAGACATTCCGTGTGGGATTGAGATGGAAGGAACATAGGCCAGTCCATTCGCGTTACCTTTCTCCAGTCAAAACCACGCATTTATCGACCGATTCACGTGGACATATGGGTTGTCTGGTTGGAAAACAAGCCCCTCTATCTTGCTGCGTGAGGAAAGGTGACATCTGAGCATGAGCTGGTATTCAGCGGAGTCCATATGAATGGAAAAAGACCTAAAACGCTGTCACTGCAGAAAGCTACCCAAACCATGACAGAATCACCTCCGAAGTTCCGCTTCCTGAAGAACTTGGGTTTCTTCCGAAGGTCCTCCAGTAATAGGCATATTCATCAAAACCATACAAGTTGAACTTCTTTTTGTCGGGAATGGTCACCTAAATACGAATTTTCACAAAAATTGCTTCAGCGTGACATGAATCAGTCCGTCGCCATATTCCACTTATCGAACTGTAGTCGTGCTGCCTTGTGAGTGCCAGTAAGGTGTGAGGCGGGCCGGAGCCGACGAAATACGATGTTCCATTCTGTCGAATGACCCTCCAGACAGTCATTTTTGAGACAGAAGTCGACAATTCAGCTCGAACTTCAGTGATCGTTAGAGTCGAGTTGGAAAGAAGCCGACCAACACGGCGAAAATCTTTGGCAGACAGCTTCTCTGGTCTACCGGACTTCGCCCCTCCCCCATAAGAATCAGGATCCCGCAGATACCTGTCAACAACTCTCGATAAACGCCCGAGTATCTTGGCGATCTTACGGTTGCTCATTTCCGCAATATTCAGGGCACGTATTTGTGCTTGCTCATTCTCCGAGAGACAGGTACCACGGGGCATTTGTAATATAAGTTGCAAACAGTTAGATCTATTTCATTGAGCTTTTGAAACTGGGAACTTGATCATTTAAATTTGTGTTTTTTCAGCACACTGCTGATAGTGAGTTTATACTTTTGAAACGCAATATTTTGCGGTTCAAAGAAGAAAGTACTCATTTTTTCACTTATGGCACTGAAACGTTGTACGGTGGGGCTTTCGGGCACGACGAGTTTAATGGTAATGATATCTCATCACATTCAGATCGGATAACGACGTATTAGAGGGTGCGTCTATATTTTGAAACGCACTGTAATTGTACACGGACAAAGTTTTCGAAATTTTCATTTTTTTTCGTTCTTTTAAAAACTTGTGAAACGTTTTTGGATTTCGCCTGCTCAAATTTCGTTTTGGAAAGAAGGCCTTTTTAAGTTTTGTGCGTTCGAAGCGATTATTTTCGGTTTAGATTTTTCCAATTCTTGTTCGTTTGAGATCTGATATTTCGATTTCTTCCCGAAAGTTTGTTAGATATTCAAGACGCTTCTCGAACCCTAAGTTATGTCAAATCGTTATTCCTTGCGCCGCGTTGTCGTGGGGGTGACCGAACAACTCGCCTGTTTGGAATACTCGAGACATGAGTCCAAATCGAACACATGCACAAATTTCAATCTCAAAAAACAAGCCAAAACTCTTAAGAAAACAGAAAAGGATTGTTAATTACTCTGCCATAGTATTCCAAAAAGAAACACTGAAAACGGACCTCAAACACGTGTCGCGCAGCTGAAGTTACATTGTCGGACAAAGTTTGGACGAGAAAATCATGACATATGGAGGGTTGATGGCTCAGACACTGTGAGATCGTCTCAACCTAATGGTTGGCAATAATGACATTTCTATGTGTTCACCTTCCTTATTTTGAAATTTACGGTGTTGCTTTTTCCATCTTTTAACCGCATGCGAAGTAATGGGCGCATAGCCATCTCAGGTTGGATTTTCGCCAATCCCAAAGTTCCGGCACCTCGTGGTGTAATGGGAGTACGATTCACACCTACATTAGCAATGATGAACAACCCCGAGGTTGCAACACTTGTCAGAATATCAGATGATCGCCCTAACCCTTCTCCCCGCATATGATGTAGAAAAACCGTTTGTAATGGATCGATGAAGCACTTTAGTAGTCTTATTCGAGAGGCAGCGTCCAAGATGATCATCCTCGGTGACTTTTCACAGCGAAATTATAGGCGAGAAGAATCCTGTGCTCCCAGTGCTCAAAGAACGGTAGAAAAAGAGCCAGGAGTTGCAAAATAAGAGTTGCAAGCAAGCGTTTTGGAGTTCTAGAATCGCCCCTTGCGCCATTTCCACCCTCTCGATATGAACGAGTGACAACTCAGATTACAGGAATGATCAAGTCAAAAAAGTACTGATAAGTGAGCTAATTGCTTGATTGCATTGCTTGGTGTCATCTTTCATAGCGGTCAATCCCTCCGCGCTCAAAAATCAGCGCAAACAAGGGATGGCCCTCTTTGGCTTGAAAACGCGGGTTTCGCGTCCTTTTTAAGTATGCCTTCCTTTATATGTAGGGCATCAGACCTTCTATAATCCGTGGAGATATTAAAAGTAAAATATTTCGTGAACCGTACAATTGATACATGACGCTGGAAAAAGGTTCACACAGTATGGACTGGGTGTGCTTCTCGCGCGACAGAGAGTCGTTCTTGTTGTGAGTCGTTCTATCTTTGCAAACTGACTTTGCTAGGAGATTCGACGGATGGCTGCCTGATATCTGTTTCTCCGGCAGGGTTAGGTTCTCTCCTAGACGTTTGGTTGTGTTCTAGAATATTGATGTGCAGGTACTGGGTTTAATGCTGATAAAGTGCTTCTCCGCAAGTAACAAACGGGTCTCGGCAAACCAAAGTTCGATTGGGAAACTTCTTGCACTTCCGATGAAGATACGAGAATCAGCTCTCTACACACGTTGCATCTACGTATCGCCAGCGGATGTGCAAGGAGGATGGCACACAAAGCATCTGTATTGCATTATCCTTGACATCTTCACAGCAACGGATAGGAGTGTCTTTATTATACACATACTCATTGAACATAAGGGAATGGACGATCTCTAAAAGACAATGTGTCCTCCTTCCTGGAGCTCACCATCGTGGTATCATTTCTACCTAACTTTTTGTTTTCGACGGCATAGGAGCATCCCAAGATCTCTGTAGTTGGTTGAAGTAGTGGTTCGCTTCTTCCGATGGCAGTAATGACTGCACTACTGTTCGTTGCCGAAGCCTTCGATGCTGGAGATACCACCCCACATTGATGATCAGATTCACGGCGAAAATGCGATATGAGTCCAACTGAAAGCGAATGTTATGAGGTATCAATTTGCTCGGTCCGGATGACCACCACATTCAGTACAACGCATGTTTTTTTTGCAAAAACGGCGTTTTGCGGCCTTTTTTGAGCTCACATAGCGCCGCATCGCCATAACTCCTTTCAAAATTGACGAAGTGAGTTTTTCAGAAAGTTTTCCTGTTTCTCTATGCGAGGCGAATGTAATGGTACGAATACAAAGCCCTTGTAATTGCGGTATTTCCTTCAAAAATGTGTATTTCCTTCTAAAATTCACGTCAACCACAGGTCAAAACAGAACAGGTTTCTGCTATCATGACCATCCCATCAATTCATGATGAGGGATTTTGTGGTACAAATATGCAATTTTCGGTAAACTTACGGAATTGAATCTATCATTTTGTAACACTATCCATAGGATTAAATAGAGAAAATCAAAATTGACTTCAGAATTGAAATTGGATCACGTTGAAACAAGTTATGGCGTTGTGGCGCTTTGTGAGCGCAAAAAATATATTTTTTGCTCACTGCCAGCTACTGCCGGCCCCGCTCCTATTCAATGGCTGCAGGAAGCTCGCCGTCGTTTTGCACGCTCGTCCGAGAGCAGCGCATGGTTCGTCATTCCTATCCGGACACACTTTATATATTACCATGACCTGTAGTTTCGCTGCTGACTCCGGTTAGCTCAAAAACTTGGAGGAGCCTCCTGTTCTGATGCCAACTCAACATTGAAGCGAATGAAATTTAGCGCTCACCCAATCGATTGCGGTGGTGAAGAACGTGAAGCCATCGAAGTCCATGTCGTCTAATGCTTTCTTCATGAGCACATATGATAATGTTGTCAAGAAACAAGCCAATAATTCATTGATTGAAATGCAGAGGTAGATAGGAAAGGTACGACTGTTCTCAGAATGTTGAAATCTGGAACAACGTAAATGAAGTCCTTGCGACCGTTTAGGATTATTCATGCGAGATAGCTCTAGTCGAAGAAAAAATGCTACATACTTTCCTCGCAAGGTTGCATTTTTCGGTGCCGATCGATACCATCTTCGATAGATCCAGATAAAAATTGTTACCTTAGAAGTGCACATCATTGTGGTATGACACGCCACAACCTCATCAAAAACTCACAATGAACGTAAGAATTGAGTAAGTGAAGATAAGTATTCCAACAGTGACATAATTAGAATATAATATATGAACAAGCGTTCCCAATGAAAATGAGAGTGCGACCTTGAAATTTCGCCAAATAAGTGTAATAGAGCAACAATGAAGGTGAAAAAAAAACAAAAACCGAAAACTGAAAGATGTCAATTATCTATAACTTAATCTCCATGAACTTCTTTCTTGAAACCTTGGCATTTTCAGTATATAATTCTGTTACTTCTGTGCCAGCAAGGTTTTGTATGATGGTACGGATTTATTTGGCCGACGTTTCGAGAAAATCCTCGTTTTCAAGGCCTGAAATTGAAAAGGCCACAATTTCAGGCCTTGAAAACGAGGATTTGCTCGAGACGTCGGCCAAATAAATCCGTACCATCACACAAAACCTTGCTGGCACAGAAGTAACAGAGACATATCTATAACTTAATCCTCGCTTTGCCCAACTAGATTTTTTGATGCAGCCATACTTCATCTAGAAATGCGCAAAAAGCAAACAGCTAGCTCAACATCGGTAAGACCACTCAGAGCTACAAGAGAGATTGAAACTGACAGAGTAGCCCACCCCGACGAAAGAAGGCGTTAGCACGGATTTCGTCATCCGAACAGCTGGTAACTACTGTAAATTTTTTCTGCAGTTGAAAATTGAATTTTCGAAGGGGGGATCGTACGTCTTAGAACGTTTTCTATGACAATGTACAGCGAATTTCCGCCCGCAAGGGAGTTAAGAACAGTTGCAGGGACTCGGCACTGAATCTACTCAGGTTGTGTATAGTTCAAGTTTCGTTTCAAATACGAAAAAAACACTCTACAAATTCTTCTATGTTTTGGGGTTAGAGGCTCTCTACACCCCGATGGATGAGTTGTCCCATTTTGCAGTTCGAAACTTCACGCTACTCAATGCGAGCAAAATGGTCCCGAGTGGAATCAGAGCCGCGAAAGGCTAGACAACTCCTCCCTCGGTGTGCTGAGAGCCCCTAACCCATGTTTTGGTTTCCTTTTTTAAAATAAATTATAAATTTCTTCCACCCGAAAATTTCAAGATCCTTTTCCAACTTTTCGTTTTTTTCACGAAAAATTTCACGACCTCCACATCACTCGTTGGCAAGCTATCCACACCTGCTGGACCCGGAGCAAGGATTCAACAGCGTGGGGCCGCTCGTAGCTCGTGCTGGCTATGAATAGAGCCCAAAAGTCTAGTACTACTTGTTCTTTCAGTGGCACAAAACGGAGTAATGGGATGTTTACTGCATTTTGCAGCTTTGGTGACGAAGACATCATCGAGATACAGGGCACTCAGCGAAAGGTCAAGCGGAAGGAAAAAGTTAAACTTTACACAAAGTAGAAGGAAACTAACCAGGCTGATTGAGAATATAACCGATATTCGTAGTGAAACCCAATTCTCGTACTTCTCAACTTTTATCGTAGCTAGCCCGCTCGATACACAGGCAGAGGCAGGCACTTTGAAAAAGAGTGGAGAACAGTCGAGCCGTTTTGAAATGGAAAAGCGTTTCTGTGAGGTTCTGAATAAATGTCGGATCGAATACTGATCATTACATTTTTGGGGTTAGCTGCAAATAGCAGAGAAGAAAGTGATCGAATAGGACGCTTTTATTCTGTTCTGAACTCAAAATGAAATGTCAGACATATCACCGCTCAACATATTCACTAATCGAACTTTTCCAAAGCATAAGGGTCGTTTACATTTCCGCCACTGAACAGCGCGGCGAAGTGCAATAATAGTACATGATAAAAAACGGCTAAGGAATGACCTGTGACCGGTGACCGGAAAATGTGCGTGACCCAGTTAGGAGTGCGCCAAACGCCGGGGAGGGTGTACGGGACCCAACTGGGAGTTCACCAGGCGCCGGGGAAGTGTGCGGGACTTAAATGGGGGTGCGCTGAGCGCGAGGAAAGTGTGTTTGCCCAACTGGGAGCGCGTCAAGCACCGGGAAAAGTGTGTTAGACCCAACTGGCAGTGCGCTGAGCGCCGAAGTCAGTGTACGGGACCCCACTGGGAGAGCGCTGAGCGCCGGGAGAAGTGTGTTGGAACCCACTGAGAGTGCGCGCAGCGCCGGAATAAGTGTACGGGACCCAACTGGGAGTTTACCAAGCACCGGAAAAGTGTGTTAGGGCCCAACTGGCAGTGCGCTGAGCGCCGAAGTCAGTGTACGGGACCCCAGTGGGAGTGCGCCGAGCACCGGAGTGTGTTAGAACCCACTGAGTGCGCAGCGCCGGAATAAGTGTACAGGACCCAACTGGGAGTTTGCAAGCACCGGAAAAGTGTGTTTAGACCCAACTGGCAGTGCGCTGAGCGTCGAGAGTCAGTGTACGGGACCCACTGGGAGTGCGCTGAGCGCCGGGAGAAGTGTGTTGGAACCCACTGGGAGTGCGCGCAGCTGTCAGATGGATGTACGGGACCCAGCTGGGAGTTTACCAAGCGCCGGGAAGTGTGCGGGACCTGACTGTCAGCGCGCCGAGCGCCGTGTTCAGTGTATTGGACCCAACTGGGAGTGAGCGAGCACCGGAGTAAGTGTACGGGACCCAACTAGGGTGCGCCACGCGCCGTGGAAAGTGTGTGGGAACCAACTGGAAAAGCGCCACGCACCCTGGAAAGTGTGTAGGACCCAATTGGAAGTGCGCCACGCGCCGTGGAAAGTGTGTGAGACCCAACTGGGAGTGCGCCAAGCGCCGGCGATGTGTGTGGGACCCGATGGTGAATGTGCCAAGCGTCGGGAAAGATTGTGGTACCCTACTGGGAGTGCGTCCAGCGCCGGGTAAGTTGTGTGGGACCAAAATGTGAGTGCGCCAAGCGCCGAGAAAGTGTAAAGGACCCAACTGTGAGTGCGCCAAGCACCGGGAGAAATATGTGTGACCCAAATGGGAGTGCGCAGAACGCCGGAATTAGTGTGTGAGACCCAGCTGGGAGTGTGCCAAGCGCCGTGGAAAGTGTGTGGGTGTGACCCATATGGGAGTGTGCCAAGTGGCAAGAAAAGTGTGCGGGACTCAATTGGGATGACGCCACGCGCCTTGCGAAGTGTGTGGGCCGAACTGGGTCCCGAGGAACGATAATAATCAACTTTTCATTTTGCAATGGTTGCATTATTCTATCGTCACAATATACACCGCGAAGCGGCGTGGGTGTGCACCTTATTCTTCATTATTGATCGTGGCTCACCGCGCGATCAATGCCATAGGACTTCGATTCGCCGCGCAGTTTGGCGGCGAAGCACAAACGACCCATAGAGCTCGTGTTGCAGTTATAATTGCTCGAAATTTAATTCCTACAATAAAAAACTTAGCTCACCCCATCCAACTGGGTACTAAAATAGTTGAAGAGCCAATAAGCGAACATAGGAATAGCGACTCCTTGTCCGGCGATGCTGGCCAGGAAAATAATTACCCTTAAACCTTTTGGTAATGCAGAGTCTAAACTGATATACCTCGAAATATAATTTTAGTGCCGCGAGCGGTGCCCAAACAATCACTACGTAACTTACGCCACTCAAAAATCACCAGTTGAACGGCAGAATAGTGTCTCAGAAGTTTCCGATAAAGTTGTGTCTAGCTCTGCAACGCTAACGTCATCTTGTGGTATGCTTCGAGTGCAAGAAAAAAATTGCTGCTTTGTTTTCGTCGCTTACAAGTTGCGCTATTCGGCAGGCAACTCAGTAGATATTGTCATGGCTACTGATGTGAGCCTGAACAACAAACTGGACGATTTTCGCAACCTTTTCCCTAATGAAGTTCTCGACAATTAGAGAGCTTTTCAGCATTTGCAGCTGCAATTACTTCTGGGCAATATAAATCTCCTCGCTTCTCGAACGCAGTGGCCGTATTCATGCGAGAGCCTCCCGGTAAGGTTTTAGAGCCAGCCGAGATATGCGGCGGCGGACTTTGGACCCTGGAGAGGCTCCGTAGTTTTATGAATACGGCCACAGGTGGTGGGTAGGTAAGTTCGGGCAAAGACGTATTCCGCTTTACAAAATGCTTTGAGTAAGGCAAGGAGCTTGCCAGTAGGCTGTACATCGATTAGTGTTGTTATCTCGACCACTTTCGCGATCAGTGGCCGTACTCATAAAACCGCGGGTGCAGGAAAGGGACGTTATCCTCCCGTGCCCGGCGTATGGCAACAACTTTTGTGCCTCCCCTGTCGAGATTTCAATAGTGGCGGCCCCTCTCCGCCACCTGGGAGAGCAGACAGGTGGGAGTAGCCTCCTGCATAGACAGAGAGGAGACCACAAGTAGGGTGCTGCTGTGTCTCCCCTCCTTTATCAATGAATTCCGTCGCGCATAGCATACCGGACCCCAATTGTGCGGGTGGACAGGAAGAGCGCTTACTGCCTGTCATGGAGATATTGGTCATTTTGCGAAGCGTGAGATCGGCGCAGCAGCCAGCCGCGACTCTCTCAGTCCACCCGCCAGGTGGCTAGGAACCCACCTGTCTACCCGCCAGGTAGCTGGGAGCCTTCCTGCCTACCTGCCGGGTAACCAGGAAGGTGCAGCATCGATAACTCGTCCAACAACGCGTGGACTTTGGACCTTCCAGGGAGGCTCCCAGTGTTTCATGAATACGGCCACAGGTGTGACGGTGGTGTTGACGGTGATTCATGATTTTTGTGTATTCATCATTGAAAACTGGCAAAAGCACCCAGTATTATAGCAGTAGCTGAAAAAATAAGCACGTTCTCTATAAGCAGGAAATATCTTGGAAGTTCCCAACACATTTCTTCTGTGCAGTAGGGGTGTGCGTTATTGAAAATATTTATTTCGTTGAGCGTTAATCGTTAACTTTGAAAAAACCGGGTCAATCCGTTAATGCGTTCGCACGTAAACAGTTAAAACATCAAAAACATAACCTGACAACAGCAAAATCGATGAATCGCCAGAGGTTTCAGAAAATAGTCATAAAATACGTTCCGTACGATACGCCAAGGTCCATGACTCAATTATGGAAACGATTCTTCCGGAACAGGGCTCTCTGCACACCGAGGAGAAGTTGTCTCGCCTTTGCGGCTCTAATTCCACTGGGACCACTTCGCTCGCGTTGAGTGACGTGAAGTTTCGAACTGCAAAAACGGGACAACTCCTCCATCGGTGTGTAGAAAGTATACTTAGTATCCGAATCACTCCTTTCCGGATATCCGAGATTCGGATAGTCCGATATCCGAAAATTCGAAAAAACGCATTATCTGAATCGAACCAATATCCGGGAAATTTAAAATCGGCATTATCAGAATCGATCCATTATCCGAAAAATTATCTTCGGATAACAAGTATAGTAGACAGCCCCTGTCCCCTGACCGGGCCGGAAGCGAACTCGATAAGCCAGTAACGACTGAAATATCCCGACCTGCCTCTCGCAGTGCCCCTGTTCGGGGCTTGAACAGGCATGGATCATTAACGTGCCTGCTCGATTGATTGATTGATCGATTAAGTCCGATACATTCATCATCACGGTGCCTGTTGCTGCAAAGCGTTGGTGTTAATTTTTTTCGGAATCGGTCGAACAGGCATGCCAAGAATCCATGGTCCCGTCACGAACAATGGTAGTGTGAATCGAGGTCAGGCCGAGAAGTTTTGACCCACAAAATAAAATATGGAATTTTTATGAAAAAATGGAATAAAAATTTTAAATATGGAATTTATTTCTCATTTTGTGGTGTTACTTCAAGTTGCGTCTGTTCCCACAAAACATGGCTGTTACAATTCCCAACCTGTGGCAGTTATTAGCCATTTGAAGGTCTTCTGAATCGCCCTATAACATCGTGAGAAGAATCGTCTCAATCAGAATTTTTCTAGGGACGGAGAATTGAATAGATTTGGACATATGCTTGAAAATTCATCCCTATAAAGCTTTTTTTGCACCAGAACCATTTCTAAGTATGTACTTCGTGGATCTTGACAAAAGTACAACTGGTACATGAATTTCGTTCTTTCCCCTCGAAATCGAGGATAGATATATAATAGGTGCAATATTGCATAACTTTATTTCGCATCCATTTACGATGAAATAAATTCTAATAGAGATGACTTTCTCGCAAATGTTATAAAATGGTTTAGAAGACTTTTAAATGGCTGATAACTGCTACGGGTTTGAAATTGTAACAGTCATGTTTGTGGAATTATCCTAATTTAAAATATGACCACGAAATTGTGAATAATCTCCATGACTAGAAACCGCACACTCAAAACTTAAGCTTGTTTATGTGTTAAGCAAGGTTTGTGATGCTATAACATACTGAGGTTTCATTAAGTTTTGCTCCGCCCAAGCCGAGATATGTATAGAAACACTATGTCAAAAGGCCATGTCAGTAGAATTATGACCGCTACTGTATGACTCAGAACTTTTGGATTGCTAGTTTCCCAGCAATCACCAACAAAGTCAGTTTAAATTTGACTAATTTAGCTTGAAACCACTTCATTTCAACTAAGGATCGACTTCTGCCAGAGACTATCAACTATGAATTGGCTTCAAAACAGCTGTATCCCCAAATAGCGCTCATCCACAGGGGAAAGCAACTTGAAATCCACTTTGCCGGCCGAATAGAGATGATATAACGGTAGAAACAAGCTTTAATTCGCTTAAAGTACAATTCGAATGCCGGAGAGCGCCGGTTTCGAAACATGAAAGATTCTCGATTGCAATTTTTCCTACACTCTCACATTGCTCCTGATCTTCTGTTTCCTCTTTTTCATATTGCTCTGTTTGGTTTCTTCTACTGATTCTTCTAAAACAGTTTGGCAGCGCTAATCCTTTTCTATTCGACCATTTTTTCGAAGTCTCAGCCAAAAATCGTAGACAAACTATTTAAAAGTAGTAGTTTGGCGGTCAACCATAGACAAACCATTTGGATGTTGCAGCAGAGGAGAGTCGGATTTACAAGCTTCTCCGTTAAACTTATCCAAGCAAACTCTAGCGCGATATGGATTGGAGCGTTGCGTTTACCTACCTTGACCTACGCTGATTCCCTTTATTACAGCATTTAAAAAACGGCTTAATGTTTTTGTTGCCCGCTTGATTTTGCTTCGATAAGTTTAACGGAGAAGCTTGTAAAATCCGATCCCTCGTCTGTCCCTACTTCTCGATAGCTGGGTCTATAATTGACCGCCTAATCGAATTTTTAGTTATTTCACTTCATTTCCTAGCCTTTTAATACTCAAGCTATTTTACGCAAAAATATTTTTAAAGATATTTCAAGATAGTTTTAAACCTTTTTACTTCTATATGGTGTCGCCAAATCGCTAGTCTTGCCAGGAAGCTAAATTTTCAGGAATTTCACATTTCCCGAAAGTTCCCTTTCTGGCGTGGAATTTGCTCCGCGATTTCCGCTTTTGAGAGGTAAATCCTCTAACGGGATTACGTGAGATTTTGCCCGAGCCGCACGCGTACATTTCAGCAGGAGATTTTGCCCGCGAGAGAGGAGAAAATGCCCGCCTGGAATTTGCCCGCGAGGAGAGAAAATACCCGCATGGAGGGGAGAATTTACCCGCAAGCAGGAGAGAAAATACCCGCTAGGAGGGCAGAAAATTTCCGTGGCGAGGGCGAGATTTCGCATCCGCTAGAAAACATCATGCTAGCATTGAGTGGTCATATTGCAATGAGTGGCCTAGCGTGCATATTTTCCACGCGCTACGCATCGGGCAAATTCCCCGTAAACCAAAAATTCCATGGGAGTACCGTTACCTTGTTGTCAGGCTTTGAAAAGGTACGACTTTCTCAGGATGGTTCTAGGCAGCTGCGAAGAGATCTTGCCGAAGCAGTTTTCGTGCTCCACGGCTAATTTAGTGTAAACCCACGATTCTGAGTACGCTTCAAGGTTAAGGTATCAATTTCAAATTGGAATAGGAGCGACCGCGCAATAATTTTAGTCTGATGAATGGACGGAGCTGCGACGGTAGATCACCCGCGCGAACGAATCGGAACCCCATTCTCCAGTGAATTTGCCGGCCCCTCGCGGCCAGCCGCCTGCACCATGCGTCGGACTATAGGGCTGCGCATAGTCCGGCGAGGAAAAGTCGCGCCGCAATAATAGGGATTATTGAAGAGCAGACTTCTGTAGCTGTGAAGGCTGTGAAGGTGTGCACTTTCATGCAAAGAGTTTCGCACACCCGGAGATTTCGATTCCTGTTCATAATCCACGGATAACGCGTGCGTGCGTTTGGACGAGTTACACCCCGCCGCCGCCGTGAGGGTTACCTGCGAGTCAACAGAACGGTGTTTTCTAGGAGTTGCGATCCGTATTTTACTAGGGACTGATCAAACTTCCCGTGGAGGATTGGAAAACCATGTTGTTGCTGTAGGTCTGTGACAGTACATAGACAATCCGTGCTTGAAATTCCCTGAATCGCTGCCGGGGTTCCGAAAAATGGCCTTTTTATGCTTCACAAAAAGGTAAGGGTAAGGTAAGGTACAGCCATCAGGGAATAATTGGGGTGTTAAGAGAAAGTTTTGGATTCGGCTCAAAACTTTCCTATCCGGTGATTTAGAGAGCGCTGAAAAGGGTCTAGTCCTCGCCAGACTCAGGGTTACTGTAGGTTACGGTAGTCACAAAGTCTTTTAACTGCGTTGCTCACCCTCTAGAAACAAGTTTTCAGCCCAATCTCAGACAATTTTTACATCCTGAAAATTGCCATTCGTGTACCTTTTATCTATGCAAAGCTAAAATGCCCACTTTGAAAAATCTCCTGTAAATTAAATCTCCTGAGGCATTTAGGGGATTTAGAAAATGGATTATCAATGCTGTGTCCCATACCTACAACTATCAACACATGGTTTTATAAAAGCCCACCGGAAATGTAAGGTAAAGCCCTAGTTAGTGTTCTACACATGAGATAAGGTTTGAGCCAAGTGGAACTGCTTTATCCCTTCATTGATTCCTAGTATTTCTCACTGCTAGAAATCAATGCAGCAGCAAGAGAAATAGTGTTCAAGGGTGGATGGCAAAGTGTTGTTTACAAGTTTATAGACTATACTTATTAGCTACATTATGCTATACGGTATCAACAACTAGATAACAGCATTCGGCTGCTAACTTGTTATAGAGTTGTTCTTACAGTAAGAGCAATTGTTGATGACAAGTTGGTGAGTCTCAAGTTGTTATCCACGCACGAACAACTATACTGCGGTATTCGTTACGGCGACAAGCAGAAAGTTGTTCTCAAAGTCGAAATCAAGTAAACGAAAATGTTCTGAGGAGTCCATAACGCGCCGCGAGAAAATCTAATTTTCTGTGAAAGTGCAGTACCGATATGTTGCTATTACTGTGAAGCGCTGACTTCAAAGGTTAATGATCGAATATATTCTATTTCTTCGCGTCTCTTTGAAGTTTTGCGGTCGAAGGTTTCCGAGGGCGTGCACATGAATGGTAGTCATGCGATCGGAAGAAGTTTCTGTAGCAGTCAGAAACTCTGTTTCAGGATGTGCTGCTGAAGTTTCAAGCACAGTGCAATATTTTTCGTGGGCCAAAGGCAGCACTGGATCAACTGTAGCTTGCGATTTTTACCTACTCTACGACCGCCGCAATGGTCGCGCCTGCTCCATTCACTATACTAATCTGATGAGGAGATCACACCTACACACTTGCTTTTTAGATAGTCATACAATCTGTTGTGGTATCCCGGATTGCTACAAGAATGGCATTGTTAAAAGTTCGAATAAATAAACGTAGCTGACTTACCTAAAGTTTTCATGAAGTAGTTTTCGTTTCATGATGAGATACCACAAAGGAATTACAGTTACCGTGTCCAAAAAGTAGAGAGTCAACTGTACCCACATAAAATAGGTGAACCACATCGTTTTAGAACGAATCTGAAAGGTAATGCTTTCACGGAATGCCGTTGTTTTTGCTATGTCGGCTAACATACAATACAATACTTACGACCTAATTTCAAGGACAGAACAGCTCCATTAAGATGTAAAACTGGTTTCGATATAGGTTGAATGTACAACTGTGAAATGTATCGCTGAAGAATCATGGTGAAAATATTAGCCATTCCGGCCATTTTCAGTCTGGCCATTCCGGATGAAATGTACTTTTCTAGAACCGTTTTTGACGTAGAATCCGATTACTTTAATCCCATCTGCCTAAAACCACTCTGAAAAAGAGTTATTCACGTTTTTTGAAGCCTGGCGGCAAGGAAACCCCTGTGAAATTTTTAGGGTGTTTTGAAAAAAATTCGGATTTGGCCCAAACGTGTACGTAGGGGTAATCTGGGGTGCTGAATACGAATATGGAATTCATTTTTCGATTTTCCGAAGGTTCAGATTTGATTCGTTTAAACCCTCCAGTCGGGGGAGTATTTGAGGGCAAAATGTGACTTCCCATATGAGGGGGCTATTCGGGGTGGTAAATACGAATTAAACGTTGTTTTCTCGTGGTTGAAAATACTAGGGGAGGGTTTGCCGCTTAAATGGCATGATACCTACCGTAGTCTACAGTAAACTTTTTAATTTCGACAAATGGATTCCAGATTCGTGTTCAGCACCCTGGATTACCCCTGCATACAAGTTTTGAGCCGAATCCAATTTTTTTTCAAAACACCCTAGAAACTTCATAGTACCCCTACCTTACCGCCAGGCTTCGAAAAACGCGTATAACTTTTTTTTTCAGAGTGGTTTCAGGCAGTTTGGAACACGGTTATCGGATTCTACGCTCAAAACGGCTGTAGACAAATGCATATAATACGGAATGGCCAGACTTAGAATGGCCGGAGTGATTAATATTTTCACTATGATTCTTCAGCGACACATTACACAGTTTTATATTCAATCTATATCGAAACCAGTTTCACATGTTAATAAAGGTAATACTAATACCCTTGAAATTAGCTAGTACGATAGAGAAATTCTGCAAAATTGTGATAATGTTGCTTTCTGAGGAGATTGAAAGGCTAGCGCGAAGAACTTGCTCCAATGCAAAAATCTGTCCGACGGCCATTGAGCCGATTGGGGGGGGGGTGGGCCAGATAAGATTATTCCTAGTGTACAAGAATTTGAACGAAGTAGGGTGGTGGACCTTGGCAAGCCACGCGTGCAAATAGCAGGGTTTTTGCCGTAACGGTTCTACGGGTGGCATCCCTTCAGCAGTAGACTTTTGGACCAACAAAATTCCAGACTTTGGGGTAATTGGACTGGGTAAAAACTTGCTCACAGCTTTTCTTCCAGTTTTTCAAATTTTCGATTGAATCATATTCGAAAATGCTTACTGGCCTGGGCCATAGTTCGCCGATCGGCGTAGCCAGCTCGGTCGCTAATCAAGAAGGACATGAATGAGGTGGGGTGAAAAAAAACATCCGATTTGGCTGACCCGACCGACGTTCACATGATATAAGGTAAGCAATGAATGATATCTATGATATCGTTCCACATAATTAATACATATTGACCGCGTCAGCCACAGCTGGCCACACCGGGTGTTTTTTGCAACCTCTATCGTCCATGTTTTCGATACGTATCAACCGGGTTGGCCACGACGTTTTTTCAACCACCTCCGACTGGGGCCATTGTTACGAAGTTGGTGAGAAGAACGTTTTTTTTCACTCAATGAGGAGAATGTTTTTTTTTTGCGTAAATGGTTAGGGAAAATCCGAGTACGTCCTCATGTTCATACCTGACATCTATGATCTCCCTATCCTTGACCTACGTAACCTGAACCGATGACCATCACGATGCTTACCCATCCTCAAAATTTTTTATTCAAATGTACATAATATTGTGGGTTCGTGGGGTTAAATAAGCATCGGCGAGAAGAGCCCTTCTCAAGTTTTGTTTTTCTCGTATGTAAATATGGGAAAGAGCGTAGAGAGTTCTAAAAATATCTTAGAACGTGGAAGTAGTGAATTGATTTTTTTTAGGTTGAGAGGAATCAAAAAATATCACAACAGATAATTTTCAGGAAAAAATGCTACAAAGTTGTCTACTCCTTGAAAGGAGATCGTAAAGTTTCACGAGAAAAAATGCTCTGGAGCAGGGGTTCTGACTCTTCTGAGATCCTTGCCGACGGGCTGCTGGACCCTGGTTGGTATTTTTCGCAGTCATCGCCGAATCGTTCACCGGCTCAGTGTATTCTCACAGTAGTCCGCGGCTCCAAGAGTTCATGCCTGTGGCAGAAAGTAGCTCCATGTTACCGCAGTCTGCAATTGTATGCTCTAATTTCTTTGACAAATTACACCGAACCGGCGAGTAATTCGACGTCGCCTGTAAGTTGCCGCCACCCTTTTGTTATTTTCTAAGAAGTCATGGACTAGAGTGCCGAATTGAGGAAGTGGATCAGTGCTGCGCAGGCCTCAGAAGGTGTCACGCTTTTCATAAACCTCGGCAGTTTAGTAAACGTACCCTCATAAGTGGATATTAGTTCGAGAACGTAGACAATCAAACTGTGTGATAATGAAAATGCAATACAACAGAGAAACTGTCTGAACACGGTACAAGATAAAGACTACGAAAATCTTGTTACTGAGATGTGTTGATTAAGAAAGAATCAATTAAGCTGCAATGGCTCTACAGACTACTATTCCAGACGTCAACAGTCTAGCAAAAGTGAGTTATTTCCGTAACAGACGTTGTAATCATCAGGGACAATTTCCTTGCAATTATTTCCACGAAATAATTGCAAGCACTCTTATCCGACTTCAAGGGTAACGGTTTTAAGGAAATTGCTATATGAAAAGGACAGTTCGCAAGTATAAATGACAATCCCGGTCAAGTGTGACTAAAACGTTATAGTACGCAAAGGAAGAAGGTGTAACATGTACTTGAATATCTCAAAGGAACTATCCACAGGTAAGAATGGATTCGGCGGAGTGTTTGCCCTTTTGCGTGGCTTGGTAGTGGGTGGGACTAGTTTTTTACGGAATTATAATAATAGGCTTGTCGGTAAATTGTATGAACGAACGATCGATGATTTCATAAGAAGAACCACATATGAGTGGCTGACTTAATTCTCCAAGAATTCATCACAAGTTGCAGAGTGGGCGTTTGACGGGGACGCATCGGACGTTGTTTGCATTTTACTTTATTTTTAGGCCCAGCAATTAGAGGATATTCCAGGCTTTAAACTAGTAGGTTGACGGGAAGTAAACCGTCGTTATTTCTTACCAATTCGTGGCTTGCAGGTGATACTTTCTTATGTGGTGTATATTTTTGAAAGTAGATGCAAACACTTCTACACAGAAATTAAACTGCGAGAACCAGTTCTCTCTAAGAAAACAAAATTTCCATTCGTTCCGTGATACCCTAAAAACCAAGTTGTTATGGAGTTAACTGCTGGGTGACCGTGCTGTGGTCTATCAACTGTGTTGAGCGTCGCATGAAGACCCTGACGAATCTGACAAAACCTTGTGGATCAACTGGGCTGTGAATAATTTTGGCAATTCTAATATGTACATGGCTAAAGCGAAAGAGGCGCCAACGCTGATCAGCTACAGTGCCCCATTGGGAGTGATGGTGCTACTTTCCAAAACTGAACCTTAGAAAGGTTCACATCACAAAGTTTCTCTTCTTACCAGCATTCTAAATATGTTTTCGGATTCAAAAGAAGTCAACTTTGAGGCGATTCATCAAAAAATCTCACAGAACCGCAAGAAAGCGTCCCCGCTTACAATATAAATAAAAGACAGAAGCAGTCTTCTACTGAGGCCTAACAAGTGAAACCATTCAAGCATAGTCTGAGGTTCGCAAAATGAAGTGCGTAGGTCCTTGCTGCGAATAATAAAAACTGTGGCTGCCTACAGCCTAAGGCCAATGGTATACTTTTGCGACCCCGGTCGTAGTGCCCTGCACAGCGACAGCGACGGTGGCAACGACAAGTATCGGCACATTTGCAGTATGTGAGCCCTCCGAGACACGTCGCTTGTGCGGGACAGCACGACAACTGTTCCTACGACTGCCAGAACGTGTGTTCTGGCAGTCGTAGGAACAGTTATCGTGTGCCTGTGCTTCTATACTTCTAGTTGTCAGTGCTTCTATGCTCTAGATGTCTATGACGCCTGCCTTATGTGGCGTAACAATAAATAAAAAATATATAAATAATTAAATAAATAAATAAATAAATAAATTATTGAATAAATAAATAAATAAATAAATAAATAAATAAATAAATAAATAAATAAATAAATAAATAAATAAATAAATAAATAAATAAATAAATAAATAAATAAATAAATAAATAACTACAGTTAAACGTTGTTATCAGCAGAAAATGAATTCGGCCCTTGTATTTAAGTTCAGCGCCTCAAATGATTCCTCTATAAACACTTCAAAAGCTCATAAACCCCGGAGTTTGCAAAGATTAGGATGAACAAGCGCGATTGTGGGCCGGGGCCATACTTCACTAGGCTGCGGCTGCTTGTCAAATCACAGTAACGGACTCAGAAAATGGCCGCGTTCAATGGTGTCAAATACGCATTCAACAGAGTGACCACACTCATCGAAAGGCTCTATCGCAAGAGCGCGTGCTCCCAAAAGCAGCGCGTGCTGCAAAATCTCATCGCAGGAGCACGTGGTGCAAAATTCAAATGCAGGAGTACGTGCTGCAAGGTAGTCCATAGCTATAATAGTAGCACACCGACACGCGACGCTGCCGGCACACCGACATGCGACTCGGCCAGCTTGCCGAGCACCATCTGGGGCCACTGGCTGTTGGATGAGGTCTTCAGCGGCCTGGCGAGCCAAGTGCGGCAAACTTGGGTAACTGAACCGGCGACGCGGCTTGCATCTCAGTCCTACATCGAGAGTGCGTCGTATGCTTTTTTTTTGGAAAATCATTTTGTCATCGAGTTGAATGCGTTTCATACATGCATCGAAACACGTGCTCTGCTTTAAAGCGCAATAGGAGCACGTGCTCCTCTAACAGCATGTTCCCTGGTTGTGCTCGAATTCGCCTTGTCCTCCAGTTGAATGCATATTCGACATTGAATGCGGCGATTGTCTGAGGAAGCATTGTGGTCGATCACAGTGGTCTTTGATCGAAAGTTGCTCTCTGCTGGTTAACAGACGCTCCGTGTTGACTATCATTAGCTGCTAATCTCTGTCAATCCTCGTGTAGTAACCCATATGCTTACACCACAAAATGCAAGGCACACGTTTCCTAGGAATCATATCTTTCTACTCGGTGCTTTGATCGATGCTCCCAACATCAAGGTTACACTGTGCTGCAGAATGTTCAAATAAAAGTCGCGGTGTGATTTGGAGGTACAATATAAACGTTCCACAAAATGCGAAAACTTCGCCATGTACGGAATTCGAAACCTAGGGTCACCATTCGGGGCTAACCTCTGCACCATTCAGTCAGAGGCGGGGGTAGTTTGACGCGGCAAACATGAACATGAGGTTCATTTTCGATGTTTTGGGCTTTTGTGGTTGGTTACATTAGGCAGAACGTCATTCAGGCACTGCGACTGATCCTTATGAGCCATTACCTTTTCAAATATAGGATTAGGCCTGAGTCACTCACAATTTTTCTACTCGTAGTATGCTCAATCTCCCTATTTTCTTCATTCTGCAAACCTAAGACTACGCTTGAATGGTTTCTGTTAGAAGTGAGTTCGGAACGAGGTTTCAAAACTATTCTGAGGTACTGAACACAAGGGAAACACACTAAAATATTCCGAGAGATTATTCAGTTTTTTTAGGACTGAAAAGCGCTGTCGAAAATGTAATGATAGAAAATAAACGCAGGAAGGGTGTTTACTAGAGGGAGGAGCCGAATTACATGAAATCCGATTTGAATACCGAGAGAACATTCGGCTTCGCGACTTGATATGAGTAAAGAAAACATATTTCTAGATTAGGACTAGCATCCTTAGTCTAAATATGAGCGGATATCCGCAGAAGGTGTCTTAACCACATGGCTTATCGTCGCTAATTTATGTAATTCTCCATCTGATCAATATTTTAGATCTTTTGCCAAGAACTGCGTTCTGAGAGAGAGTCTCGGTTGGAATGTTGGGTAAACCGTCTCATGAAACAGTTGTAGATTCTCTTCGTGTCCAGAAAATTACTGAGGGGAGATATTACATTTCCGTTCTGTATTCAATAAAGCGCACAGAGAACCAATCAAAGAAGTTGTGCGGCTTGATTCAATAGGCTACTGATTAGATTTTCACTAAACCTTTTTTTCGGTAACGAAATCAAGGGCCAATCGATTCTGAAATAATAATATGTGAGCAAAACTAGGGTCCTTCTTAAAAATGATCATGACTGTCTGAAAAGGTGGCTGCATCTCGAAGAAATTCCCATAAATACCAGCGATATAGCCCAAGTTCGGCCCGACTACCACACGTATTCTAGGCTGGTGGCGGATGTCGGTTATTTCTGGGCTCCACGAAATAACCGACAAATAGTAGATATATTCCAGTTTAGGGCTTCCCAGTACGCTATAAAGAGAGCTTTCTTGTTGGAGTAATCCAGGGAGGTGACGTAATAGGTGCCTCAAATTTGTGTACCTCAGACACGCAACAGTCCGTGTCTCAGCTCACTCATCGCGGAATCATGCATGCATGGCGCGGGTGGTCAATATGAAACAGTTCGCCCTTATATTTCACGGCAAGATCTTTTGCGCAAGGCATGCATGCAATTCGCGGCCGGATATACTCTTTAAAAAAATGCAAAAATTCTGTGCAAAATTGTTTGAGACAGCGACATCAAATTAGACAAATTCTATGATGCTGCGCAGTAACAATTTTGATTTTCTAATCATCTTGAATTCTATCTGTCCACAGGTTTAATGATACTGGCGTCACATATTACTGGCACAGTCCAAGCTTAGGGACGAAATCTGAGATTTCCACATAAATGTGAAGTATAACCACCCCATAAAGCACCTGCCAAGTGCGAGCTCTCGATTTCTCCGAATAAGCGAGATGCAGGAGGAAGCCACCCTGGGGCGCCCTCTTCTGGAATCCACTTTGGCACGCCCCTTCTACGACCCTTCGAGCTCAACAGTGGCGAGAAGAGCGATGGTCTTCTATCAATAGCCCCGTTTTTCCCTTCATTCTCAACTTCGCTCTTTGTTCAGTTTTGTTTGCAAATAACGGAGATCAAAAGCCTCGGACAACTCGTCCACTATGGTTCCGCAGTTCGATTCTGGAGGGGCCACAACTCCGGTACCAACGGGTTCTGTACGATTAAAGAGACTTCATCGGAATCAGCGTTACACCGTTTTCAAGGCAGAAAAACAGAAACAAAATTCTGAGGTTGGAATGTGCCTTCGAGGGGAACAGGGGCTCCCTACACACCGAGGAGAGAGTTGTCCCGCCTTTCGCGGCTCTAATTCCACTCAGGACCACTTCGCTCACGTTGAGTGGCGTGGCGTTTCAAACTGCAAATACGGGACAACTTCTCCCTTGGTGTGTAGACAGCCCCTGTCGCCCTTTAAAGGCTCAGTACACCCTCAGATATGAATCTTGAGATTTTCGTGTAATTGTGTATCGTCGATCACTGGTGGAGAGATCGCCGCGTCGAACACATGTGGCACGCCCGCAAGCGAGGAGGCAGTGATAGGATCATTACCTCCTCGCTTGCGTGCGTGCCACATGTGCCACACGCGGCGATCTCTCGACCAGTGATCGATCATAGAAGACCCCTCCTGCTCAGACATTGTGGGGTTTCCAACGCGCAGCAAACGCGGGTCATAATCTGAACCGGTGCCGTTAGAAACGAGAAATTAGGCAAAGCGGGTGCTCGATATCAGCCGTTTGCCCCGCGATATCCGGCGATTCACTGCCGTGGTTTCGACCGTGCTCTGTTTGGCCCAGGATATCCGGCGATTCACGGCCGTGTACAGGTTTCGACCATGCTCGGTTAGAATTATAACGGCAAGGAAGGTCGTCGTCCTAATGTAGAAGCACGTGGCGCTAGAGGCGGTGTCCCACCACTTCGATAGGAGCGGGTCTTCTCCTATAAGGACACGGTCCATGTCACGGCCCGCGGGAGAGGGTCACCCCCACCGCGGTTCGCGACAGGGGCATAATCCTCCCCGCGGTCGACAGCGAGGAGGCTTCCCTCGCTGAGGACCGTGAGGGAGACCCCCTCAGCGGCCAAAAATCGTCCAGGGAGTGACTCGTGGCTACTTTCCAGGAGCGGCCCCGACCGGCCGACTGCGCTCTCTCTAGGATGAGGTCCCATATACGTGGTGCGCTGCTGATATGCGCCTGTTCAATTGTGGAGTGATCGATAATGTGATCTGGCAGATCATACTTGTTCATGCCCTGTTAAACCGTGTACAAACGCAACACCGATCCTCACTGCAGCAGTGACGTCATGGGCAGCTAAACGGCGGAATCTGTGGTTTGGCAGGCGTCGAATTCAGATCGGAATAGCCGTGCTGGATCTGTGCCGCTTACCCCGCGCAGGTCGAAATGGGATGGTTCAGTGTGCGCTAGAAACGCCAGAATGTCTGAGTGTATACCACGTGCCAAATGCGAGATCTGAATTCCTCCATATAAGCGACCACCACGGGCCCGACCCCCTCCAGACACCACCACAGGCCCGGTCCCCTTCCTGATTTCCGATCTCAATAGCGGCTAGATGGATTTTTGATTTCAAACCGAGTCGTCGTTGTTCACTTCCTTTCCAATCCATGTCCTCCTCCTGTTTTTCTCTCGTGCCGCGACTGCGAATCAAGAGAAATACAGGCCTGAGACAACTCGTCCACCAAACTTTCGCCCTTGAAGGCAGAGTCCACGATAAAAATGTGTTCCATTTCCCACTAAGAATGGGTAGTGGAGGGGCACACTAACGTTGACGTCGAAAGAATACATGAAAACGAGCCAGGAAAAGCTTCAAAAGAGCCCAAAGTCGCCACTTCGAGCGCAAGGCAAACCCCGAAAGCGCAACACACGCCCACCGACGTGAACAAATGAATGCTCGAGATCGTTAGATGAGCGATGATTTATAATCATGGCCCCGTTCTTCCCTTCATTCTCAACTTCTCTCATTATTCAGGTTAGCTCGCATACATCGGCTGCAAAAGACGGAAGTTACAAGCGTCGGACAACTCCTTCACCATGCTCCCTTATTTCAAGTTTTGAGGGACCCTAACTCTCTTCCCAGAAGGTCTTGTACGATTCCAGAAACATTATTGGAATCAGCATGGGCCGTTCTCAAGATAGTCGAAAAACAGAAAAACGATTTTCGTCGTGAACACTGCCTTTAAAATACAAATATTTTCAAAGAGCCATATCCCCGTTAGTAGGGGATCTTAGACGATTTCAGAAATACCGTTGTGATCGGAGTGTGACCCTCTCCAAGATGAGGATAAAAACCAAGAAGGAATTTTCTGGGTGTCCTGTGCCTTTGAGCAATTGAACATAGTGCTATCGTTCTATTACCAAAACGGTCATATTAAGCTTCCAATGACTTGAAGCCGATGAAGGCATCGGCAGGCGGTCATCACACAGCTGGCTAGAGGTCGGGTTTTGGGTATGGTCTTCTATTTCAAGGCCTAGATCAAAAGAGAAGAAATTTGTGGGTAAAGATGAGTGGAAGCAAGATTCCCAGCAACTGACGGTTCGTGGCCTGACAGGCTACGGCGCCAAAGATCCTCTTTCAGTCAACAATCAGCAGCAAGCGGCATGGCGCCCTTGGATAACAACGCACACGCTTTAGGCCTAGTGCATACTTGCCGCGGCGCGCGACAGCGACAGTACATATCACCCATATCGATTTTGGTCGATATGTATGACAGAAATTATCTCGCTTCGCCCGTCGCGGGAAGTAAGGTGCGTTCGAATGAGAATGGCTGCCCAAGCGGTCGGCGTGCTTGGCAGGCGAATGTCTTTTCTTATTTCTTTCTTATTGTCTTGTTGGCTCTCGGACGAGCATGCGAAAAGTCCCCACCGTCATCGACTACGAACGGGGCCGGCACCGGCTGGCAGCAAGCACTGCGCCGATCAATCAGCTCTGTAGACGGGGGGAGAGTTGTGGCCGTCGTTGAAATCCAACACTCGTCCGAAAGCGGCACATGCGACGGCCGCCTGCCAAGCACACCGGCCGCGTGGACCGCCATTCTCATTCGGGCACACTTTATGCACTAGGCCTTAGGACGGGGTGGCTTCCCGCTGACCCGAGCTCCAATTGTCGAAACCACGAGCTGAAAATGGATAGAGGCCTGGTGCGACGTCCCGATGACGTCATCAGAAGCCCGAAGCACTTTTCGCGATGTCACGGTGACGTCATCAGAAGCCCGAAGCACTTTTCACGACGTCCCGATGACGCCATCAGAAGTCCGAAGCACTTTTGACGACGTCCTGATGACGTCATCAGAAAAAGGTCCGATGACGCCATCAGAAGGCCGAAATATGGGGCAAGCACTTCCTGATGACGTAAACCCAGTTCTTAGCACTTTTTAGATGTTCGCGATGTCACGATGACGTCGAAAAGTTAGCCACACAAACTCTCGTCGAGCACAGAATATCATAAAAGGATTTCTATCATGTCGAGTGATATGCCGTGTGGTCGGCAGCTCTCCATTTACTGAATGCACATGCAACGTAGATAAAAAAAAACCTAGCATGTGAAACGATAATCTTTTGAAGGTTATTTATAGCGCATACTATTCGGGATTCATTGCTCGACAACAATAGATATCTTTGATAGAAACTTTCCAAACATTCTGCATCGACATGGAGTACATTGTCATACCTGCGCACTATTAATGTACAAAGATGGCCAATTATGCTTCTCTCTATGTTAAGATAATGATGGAGTGCTGAAGCACATTTGTGTCCCCACAAACGCATCAGAATAGATGCCTGTCAGAATGCACTATCAGAGGCACGGAAAACATGCAGTCATGTAATTATCTTAGTGCATATTTGAGAACTCCAAGGAAGCACTTCGGCAGAAAAACATCATGTGTGTTGCAATTGCTGCGAAAATAGCTCAAAGAAATATGACTCACTCGAGCAAAAATCATGATAAAGAAGCAACTACGTGAATGATTGTTGCTACTCAGATATTGGGGAGGCTCGATTCTGCCACGAACTTCTTTCTAATCGGATGCCTAGTCGACTTGAGAGGAACTTTTGTAGCAGCACGTGCTGCTCCGAGGAGCAGTTGGCCTGTTCGATAGGACTAAATGGCGCAGAGGGGCAAACCTCTGCCGCACTCCCTTTTCCTACGAAGGAGCACGTCGTCCTAATACACTATGTAACACGATTTTTGTTCCTGGCTTCTAAGTGTTATATTTCAATTGCTTATGTCCAAAGTATGTGAAAAAATGACTTCATTGAAACCAAACTTCGCTTACACTACAACAGCTCGAAGAAAACCCGTTTTTTGTGCAATAGAAAGATTTTTGTTCATTTTCGACATTATGAACAGGTAAAAACAAAAATTCACACGGATTAGACAAACACAGTCGGAAAGCACTCAACAAGGTTCAGAAATGTGTGGATTTTCTAGATTTACGATTATACTGTGAATCACTCTCTCGAAGTTGCACCCAAATGTAGGCCCTCATCATGTTTCGTTATACTGTCCTTGGTAACGACCCTGTCCGAGGCTAAGGTCAGGCTGGTATATTCGTCGGACCACAGATCAAGAGGATCATGAAATGTGAGGATTTCGCAAAGCTGTTGAACGGGACGGAGAGAACGGCTCGGAGCAATTTCGTTGCAGTTGTTCACGGCTTCCTAAGTGATCACAAGGTGAAAGCTATGTGGAGTTGGTGCATTCTCATATAAAATTACGCCTAAATGAGATGCAGAATGTCTCTAAAAGTCCATATCATTGATTCGCATCTTGACAAATTCAACGAGCGAGGCAAGCCCTTTCATCAAGATATATTGGACTTCGAACGTCGTTACCAAGGACAGTATAACGGAACCATGAGGGGGGACTACATTTAGGTGCAACTTCGAGAGAGTGATTCACAGTACAATCGTAAATCTAGAAAATCTACACATTTCTAAACCTTGTTGAATGGTTTCCGACTAAGTTTGTCCAATACTTGTGCATTTTTTGTTTTTACCTGATCATAGTGCCGAAAATGAAAAAAAATCTTTCTAATTTCACAAAAAAAAAGAGTTTTCTTCGTTCTGTCGCCGTGTAAGGAGAGTTTGTGCCAAATGAGGTCATTTTTCACTTACTTTAAATTATGAACAATTGAAATATAACACTTAGAAACCAGGAACAAAAATAGTCTTACGTAAATACGCGATTTTCCAAATTTTACTGTCCTAGGCACAAAAGCGAAGTTTACCTGGAACAACAGCGATTTCCTGTCTGTTCTTGACCTATCGAGTTGGGAAAACACAATTTCAACCCAATAACAGAAAAAAAGTTGAAATTTGTTACATAGTGTTATAGAAGCACGTGGCGTAGCGAGAGAAAACTTTTGCCGCACCCTATTTCGAGATCAAGATTGCAGATGAGCTACTCCACACAAGAATTTCCGCCCAGTAAAGAATCCCTTCATAAGTTTTCTCAAGTGAAGCTCACTTTGCCTAGCTAGCAACATCAACTTTGGCGAGCTTAAACACGCGAAAACGAAGGTAGCGGCTCTAGCACTCTGTGAATCATACGGCAGCTGCAAAACGCAAAACGTAGACGTCGTTCGCGAGCAAGGTCCTTGAGATCATCGAAGATCTACCTCCACAGTCTCAGAGGCTGAATCGGTCTGATATTCGTAAGTGCTACTAAGGAGACTTTTAAGAGGGGATCCTGTCCATTTGAGACGCTCAGGAAGGCAATTCCTCCTAGTCATGCGCACCGGAACGGCAGTTCTTAGCAGGACATCGTGAGCGTCTGTGTGAGAAAATCTACGAAGGTCTTCTCTCTTCGGAAAATATGTATTTTCTGAAGCGGCTCGTCTAAAGTCTCACCAGAAGAGCACACTTGATCGATCTGGCCATTCATAAAAAAACAGTGCACTTTTGAGGACGTTTGCGAATCTTAGTTCAAGGCTCCTAGAGAATTCTTCAAATCGGATTATGGATGAGTTTTGTCAGTTCGGCAAGAAAGTATATAAAAGCGATGTTCAGGGCGTTCTGAAAGGTCATTTCGGAATTGGCTCCAAATATTTTTCTGGAGTTATTCGTGGTCCTGAATGCAAATCGGGGGTGTCCGTTGCTCGATACTCTCACAAGGGACGACCCGCCCTCGGGGTTGGAGACATCATGAAAAAAAGTTCTTCTGAGAGTTGTGGGGGGATGGATATAGCAACATTACTGTATTTTGGGTTTTCGCTACGGACCTTCCGGTAGAGCTAAAATTGAATAATAAAACATGAAAAATTAGCCGACGCATTCTCTCAACCCCACATGGCTGTGCTTTCCGTTTTTCAGAAGCGGAAATCGGCTGGCTACCATATCTAATGCCCATCTACCTCAATCTGTTTTATTTGGATTAATATGGGGAAAATTTTTGTCGACTTTTTTCTCGTCGTACGCTCACTTACTCACCCTCGAACTCCAGATAATCAAAAAAAATCTGCGTGATCGCGCATAGTTTATCGATTTTTGATAAAGGGTTAGCAGAAGACTCCGTGAATACGTTGCGAGAGCGTGCGTCCGCGCCGCTGTGCGCCTCTCAACGCTCCTCAACGCTGGACTAGCCCGTTCCCGTAGTTATGCACTGGCAAACACCCCCACCTCGTTTTTATTCGATTGACAATCTTTGACCGGGTGATCAATCGCTCAAATCGGCGCAACGGCTGACCATTTCCTGAGGTTTGCTTATTATGTGGTGGGGTTATGGGGTTCAAGGGCAATAGTTTTGCGAAAGGTTCGATGCCTCCTACTTCAGGGATTGAGCAGTGAGCTGGAAACTAGCTGCTTCCTTCTTGAGCTAGCGTAGGCGCACGAGAGCGAGCGAGCGTGAGTGCGCGGGGGCTCGCGAGAGGAGCGCGCATGAGCGGCAAGCAAAACGTGCGGGCTTGGTGAACATCGATTTTGCGTGATTGCACGCTCTCGCGACGTATGGACGATGCCTGATGGGCAACCGATTGTCGCCTTCTGAAATTGAAAACTGCTGCCATGATGATAATTTTTAAGAAGGAGTTCATCGCTTTGCTTCTTACAATGACAATGCTTCTTTCTACGATGATTCGCAAACGACTTTGATGTGTTCAAGAAAGGAGTTTTCCTTCACTCGATCAAAGTAATACGAAGTAAGAAGATGCTCACATTACAATATTTCTTAATGAACCCAAAATACTAGCTCAAGAAGGTGAGAAAAATAATTTTTTGAACAAGGTGAAAAAATGCTCGTATTCTACAGGGATTCACGCGATATAAATTTTTGACTTCAATAAAATTGGAAAAGGCAAGTTAAAATGTTAATGAGAAACCTCGAAGATAAGCAATCTAATAAATGCAAAACAATTTTTTTTCAGGAGATGCTTTGCGGCAATCGAACCCAAAACCCCGCATTTCCTCGTATTCTAGTGTTCCACGGCGTTACCCTCTCTCTGCTCGCTGGCTATAATTATTCAATCGAGTGATTAGAGAAATGGAATCTACAGTGAGCTCGAAAGGCTCTCACGAGTGGACCGGAGTCAAACCGTCAAACCTTGTGTAGGGCAATTTTATTGTAATCAATTGTGTGTGGAGCATATGAACTCATCCCAGCTGCTCCGATTAGGAAGCTACAGGTAGCTTCGATTGATTTTTTCTTTTTTTCTGGAATATCGGAAGGCCCGTAGGAAAACCTCAACATAGATTATTGTTACCCTATCCATCCCCCAGAAGTCTCAGAGGAACTTTTATCAGGACGTCTCCTCCCCCGGAGAGGACGCCCTTGTCAGGCTTAGTGTGAGTTTCTACGGTAGGTGTAATGTAAATTAGCTGCTTTTTTCTGCATTATGTAGTATTTCAAAAATCAATAAATGACCTTCAAATTTGTGATTAGCACCCCAGAGAAACCCCCACAGTGAATTTCTCAGTCAGATCTGGGGATTTGGTCAAACAAAATCGATAAACACACCTTATGTTAGTGGTGGGCACTCAAAGTGACCTCTACAGAGAAGTGTAGTGGTGAATCTACCACAGCGTCTTTTTAATTTTAAAAAATCGCGTTTGGCCCCGGTGGGTCGGCTAACAACCAAATGTTTCGAAGTTCTCCGAAAATCGACAGATGGAATACACTTCCGTCTTCAGAACCCCAAATGTCCCACAAAAAAATTTTCGAGCCTAATTCGAAAATTATCTACTGAAAACTTCAAGAACTGCCATGGAATGCTTTTTTTTGCATTCTACTCATGGAGAGTAGGGACCACTGAAAGGAATTTCACAAGAGAAAGGAGACTCATTTCGGAACAAAGATTAATGGTTTGCTGATGATGGTCAATGCTTTGATCACATGTAGACTTGTAAGATCCTTCTTGCAACGAAAAAATCGATTGTCGAAAAGCGTGTCCCACTAGTGGGACACGTGGCCGTGAATGGGTTAATCTGCAAACCTACACATGCATGGTTAAAAATATGAATGAGAGCCTAATACTCGAGTGTGTATGTTTGTCAATTTTTGACTTTTTTCCGGTGAGAAAAGAAGCAATATGGGAAGTCTAGGAAATCTTGAGCTCTTTGATTTTCAATGCAAAGTTTTGCCATTCTGCGCTATATGATGCTATATGAGATCTGACCTATGGTGACATCACGAAGAACTGCACCAACTTTGCCCTAATCGCTCTTTTCCCAGCGTAGCGACTTGAGCGCTCGCGTCGTTTCGGGCTTCGGTGCCCAGGAATTTCTGATAAAGTTACATGCGAATTAAGGACTCCAAACATGTTACCTGCGACTTATCTTCATAGCTTTATGTTACATGTGACCTTCAACAAAGTAAGTATGCCGCGCGGTGCGACTTGACTTACGTTTGACGTAAATTACTGACATGTAACTTAAATATGTTGTTTTATCGCACATGTAACTCAAGGGCATCGTACGCGCAAAAAACCGTACCTCATTTTTCCATGTTTTTGCGCAGGCGATTCTCTGACATACAGAATAAGAGTGGAGAGGCTCCACGAAAGCATTAACTTTCGCAAAAAAAAACGCGTTTTATAACGTCTCAAATTATTCACTTCCCACCCCTCCGTCAATTTCGGTGTGTCAGGTGCAATACGTCGGAAGTTTTTTTTTTCACAAACGTCGGATGTGTTTTTTGCTTTAATTTTATTGAGTGGGCGAATTTCGTTCACCTTTCGTTCACTGGAATTTGTTTCAGAATACACATTTACACTGGACAAGTTTGGGTGTGAGAATTTCCCGAATTACAAATTTTAAATGCTGAATCATCTACGCCTGTGATGGCGCTTCTGTTCCTTGTGCTAGATGGTTGATGAAAACTGGTGGCGGATCGTCAATCTGGACCACTTCAACCTCATAACCATATGTTTTTCTTTTTTTTTGTTTCGAAACTTCACCGACGTGGTTCACCGGGCTCATTCATGAAAGTGAGCCTAAAAAATGGAAATTGGTTTTCAGCGCGAATGATGTCGTTAACTCGGGGCGGGCTGTCTCCTAGGGAGGTATACGACGCACTCTCGAGGCCGGGCAATTAATTGGCCAGAAATACCACACTTCGAGCGCTAGTACACGGGCAGTAAAACGCAGGATCGCTTGGCTTCCGGAAACCAAGAGACGTGATGTGGTCAGTCATTGTTCGAAACAGAATTGTGGTTTTGTGGGGGAAAAGGAATCGTTTTGCCCGATGCACCATGATTGGACTGTATCGAGGTCCAATACCATTTTGGTGGTTCTACTCTTCGGGACTATCTGTCCCAGCCTGTCTGTTCATTTCTACACAACTCGAAGTCCATCGTGATATACATTTATTATCAGTAGCGAGGATTTCATATCGAACACCAAGGAGAGCACGAGAATGATGAGACCTAGAGTGTCTTATATTTTGCTATTTGTTACTATTATTGCTCTTGTCAGTGCTACATTATTCTTTCTTATTGTCTTGTTGGCAGGTCCGCTGGTTAAGTTGGTTCGGGATACTGGTATTGAGCTATCATTATCGAGACTGGGCTTGTATTTATGAGTGAGCTTGAGCTGCTGCTTCCGCTCGCACCACTGCCGCCCCTAGTGGCCTCCAAAACCCCCTTTTATCCGTCCTGAGTCCAGATGGATTGTGTGATAAGAAGCGGGGGCTGCCGATGTTATGGGAGACGACTAGGTGATCAACCATCATGAACTCATGAGAGTTCATGACAGCAATAGCGTCGTTGGTTTGATTACCCAAATTTGAGGTTCCTCGCACCGCACACCGGTTGGAGGCGCCGCCTTGCCGCTGGCGGCTCCCGGCGTGCTCGGCGAGCATGCCGCGTGTCAGTGTGCTGACCGCGTCGCGCGTCGGTGCCGGCTGCGCCGCGCGCGGGTGTCAGGTAGGCAGTAACAGTGCAAGTTACTCGCAATAATGTGTATTATTAGCGCAACTCACATGGGACAAAAGTTACTCTTAGCATCGCTTCAAGTTACTTGTGAGCTTGAAGTAAGTTGCATGAAGCCAACATGCAACTTGCTTTGAAGTCCCAGGCGACTTGTTCAAAAACTCCTGAGAGGGAGGAAGGTCGGAAGAAATTAGTACCCAAGTGAAAGTTAAAGGCAGTGTTCACGATAAATTTCACTTCTGATTTCTCCACGGTTTATTTATTTATTTATTTATTTATAGATACGTCGTAAACGACGCGACAAAACGTCGAATGAACAGATCTGGTGTGAATTCAACATACGAAACGAAAAGAAATCAGATACAATGTACCCAAGTTTTGCGCAGTGGGGGAGGTTGTGATGCTATTCCTAGCGATAACCTTTTCAACAGGGAGGTTAATGGCGGAGACGCATAATGCATATATCCGTAATAAATTAGCATCAAAACAATGGATCGATAGCTTGTCCGGTATTCAAATATGAAAAGCGCATTACTGCGCTAACTGCGTTTACGGAAGGTCTGGTGCTCTATATAGCAAAGCCTGCTCAAAAGGGATACGAAGGACTCGTTTTTGAACTAAAATAGGCCCTTCCTTGTTTACGTTGTTTTTTGAGCGTGGAGGAATTGACCGCTACAGGGATGATACCTATCAATGCAATGAAGCGATCAGCTCGCTTATCAGCACTTCCTTCACTCGATCATTCCTGTAATCTGAGTCTTCATTTGTTCTTTTCGAGGGGCGGATCTGGGGCACCAGGCGTGTCTTGGGCATTGTTTGCAACCGTTATTTTGCCGCCCCTGGCTCGTTTTCTACCGTCCTTTCGACAGTTGGAGCCTAGGATACTTCTCGCCTATCATTTCATTGTGGAGAGCCAACGAGGATGATCATCGTGAACGCTGCCTTCAATCCATTGGGAGGTCCCAGCACCACTTTATAGAGATCCCGTATTTCGAATTTATGACTGAAAGTCTTAGGACGGCGTCTTTCACAATCCAGTCATCATATTCAGTTTCCTTCCCACTCAGAGAGTCGGGGGGGTCCTATTCGGTCACGATAGCCTTTCGATTTAACAACAACAAAGCGGTTGGACGACGATACGGCCACGTACTTTCGGTGCGCCACGTGGCGTAGTCGTCGTCAAAGTGACAAGCATGTGCCGCCAATCATAGCAGTTCCAGTCGGCCACGACACGCTTTCGATTTGACTACGATGTGGTTTGGACGACGAACGAGCCACGACGCTCATGTTTGAACACATTGATCGATCACTCCACAATTGGCCAGGCGCATATCAGCCGCACAGTACAGTGTGCCCGAATGAGAATGGCGACCCACGCGGTCGGCGTGCTTGGCAGGCGGCCGTCGCATGTGTCGCCCTCGGACGAGTGTTGGATTTCAACGACGGCCGTCTCCTCTCCCACTGATTGATCGGCGCTTGTCGATGGCGGTGGGGACATTTCGCATGCTCGTCCGAGAGCGGCGAACGCGACGGCCGCGTGCCAAGCACGCCGGCCGCATGGGCCGCCATTCTCATTCGGACGCACCTTACGTATATAAGGGGCGCCATTTCATACACAGCGCAGTCGGCCTCACGGGGCCGCTCCTGGAAGGTGACTACGAGTCACTTTCTGGACGATTTTTGACCACTGAGGGGATCGCCCTCACTGACCTCAGCGAGGGAAGCTTCCCCGCTGTCGACCGTGGCGAGGTTGATGTCCTTGTTGCGGACTGCTGTGATGGTGACCCTCTGCTGCGGGCCGTGACTTGAATCGTATACCTATTGGGGGAGACCCGCTACCAAAGAAGGGGTGTGACTTCTCCCCCAGCACCACGTGCTTCTATCATATGACGACGTGCTGTCGCAAGGGAAACGGAGATGAGGCAAAAGTTTTGCCTGTCTACGCCACGTAGTGCTATCGAACAGGCCACGTGCTTTAGCGTGGGAAATACGGTGCGGCAAAAGTTTTGCCTCGTTTTGCCACGTAGTCCTATCAAACAGGCCACGTGCTGCTGCCTGGGAAACAAGGCTGCGACAAGGGGTTTGTATCTCTGCGCCACGTTGTCTTATCGAACAGGCCACATGCTCCTCGGAGCAGCACGCGCTGCTGCGAAAGTTCCTTTCAACTCGAATAGGCACCCGATTAGAAAGCCTATCGTGGCCGAAACGGACCCCCGACTCTTTGAGTAACAATATGCCTGTAGTTGTAGCCTGCAGGCAACGCTCCATATTACACCTCTGATAGTGCCCTCTGTAAAGATCTCCGCTGGAGCCTTTTAGTGTCGGAACCGGTTCAGTGAGCCTACCATAAAGTCGCGCGACCGACACGAAGTCCCATAAATGCTGCGCCTGACCTCACGCAACGCTCAACTAGGTACCATTCCTGATGGATTCCCTAAATTGGGGCGCGTTGCGAATGGCTATTAATTTGCAAACAAATTCTGGGATTGCTTACGAAAATATTTTTCATTTCGCTAGTCGTTAGTCTTTAGATGTGTACCCAGAAAGCCTGTTAGTCTTAATCACGCCCATCCCTGGTCCATACTCCAGCCAGAAACGAGACGGTGAAGGCAGGTGGCGGAGCAGAGAATTTGGTAGAGACGCAAGGTGAGTCTGCTTGTTGATCGAATCCACAGCTAAAAAAGCGTTGCTGTCCTCCCATCACTGCGGCGCGCCTTACCTCGGGGATCCACGCCGTCGTGAGCTGTGGATTCGATCAACCAGCCGTTTGTTCGCATCAAATCGATTGCCGCCACCTCTACCGCTCTCCGCTTCCTGGCGTTTAGTTCACCGCCAGGAAGGGGTGGCGGCATTCGATTTCTTTTTCTGGTTACGGTATCGTGCACTAAGTGTACTATAAATGTCTAGCACAGGAACGCAGACTGAGTGTGTCTGCTTTCTGTATGCTAGGAATGCCCACTCGACTGGGACATAGTATAATACTAAAACTATCCATCGGACCATATTTTTGAGGCCTTAGTTACTGGCGTGGTCCGAGCACGGGAACCTTATATTCGCATTCGCACATGTAATATTTGCCCGAAAAGTGAGCGCATGTAAAACAAAAATATTGGTTGGTTGATTTGTGAAAATTACGGCGAGGTCTGGTCACCTCATGCTCCAGTTTATTTAGTTTCAATTTTAATGCGTATTCATACGATTATGAGAAAAAAGTTCTCGCTATCATGGCCACTTTGGTTCTCATCGGAAGCTATCGTAACCGCAAGTTTGGATGTTAAGATTACCCGCGATGTAATGTTTTCAGTACTGGATCGACTGCGGTGTTTCTCGTGCTAGATTATGTTAGATGACTGACAGAGTGATGACATCCTTTGACGAGATTTCAAACATTCGACATCCTATGTCTTCGCAATAAAGCGTTGATGACCCTCTAAACCCTCCATGCGTTCTGAGGCGGGCCAAACCATTGGTTCAAATACAAAAAAGCGGTTGGTGACCATCAGCGGTTACGATGTATTTGAATCACAAGAATTGGTGGAAGATGCACAAACACGCTTTCGTCCTGTGAAAGAACTGTTTGGCCTGGAATAACTATCCGGTACCATGAACGAGTTTTCGGTATTTGCGAACGGTAAGTGATGGGGTAAAACAAAGATGGGACAATATATTATGAAAGCAGTATTAGTTGAAGTGGAAGTAGAAAGAACGGAACAATAGAGAAATGAGATTTTTAGTGAACGGGTACAGAAATGATTAAATCCTCCCTAGGAACAGTTTGGCTGAGAGTACGTGGCGAAGTACGAATACATTTCGTGCACTTCTGGAGCGAATTTCTCCATTTCCTCGTCATTTCATCTAGTTCTTCCCGTGTACCAAGTATTCAATTTAGCGAAAAATCTCAAAATTGAAGACACTCGTGGTCACATAGGGCACACCCGGACCAGCCTCCGCGGCGGCTTGCACTTGCGCGAGTGTTAGGCGTCGTTTATACTTCCGCCGCCGAGGGGCGCGGCGAAAAGTGAGGGGGGGAGGCGCGCCGCGCCGCGTGAAAATTGCGTCACTATTATGTATAATCGAGCTGCGACGAACTGACGCGGCGAAGTCGCAGAATTACGCCAAACTCTGCCTGGAGTAGCTCTGAGATAGCACAAGGTCGATTGTAATGAGTGATTTCTTCTGCAAAAGAATCATAACACCGCACTCGAAAGCAGATAGTCTTCTGAGAATTTTTTTCTATAGAAAAAAATTATTTTAAGAGCAAAAAAAAGAACTCACAACTCAGCATACTCTGAACAACTTCTAGGACCTCGGAAGAGTCAAGCGATCAATTAGAGGAACCAAATTGAGAAGGTATACGAAATATCAGCAAAAAAAGCATGTGATTGCCGCGCCGCGCTGCGGCGGAAGTATAAACGACCCCTTACGACCGGGTTGGGGCAAGGTTTGGAGCGTTGACGCGTTTGATGATGGCAGTACGAGGGCTGGAGACTACTGAAAAATCGTTCCCTCGCCAACCTCATCTCGGAGGGTAAGGCAGCCGAGACCCCTCTGAGACATCACTGATGATGATTTCCAGGCTCTCGTAGTGCGATTATCAAACGCACCGACGCCCCAAACCCTGCCCCATCGTCTTCGAAACACTCTACCGTCCCTGCTGTGAATCGGAAACTCATGCTGACGTAGGTATGTATGTACCAGGGATGTGCGGAAGTTTTCAAAAAAAAATTAAAAATAGAAAATAGAAAATCGAGTTTTTCAGAAAACAGAAACCAGAAAACAGAAAGGCCAAAACGGCCCAAAAACAGAAATCAGATAACAGAAGAATTTTCAGAAAAATACTCGTTGCATTTAAATTTTTCAAGTGAAAGAGAGTGTAATTCTGAACACCTTTATCATACCGGTAGTGTTATATCTACGGAACTGCACAAATGACCTATATGTTGTAGCAATGTCGCGTCAATGATGGATACAACACCATTAGAGGCAGAGAGTCTTGGCAGAGAAATAGCCCACCAGGCTCAACCGCTGTCCCTGGTGGGTTATTTTTCAAATAATTCTCGATTATTTCTTGACTACTACGCGGCTGCGACGCGCATTTGTTCGTGAAATAGCCGAGACATAGCCCAGCCAACGTGGTTAGTTGGACCGATCGCGGTGGTGACATCTGAGTCTGCCTCGAAAATGCGTCCGTCGTATACTTTCCTGGAAAGCATTCATATGCGGTTGTTTCTCGGCGAGCATTATTTGACGGCTTTTTCGCGGCAACCAGCTATTTTCGACAATTCTAGGCTATTACGCGGAGAGCAGGCATTTTGTGGCTCTTTATCGGCTATTGCTCAGGCAAAACTCTCAGAGCACTCACTCGTAGGGTAGTGCGTCAGCACAATGGGTTCGTATCCTGGGGTGGACATCGGGTTCAACCCCTCGCTGTCAGCAGCAGCTGCTGCTAGCAACTGACTGCAGCAGCTGCTGAGAACAAGGGGTTGAATCCAATCTCTGCCTTGGGACGCTACAACTATTGTACCGAAGGACTACCCTACGAATGCGCGCACAAGGTTTGCGATAAAAACAAACGTTCAATTTTCCTTATAAGAATGAAGTTCCGGTCATCAAAAAGGGAAAATAAGTTAGAAGTTGCATAAAAACTCACAAAAACAAGTCAAAACGGTTAATTGGTGGGTGTACGCCCACCCCCAACTAGAAGGATTTTTATAAATGTCTGTTTTCCGTCTTCTATTTTGCTGCTAAAGCAGTTCAGCAACTACTTTAAAAGCAAAACAAAAGACGACAAAACAAGCAATTGTAGACACCTAGTTAATTAGGGGCTGCCTAAGACCCAGCAATGGCTTGTTTCTGAGCCTTTTTTTCTCCAACTTTCCAGTCATTTTCACTTTTGTGATGACCAGACCTACCTTCTCATGAAGATACAATGATAAACTTTTTTTTATCGCGAACCCTGCCGCCCTTAAAAGCAATCGTCATCAAAAGCCATTGAGCACAAATAAGACCTTGTAAAGGACTAAATAAGCTGCACTTTTTCCAGACCTGAGATTCATTGATTTTTTCTGATTTTTTCTGTTGTTTGCAATTTTTTCAGAAAACAGAAACGGAAGGCCGAAAACGGCCAGAAAACAGAAATCAGAAAATAGAAAATTCCGCACACCCCTGGTATGTACAGTTCAGAGCTCTCAGGTCATTGTCCACCCATCGATATTGAGACTTTAGAAAGCAACGTTCAGAAAACTTTTTCTTCTACGAACAATGTGCAATGCCGAAAAGAGAGATCGAAGATTCATTGGCTACAGCATGATGTCTGCCATTCAATATGCTGTGACACTCCGCTATCTCTCGTCATTTGCGAAACTGGCTAAAGACATACAAGAGCGGTAAAAGTCGCAATTTTAAACCAGTTAAAAATGACTTGTCTGGAGCTGAGGGCGTTCTGTTTGTATGTTAGATGTTTGATTTGAAAGAGTCCGAGCCTAGAATTATTGAAAAACACCTGAGATTGGCAATTAAGCATGTTACTACGACGTAGTAGAATAGGGATCCCTGACCGTTGATCGAAAACTTTACCTGGCAACCGTCAAGCTCACAACTTAAGCCGAATAGGATTAGTTTTGTGACTACGGTAAATCCGACTGCCTGGGCAAGTCCAGAAAGAAAACAGTAACTGAAACCTACCGGAACTTGGCATTCATAGATATCCCAGAGATTCGAGCTTTTTAACTCCATTTTACGAATTTACGGGCTTATATGTACACTACCCGCACTAAGTTTCATGGAAATCAAGGAGCATTTGCCATATTTGGCAAAAAGATTTTGAAAGCGCTGAAAATTCACAACTCAAATGCCTATCTAATGGTGTGCTATGTGGGACGAAATTTCCTCAAATCGCTTTGTATTTGAAGGAGATAGTTTTGACATTGTTTCTCAAAAACTTCGCGTGCGGAAATGTGCGTCGAAGCCTTGAGCAGTAATTGTACAACTAATAGAAGATCAATCTCTATGTTTTCTTGCGGGTGAGACAGCCCGAGATTTGAGCCCGTAAATTTCGAAAATCATTCATTCAACGTTTGGGGCTTTCGCAACACTCTTAGACTTTTCAGGAAGTTTCAAGCGAGTTTAATGGAGGGTTCCGAAAATTCTACCAGCTTAAAGGCATCGTTCGCGCTGAAAACCAATTTATGCTTTCCAGGCTCAAATTCATGAGTGAGCCCGGTTGACAACACTGGTAAACTTCCTGGCGTCAAAGGGGTTTTGAGCAGGGCTGAGCGGATCTGTTCCGTCTGCGATTCCGTATTTCCGTTGTTTTTGGACTGTTCCGTTCCGCTTCCGTTTCCGACTTTTTGGGCTCGGAAACGGAAGAGAATAACGCCACTTTGTTCTCTGAAATTGCTCCCTTCTAGAACGACGACGCAACATAGGAGACGCAGGATCCCGATCCCTCATTCTCTGGGCTCGTAGCAATCAAGTCGACAGGTGGTACCTCATAGCTGCCTCCCCGGCGCGAGGTGATGGCTCACATCGCAGGCCAAAGAGGTGGAGGCCGCTATATCCTAATGCACATGTGCGTGCTGAGGTGGTGACTTTGCTCGCAGCCGAATGTCATCCACCTCGGCATGCAGCCATGGACCTGAGGTCTGAAAGGGCCAAGAGCTGCGAGTGGAAAGTGGAAATAGTGCGCACATTGCAGAGGGACGTAGGGAGGGAGCCAAGTCATGGGTCGTGCATGACTGAGATGGTGGCGACGCTGGGAGGAGAATCTTGCTGACGACGTTTGACCATCTCCGTAGAGGTTCAAGTAAAATTCTGAGTTTCGGGCTGATCATGCGAAAATTCCACGCAGTGGCTGTGAATTGGGCATTGAAATGATAGCATCCCCTAACGTGTGATAAATTTTGGAGAAAAAGTCTTCATGAAGCCTACAACAACGAAAAACGCTTCAATGAGCTGATTATTGCTGCATTGATGTTGGCCGTCTTTTATAATCAATCGCTCCTCATCAGCTCCTCATCTTTCAAAAAAGGCTGTACGTAAAGTGTCTATACTTTTCCGTGAGTTTCCTTCGCGAAAAAACGGAAATAATGTGATGTTGAATTCGAAAAAATTTTCATCTACAGAGTGCTTAGCGAATTTTCCATATGGTTTCATGGTTCACCTACTTTGCTAGCTACGAGATATTTTTACAGATTCTTCGCGATGAAAATTTTGAGATCGTGTTTCAGTTAATCATATCTCTAACTGGCTCTGTTCGTTTCGATCGAAATGGCACTGCTCTTCAACACGTTTTTCCAGCGCAAAAGCTGTCGGAAATGCATATTGGATAACCCCATCTCCAACCCCCCACCAAAAAAAAGGAACCTCACCTACATACTAGCAAACCGTGAGACACATTGCGTACAGTGTTTATGAACAATGTCGAAGAAAAAAAAATCGGAGGAAGCAGCAGCAGCAGTCAAGCATAGCAGCAGGATTAACGGTGATGATCAATTTTCTTCAAAGAAGAAAAACACAAGGGGTAGTGATTATGAGCTCCTATCAGGCAAAAAATCTGGGCGATAATTTGTCGAAAGAAAAATTCAGAAGTCTGAGAGATACCTACAAACATTCAAGATTTGTTTTCTTTTTTCGCCCTAGAAACAATCAAGAACAGGCCTACACCACGGTTTTCAAAAGGTAGCTGAGTTATCATCAAAATTGTTGGGTGTAGGTAAAATTCTCGTGATAACTTGTGAACAGTTTCCCAGCCTCTAAAAGGGCATTTTTTCCTGAAACATGAAATATTCAAAAACATTAAGATTTGCTTCTTTTGTTGACTAATTTTAGTTCGAAGTTTGTTAAGCGAATAGCAGCGTGTTCATGTATAAACATGGTTCTCGGAAGCAAAATCATAAATTCTGTAAGAATAGGGATAGTTCTGGGAATGGAACAGCGCCTGCATAGTTTAGAGGAAGGTAAGTATAGCAGTGGAGGAAAAGGATAATTCTCAGCGTCAAGCATCACCCTGACTAATTCTAGAGTAACCTGCGCACTTTTCGAAAAGAAAAACACAAAACATGAACTTCTTTGCAAATTCGAAAATTTGTTCTCTTGCAACTGCTGAAAACGTGTAAGCAGAGATAGCCGTGCATATTTTGCAATAAACTTATCAGAATAGGATGGACTGCAGACTTAAAGGGAATGATTTCGATGGGATGGTTTGCTGTTTTGTTGACACTTGTTATTACGGAGAATGCCGCCAGCAACATGGTCGCACGGCTCAGCTGATGTGCGCGCTGTCGATGCCAGCAGCGTGCGTGGTTCGACTCCATCACATAGCTGCTTTTTGCAAATAAAATCATCCTGTAGAGAAGGGTCGCTCCGGGTTGGCGACAATAGGTGGCATCTGGGCACGATGTACCTCATCTCGGTTGCCATCTTTATGTGGTGGCGGCGGAGGGTTTGTTATGGGCCCTGAAAACTATTGCCGCGACTCCTCCGGCTGGGCCTGCCGGCTCCGAGCTTGGGGAGTCGCGGGGAGATGAGGGGCAGAACCGCGGACGATTCTTCTTTGGATAACTCACGGTAAAGTTGCGGAGAAGCTTGACCCACGAACGCGGAGGAGCCGCGGCAGAGTCGCAGAAGACTCCAGGGTCGCGGAGGTGTCGCGGGAGAGCCCGGAAACGCGGTGGACCCGCGGGGCAGTAGCGGAGGAGCCGCGGCAACATTTTTCAGACTTGGGGAATATATTTAGACAGCTTTTCCTTTTAGAATGAATGATTTTTGTGGGGCTCTCCGTTAAAGTTATCTAATTCGTTTCCGTACTTCGGCCGCCTGCGTTCATCCACACCTCGTACAGCCTGGACTTTTCTGGGGAACAACCTGCACACTACTTCAAAGGGGCAGCTACATACATATAGTGAATACTTTTTGGACTACCTTTCCGGATTTTCCTGGAGCAAGGACTAGAAATCGTGGAATGCCTCAGAGTGTTTTTATGTAGTTTGGATAGTTATTAGTTAATTGGCTGAAACCATAGGTTACCGATTTTGTTGCTGCTCAATGAAACAACCCAAAAAGAGCTGCTCACGTTTTGTCGCTGCTCAATGAGACAACCCAAATTTTTGTCTCTTGCGTTTCCGAATTTCCGTTTCCGGCTATTTTTGGCCATTTCAGTGACAGGGCGCCGAATGCAGGTAAACTTCAAAAACGATTTTGGCGCAAAATTCAAATTCATATTTACAATGTGTTCCGGATTGAATTTTCTTTACAGATGAAGGTTTTTTCATGGGCACGTTCGACATTTTCGTCCGCTAAAGAGGCCAAGCTACACAAAAACATGGAAAAATTGTATGCGGTTTTCTGCGCGTACGATGCCTTCAAAGGCAGTGTCCACGATAAAAACCATGTCTGATTTTTTGGTGGAGATCGGCAGCTGTGGGGCCTAGCGCAACCCTGAAGTTGAAAAAATTAAGAAAAATGAGCTCGGAACGGTCCCCTACAGCCCCAAAGTTGGACACCCATCAGCTCGTCACACCACAGATGCACTTTCCACGCCCACCGGCTTGAACAACTGAATGCTTAAGATTGTGAGATGAGCGATGGTTTCAGAACAAAAGAGCCGTTGCTCCCTTCATTCTCAACTTCTCTCCTTATTCAAGTCAGCTCGCATACGTCGGCTGCAAAAGACGGAAGTTACAAGCCTCGGACTACTCTTCCACCATGTTTCATTAACTCAATTTTTGAGGGACCATAACTCCGTTCCCAGAAGGTCTTGCACAATTACAAAGACATCACTGGAATCAGAGTGGAACCATCTTCAAGATAGGCGGATAAGCAGAAAAACTATTCTTATCTTGAACACTGCCTTTAAATCGCGAGTTAGTCTCACATGCACTCAACTCATGAGGGAATCATGGATATTGTTCTTCAACTACTGCTCAAGGTTTTGCGGCGCTTTGCCGCGGGCGACGTTCCTTCAAATACGAAGCGATTTAACACTTGGGAGACCTCGTGTCCACGCTGCTCACTCACAGCTGTTTTTGCCCTCGGACCGCGTGTGCACGCTGTGCAGACATGGCATGAACGCGATTCCTCTTGTTTAACTTAGGAAAAAAATCGGATTCCTTTCAATCAATGCTTGGATAACCATACTCAAAAAATTTGCATAACTGATATGCAGATATTAATCACCTTATATCTCATTTCAACAAATCACTTTCAACAAAAAATCAGCTTATTAACTCACTGAATGGATTATGGATCAGCGCACCGGTCCATTACGGAAACTCGTCGTATAGCGCGCAGTCTCTTCAATGTTAGGCCTAGTGCATACTTCGTCGCGGGTGCGACGGCGTCGCCGCGACAGAGAGTGCTCAACGACGTTTTCGGTGGTAGGCCTGTCGCCTGCGAATGGATATCACGCAATACTGCGTCCACGACAAAATACACACTATTTTCTTGACAGAGTGTTTATTCATCTCCTCTCGAAAATAGGGTCTAATCTTCTATCATCCAACACAGGCTCGTGTGTGGGTGCTCAACACGAAGCTGGAATTCATCTCGTCCTCTCCCTCTTTACCTAAATATTCTATATGTGAGGTGATTTTGTTCAATTTCAGATTTGACTAAAACTTCACCTCTGAAGACTTTTAAGGCAGTGATCATTGATAAGATACTTCTTTCAATATTTCAAAATCATGTAAGGTTGCTGATTGACGTTTTATACACCGTAAAGATCGCGAATCATAAAAATCTCAACCGATGGTGATTTCCGTAGTGATCAGCACCCAAAAAGACCCATTCTAGGCAAGGTTGAAAAAATTTCAAGTGAATTTCGAAATGTGGATTCGCGCCAGGTTCTGCGAAATTCGATATCACTTTTCCATTTTCGTGGTATTTGCTCTATAGTTGTACACGAACGAAAGTTTCGAAAGATTTTTCGAAATTTTTTCGTTCGTTCGAAAATTCGTCGAACGAAATTTTTTCAGACTCCGTTCGTTCGAGCTTTATGCCAAACGAAAATTTTTTCAGAAATTCGTTCAATCGGAATTTTTCGAACAAATTTCGAAAGTTCCGACGAATTTCGAAAAAAATACGAAATTTCGAAAAAAAAATCGAAATTTCGATTAGTTTCGAATTTCGTTCGTTCGACCTCCGAAATTTTCAAAGTTTTTCGAAAATCGTTCGTTCAAATTTTTTTTCGAACGGAATTTTTTCATTTTCCGTTCGTTCGAATTGTTTTCGAAATTGTACAATTATAATTTGCTCTCAAAATAGAGTGTCTCTCTTTATGATTTTCAATGCGAACATAAATCGGACAAGGAGTAGAGCATTGCATTTTAAAAAAAAGCATGAAAGAAGAAAATGTGGAGTGATCGAAATCATGAAGAAATCCATGGTAGTATTCGGAATATGAATACCTTCGAGTGGCCGATCGTCGTTATATAATCTAACAAGAAAGAACTGTCGATTAGAACACATACCAAACGAATACGAGGTTATCTACCAACCAAAAACTTTTGAAACAAACGTATTATTGCCTTCCAGGTCGGATGTCTGGCGTTTACGTCGCGGTGTCGTAGTGCAGTGCACGACGACACGACACACCATCCAGACGGCGCTAAACAGCGCGCACATTGTGGAAAAGTGTAGACACAGGCACGACACAGTCGCGCATAGCAGCTCCCACTAGATTGGCCGCGCGCGACGATTGTCAGTGCTAGACGCGATCGATCACTGCGCTGGGCGCGGCGGGTTGTACCAGTTCCTACACCGCGACCCCGTCACCGCGACAGAAGTATGCACAGGGCCTTAAGGAAGCATCGTCTCACAAAGCACACCATTTGTGCTGGGAATATGGCAGCGTTTTCAGAATTCAAAACCTTCATTCGGAAAAGTTACAAGCATCGGACGTTTCTTTGCCAAGTTTGGCAAATGTTCCCCGTTTTTACAAAACTTATCCAGGGTATTGTATGTACGCACCTTATCAAACTTCTTCGCGTGTTGGTTATAAGAAAGTGCACACTACCATTCACTTTACTTTTACGAGCTCAATGACCTTATTAGATGAATATGGCAAGCTATGAGTAAGAAGTTATAAGCAGTGAAATATTGGACGCAGCTAAAGCTACTTATGCATACTGTAGCGACGCCGGCAATGCAAATCGAGTTGAGAGGCTGTTAACTATGCTCGCTTTATTGAAGACGTAAGTAGGGAGATAACCACTTGAGGGCGCACAGCTTCTGGGATCATGCTCTATAACAATCGTCTTTCCAATGGAATCGACCTGATACACCGACGCTCGACAAGTGAAGGGTGCCAAACGTACCGGAAACTCGTCCTCGAATGTATGCTCACGAGCATACCTATCAGAAAGTAATGGGCCGAATTTGGCTCGAATTACGGCTGGGGACTGTGACATATAGGCATGGCTTTTTATAAGGGCAGAACAGCTCTGAGAAGAAGCGAACTATCAACGCAGGGCACAAGTCAGGTCTTTAGTGACGCAAGCAAGTGAAATCAAGTGTCAAGCGGAACTGACTGACTGTATCAGTATCTTCTTCAGAAATCATTGGGATACTCGCCACATCTTAAAGGCATCGTACGCGCAGAAAACCGTATATTATTTTTTCATGTTTTTGTGTAGCTTGGCCCCTCTACTGAACGAAAATGTCGAAGGGACCCATCAAAAACCTTCATTTGTAAAGAAAAGTCAATAGGAACAGATTGTAAATACGAATTTGAATTTCGCGCCAAAATCATTTTTGAGGTTTTTCTGCTTCGGGAGGCCTCGTCACTGTCATTTTCGGAGTTTTTCTGCATATGGAGCTCGTGCCGTAACTGTTTTTCATGTTGCCTTACGGTCGCACCATTATTCTAGGAAAAAGTGCTAGATGACTGGTGAGAATTGGTGGCGGATCTTCATCTTTGACGCCTTTCAACCTCATTGCGCAACGTTTTTGACGCGCCAAAGTTTACCAGTGTGGTCTACCGGACTCATTCATGGAATTGAGCTTGAAAAATTAAAATTGATTTTCAGCGCGAACGATGCCTTTAAGTGGTGGGTGTTAATACATTAACTTTTCCAACAATTGTCAGACCACTTTCGAATTTTTGTTAGTGAGATCAATACATAACTGCTACAAAATGGCAGATTTAACCCCAGCAACTCGTCAAGAACTGCTCATTTCCAGCCCCCCCCCCGCCCTCCAACAGCATACTTTCACGTTGACAGAAATATATCCTTGTTCGGGCTTCTCCGCCGTCCAGGATGCGCTGCAACAATGTTTTCACGGCACCATGGGAGGACAAAAGCCTTTCAATAAACATATACCGTATTTCCTAGTATTTGACACACTCTTTGAGCCCCTCACTCTAATTGAACCCCCTTTGTTGGAGGTTAAAAAGCCAGGAAACGCCCTCATTAGAGCTCCCCTCCCCTCCAGCTGAAAAGTCCTTGGAGATCTTTAACTGGGATCCACTTTTCATCATACTTTTTACTTGATGCACATGTGTTTGCCGATCCTTCGCCTACCTATGGTTTCCGTTCTCTATTTAGTCTGACGCATGGGCCAGGCGGCTGGCCGCGCGAGGTTGGCAGCCTCAGTGTAGAATGCCCAGTTCGATTCTAGCAGGGTGATCTACCGTCGTAGCCCCGTCCATTCATCAAAATAAAATTATGACGCGAACTTACAGGCTATAAAACGGCGAAATTCACTTGGTTCCTACGCGTGCTGGTGCGGAACGGAGGTTATAGATAGTGAGAGAGCGTAGGGCAGACGGAGGCCGAGGGGCCGCGCGCGCCGCTCGCGCCTCGAATGATGTGACTTTCGACGTTTTATAGAGGTTACGTACTTTGCGCAGAACGTGAGAAGAGATTCTCTGCCAAGGACAGAGTAGCCAGAGGTGCAGAGACGCAGAGGCTGTCTCAGCGAATCTTCCATCGCGGCACGCCGATGGACGATTTCGATATCAAATGAAGTTCGGCACAAAATGTGCAACCAGCAAACAATACGTCCAACATCAATCGAACATCAGTCAGAGCCCACAGATGACTCCGAAGACGACGTCATTCACTGTTCCAAAGCTGGCGGACCCGTTCCTACGCGCTGCTCGAGATGTCGACACCCAAAACCTTGCCGACATTTTCGAAGAGATTGATCTTTTGGAGGACTTAAGCAATGACTCTATTGATGGTGATCTCTTGGAGTTCGCGGAGTAATTCATTATTGTCCCACTTTGGTCTGCCTCATTAATTTTGTTTGCCAATACTGACTCTTTAATTCTCGGGTGTAAATTAGAGCCTCCCCCTCTGTTTGAACCCCTCCCTCTATTTGAACCCCCCTTTCGGAGGAGATTGAAAAATAGTACACGCGGGTGTTCAATTACAACAAGCACGGTATGCCAGCCTGGCAATGTGGTCAATCTTGTATATCACAAGAAAACTTATTTTTGAGAAGTATTCGTCTTGTTCAATTTGTCAGTAAATCGCAACCCTAGCGGAAAACGTCATTCGTGAAGAATTGGGCAGGCTTCTGATTCCCTAAAGACCATTTGAAAGAATACATAAGGTGCGTCCGAATGAGAATGGCGGCCCATGCGGCCGGCGTGCTTGGCAGGCCGTGGCGTTCGCCGCTCTCGGACGAGCATGCGAAAAGTCCCCGCCGTCATCTATTAAGAACGGAGCCGGCACCGGCTGGCAGCAAGGACTGCGCCGATCAATCAGCTCTGCAGACGGTGGGAGAGAGGACGGTCGTCGTTGAAATCCAAAACTCTTTCGAGGGCGGCACATGCGACGGCCGCCTGCCAAGCACGCCGGCCGCGTTGGCCGCCATTCTCATTCGGGCACACTTTACATGTATAAAGAGATTCATTTCGATAACAGTCTGCCCTTTTAGCAAATATATACGCATGAACTTACGCCTCTAGTAAATCAAAACACCGAAAATGTAATGAAAGTTTTAAATAATGATGTGATATCGAAACACGATGTTACTAAAAAAATAGTTTCTGACCTTGGATCAAATTTTACGAATTGTAACTGCAAATTGCTTCCACACCGCCGTCCATGGAAACCCTTTGCCATGAGAATGTTCTTGGAACGCAGCCCAAGCTGGTTTGTTCTGAATGGCGTCAGTGACTTATCGAACGTTTGTGTGGTCGCCGATGCATGCAGGAGGTCGGTCGAGAACAGGACTATCACCGTAGTAGAGGGTTCGGAGAGGACCAGTAGCGGGCCATTAGTCTGGGCACTCCGCTGTAGACATGGTGATATGAACCATTGCACTCCCTTCATCGGGAGGGAAACCGAAACTTCTTCGAAAGTTCAGCTCGTGAAATTAGAAGCGAGTTATTAGAATGCTGCCTCTTGTGGGCCAAAGAGAGACTGCGAAACGCCGTTTTTGCAAGAAAGGCTGTGCGAAGTTCCCGACACTACCGGCCAGTGGGGTTTCCGTCGCGGACCATGATCTATCGTTGGAGACTTCCTGTTTTTAAACCAAAGGTGAGAGAAAAATCTCACTCCCGGAATCGGTGGCATTGCACCGCACAGTAATGGGCCAGCATTCCACGGAAGACTGAAGAGAAGTAACAAAGAGATCACGAAGTGTCGTTGCCAAAGTATCGAGTTGAAGCAGCAATGTCTTGTGGCATTAAAGCCAGAACACCCAAAAATTATTTCAAATTATTTCAATCGTCCAGAGACCCTCACGAACCGAGAATATGACTCCTTGAACATGCCTGAATTTTAGGGACGAAAACGTTTGCTGTACAGAGTTGTCTCAGGCCTGTATTTCTCCAATTTCATTCGCAATCGCTGCACCAGAACAAATCAGAATAGATGAGGTAGACCGGCATTGGACACAGCGAAGAGCAACTAGCTGCTTTTCAGCAATCCATCCATCCATCTGCTGCTATTGAGTTCTTTGAATCTTGCAGAGGTATGGCCCCCGTGGTGAGTGAGCGAAGGAGGTCTGGCCTGTGGTGGTCGACTTATGTCACGCTTATTTGGAGGAATTTAGATCTCGCATTTGGCACGTGAAATACAGGAGGAGAATTTCTACACAAAAACACGAAAATCTCCAAAATTCATATTTTCTGAGGGGGTGTACTGTGCCTTTGAGGTTTCAGCGGGACGTTGATTCTGTCCCAAAGGCGGAGCCTGAGCGAGGTGCGAGCGAGGTGTGAATTGCAGGGAGTCGACGACTCGGACTAATTACCGCACTTTACTTACTAGTGCAGTGTGGAAATGTTGTATGAGACACTATTCAGAAATAAGAAAATACCATTTTGAGCAGATGAGGCAGTAGATATAAAATAGTATTAGAAGGAAGAATGGGTGCAATCGAAATAATATTTCGTGTTGAAACAGTTTATTATTTTTTATTTTCAGGATTCTTGAAAACCAAACTGAAATCTGATGGTTGGAGTAATAAATGTGATAGTTCTATACATTTACACATCTACGTGTCCCCAAAATGATAATAAGTGAAGTGACAGTTAGATAGTGTGCATTCGACTTAAGTTCATTCCAATATAAAATTTTAGAACATCCTGAATGAATGGTTTTATTATCCTACCTTATTTCCTCCTTTAGAATTACATGTAGTTCATTTTTTGGGGTCTATCTCAAACAGGGGGAGGCAATTGACACCCAAGACTCACTCCATGAGAAATGAAGTAAAACTCTGATGAAAGGTTCTCTCTATTAGTTCTCTCTATTAGTCCTTCGCAGGCGATTTTCTCGGCCATGAGCCGCCCGACAGTTTGGTTCTTGTTCCCAATCTGCGGAGTCGGCTTCTGTTGCTGTCCAGGCCGCTCCGGTTCGCTCGAACAAAGCAACAGGCAGTGGCCCGGAGATTGGAATTGGGAGAACAAGCTTCAGCCGAACTGTCAGGCGACTCTGATTCCTATTCCGGTGCGAGGCTCGGGGCCCGAGAAGTCGCCTGAGTTATTGTTATGAAAACAGTATATAAAAGTCTCTTCTGATTGATAAACTTTCAGTAGGTTGCATCTCTCGTAATTTATTACAGTAGGGACTGGGATTCATAAGCGCAAACCGTGGGCTGCCATTGGGTTCCGCCTTCCACCAGATTGCGTGGGCTGTTTTCGCAGCAAATCCAACCCATAGCCACATCCCAGCCCAGGATTGCTCAATGCTGTGCCAGGCAATCTTCGTCGCCACTTTGAGGAGTTCTCTCTTTTTCGTACTACCTGTTGTTGGCCCCAGATTTCTTATTATTGATCCACAATAAGTTGTCTATCGAATTCATGTCGGAGGAGGAACTTGCAGGCCGTTCAGAGTTGCTTCCACATTCTCTGTATGAAGGCTACTCAATTACATCACGTTTAATCGACGTAAGTGTGTTGACAGCATTATCTTGCATAAAGAGGTCCATATGATTTCCGTATTCGATTTAGTCTGACGCATGGAACAGGCGGTTGGTCGTGCGGTGTTGACAGCCTCACTGGCCAACGGGAGTTTCGGTCGCGCAGCTTCGTCCTACACTCGCAGCCCTGTCCATGACCCATTTCCGGAACATTAACTCTGTCGGATGCGGCTCAGAAACGATTATGAGCAGACTGTCTGAAAAACACACTCGTCTGGCAATCAGGAGGAGCTTTATGCGAAAGCTAGCAAACGTCAAGTGCGGCTCAGCAGATAACTCTGCACGTTTCTATTGGCGAAGTGTAGACAGGCTTCTTTTTGTCGCTGCTGCAGATTACTATTATAAGCATCGGAAGCATACCGGCGATTTTTTCTTTTTGGAACTTTCACAGTCCCATTTTAAGTTGTTTTGCTTGATTTATTTTAAAAATGGAAGAAAATGAGATTAGCTTCATTCCGTTGACTCACAGAAAAAGAACGCTGGCCCTTTTCCCGTCTGGCGGTCTTGACCACCTTTCACATGCAACATCTGAAAACGGAAATTCTAATTACAATGAAGGGCAGAGCCCTATTTATTGATGGGTCAGTTCTGCGCTTGCACGCTATTCATTTTGGATTGAGAATAAATGGTGGCCTTGCAAGAGAAAAAAAAAGGAAATTGTGGTCCTGGTGTTAGTTCTAAACCAGTAGTGCTGCGATCTGTGCATTACGGCAATAAATGCACACAGTAGAACCCAATCTCACAACCACTATCGTCTAATTTACAGCAAATAGCTAGTCTGTAAGTGGATTATTATAAGTGTCCTAGGAGAGTTGTACTTTCATTATATGAAGGATATGATTGTCTGAAAAAGCAATATAGTACATATCCGCTTTTTCAAGAAAGACTTATAGATTCCAAAAAATCGGTTCTGCCAGCGGATTGAAGTTCCGATAATACTGCTCACCAGGGCTGTGCAAGTTTATAACGTTAACGTGTTAACGCATTAATATGGTTAACGCAGTTTTTCTCAAAATTAACGATTAACGCTAACGAAAAAGTCTTGAAATCACGTTAATTTATAATTCGTTAATTGTCGTAGAATTATAGCACGCAGGGCATTTTCTGCACGAGGTGCGGGTCACTTGACCCAGTTTTGCTCAGACCTCCCACTCCAATGCCAATTTCGCTCCAAGAGAACCCTCTCCAGGAGCGTGAGGAGGAAAGACAGGATTTGACCGTGTTCTACCCCACTCCCCACCTACAGCTGATGTGTTACAAACGAGTGTTTTATCTCGCAGTAGTTTGCCTGCGGTGATTCTCTGATTGCAGTTGAATTACACTTGTCGTATTAAATGGGTGAAGCTAGTGCTATGCGAAAAAATGCGAATGTTTGTAAGGCATCGAGCAGCGCCCATCACACAATTATGTAAAAGGGGGTCTTAAAGAGGCAAAAGTGTGTGTATAGTGCAGTCCAGAAAATTTCGTTACATGTACTTATCAATGAGAAGAGGTCGGTAGAAGATCAATATGCATGAAGTCCTATGCAAAACAGCTCGCACCGATTGAGCGAGGACGGTTGTTAACTGCCACGAGTTTCAAAGCACATCGATCTTTGATAACCGCTTTCATTGGTGACTAGATGTTGCAGCTTTTGATGGCCTACGTTATACCTGGTTACCGTCTGTGCTGTGTAATAAAATGCGGATTGGCTAGAAGAGGGTTGAGTTCGATCCCACTCGGGAAGGTCATAGTTATGACAAATTACGGATCACGAGAGAAGGATCTTTGAATCAAAGCAGGAGTCTATTCGCCTTACCCATACTATTACACTTTCACGGTCTGGGGATGGAGGGTGCTACAAGTGTATAAAGAGTCACACACTTTCTCCGGAAGTCGGCAATGTTTAAAAACCATAAAGAGACACGAGAGTGAGCCAGGATGCTTGAGTCAGGCGTCGCTGATTTACCCTGAATACGAAATTTAACCGTCTGATTGTGGGATCGACGCTGGAAGGGCGCTACACTTGTTTTCGTGAACGTCGAAAAAAAACGCAGCGTCTTTTGAAAAATGTAGGTTTCCAAAAGGTTATAAGTTGAGTAATGCCGTAAATGAGTTATCTGGAAAAAATCCTGGCTTCGGAAAACTAGACTTTACACTCTCCCGTCTGCAACCTTCTGCGAATCTGAAGAGTGCGTTCTATGAACATTTACCTGTTGTGGGTTCTTCTCTAAAATGCTTTGTGGGTCCACATCTAACAAATTAAGCACTGAGAAAATGCCAATATTGACGCAGAACCCACACCAGGCAATTTTTCGCAAAGGGCACACTAAAGAGGTGTCGTAGGCTTCAAACGGTAGGGTACAGAAAGTAGTTTCCTGAAGCTGAGATTTTTTCCAGGTACCTCATTCAAAACTTAAGTTACTGCAGTTTTAAAACCCTAGTTTAGATTCCTGAACTTAGATGTTTTTGTCTTCTTCCTCTATCAATGTAGTCTTCGGCTTTTATTTTGACGCCGAAACTCAGCATAGAATAAATCGGCCACGCTGGACTCAAATATACTACTCCCGTGACTCTTAGTTTTCAAAATTGCCGACTTCTGACAGTACAACACCTGAGAGGCGTGATAGCCCTCATATTTTAGCGGTGCTCGGCCTCAATCTTAAACCATGGAATTTTTTGTATAGGGTTAGTCAACCACGCTCAGCTCAAATATCAACTCTACTAACACACATAGAAGTCTTTCGCATGAAATCATTTAAGCATTTAGTAGGGAAATGGCTTTAGGACACTTCACATTGAGGACTCATATTTCTTTGCATCTATCATTTTGGGAACACTCTTCACCATAACTTCACCCTAAGCTTCATTACTGAACACCGTTACTCACAACTAAGTTCAAACAGCATTCTAGTCGAGATCGCATAGTTGAGATCCTAAGTGTGAAAAACTGAACTGCTGGCGGTTTTCACTCACATACACAATGTATCCATTGGAGTCTTCCTCCGAAGGTCAGACATCTCACGGAGCTCAGAACCCCTCTGTGGGTCTCCATCCCGCGCCGAACTCTGTATTTGGCTGCCTGAATGGATTTTTTGGAGAATCTGATAATTTATTGGTTTTTGAGAGTGGTAATGTTTTTTCTTTTTAATGGATTGACGGAATGCAAAATTAACGTATTAACGCATTATCTAACGGGTTAACGCGGTTTTTCCGAAAATTAACGATTAACGCTTAACGAAAAAAAATTATTTCCATTAGCTCACACACCCTGCTTGGTAACTTTGGTCGTTCCATGTGCATCGTTCATAAAACTCATTACCTGCAGAATGAAGGGTCACAGCTCCGGAACATATTATAAAGTTAGGGGATCAGGTAATAGGATTGCAGATTTTGACAATCCAGCAGCTCCACATTCATTTATGTAGTAGAAAGAACCACAGAGATCAATCATACGGCATGATTCAGGAAGCATTGTTCAGAAGTGCCTCACATGTGAGAGACGAGGGTAAACCAAACCCTCATAGAAAGTTCAGCTGGGGCCGAATTCATCAACGCGTGGGTTTGGGTAGCGGTAAAGGCGTCCGTCGGCATTTTGATGGTTACCCTGTGCAAACGGGAGATCGCTAACCAGTTGCGCCCACTTCTAACCCAGCTCAGAGGCAGAGGCGGCATTGAGACACTGCTCGGCTACGAGACGGTCTGCCCTTGCGGTTAATCATCAAAAAGTGCCGACGCCTTTACCGCTACCACTAACTCACGCGTTCATGAATTCGGCCCCTGTACTCAAATCAGGCACAGGTAAGTGTTACCCATTAAATGGACAGAAACGAGAATTTGTTTCACCAGTCTTAGGAAGACGCATACACGGAGTCCCCCAGTTTCAACGAAAGTGCTCACGGGTCTACGAGAACAGTTCGTGTTCTTGGTCTTTCCTGTCACAAATCACTTCAGACTAACTCGATAACCCACAGAGTTTTCCCGTGAAATTCCTCGAGAGAATGTCACCTGAGACTGGGGTTTGTGTGGCTTTGCGATCACTACCTATACTGGAAGTTTTACCTTGTAAAGTCATTCTAGTAACTGATTGTTGTTCTGGCAGTTTTGAAGAGGTAAATTTAAGCAGTCGGTGATGCTTTTCAGATTGATTACGGCAGCTTCTGTGCCCAGGCTGCCTGGCCTGGCCAAGCGGAAGGCTAATCAAACCATGATGAAGAGCTGTCTGACCTGGGATAACTTCAGAAAGCTTACCGTAACGAATTGCCTCGGTTGGTAGTAATCCCCTCTGTTGTCACAACAATACGAGATATGTTTCGTGACAAGAAGCCGTATGACCCAACGAATACTAGGGCTGGGTTTCATGGCTATGAAAGGCAAACCAGGGGTTACGGCAGCAGTGTTAGCGGACTGAAACCGGAATTCACCAAAATGTAAGGTTTGGTGCACGGCTGAGAGCTGCGGTTAGCCAAACTGGTTAGCTTGCTGGGTTTTGCGGCTCAGCCCCATCAGACTATCAATGTTTTTGTGTTAGCGCACAGCACTGAGGCCAGAAGAGGAAAACCCGAGGCCCACTCCAATTGTAAGCGAAGGTTTTCTGAGGGTGTCTGAATAGATGAAAGTTGCATTTTGATAGCGTCGAAATGTATGTGCCTCGTGTATGTGTCTGGTAAAACTTCTGGAGAACAAATCGCTTCTGAGCATTCGCATCAGAGCCATTCATAGAGGGCGACCCGAGCGGCGAATACCAGGGGTCAGCCAAGGATACATACTTGGGCGGCACCGGAATTCGCCGCGGCTCTGCCTTCAGGGCCAATGTGGGGCCAGCCGCACGAATTCTGGAAGGAGCCGAAGGATTTCATAATTTTTTCTCCAGACCTTTTTGGGTGTTTCCTGGGGGTTCTGTAAGGGGACCACTTTTGACATTCCCAGGGGGTGCGTTCCAAGAACATATTTCCGTGGCAAAAAAGCGTTCATGGAAACGTAGCCACGGCTGCGTGGAAGCATTTTACAGCTTACGATTCGTAGCCATGTGGGAAGCCAAACCTGATCATGGAAGAGAAGCCGCTTGCCCTCCCACACCGTCGTTAGAGGGAACATTCTTGAAACTAACCCCAGGACGGCGGTGATCCCTGTCCTGGGATGTCCCCACGGTCCGGAGGTGGGGTGCACCCACTGAGGACCATGGGGAGATAAACCCACTGGAGGGGTACCACCCTTCCCAAGCTGTGCAGAAGCCATCTTCCCTTGGCGACAAAAATTATCCTGCGGTGTCCGGTGGATCTTCCGGAAAGTGACTCCGAGGCCACTATCCTGGGTGGTGCGTCTCCAAGAACAATCCCACTGCAAAACGCTGTCCATGGAGATCGTAGAACACGGCCACGTGGGAGCAATTTCTTCAGTTATAATTCGCGCATCCATGGAAAGCAAATTTGTCCCAAGGGAGAGCTGTTTTGGCCTCCCACAGCGTCGTGGGAACGCACCCTTGCGGTACGGCTCCGAAGGAGCCGACTGAGGCACACTGTGAGGATGAGGAGCCTTTTATACCATGAGGTTTTGTCAATACATTCGATCAAAATATGTTAATGACTCGGATATCACATCCACGTTGCACGAAAACTTACGTTCAACGAGGAGATTCCGTAGGCGAGCCCCCTGTTGTCCTCGCCTCACTTCCCACTTCAAGTCCACAGCACTTAAAGGCACAGTCCAAGCTCAGAGGACGAAATCTGCAATTTTCACATAATTGTGAAGTAGACCCACCCTTATAGCCCCTGCCAAATTCGGAGCTCTCAATTCCTCCGAATAAGCGAGATATATGAGGAAGCCAATTCCTGGGGAGCCCATACCGAAGGAAGGCCCACTTTGGCTTTTACGCCCCTTTTTACGATTTTTCGAGCTCGACAGCGGCGAGATGAGCGATGGTTTCCTAATCAATAGACCAGTTCTTACGCTTGATCCCCTCGACCTCTCTACCTATTCAGGTCGGCTCGCATACATCGGGTGCTAATGACGGAAGTTGATTACGAGGCCTCGGACAACTCGTCCACCATGCTTCCGCAGCTCAATTTCCTGAAGAGCCATAACTCCGTTTTCCCAGAGGGTCTTCCACGATTCCAGAGACATCATCAAATCAGCGTGGGACCGTTTTCAAAGATAGGCAGAAAAAACAGAGAAACGATTCTGGTAGGTAGGACTGTGCCTTTTTAAATTCCTATCCTCGGGTCAGCCTCAACGCTCAAAAAATTACCTCTCGGTTTTTGGCCCTCCTCTACGAAAGTCTGAGTACCGGAAACCTGGTGCTGGCCTTCACTCTCTTGTGCTGTCACAGGCTCCGTGACAGTGACCTATTTTTTTCCATCGCTACACTTTTTGGATTGCTCAGTTGACACACAGTTCTAATCAAGTGGAGGAAGACACTAGGGGTTGGGATTCATTAATGCAAACCATGAGCTACAATTGGGTTTGTCTCCAAAGAACACGTGTTCATTTTTCAGCGAACCCAACTTATCTCATGCAAACCCAAGCAAGCTCATGGTTTGGCAGCTTTGTTTGCTGCGACAAGATTGGGTTCTGCTAAGGCATCCCAGCCTTGATGGCTTTCCTTCTTGTGCAGGTAATTGTTAAGGGAGCACACCGCGTCGATTATCTCTCTCACTCTCATGACTTTTCCCAGAGTGAAAAGACGATGAGAAAGGTTGGAAGTTTTATTAGTCCAAAGCGAGTTGGTTGTTCACTGTTTATTCCACGTTTGGTCTGTAGTTGATGGAAAATACTTGTGAGCTTTCTTCCCTCTGGTGCTTTAGTGAATCGCACTCTTTTTGCATTTTCGTGATTTCCAGCAGCCTGTACCAACTGACTATCACCACTGCATTGACGAAACCAATTGCGGAAGGCGTCAATCTGCAATACTCTCATCTCAATTGTGGCCATTTTCATGGCGTTTTGTATCTAGTAGCGTTGAGAAAATCGCTGGAGTACATAGAGATCATTTCCATAAGACTACTGGGTTGTCAAAGGAAATTTCAATCGTTTTCTGCCTCATCTCTTTGGGAATATCAACTTTGTATAACACGTGCCAAGTGCCAAATCTCAACTCCTTCTACAAAAAGCGGGACATAAGCGACCACCACGGGCCCACGCCTCTTCTTGCTCTTAAAAGGCAGCGTTCACGATGATTTTCGTTTCCCGAGTTTTCCCCTCGAAGCAACGCGTTGGCTACAAAGTGTTACCAAAATTACGACAGAAACGGCAATACAGAAACGCACTAAATCGTCTTACTCTCAGTGATACTATTCTTTGAGCTGGACTAGTTGTCCGGTTGGATGAACATGTTCCACAGTGGTTTTCACCGGTGAAAAATGGGGCTTATCAAAATAGAAAAATATTTTAGAGGCAAAACAGTACTATTGAATTAGGGTCCGAAAGAAAGAGCAGAGGCAACAGAGAGCAGCCGAATTGCGAAAGACGGTGAGGTCAAACATTCGATTTAACGATTAATCTCGAAATCAAGAAGATTACAGTGAACACTGCCTTTAAAGGCCAAGCATACACGCTCAGAAACACATGGTTGAGATAACAGCATAAATAGGACCGCCTGGCTCCTACCATGTCGTCAACGGCGTTTGAAGCGCTGAAAACCATCCAGGTTGACAGAATTCGAGCATTCCTGTCTCGAAAGCCTGTGGAACCCCACCCCCTACGAATAACAGAATGTAGAATGAGGCATGTGGAAGCGATGTTTGATATAATCTTAGAGTGATAGCATCTCATCAAATGAAAGGAGTCTACGGGAGAAACAGCTTGATTTCCCTGATTATAACTTGTTTACATACCGATTAAGTTCCATCCACTTTCCAAGGATGCCGCCTTTACTTTATTTGACTTATAAAATGGAGCATTTCATCAGCAAACAGGGACATGTTATATTCAGGTTGAATCAAACCGTTTCTCTCGTAGACTCCATTTGATAGTGCTACCACTCTAAGTTATCTATCGCTTTAATATGCTCCACTATCCCACTCCTCATTCTGTTTATTCGCAGAAGTGAGGTTCTCGAGGCTTTCGAGACGATGAAATGCTTTCGAATCGCTGTCAAGCCTGGATGGTTTTCAGCGCTTTATACGCCGTTGACGAGACATGGTAGGGGCCAGACAGGTCCCATTTTTGTATGTGCCGTTATCTCATCCATGTTTCTGGTGACCTTCTACTTACTGCTTTCAGTCTAATCCGTTTTCAGTGCGGTTAGGGTGGATGGATTGAATTCTAACAGCAGCGTCTTCCATTTGCACTCCCTTAGTACCATTTGTAGATCGGCGAGGGAATCCTCTAAGATAAGCTAAAGCCCTACATAAAGTTTGACGTAGAAGAAGCTCTACAAATCATAAGGTTTTCTCCATGTCTGAGTTACATAACGTGCGTTTTGTCCCTTGATCGGTACAGGGCAATCCATTTGGGGACAGAGCTTGCATCTCAAGGAGACTTGTGTGAAGGATGTCTCTGTCCGGATTTCAGAAGAGAAGATAAGAAGCTCACAGAGATCTGCAACCCGATGTCGAAGGTCATAAACTTTTCAACTGGTTCGGCTTTCTAAAGGAAACGACCCAAATCTGAGTTGCCTTAGACTCCAAGTTGTTTCTGAATCGACTACCTCCCCGAGGTAGTCATAAAAACCCCTTTTCTAGCTGCTGCCCGGGTAGTAGTGGAAAGAAGTTGGGAACTCAGCAGGTAAAATAAAAATTATTCGCAGTAAACTGCCTTCGTCATTCAAATTATCAGCAAAACGTATCCCATATCGTATTCAGCGCCTCAAACAACCTCCTGTAAGAAAAAGGACAAAAAAACAAAAAAAAATTTTAAATTTCTCTTATTAAGAAAAATAACTTTTATAACCACTCGGGCAGGTAAAATAGGGTTTTCACGAGAGTACACAGGAAGAGGTGGTCGATTAGAAGAAAAAACATGGTTAAGGATTCATGCGTAGTTCTATGGCTTGCAACTAGGTCTGGCCACTCCCTAGTAGAGTAGGGAGACCTGCGATTCCTTTCACCTTCTCCTTCGGGGAAGTTCCACGAAGATTGTGTAGGGGAGCAACGCGTCGTCGTTCTCGGGAATTTCCCCGACAATGTGCGAGTCATCGGTAACTTACCCCCAACCCCCACCACCTCCTCCCTCCCCCAATATGCTGATGGACGAAAAATAAAACAGGACCAAGCAGAGGTAGCACACATTATACTGGTTATCCAAAGGTAATTTTTCGGATAATGAATCGGTTCAGGTAATGCCATTTTCCAATGATTCGGATACGTATATCCTGGTCCGGATAATTTCGGATAACTTCGGATATTTTCCGGGAACAAAGTTGAAGGCCAAAAACAGTGAAAAATATACCAGGTATTCAAGGCCAGCGTCTGAAAACATCCATAATTGAGCAAACAGTAGTACTTCATTTTGCATTTGCAGCATGTTCGCACATAAACTTCCCACCTTCATATATGCATATTAATAAAATACGAAAACAAATCTTCAACTACTCTATCGTCGATGGGAGGCACAGCATTAGCGATACACAGTTTTTTTTTTTCAGGACAACTAGCAACTAAAAAGTATGCAAAAGCAATCATACAGAAAACTTCTACGCACTGAATAACTAGTCACTTGGTCATTTCACTTGACCACGCCTCAATTTTCGGCGCCGCAACGACTCTTGCGATTCCGGAAGAATGGGAAAATCTTGGGGTTGATGTACTAAATGAAAGAAGGCGGTGCGGAAAATGGCTAGTTTCATCCGATTTATTAACCAAAAATATCCGATTTTATTCCGAAATTTTACCCGAATTTTTTCCGATTTTATCCGAAATTTATCCGAATTTTATCCCGATTTTTAATCCGAAATTTCTGACCCTTCGGATAACGAGTTCCGAAATCAGATAAAGCCAATTTCAAATCCTGGATATTGGTTCGATTCCAGATAATGCGTTTTTCGAATTCTGGATATCGAATTATCAGAATCTCGGATATCCAGTTGGATATCCGAAAACCAGTGATTCGGATACACTAGGTATAGCACACGTACCCATTGATGTAGAATCCTGGCGGTGGTTGATAAGCTTCGATGGAGGAAGCAGAGTTTACGTAATAATTTTGAGTCTGATGAATGGACGGGGCTCCGACCTTGGTGGATCACCGCGCAAGCGATCGAAACCCCCATTGGCCTGTGTTACCTCCGGCCGCCTGGTTCCATGCGTCAGACTAAATGGAAAACGGAAGGAAACTCGTAGAAAGGTGGCACAATGTTTTCTCACAAGACGTGAGATGCCGTGAAGCCCGGCACTCCTCCTTTTACTGCTTTTCTTTCATTGGTTGCTGATTAATCATCACGATGGGTAACTCTGAAGTGTGTAATCAAAGAGAACTTACTCCATTCAGTCCATCACTTTCTCGATGGGTGTGTACAAACATGTTTTGATTCGTTGAGGAAATCGCATTATCACTCTACCACATGTATCCGAGTTGTTACAGGTACACATATAGAGGAAGGTTGAGAGTCTGGAAAGTGCTTCTTTACTGACCACATGCAGATATCACGACAACAGAGCACGATATGAGTTCGTTCAGCGAGATACTAAAAAGTAGATTGGGAATGTTCGATTATTTTCCGGAGTGTTGGAAATCTGCATAAAAAAGAATTAGGAATAAAGCTCTCAGGCGTAAGTCAATCCCATTCCGGAGATGCTCTTCGATACCATCGAATTCTCATTCAGAAATTGCACGTTTGTTAGACGTTCTATACAATGATTATCCTATATTTCGGAGTTAAATTTACTGCTGTTGATCGCGTGCATGTGCTCGCGTATGCTTCTTCTCCCCCTACACTTTCTCGCTGTCTCTCCCCTTCGGTGTCAGCGCACGAAGGAACTAAACTAAAAGAACTGCCTCCCGAAACACAGGATACGAGGTCCGCCCTATGGCCCCGGTCATAAGTTGGATGGAACCGACGTCTCCAGCCCGGTCGATACACACAGAATGCATTGAAATGGGATGCAAAAATCACTCGGTGTTTCCCCCCGCACCCCCAACACCCCCCAACACCCACCCGGTCGATACGTATGAACAACATGGTGAGAGTGAAGCTGAGAAAAATCACTCGGTGTATCCCCTGCACTCCCCAACACCCTCCGCACCACCCCGCATCACCCAACACCCCACCGCACCCCCTTCCGGTCGATACGTATGTTTAAAATGTGTTTAGGAATGATGGAGTGAGGTTGAGAAATCACGCACTCGATGTATCCGACGCCGGTCGATATCCACATGCAAATACGTGGATGAGAGAAAATCACCGGGTGGGCGGGTCGATGATAAAACATTGCGTATCACTGGAAAGCTAACCTTACCGCTACCTCTCCGTTACTTCACCATACTCTCCTTCACTATTTCTCTGAACAGGTTGCAATCCTGTTGGCGGCACGTAATCATCGTCATATCTAGTTGGATACATCGAGTGATTTTCTCAACCTCTACTCCATCATTTAAACACATACGTATCGACCGGGTGGGTGTTGGGGGGTGTTGGGGGGGGTGCGAGGGGGATACAGATGCAAACAGCAGCAACTCTGACCGGGGCCTATGATGAAGGTGCCTGATCCTACTCAAACCTTGTACCCTAAATACCGACTTCAGGGGATACAGATGGCTTAGCTGAACCCGCGAACGAGGAATGGACGTTTGGAGCTGAGGAGCTTGAGAAGGCTAGGGAGGAGAAGAACCCCGAGGAAAGCCTACACTTTGTTACGACGACAGTATAGCGGCAAAAATGAAAAAGATGTTCTCCTGTTCTCTAACACCACCAATGGTGTTGCAGTTGATTTGATTTGATTTATTACTATGCTTAAGACAATCGCAGGAAAGCAATAATAAAGTACATCACAAGGCCAAAACTATACAAATTTCAACGAATAAGAGCAAGCTTTCAGGGGATTTTAGTCCGAGGCAGCTCAGGAAACTGCACCGTTGAGAAGCTTGGATTAGCAAAACGCTGCAAAAAAAGTTGGTGATGCGACGCTGCCAATATCTAAGAAATGCTTCAGTTCACTGCTGATTCGTCCAGCGCCGTCAGTACCAGAACTCTCCCGCATGTTCCAAGAAAGCACACATTACGATGTCAGTGAGGAACCGCTGACTGAGTCTGAAGTTTTGGATTTTGTCCGGAAGAATGAGACGGAAAGGCAGGTTGGAGATGACAACATCACTGCTGAAATAAAAGCTGGAAGCTCTTCCTCCGTCTGGGATTCGTGAAATGACCAACACCATCCGTGCTTATATGGGTGAGCGAAAGGATACCCGATTCATGGAGACATGCGATCATCGTACCTTTTCACAAAAAGCTATCGGTCACGGATCCTAAGAACTACAGAGGAATCTCGCTACTTCGTGTCATGTACAAGATTGAGGGCAGTATCATTCTCCGAGCGACTTATCACAAGCATCGTTGGAAGGAACGACCAGAGATGAAGCAAAGCCGGTTTTTCGACCTGGAAGTTCGACCCATCGACCAAAGTGTTCGTCGTGAGAAGAGTAATTCAATGGGGGCAGCGGTATTCGAAGCCATTACAGCTTGCTTTTTGGACTTTGAAGCCGCGTTCGACCTCTCCTCATCGTGATCGATTGCTCAACGCTCTGCGGCGAGCGGATGGAGGCCCAGAAAGTACGGGGTCCGCTTAATCGAGGACATGAACAGAGGAACAATAGTAGCCCGGTTTGTACACCTGTCGGATTTACGTCAGCTTTCGCGGTGAAAAACAGGAGTAAGGCAAGGAGCCGTAGCAGGACCTTTTCTTTTCCAACTTCGCCGTTGATGAAATCATGCGTGAAGTTGCAGAACAGTTTCCTGCGGATGTGATCCTAACACCATCCAGGACGCTCCCTTGTCGACCTGGAGTACGCCGACGACATTGTGCTATTCGCTGAAAAACAACGCAAAACTGCAAGTAGTATTTAGTGAACCTCGTTTCGAAGTATGCGCGCAGTCTTATGGACTTCGTCTTCATCCCGACAAATGCAAGCAGATGTGGAGTCTCTCAGGAGCCTTCAAGGGAGTTTGTGTGGACGGACAACGTATCCGAACTGGTGGACGAGATTTCCTGTTAATTGGGCTGTTTGAAGCTGAAGAACGATGGTAGTTATGCAGCGGATATTCGACAACGATGTGCGAAAGCAACGTCTGCATTTAATTCTCTAACCAAGTGTTTGTGGTCTACCACCATCGCGAAGGAAGTCCCGAGGTTGCGCGTCTACCTATCCGCTACTCGCCCTATCATTATCGCTACGCGGATCGGAGACGTGGGCAGCACCAGAAGACGCAGATGGAAATGTTGGATTGCACGGAGAGGAAGCTTTTGAGGCGTTTTGCTTGAATATTTCTGGCCCGCGTGTATGCCATAACAAAGATCTTTACAAAGGAATTCGACGCAGTACATCAACGCTTAGACAAAGAGGGAGGTGTCAGGCATCTCCCACGCAATCTCAAGCGGCAATGGAAAGTCGGGACTTCGATTGCTCAAGCTATTATACTAAGAAGAAAAAAACGCCGGATCGTCTCGTACAACACGCTTTAAGAATGCTTCCAAATCCAGTTTGAAACACGGCCACCTAGAGGTGTAGGCGGAAAGTTCTGGACGGACGTGGTTAAAAGAGGATTTGAAGTCATTCTGGCATCGAAAGAAAGAGAGTTCGGAGGCGCGATGTTTGGTTTCGCAGGAAATGGAATAGTTGACAGCTGGATGGAATGTGTTCAACATTGTGGCTGAAGACCGTGAAAAATGGACACGGCACCTCGGCGAAAATGCGGGAATGACAGCGTCGGAAGCGAAAGCCAACCGAATTAATCAAGTACAATATGTAAGTCATGAGATCACCAAATGCACGAAAAACTTCAAAAAACGATTTTGGCGAGAAGTTTAAATCTGATTTTTTACAGTGTCTGCAGACTGCTGAATTTCCTGTAGCAAATGAAAGGTTTTTCATATGGGCATTTTCTGACATTTTCGTTCAGTATAGAGAGGCCAATTTATACAAAAACATGAAACATAATAAATGGTTAAGTGCGCGTGCGATGCCCCCTTAAGCTCTATGTATAGTTACGGGTTTTCTTGGAAAGACCTCAGGTACACTCCCGGAGAATCTCCTAGTGACCTGTGCTCGATTTCTGATTATCACCAGCAGCGGAGCAGTGGGCCTCAGTGCAAGATACAACCTAGTGATAAGGAGTTTCCGGCAGAAAAAGCCACCGCTCCGCTTTCTGTGATCATCGAAAGCAGGAGTTCGCTTGAAATGGAAGCAAAGTCCCAGTTTTGTGATGGCATTTTGAATCCTCTATGTGTAGGAACGCCAAATGGCTAGGAGGAAAGCTCTGACAGAGCTTTCTATCTCGATCAGAAGCGCTACCCTTTAACTCTCTTTATTTTTTCGTAGTCATTAGGTCTAGAAAGGCGCACCCTTGAGAAACCATATCCAGCTAGCGTAATCAGCGATGGTGACAAACAGCAATTTCTCATGAGTGGAGCTTCCACCAGATGATCGAATAATTCAAGTTTTCGTTCTTATATCAGAATGTATTTGAACTTTCTTGGTTTCCGAGGATTACTTAAAGGCATCGTACACGATGAAAACCGAATTCCAGCTTTTGCGTTCAGTCGGACTAGTGGGTCATAATAATGTCACTCAGAAAGTTTGCGGAGTTTCAAAATCTCCTACGCCTCTTAATGAAGATTCGCTTGCCACCTCAAAAAGGGCTGCCTGGGGTTTTGGGGGGGCCGGCCTTGGGGTCGATAAGTTGTTACAAGAAACGAAACTCCGTTGTCGCCTGCCGGCTTGAGCGTACGTTGACGCGTCCGTAGGGCGCAATTCACACGCCACTCGATTTCACGCTCGGCACTCGATCGAAAGCAGCTGACAGCCAATGGACGCAAGCATGTTAGTAACCGGTTTTTAGTTCCATTCAAAAAAAAAGATCGGCTCTGTCTGAATGGCGTCCTCGGTGAATTACTTCCAACGCTGCGCCAAAGGAACGAATCGTAAAAGTGTTCCTAGTGTTCTTCGCGCAACTATCCCAAATTGATTTCGGCGAGAACTTCAAATTTTTTATTGAGCTTTCCTGAAATGGGTTTCCCTGGAAAATTGACATTTTGAGGGACATTTTGCAACCTTCAGTCACTATCAGACATATAACCACACTAAAAACTTAAAACCCTAATTATGGTTTCATCATTATTTGTACGATACACTTTAGAAAGGAATGTTTCTACAACTGATCAGAAAGCGGTTTTTACAAACCTGCAGCTATAGGGTTATTCGAAATTCTATTCGAACTTCCGAATAATTTCAGAATGAGTCGCGGTTCTACACTGTATATGGCCAGATCAGCCGCAACCCCCATTAACTAAGAGAACACACTCTGCGGAAATTCTGGGAAATCGGGCGAAAATGGGGAGTTAATTGAATCTTTTGGTATTCGAATGGCATTCGAAAAGGTATGGCAGCTTGGTCACCTTCGAAACGGGATTTTGTCGGCGCCTGGCACGTGGCCGGCGGAGGTAGTTCTTGTCTCCCCTCTCTCGGGAACTCCGCAGTTTTCATCTAATTATACTAATGGGTTCTGAACAGAAAAAAGGCACAGGCATAGTCACTTTCAAATCTGAGATCAAATGAGATCCAAGAGTAATCGATCTGCACATACCTTCCCCTGCAAGGTTACTGGTTTTTCCATTTTGTTGGTATGATCTCCTGTAGATCCACACTCCCGCAGTAACCTGAAACCATTCAGTTTATTTATCTTCAGTCTTGCACTTTCGAAGTTAAAATTCAGGTTTACTCCACAACAAAGCTCCAAGAATGAATAGGCCATAACTAAGTAAAACCGACTTCTTATAGTAAATCCGTTGTACTTACCACATGAACAAACATATCCGATCACGATGGAGAATACTGCCTAAACTTCCGTCAAAACCTCCACTTAGGTTGGAATCCAGAGTATTCCTGCCACAATGTTTTCCCTTACTCGGAGTAACTGGCTAATAATCACGACTAAAAGCAATTTACAGATACCATGTGCCTTTTCCGTATTATTTAGCCTCGATTATGACATCATACTTTCCATTTCGCATGGAAATTTCGGTCTGAACTTTGCAGATAGCCGCTGTCGTAGCACTGCAACGCGATTATCATCGGCACGATTAATCCCGCTTATCCCAGCACGATTATCATCGGTGTTGCGCGTACTCTGCTATGAGGCGGTTGTCCGCAACATGTTAGGAAAAAACCTTTTTCCAACCATGTAAAGTGCCACTTCTATTGTTAGGTTCCCGTCATGAAGCTTGACGATAGACTGACTTTTAGTCTCCTCCTAGGTCGTCCATAGACCGTCAGTCAAACGGATCCATGAGCGACTCCTGTGGCTTGCGTTCGGACAGAAGGATACCTGCAAAGGTATTGATGATAATATTGATTCAACGTCTATCGAGTGTGGGCATGGAGAGTTTAGGGCTAGGGCATACACATTGTCGCCCGGGTGCGACGAGGTCGCCACGACACAGAATCCTCTCAACGAAGTAATCGGTCGTTTCGGCCGGTCGCTTGCAAATGGAGATGACGCAATATTGAGTCCACTATCCGAATGAACAACTAATTTTTCACGACATTATGTTGCACTTTCGTCACAATTCGAATTCATGATAGGGGTCTGAATCTTCTCCTAATCTATAAGTAATAGTGTCCATTGGCGGGTGCTAAACACGAAGACTGGAGTTCTGCTTTTGCTTTCCTTCCTTTCGACTGATTACGCTATGTATAAGCTATGTATAGTATCCGAGAGCATTTCTTTGCGAGACGGCGTTTTAATGGCGTTTTTTAATCAAGAAAGGTAATAACTTGCTATAGCGTGGTCCGCTTTCATTTTGAAATCATTTTTGTATTCACTTTACAACGAGTTCTATACACGAGAAAACAAGAGTAAAATCGTTGAATTCAGCCCGCCCCTGCTGTATCTGCCCCCTCCCTGTGTTTGCTGTTTTCACTTCAAAAGCAGGGGTTTTTGTTAAAGAAAATTCCCACCGACGGTGAAGTTTGTGGGTGGTACACTTAGTACAATTAGAAAACCACATACATCGACGACGGTGAGAATGACCCAGTATCCCTGTTTTGGAGGAGAACAGCAAACTCTGAGGCAGGCTGGAAGCTACAAGGGCAGACAACTAACTTCTTACTCATGTGGCGTCATCGTGGGTCGTTTTTTGGAAGCTTCAAAATGCGTAGGCGTAGTGTTTCTGAGCCATACGATTGTATTCAAATCAGTTATCCGTAGTTATCCGTAGTTATCTCAATCACATTTATGAGCGAGTATGCTGCCTTTAAAGGCACCAGTACACGAAAATTGTTTTCAGTTTTCATGCTTGTTTGGAGACGGTCACACGCTGATCATAGTGGTAGCCTCTTTATGAAATCGTTCAAGACCCATACGAAAGGAGTTATGGCTATTCAAAAGCACCTTTGTTATTTGAGGGCAGAAAAATTGGTGGACGAGATTGTCCTAGGCCTGTTTTTTCCTTTCATTCGTAATCGTTGCACGAGCGTGCCAGGATTATGAGAAGGACAGTAATGGACTCAGGAACTGGCGTAGACTCGATTGAAATTTGTATCCATCCGTCGGCAGCCGATATCGAGGTCGAAAATCGGGAAGGGGGCCGAGGCCTGTGGTGAGTGAAGTGAAGGGAGGTCAGGCCAGTGGTGGTCGCTTATATCTCGCTTATGTTGGAGGAATTGAGATCTCGCCACTTGGCAAGCGTTATACAGAAGGGAGTCTACTACACAAACAAATGAAAATCCACAATATTTCATATGTGAGGGTGTACTGTGCCTTTAAAGGCAGCCAGACACGCTCGAGAAAGTTGTTAGAAGAATAACACTACGTTTCTGGAGTCCGCATGGCTCCTAAAGTAGACTCACTCACGCCGTTTGGAAAGCGTCAAAAACGAGTCGAAACTACTAAATTTGAGCAATGCAAATCCAAAATCCGTTTCTGCAGCTCCGCCCCTGAGTTTTCTGCAACCCCGCCCCAGCGAAATACAGTCTCATCCAGATTGATAGTACTAATACGAACCCTTTACTCTGTTTTTATGCTTCCAAACGAGGTGAACCGTTCAATACAGGCTGTAGAGTATATCAGCTTCTCCATCTCAACCGTTTCGTTTGCTGCTAATATTCGCTGTTTAACAGTGCGCGGTAAGAAACTCGTCAGTCACTTTCACCCGGATAACAAAATAACCGTTATTCCTCTGTTTGCGCACAGTTTTTCGTTCGCTTCTGTTTCGTCAGTTCCCAATACAACCAGCTCAAACCTTTGATTTATGTCATAAAATCGATAGCATGTTTGAGCGTGTCTCTGCTACCTTTAAAGTAATCAGCAACTTCATTGATAGCAAAACAGAAGACTGCAGATTGGCATTTATAGAGATATTATCAATTGAAGCGGGCATTACACACACCTCCTAACTTGTTCCTAGGCCCGCTTTTCTCCGAATTTTACCACCATCTATAGTTCTGTGTTTGCTAGATGTACCCTCTCCTGAGAACATCACAGCAACCATTTTTATCGCTAACCCTGCCTTTAAGTCACACTAGGGATTAAAGGGTTATCCAAATCAATTCTCAGTCCTGGAGATTATTGAGAGTGCTCGATTTTCTCCTTTTGTACGTTGCTTAAAGGCAGTATGTTCACGATGAAAAAAGTGTTCGAAATTCCACTCCGGAATGGGTAGGTGAGAGGGAACACTCTGTAGCGTTAACGTGTAAAGAACGCATGAAGAAACGAGCCAGAAAGGGCCCAAAAAGAGCCAGAAGTTTGCCACTTTGAGCGCAAGGCAAACCCCAAAGCGCATTGCCCGCCCACCGAGGTGAACGAATGAAAGCTTGAAATCGTGAGACGAGCGATGGTTTCGATTATTGGCTCCGTTCTTCTCTTAATTCTCGCCTTCTCTCTTTACTCAGATCAGCTCCGCATACATCGGCGGCAAAAGACGAAAGTTACAAGCCTCATGAAAAACTCGTCCACAATGCTTCTCTAGCTCAATTTTCGAGGGACCATAACTCCGTATCCAGAGAAGGTCGTGTACGATTTCAGAAGACATCGCTGAAATCAGCATGGGACTGTTTTCAAGATAGGCTGAAAAAACATAAAAACGGTTTTTATCGTGGACACTGCCTTTAAAGGCAGGCGTAAGCGCGTAGAACCGTGTCTGATTTTTCACTATTTTGCGCAGGTAGGAGTCGTAATATATAGCCTACGAGGTTGTAATATATAGCCAATATGCCGAACAAAGCACTCAAATTTTTGAAGAAAAAAACTCGACTGGAAAACGCAGAACATTCGACTTCATTTTTTTCGCGCCTATCTTTTTTGTGTTGTGCGGAATACCAGGTTGTTCAATAAGTTTTGTCGTTCGATAAGAAAAAACACAATTTTTGGTTCAAAAAATACGCTTTATTATTCCAGTATAATCTCCTTTGAATATTAATACACTTGAAAAAATACAAAATAAATAAATAAATGATAAAAAAAACCAACCAAGTCTCATCCATGCACTGATAAATCGACGCACAAATCCACTTTATCCTTTTTAAAACGCTCCAAATGTTGCTGATAAAGTCGCATTCGAATGTGTTTTTGGTGTTCCATTGTTAGCAAATGCGGCACCCATTGTGCACACAGCTTTCTAAAACCTAAAATTTCACCTATAATATGGCTCACACTGCCTAGTGAGATGTGTAGAGCCTCCACTAAATTTTCGCAGTCAATCGAGGATCTCCCAAAACCATATCTGCTGTATTCTGGGTATGATTTCTCGTGTTGATGCGCTTTTTGAACGTCCTTTACGTGGATCGTCTTCAAAGGCTTGTACGACCACGTTTAAATTGTAACCCAACCCATCTTTCTACTGTTCTAATTGTAGGTGAACAATCATATACTTTTAACATTCGTTCGTGAATTTCTTTCGATGCTACATCTTCCAAAAATAAGAATTTCATCACTGCACGATATTCAATTTTCCATTGCATGACCCAACGGCGACACTAAATGGCTTGTAAAGCAAAGAATGAATTGACAGATTGAAATGAAACTTCGCATGCGTTCATATGAAGATTGTACCAACATAGCAAAAAAAATTTGGGTGATGTAGCAAAGCCCTCTCTTATCGAACGACAAAACTTATTGAACAACCTGGTGCACAAGTTTCCGGAAATTTGAACGTTCAACAAGCTTCGTAAACTCAGCCAGAGCTGCACTAATTTTTTGTTTTTCTATTGCCGGAAACTATCCGGAATTTAAAGTTTTCAGTACACATACGCCTGAGTGCGAGGATCTCTAAAAATATATACTCTCTGTTTATCTTTAATTGCACAAGCGGTCCATATGCCAATAGTCCTCTAATGGGCCAGCTAGTTGCGTAGTTAACGTCCACGACGCGTTTTTTTTTCTAAGACCCGGGTTTGCACCGGGGGTGTGCTGAGCGATCGATTCATCATGTCACCGTCACTCGTAAGCACTGCCTGCCACTGCGCTTTGCCCGGGTCTCTGCCGAGAACGCGTCGTGGACGTAAACTACGGTGCTAGCCGGCCCATTAGGAAGACTGTCAACCAGACGACCCCCCAGCTACAGTGGAAATAAACGATAAACAGAGTATAGATCACCATTCTTGAGTAACCGTCATTTGTTGCGGCACGTCTGTTCCTCGTGCTAGATGGCCGATCCAGAATGCAGCCGTCCGGACCCACGCAGACGTTTTCACCTGTCTACAATATCGTGAATCACGCAATATTGAGGTCTCGAGCTCTACCAACTGTCTCCAGTAAGTTAAAACAATGGATTGGAAAGGAAAAATTAATAAAAGTGGATTCAAGCGCGAACGCTGCTTTCTGCAAGTTCAAACAAAGGAAGCTCTTCTGAACGCCTAGCTGAAGCTCTTTTTCCCTCATAAATTTTAACTGTTAGCTCGCATAGCTGCCTTATACTTGTATAATCGTGTGATTTTTGATAATTCACTTATAGCAAGAAATTGATCTGATGGTACTTGCTTTTCATAAAGCTTTAAGTTGAAAGAGATTGCGTTGCAACCAAGGGATGTGCAGGAAATTTCTGTTTTTCTGTTTTTCTGATTTCTGTTTTATTGGCCATTTTGGTTTTTCTGTTTTTCTGAAACTTGCACAAAATCATGAAAAAATCAGCAAAAATCATATTAGGTCTGTTGGACAGCTCAGGAACAAAACATTATGGGTTATTATCCATGCCCACAATTAAATGAGTTTCTATGTATGTTTGTTTGTATCTTCTTCAGTATTGATGTAACACCGTAGTCATGTACTTTTTGAAGGCAATAAAATGCCATAATTGTCAGCGAAAGGCTGAGAAATCAAGTGCTCGATGGCGTTATCTCAAGGCATCTGATTTCTCAATTTTTCTACTGTCATTGCGCAAACAATTGCAACTACTGCTGACAGCAGTGTATGATTCTAACACTTGCTGCAGGGTTGAACCCCTCGATATCAATGGCTATGCCAACAACCGTTAGCTGTCCAGCGGCGGCTGCTGTACAAGGGATGCAGCCCCTGCTGTTATTCTGTGTGCTGGCGTTCTGCTGAGAAATTCCACCCGATCAATAGCCAATAAGTAGCCAAAGAAATGCCTGCTTTCTGCGTCTGATAGCGCCGTAAAATGGTCAGGAAGTAGCTGTTTACCATATGGCCTAGAAATAACCGCCAAAAAATGTTCGCCGCGAAATGGACGCCAAATAATGCTTTCCTAGGGATGTACAGTTCAACTCCGCATAGCCATTCAATCCGCAAAATGCACGCTGATTGCCCGAAAGCGTGCTGCGGCGCTATTGCAGTATCCTCAGATACGGATGTGGGATCACATGGGCATAAGGCAAAAACCGCCCGTGTGACCTTAAATCCCTGTCTGGGAATACTCTGCAACCGCATCTGTAGCACGCTTCTTTGCAATCGGCGTGTATGCTACCGACTGAAGGGCAATGCGGAGTTGGAAGCTTGCTGCAAGGCATGACCTCCTGAAGGCATGAGATTTGGATGTCAACACCTGCGGTCAGTTCCAACTACCCAGGATTTGCGGTACTTGGTTGCCTAGCACCAGGAGGCCCCGCCGAACTGCAGAGGGCCCAGGCGGCGGCCGCTCGGTGAGGCCGGAAAGAGCGCGCTCTCATGTTTGGTGTTACTGTCACGTCTTGGGTTATTTCTCGGTTATTGCTTGGCATACCTCTAGACTATTCCGTAGATAACATAGTCTTAGTGCCTAATGATCGATAAACAATCAAGAAGCATTTGAGAAATAGCACATCAAGAACCATGCTGGAGCCTGTTGGGGCTATTTGTCGCCTAAAACTCTCAGAGTGAATTTTTTTCCAATGATGATCTACCTGTCATTGACCTTGCATCATACTATCAATACTTATCAATTATTTGTCCAGTCTCAAGTGGATGTTGTATTACATGCAAAGGAGGGACGTTCAGAGATTACACTCTTTTCTCTTGAAAAAAAAAAAGTTTAAATCCAGCCAGTATTTTTTCTGAAAGAATTTCTGTTTTGTGATTTCTGTTTTCTGGCCGTTTCGGCCTTTCTGTTTCTGATTTCTGTTTCACAACAAACTCGATTTTCTGTTTTTCTGAAAATTTTTAAAAATTTCCACACACCCTGGTTGCAACAGTTGATATTAGAACCCCTAATTGGACAGAGAGTACAGTTAAGTTCTCACAGAAGAATAGATGTATTTGACTATTGCCTTTCCTGTTGGGACCACACATTGTTCGTACGTCTCTACCTTCACAGCAGCGACAGCTCGTTTCAGAACAAAGACACAGGCACGTATTTTGAAAAAGTGGTGCGAGTATTTCAGCAGCGTCAAATAGTCTGTGCAGTGACACTCTGAAATTCGATTCATAGATCTTCGCGTCATTTGCACACTGACTTCAGAGCTCCCGAAATCCCACTGCCTACACAAATCTCGAGGTAGTACCTGCATCCCACAATCCACAAAGAAAACATAGAGGTTGCTCTTGTATTCACTTGTGACACAATAACTCTACCCAATGTTTCGCTGCACCTTGCCGACGTTTTTGAAAAAGACCGCAAAAACATTTTCGGTGAAAAAACAAAGCAATTTCAGGTATCTTCGGTCCAGGAAGCATCACATTTAGTACAGGAAATATATTGATGAATATGATAGCATTTTTAGAGTTCAAAAAAGTGCTTCTTTCTAATAAAGTTTATAAGTGTCAGACGCTTTTTTTGCCAAGTTGCAAAATTCTCTGTTACACACAATACTTAGTGCCAGAATTGTATATATGTAGCTGTCACGACGCTTCCTCCCAGTCTCCATCAGCTGCCATTGAACTACAGCTGATTTTGGAGACAGGATTACTTAACTTCTTCTAAGAATTCACACCGCTGTCACAGTAGTTTCTCCATCCATGAGGGATTCATGGCTAACATGCGCCTAAGCTAACCCAGTGAGCGCTGTCAGCTCGGTTTAGCAACCGTTCAACACAGAACTGAACCCACAAATTTACCTTACGATTTTGGTTATTTTTTTGTAAAGAAAGATCTCACTACGTTTAATCCGGACAAGATCACATAGTCGTAAGGTGCCGAACGCGAAAGCATTGTAACCGCCACACGCTTGTCCAGCGACCGTAGCGAAGAAAAGTCATCTACCTTAAAAATTTCAGATGATTTGCAGAAAAAGAACTATAACTAATTTCAGTCAAGTTTAGAATCACAAACACTAGAAAGATTACTGATAAATTGTTCATAATACATATTCTTCATCGTACTTTTCCTTTAGAAGAAGCTTCCGGGCTGGGCATGACACATTGCCTTCGAGAATTGCGATATAGTATGTCACGGATGTTAGCTCTGCTCAGTTGGATCACATCATCATCCGAGGAAGAAGGCTCTATGGAAGGAATCGACTTCATTCTTATCAAACTCGATCTGGAAGTGGTTTTACTGCCTTCTGGACACTGAACTTGAATTCCACTACATACGTTTTTCGAGCCTTGTCGTCAAAATCAAGGATTGTGTTACGGATTGGTGGTTATTTCTCCAGCCCACGAGGTCGATACGTCCCCAATTTAATTTGAGAATCCCGCTAATTCAGTTCTGTGACTCCAGTGATTTATACGAGAATGTGCTTATCGAAGTCGGACCTGCTCATTCAGGAGTCTCTCCCGTTTGTACGCTTTATGGCTCTCTACCCGCCTCAGGAAATTCTGCACGTTTTTCACCTACTGCCCCTGTCTACCAGTTCGACGCATTTTCACCCCCTTACCGTCTCCGCCGATTGATAATCCCACCACTCACTACATGATTTATGAATAGTCAGTCGTGCTAAAACATCGAATATCCCAGTCTTTTCGAAATATCTCGGAGTAAATGGAAAGAACTCTGAATAAGAATATTTGTAGATAAGGAAGAACATTAGAAGCTACAAGCTGAGCTTTCCAGTTACTAAAAGTGAATTACCATAGAATTCAGGTCCCTAAGCTGCGAGAGTTTGTGGGCTACATCTGGAGGGAAAATGCTTTATCACTGGGAGGAAATGGTTAAAATGTTTCACACATTCGCTTTTTTCATACAACACCTGGTTCATCTAATCCCCGTCCAAGCACTCGCTCGGCGGCCAATAACAATGGAATAGGCGGATAGGGCACGGCGCATAGAAGTACGAGGGCCGCCCAGAGCTATCTATGGCTCGTTTTCAGTCGTAGTTTTACCATTATTGTTGCAATAATCCCGGTACATTCAATTTCAGGCGAAAACTCGAAGACCGCTTTCCGGCGTGAACGCCTCCTTTAATGAGTGAGAGCGAGAGCTGTTCCAGTCTCGGCGCCTCTTGGCGAGAGACATCCAGTTGAGTGAGAGCGGTGCAGGGGCTTCAGTGGTTTAGTGCGATAAGGCTCACCGAAAAGGGAAAAGGGATTATGATGGTTCAATCTCGTCCGAAGCCAAACGTTTTGCCAACTCAGCACCTTGCGTAAACTTCCTTTAATGACAACCACCCTGCGAATTTGAATGCAAAACGCTAACGTGTCTCAATATAAACGCGGGATAGTCGAACAGCTCGCGATTTCTTCGCAACAGTTTGGTGTTGCGCACAGCGCTAAAATACATATTGCGTTGTCGATCTACGAAAAATGATAATTTTGACCGAAGTCTCTGACTATTGCTTGAATAGTAAGGGAACAAATGATTGAAGGGGCGCTCTCTGCCAAAGTCTGCATGATAGCTACACAGAGCTGACAAACAGCTGTCTGTACACTATACTTGAACATCGAACGATTTCGAATCATCTTGTAACTGCCTTTTTTTTCTTGAGTAACGGAATGTTCCGAGCTGTTTTTCGTTTTCAGACAACAAGTAGGAAGTAAGCTTTTCGTAAGTCACGTCAGGGTAGGATTTCTTGCATTCACAAAATCACAAATATCAACTATTCTATAAAATAGAGGATTATTACTCCAAGTACACAATTTTGGCGAATAATTGATAATTTTGATTTTATAGAATCAAAGAAGTCTACCCTGGCTTCACATAAGACAAGCTAGCTTTTCCCTCTTGTCTGAAAACCAATAACAGCTCCAACTACTCTGCCATTCGAGAAAAATCCATTCATAGGATGATCTGAAATCATTCGATGTCAAAGTATGCTGTACACCGATGGTGCCGCGAAATCATGGTATTTCGTGGAAACCGATGCCGGAAATCAAAAAACCCACCGACAAAAAACTATCCAGTTGATTTGTTTTCAAATAAAAACAACCGCTAATTCGGTGCTGAAACTAAAGGATGAGATTTCACAATCATATGAGGAAAGTACCGCTACAGAAGACCGGAATAGCGAAATATGTAACGTTGAAGGCAGTGTTCACGATGAATATCGTACTCGAATTCGACCCAAAAATGGATTGTTCGGTCGTAAAACGACTAATAATTAAGAAGCAGTAAGAAACATTTTCAGAGTAAGCTTTCTAACGTTCAGGGCGTAGACGAGAATCATGTTCCCTGCTGATTTCGCAAGCGCGCGCTGATCGCGAAATCTGCGGGCATCGACCAGGCTGGACGCGGGAGAGTGGCTTGGCAGCTTGCCTTCGAAACGTGTGCGGCGCCAAAAGCTCGTCCGAATGGGGGGGATCGGGATAGTTAGGCGCACCGGGATAACATTCAAACCCGTTTATCGATTTCTGAGCCGTTTTCGCTGCTTTTCTTCGACCCTATCCTCTCCAGCATCTGCCAACTCAGTGTTTCCCACTGAAAACTCGGAAACGAGATTCATCATGAACACTGCCTTCAAAGGCAGTGTTCACGACGATTTTCGTTCCCAAGTTTTCCTCGAAACAACGCGTTGGCTACCAAGTGTTGCCAAAATTACGAAGAAACGGCGAGAAACTCCACTAAATCGTCCCATTTCAGTGACATTATTCTCTGGCCTGGACTTGTTGTCCGGATTGGATGAACATGTTCACGATTGGTCGTCACCAGTAAAAAATGATTTTAAAAGGCAGTGTCCACGATAAAACCATGTCTGATTTTTTGGTGAAATCGGCTGCTGCGGGAGCTTAGCGCAACTCTGACGTTGAAAAAACTAAGAAAATGAGCTTGGAACGGTTCCCTACGGCCCCAAAGTTGGACACCCGTCAGCCCGTCACGCCCAGGTACACTTTCCACGCCCACCGACGTGAACTAATGAATGCTCGTGATTCTGAGATGAGCGATGGTTTCCGATCAATAGCCCCGTTCTTCGCTTCATTCTCAACTTCTCTCTTTACTCAGGTCAGCTCGCATACATCGGCTGCAAAAGACGGAAGTTACAAGCTTCCAGACAACTCGTCCACCATGTTTCCTCAGCTCAATCTTCAAGGGACCATAACTCCATTCCCAGAAGGTCTTGTACGATTACAGAGACATCATTGGAATCAGCATGGAGCCGTTTTCAAGATAGGCGAAAAACAAAAGAAACGATTTCCATCGTGAACACTGCCTTTAATCGAAAATGGAAGAATATTTCAGAGCAAAACAGCATTACTTCGGGTCTGAAAGAAAGTACGAAGCAACATAGAGTAGAGAATTGCAAAAAAGACGGGTCCATAAAAAATTCATTGTCACAACAGTTTCAGAGAGAGTTAAGAAGCGGGTGTGGAGTAAAGGATTTCGTTTCCTTTTGGTGCGTTTTTCTCAGTTTCTTTGCCATTTCAGTTCTTCTCGGTTGGCAAACAATCGGTTTAGCGATTATTCTCAAAATCAAAGATTATCGTGAACACTGCCTTTAAGTATGACAGTTGGCATCCGTGCACAAATGTACAGCCCATTTTGGCGCCGAAGTGCACGCGCAAACTCAATGGTGTATGCCGGCGCAGGTGTTCATAAAGCATATATTCTTGTTCTATGTTTTATGTATGGCACAACTGGCCTCTAGAGAACGAAAATGCCAAAAGGGCTCCTGAAAACACACATTACTAGAGAAGGCACTACAAAGGCAGAGTCCAAGGTTGAGGGTAAAACTTGGAAATAATGGTCAGGATGCTTTGTGTAGCAACCCTGCTAAACGCAGAATCTCTATTCTTCGGAATAAGAGAGAAAAACCGAGCACCCATTCTCTCCCCCCAAATCAAGACCCGTTCCCCCTCCTCCCCCACTTCAAAGTTTCCGATTTTAATAGGAACGAGACGTGCCATGCATAGTTTGATAAAAAATCACCACGTTCTCCTAATGTTATCGGTCTGATTTTATACTGTGGTCTGTATTAGAGCGATCGCTGCCAGCGACGAGGAAAAAAAAGGCCCGATACAACTCGTCCGCCAAAGTTTCGTTGTTTAGAATTCTTAATCTTTGTGGGGCCATAAGCGCCGTTCGTAGGGCGTTTTGAGCAACTACGGGGCCGCCGTTGTGGTCAGCAGGGAATCCTCTCCGAGATAAGTAAACAATCTGGAAAACGGTTCACAAATTGGAACTTTGAATTTGAGGTTGCATCTTGAAGATTCTGCGGGTTACTTGAATTCACGATCTTGGAGGAGCGTAATCGTCAGTTTGGTCCTGGGCACGAAAGTGCCAACAGCAATGTACCAACCCTTGCCCAGGACTGGGTTGTATAGCAAATTTGGCAGTGGAAACTTTGCAGCGATATCGATGTTTGTCCATTGTCCTAACAAATCTTGGCCACCTATAATGTGATCTTCTCGTAAACCGTGAAGAGTATACTGTCTCATACGCTGATAGGTGTGAGTCTGGGACGATCAAGCAAAGGAGCGGTCAGTCATGGCAAAATATGATAAAGACAAGAAAATTTGGGCGCGATAAGCCCTATACGCATTACTTGAATGCAGTGTTCACGATAATTTTCAATTTTGAGATCATTCGCTATATTGATTAAAGGCAGTGTTCATTAATCTTCAACACTGAGATTACTCGCTACATTGATTAAGTGGCACCCGGGTAGAACTAATGTGACGTTGGAAGTGAGAATAACGCACCAGAAGTACACGAAATTCTTAAAGGCAGCATACACGCACACCAAACATAGTTGAGATAATCTCAGATACTCGCGGCTTAGTAATGCAGCACGAGGGGATTACTAATAACGTAGTTACTCGTCGAGGTGTAAGCTCCATTCGATCCCTACAGTCGCCCCAACTGCTCCAGTCAGTCTCCCCAACAGCTTGTGTGGCCCCAACTGCTGCTCTTCATTTGCGGCCCCAACTGCTGCTCTTCTCTCCCCAGCTGCTGCTCTTTATTCTCACCCCAACTGCTGCTCCTCATTTTTGATCTTTTACTTACTTATAATTTCTCTCTCGCGGAGGATGTGTCGAGTGCTGCAGCAGCGCTGCGGCGACTTATCAAAAACAAAGACCCCAGTGAGGCTCATTGATATCATGTAACGGGTTTTTCATCCTTGCTTCTATCCATTTTGATCCTCGCCACCGATTAAGGAAATGACGCTCGCATTGCCGACTGTCTCATGCCCGCAAAAGACTGCCTCGTAACTGGCACTGGTTTGCGATAATGGCCGTTCATTACAGGCCTCGGTCGGCAGTGAATGTGAGTGTCTCAAAACGATTCCTCAACAGGGAATTTCTGTATTTCTTGAACAACAATCTATTTTCACTCGGTTTGGTGACTGTAGAGATGTGGGTTGGGCGCAAAATCTATTTTTCTCGATTTAAGGGACGAATTATATGGCTTTCTTTGGTAAAAATTATATCTACATATTACAAGGATAAAGATTCCCTCAAAATGTTCTTAAATCGCTGAAATTAGCACTGATTAGAGGAATGTCTAGAACAAACGGAATTTCAAATATTAGAGAACTCATCATTTTAATGATCTCTTTATAAATGGTGATTTCTTCCCTACGAAAAAACAATGAATCAACGAAAATTTTCTCTTCTTTCGAAATTTGCGTCGTGGACATTTTCAGGATGGTTTTAAAGTGTATTGAATTTATTGCAAAGTAATTTTTAAGAACTCTCGGCTTTAAATTGTGCTTGAGCATTGTTTTTCATGAAGAAAAGATTTTGCGGAAAGGTTCAATATTTTAATTTTCGTTGAGTTTTTGGCAAGCCATCACCGCTCGATCGCTTGAAAAATATGAGTCCTCGCCCAAATCAAAAAAAAAATATTTCACTGGAAAATGCGAGTTCAGTTCGAAGTCATGAAAACGCATTTTAAAGTAGGCTGAGATTTTTCAGAAATTTTTTTTCGGTTTGTACCTTCCAGATTAAAAAAAGAACGCGAATTGTTGTCGAACCTTGTAGATAACACTGAAGAAATTATTTTAAAAAGGTTGAACATCTCTCAAATTCTCGGTCGGTTCCACACGACCATCATCCTATAAAGAATGACGGCTCATCATTTTTTTCAGTTCAATTCATCAGTCTTTAACCGTGCTGTTCCATTCACATTGCTCGCAAGAACCTACATTAATCAAGTGTACCACCTCGAACCTAAAGGAAATCGTTTTTTTTTCTAGACGGCGTTTGATTTGATGATCAATAAAATGCCAATTTTTTGGAAGACTTGTGGAGCTGAAGCTAGTGTAGAAATAAAACCCAGGCTATAAAACGGCGAATTTCGCCAGATCCTACGCGTGCTGGTGCCGGAGCGGAGATTAGAGACAGTGAGGAGCGTAGGGCAGACGGAGGCCGAGGCGTCGATCGCCTCGCTCGCACATCCGAATGATGTGAATTACGACGTTTTATAGAGGGTACGGGAGCAGGGGATGTGCGGTCTTAGAAGCGAAGGAAATCTTCATGCTGATTATGACTGTGCTTGTAGCTACCCGGAGTGGACCACTGTTGAGCAATTCCCACACGGTGCTGGCCGCAGCAGAGAGCAGCAGCTGAGGAAACGAAGGCCGTGCGAGGCGGCACGTGCTCCTCAACCAGGTGCTCGTCCACTTGTGCTGCCCTCGTTGTTCTCCTGGAGCTGAGTGCCAATTGTGCCCCATTACAACCCTACGATCGTTTGAGATGAAGACCGATTGTTTTGCTCGAACTCTATTCACATTGTTCAGGAGAAAAACAGAAGATGTCAATTGATATATAGATATCCAGAAGTCTAAATGAACATGCTCAAAGAAAAGAACTCTCCAAGCTGATCATGAATGTCCTTGCAGCTGCCCATGAAACACTTTGAGCAAAGTTACCACACTGCGCTGGTCAAAACGGAGAGCAGCAGCTGAGGGCGACGAATGGAGGACGAGGGCAGCACGTGCTGCTGGGGGCAGCACAAAAGCAGAACGCGTGCTGCTCGAGCGGCAGCTCTTCCCCTCGTGCTGCCCTCGCTATTCTCGTCGAGGTGAAAGCCTAATGTGCTCCATCACGACCCCGCGATCCTCTGAGATAGCGTAAATGGGTTCCACGCGGCCTCAACCATGTTGCCAACGAAGTTTCAGAGCACTGAAAACTATCCAATGTAACATTATTTGAGCCATCCTGTCTCGAAAGCCTGTAGGACCCCCACCCCTACGAATGACACAATGAAGGCTGGAGAATGTGTGAGCATTTGATAATTTAGAGGGATAGCACTATCAAATAAGAGTCTGCGAGAGGAATAGTTTGAATTGCTTGATTATAACTTGTTTATACCGATTAATTCCTGAAGGTTTAGGTTCCTGGCAAAAGTAAAGATTTGGCATAGTCGCCAAAAATATACTCAGTTAAAAAGGAAGATAAAGAAAAAAAATGAAAAAAAGGTTTTGAAATATTCCTGAGAACGAGTTGGCGTAGAATATTTTGATTTTCAGGAAATGTAATTGAGGAATAGTTGAAAGTATGATTTGGCAGTTGATTTTGAACCAACTATTGATAAGAGTTGTGCAAAACGAGAGATCGCCTTGTCTATGCCTTATCCGTAGAGACATATCAAAGGCTTGAAATCACGTGTTGATTTGGGAAGCTTCACCTTATACGTGAACCTGTAATGCCGCATTACAGCTCCACGAAAAAGTTTCGATGCTTCCCATTTCAACGCGTGATTTCGCTTTGATATGTTTTACGGATAAGCACAGACAAGGCGATCTCTCGTTCTGCGCAACTCTTATCAATAGTTGGTTCAAACTCGACACCGCAAATCATGCTTTCAACTATTTCACTTTGTTTCCCAATAATCAAAATATTCTACGCCAAATCATTTCTCAGGAATATTTCGAAACCTTTTTCATTGTCTTTATCTTCCTTTTTACAACTGAGTATATTTGTATGACCATCTCAAATCTTTACTTTTGCCAGGAAGGTCAAACTTTCAAGAGTTTCATTATTATTTTTCCTGAAGGTTTCCTTTCTAACATGATTTTAGCTGCCTGGTGGTGTTAGATGAAAGTAAACCCACTGATGTCTGCACCCTTCTATGACGTCCTGCACTCCAACTGATAGCCTGCGCACTTTCTATGACGTCCTGCACACGCCTACTGATGTCCTGCACACTTCCACTGATGTCATGCTACACAGCTTTCTATAAGGTGCCTGCACACTCCCACTATAGTCCTGCACACTCCCACTGATGTCCTGCACACTTTCTGCAGCGTTCTGCGCACTCCCACTTATTTGGGTCCCGCACACTTTCTACGGCGTTCTGCGCACACCCATTTGGGTCCCACACACTTTCTACGGCGTTCTGCGCACACCCATTTGGGTCCCGCACAATTCTCTACGGCGTCCGGCGCACTCCGGGACTTGGGTCCCGCAAAAACGCACTTTCTACGGCGTCCGGCGCACAATCATTCCCGATTTGGGTCCCGCACACTTTCTGCGGCGTTCTGCGCACACCCATTTGGGTCCAAAACACATTCTCTACGGCGTCCGGCGCACCTCCCACTTGGGTCCCGCACACTTTCATTTACGGCGTCCGATCATTTCTCATTGGATTTGCCTCTCGGCGTTCTGCGCCACTCATTTGGGTTGTCCCGCACACATTCTCTACGGCGTCCGGCGCACTCCCATTTGGGTTCTCACTACACTTTCGTAGGGCGTTATGTTACTTTCGGTGTACGCACACCCATGTTGGGTCCTCACACTCTCTACGGCGTCCGGCAGTTCTCCGCACTTGGGTCCCGCACACTTTCTGCGGCGTTCTGCGCACCTCATTCTCGGGTCCCGCACACTTTCTACGGCGTCAGGCGCACTCTCATTTGGGTCCCACACTTTACCTAGGGCGTTCTGCGCACACACCATTTGGGTCCTGCACTGAATTTCTACTGGCGTCCGGCGCATCTCCCACGGTCCAATAATTTTCACGGCGTTCTGGCACCTCCACTTGGGCCTCACAGCCTCGCGCAGGCGTCCGGCGCACTCAACTTGGGCCCGCATACTTATGCAACCGGCGCACACCCATTTGGGTCAACCCGGGCACACTTTCTTACGTGGCGTTCTGCGCACACTCCATTTGGGTCCCGCACACACTTTCTACGGCGTCCGGCGCATTCTCATTTGGGTCCCACACTTTCTACGGCGTTCTGCGCACACCCATTTGGGTCCCGCACACTTTCTACGGCGTCCGGCGCACTCCACTTGGGTCCCGCACATTTTCTACGGCGTCCGGCGCACTCCGACGTGGGTCCGCACACTTTCTACGGCGTCCGGCACTCTCATTTGGGTCCCACACACCCTCTGGGGCGTTCTGCGCACACCCATTTGGGTCCCGCACAATCTCTACGGCGTCCGCCGCACTCCACTTGGGTCCCGCACACTTTCTACGGCGTTCTGCGCACACCCATTTGGGTCCCGCACACTTTCTACGGCGTTCTGCGCACCATTTGGGTCCCACACACTTTCTACGGCGTTCTGCGCACACCCATTTGGGTCCCGCACAATTTCTACGGCGTCAAAACACTCCGACTTGGGTTCACACACTTTCTACGGCGTCCGGCGCACACCCATTCGGGTCCCGCACATTCTCTACGGCGTCCGGCGCATTCCACTTGGGTCCCGCACACTTTCTACGGCGTCCGGATCATTCTCATTTGGGTCCCACACACTTCCTGCGGCGTTCTGCGCACACCCATTTGGGTCCCGCACACTCTCTACGGCGTCCGGCGCACTCCCATTTGGGTCCCGCACACTTTCTACGGCGTTCTGCGCCCACTCATTTGGGTCCCGCACACTTTCTACGGCGTCCGGCGCACTCTCATTTGGGTCCCACACACTTTCTAGGGCGTTCTGCGCACACCCATTTGGGCCCCGCACACTTTCTACGGCGTCCGGCGCTCCCGCATTTGGGTCCCGCACACTTTCTACGGCGTCCGACGCACTCTCATTTGGGTCCCACATACTTTCTGGGCGTTCTGCGCACACCCATTTGGGTCCCGCACCAATTTCCGCGGCGTCCGGCGCACTCCCATAGGTCCCGCACACTTTCTACGGCGTTCTGCGCACTCCCATTTGGGTCCCGCAGCACTTTCTAGGCGTTCTGCGCACACCCATTTGGGTCCGCACAATTTCTACGGCGTCCGCCGCACTCCCACTTGGGTCCCGCACACTTTCTACGGCGTCCGGCGCATTCCGACTTGGGTGCCGCACACTTTCTACGGCGTCCGGCGCACTCTCATTTGGGTCCCACCCACCTTCTGGGGCGTTCTGCGCACACCCATTTGGGTCCCGCACAATTTCTACGGCGTCCGGACGCACTCCCACTGGGTCCCGCACACTTTCTACGGCGTCCTGACGCACTCATTGGGTCCCATAGCACTGTGCGAGGGCGTTCTGCGCACACCCATTTGGGTCCCGCACAATTTTACGGCGTCCGGCGCACTCCCATTTGGGTCCCGCACACTTTCTACGGCGTTCTGCGCACCATTTGGGTCCCGCACACTTTCTACGGCGTTCTGCGCACACCCATTTGGGTCCCGCACAATTTCTACGGCGTCCGGCGCACTCCGACGGGTCCCGCACACTTTCTACGGCGTCCGGCACCTCACTCATTTGGGTCCCGCACATTCTCTACGGCGTCGGCGCACTCCACTTGGGTCCCGCACACTTTCTACGGCGTCCGGCGCACACCCATTTGGGTCCCGCACATTCTCTACGGCGTTCGGCGCCCACCATTTGGGTCCCGCACACTTTCTACGGCGTCGAATCATTCTCATTTGGGTCCCGCACACTTTCTAGGGCGTTCTGCGCACACCATTTGGGTCCCGCACATTCTCTACGGCGTTCAGCACTCCCACTTGGGTCCCGCACAATTTCTACGGCGTCCGGATCATTCCCATTTGGGTCCCACACACTTTCTAGGGCGTTATGCGCACACCCATTTGGGTCCCGCACATTCTCTACGGCGTCCGGCGCACTCCTCCCACTTGGGTTCCGCACACTTTCTACGGCGTCCGGATCATTCCCATTTGGGTCCCACACACTTTCTAGGGCGTTCTGCGCACACCCATTTGGGTCTCGCACACTCTCTACGGCGTCCGGCGCACTCCAACTTGGGTCCCGCACACTTTCTACGGCGTTCTGCGCACCCCCATTTGGGTCCCACACACTTTCTACGGCGTCCGGCGCATTCTCATTTGGGTCCCACACTTTCTAGGGCGTTCTGCGCACACCCATTTGGGTCCCGCACATTCTCTACGGCGTCCGGCGCACTCCCACTTGGGTCCCGCACACTTTCTAGGGCGTCCGGCGCATTCTCATTTGGGTTCCGCACACTTTCTACGGCGTCCGGATCATTCCCATTTGGGTCCCACACACTTTCTAGGGCGTTCTGCGCACACCCATTTGGGTCCCGCACACTCTCTACGGCGTCCGGCGCACTCCAACTTGGGTCCCGCACACTTTCTACGGCGTCCGGCGCACTCCCACTTGGGTCCCGCACACTTTCTACGGCCTCCGAATCATTCTCATTTGGGTCCCACACACTTTCTAGGGCGTTCTGCGCACACCCATTTGGGTCCCGCACATTCTCTACGGCGTCCGGCGCACTCCCACTTGGGTCCCGCACACTTTCTACGGCGTCCGGATCATTCCCATTTGGGTCCCACACACTTTCTAGGGCGTTCTGCGCACACCCATTTGGGTCCCGCACACTTTCTACGGCGTCCGGCGCACTCTCATTTGGGTCCCACACACTTTCTAGGGCGTTCTGCGCACACCCATTTGGGTCCCGCACACTTTCTACGGCTTCCGGCGCATTCCCATCTGGGTCCCGCACACTTTCTACGGCGTTCTGCGCACACCCATTTGGGTCCCGCACACTTTCTAGGGCGTCCGGCGCATTCTCATTTGGGTCCCACACACTTTCTACGGCGTTCTGCGCACACCCATTTGGGTCCCGCACAATTTCTACGGCGTCCGGCGCCCTCCCACTTGGGTCCCGCACATTTTCTACGACGTCCGGCGCACTCCGACGTGGGTCCCGCACACTTTCTACGGCGTCCGGCGCACTCTCATTTGGGTCCCACACACTTTCTAGGGCGTTCTGCGCACACCCATTTGGGTCCCGCACAATTTCTACGGCGTCCGCCGCACTCCCACTTGGGTCCCGCACACTTTCTACGGCGTTCTGCGCACACCCATTTGGGTCCCACACACTTTCTACGGCGTTCTGCGCACACCCATTTGGGTCCCACACACTTTCTGCGGCGTTCTGCGCACACCCATTTGGGTCCCGCACAATTTCTACGGCGTCCGGCGCACTCCGACTTTGGTCCCGCACACTTTCTACGGCGTCCCGCGCACACCCATTTGGGTCCCGCACATTCTCTACGGCGTCCGGCGCACTCCGACGTGGGTCCCGCACACTTTCTACGGCGTCCGGCGCACTCTCATTTGGGTCCCACACATTGTCTAGGGCGTTCTGCGCACACCCATTTGGGTCCCGCACACTTTCTACGGCGTCCGCCGCACTCCCACTTGGGCCCGCACACTTTCTACGGCGTTCTGCGCACACCCATTTGGGTCCCACACACTTTCTACGGCGTTCTGCGCACACCCATTTGGGTCCCACCCACTTTCTTCGGCGTTCTGCGCACACCCCTTTGGGTCCCGCACAATTTCTACGGCGTCCGGCGCACTCCAACTTGGGTCCCGCACACTTTCTACGGCGTCCGGCGCACACCCATTTGGGTCCCGCACATTCTCTACGGCGTCCGGCGCATTCTCATTTGGGTCCCACACACTTTCTACGGCGTTCTGCGCACACCCATTTGGGTCCCGCACAATTTCTACGGCGTCCGGCGCCCTCCCACTTGTGTCCCGCACATTTTCTACGACGGCCCGCCCACTCCGACGTGGGTCCCGCACACTTTCTACGACGTCCGGCGCACTCTCAATTGGGTCCCACACACTTTCTAGGGCGTTCTGCGCACACCCATTTGGGTCCCGCACAATTTCTACGGCGTCCGCCGCACTCCCACTTGGGTCCCGCACACTTTCTACGGCGTTCTGCGCACTCCCATTTGGGTCCCACACACTTTCTACGGCGTTCTGCGCACACCCATTTGGGTCCCACACACTTTCTACGGCGTTCTGCGCACACCCATTTGGGTCCCGCACAATTTCTACGGCGTCCGGCGCACTCCGACTTTGGTTCCGCACACTTTCTACGGCGTCCGGCGCACACCCATTTGGGTCCCGCACACTTTCTACGGCGTCCAGCGCACCCCCACGTGGGTCCCGCACACTTTCTGCGGCGTCCGGCGCACTCTCATTTGGGTCCCACACACTTTCTAGGGCGTTTTGCGCACACCCATTTGGGTTCCGCACAATTTCTACGGCGTCCGCCGCACTCCCACTTGGGTCCCGCACGCTTTCTACGGCGTTCTGCGCACACCCAGTTGGGTCCCACAGACTTTCTACGGCGTGCTGCGCACACCCATTTGGGTCCCACACACTTTCTGCGGCGTTCTGCGCACACCCATTTGGGTCCCGCACAATTTCTACGGCGTCCGGCGCACTCCGACTTTGGTCCCGCACACTTTCTACGGCGTCCGGCGCACACCCATTTGGGTCCCGCACATTCTCTACGGCGTCCGGCGCACTCCCACTTGGGTCCCGCACACTTTCTACGGCGTCCGGATCATTCTCATTTGGGTCCCACGCACTTTCTAGGGCGTTCTGCGCACACCCATTTGGGTCCCGCACAATTTCTGGCGTCCGGCGCACTCCACTTGGGTCCCGCACACTTTCTACGGCGTTCTGCGCCCACCCATTTGGGTCCCGCACACTTTCTACGGCGTCCGGCGCACTCTCATTTAGGTCCCACACTTTCTAGGGCGTTCTGCGCACACCCATTTGGGTCCCTCACAATTTCTACGGCGTCCGGCGCACTCCCATTTGGGTCCCGCACACTTTCTACGGCGTCCGGCGCACTCCCACTTGGGTCCCGCACACTTTCTACGGGGTCCGGCGCACTCATTTGGATCCCACATACTTTCTACGGCGTTCTGCGCACACCCATTTGGGTCCCGCGCACTTTCTACGGCGTCCGGCACACTCTCATTTGGGTACCACACACTTTCTACGGCGTTCTGCGCACTCCCACTTGTGTCCCGCACTTTTTCTACGGCGTATTGCGCACACCCATTTGGGTCCCGCACACCTTCTACGGCGTTCTGCGCACACCCATTTGTATCCCGCACACTTTCTACGGCGTTCTGCGCACACCCATTTGGGTCCCGCACAATTTCTACGGCGTCCGGCGCCCTCCCACTTAGGTCCCGCACACTTTCTACGGCGTCCGGCGCATTCCGACTTGGGTCCCGCACACTTTCTACGGCGTGCGGCGCACTCTCATTTGGGTCCCACACACTTTCTGGGGCGTTCTGCGCACACCCATTTGGGTCCCGCACAATTTCTACGGCGTCCGGCACCTCCGACTTGGGTCCCTGCACACTTTCTACGGCGTCCTGCGCACACCCATTTGGGTCCACACACTTTCTGGGGCGTTCTGCGCACACCCATTTGGGTCCCACACACTTTCTACGGCGTCTTTCGCACTCCTGCTGGGATCCCGCACACTATCTACGGCGTTCTGTGGCGAACTTCTGAGTCACACCGTGCGGCGTTTCAAAAAGTACTTCCGAGATCCCGCCGTATTGATTGAAGCGTTGCCCCATCAAATCCTGAGCAAAAGCCTATCAGTAACGGTGTTTATTTCACTAGTTCATTTTTACGAATAAGCAAACGTCGGTTGGTTTTTAATAACATGTTTACGTGTTTTTGTCTTTCTTTACCCTCAATTCTGAGGTTCCGCAAAAATTGAGCTACCAACTTCAAAATTTAACAGGGGCTAGGTGCAAACAAAACCAGCTTCCTGGCCAATAATGAGCTCTCTAGCTCAACGATAAGTGTTCCAACAAGATCGTGAACGCCAACTGAAAAAAAAGGAGATGAACATTTTTTCGACCAAAATTTCGTGGTTTTGACACTTTTTCTCGAATCTCAGGTAACCCTTCTGGACCATTTTTTGAACAGTTATTCACATTTCTAAAGTGTATTAAATGCAAAAAAAAAAACGGTCTTCCTACGTTTACTTCTGGACCCTGGTACTGAGATCAGGGGTTGCGCGATGGCGAATCGTTAACGAGCGCTTCGCGCTCACCACAATTCCCATCCACTTTCAAGAAAGCCGCGTAACTCCGGCTGGCTTCTAAAATGGAGCATTTCATGATTAAACAAACATGTTATATTCAAGTAAATCAAGCTGTTTCTCTCGTAGACTCGCATTTGACAAAGCTACATATCACTCTAAACTATCAAATGCTTTCACATTCTCCGCTCTTTCATTCTGGATTCCACAGGCTTTCAGGACGGGATTGTTCAAATAATGTCACAGAGGATAGTTTTCTGTGCTTCAAACTTCGTTGGTAACATGGTGGGGCAGCGCGGACCCATCTAGGCTGTCACCTCAACCATGCTTGTGAGCGTGTATGCTGCCTTTAAAGGGAGGGTTCACGATGAAAAAACTCTAGTTTTCCGACAAAAACGTGAGCTTTGTGACCTACCGATGAGAACTGTGAAGAGAGAATCGCGAAAAACCATCGGGAAGTGGGTGAAAATCGCGTGGGCCAGTCAACCCACTGGGCCACCCCGCCTCCCAAACTAACCTTTTCTGTAGAAGCTTAAATACGTAAACAGCCGGTCAACAAAGGTGATGGCTTCGATAGCTAGCAGTGGATTAGGTGGATCACTTTATCACATGGAAAGACTTCACTCCTTCACATCGGTCACTTCTTACATTCTCAAAAATATGACGTCATACCAGAGGTCCTTCTTAGGCGAAAAAAGGACTTTCTCGTCACTTTCCGCAGTTCTTCCTGACGCTGCTGTCACAGTAAGCTCTTGACCTATCATAATCTGTAAGAAGCTGAACATCTAGGATTTATCATGAACACTACCTTTAAGTACCAGCCCGCCTCTAACAATAAGGGGCAGTGTCCACGAAGAATAAGTTGCAAGTTGTTTTTTTGTGTAAAACGTAAGCTATGGGTCCCTTTGAGAAGATTAATAACGGAAGTGCGACAAAAAACGGCCGGTAAGTGGGTGAAAATCTCGTGGGCCAGCCAACCCATTGGGCCGCCCACGTCCTATAACAAAAGCCGTGAACTTGTGGTTAGATGAGCGATGGTTTCCGATTAAAAGGTCCGTTCTTTCCTTCATTCTCAACTTTTCTCTTTACTCAAGTCAGCTCGTACAAATCGGCTGCTAAAACGGAGTTACAAGCCTCGGACAACTCGTCCGCAATGCTTCCCTATGCTGAATTTCGAGTTGCCATAACTCCGTTTCCAGGGGTCTTGTACGATTCCAGGGACATCATTGGAATCTGCATGGGACCGTTTCCAAGATAGGAGGAAAAACAGAAAAACGACTCTTAATCCTTTGTGGACCCGTCCTCTGCAATTTTCTATTCTCTATTGCTCCTTTAATTCCTTAGGACTCTAACTAATCCTGCTTTGCATAGAATATTCCTGTATTTGCGATTGATTCAATTTTCCACCGGCGACAACCACCATGAACATGTTCATCCAACCGGACAACTAGTCCATGTTATACAATAATGTCACTGAAATATGACAATTAAATGCAGTGTTCACGACGATTTTCGCTCCCGAGTTTTCCACTCTAAGCAATGCGTTGGCGACGAACGGTTACCAAAATATGAAGAAAGAGTGAACGCAGTAAAACATTTTATTTCAGTGACATTATTCTGTGACCTGGACTACATGTCCGATTGAATGAACATGTTCATGGTGGTTGTCACCGGTAAAAAAATGGGGCTAATCAAAAATTGAAGAATATTTCAGGCAAAGCAGTATTAGTTAGGGCCAGAAAGAAAGTACGAAACCACAAAGAGTAAAGGATTGCCAAAGACGGGTCTACAAAATCTCTAAATCGAAGAATTTTGTAAACACTGCCTTCAAACTGAGAAGCAAGTATTGATTCAAATAGTTAAACCGCCATGGCGGTTTTGGCTGAGCCGCCAGCGTCTCGCGCGTGCTGCGCCTGCGGTCAAAACTTTACCAGTACATCGTGATTCCCGCGCGTAACGCGCGTGCCGCACCTGCGGTAAGGACTGTGAAAGGTGTCTACGGAGTAGACGCTGTCGTACAGTACCCTTGCGCAATTTTGTGTGATGAGTGGACGGGGTTGCAGAGCTAGATCAAACCCCAGTTAGCCGGTGGTCTTGCTAAAGCCTTGCGGGCCGCCGCAATGGTGGCGCGGTGCCAACACACTAGTTTAATCTTGATAAAGAGAACCATACATACGCCTGCGACTTGACATAGATGACCTTCCACATACGTGCGCATTAATGCGCGCTTGTCAACTGGAGTTTATGGCAGGTGGAACACTGACCGGAAATTTTTATGGAGAAGTTCTCTTTTGAGGAGTAGTACCCATAGCGGAATAACCGTCATCGAAGTCAAAAGATATATTGACATTTGTAAGCATAATAGAATTTCAGGTATGACCATTTGAATAGCAGATCCAAGTCTCTTTCAATCGCGCTTACTGTAATTAAATGCTTGTCAGAACCTAGAAATCGGACAATTGAAAAAAGCGATAGAGAATAAGCGGATGACCGACCAAAATGACCAATGAACCACTCACGAAGTCTCGCATGCTTAACGAGTATCCGCGCAGATAAACAAGAAAAATTTTTCAGTTAGCATGTGCACCAGGGATGTGCATAATTACGAATAACGACTAACGAGTGTAACGACTAGCGGGCTTTTTGGGTGTTACGTCTGACGACTAGCGACTCACGAAATGAATAATATTCCCGTAAGCAATCCCAAAATTCGTAAGAAAATCAAAAAATAATCATTGTCTTCAGTACTTCTTATTTCTACTGATACTGTTTTGCAGTTCTGTGTCTCTTATATTATGACCCCCACCGAACGTTGCGCAAGGTTAGGCGCAGCATTTATGCAATTTCGTGCCGGTCGCGCGACTCTACGGTCGGCTCACTGAACCGGTTCCAGCTCTGACCGGCTCCAGCGGAAATTTTCACATAGGGTACTAACAGAGGTGATAATATCGAGCGGTGCCTGCAGGCTACTACTGCGCACGGACAGGAACTGTATCCGATGGTTGGATTGTGAAGAGCGCCGTCCTCCGATTTTTAGTCATAAATTCGAGATATGGGATTTCTGTAAAGTGGTTCTGGGGCCTCTGGTGGGTGAAATTTTTACTTGGGTGCTAATTTCTTCCGACCTTTTCCCATTATAGGAACAAGCTCGAAACGACGCCCGCGCTCAACTCGCGACGCTGGAAAAAGAACAATTAGTGCAATGTTGGTGCAGTTCTCCGTGTTCTCACCATGGGGTAGATCTCACGTAACATCACATAGCGCAGAATGGCAATTTTCGCTCTGGAAAAAAGCGAATAGCTCAAGGTCTCCCAGGTTCCCTATATTACTTTTCTCACCAAAAAAGGACAGAAATCTACAAGGACACAATCTCAAGTATTAGGCTTTTTTCATATTTTTAATTAAAGGCAGTGTTAAAGATAATCTTCAATTTTAAGATTTTTCGCTATATTGATTGAGTGACCCCCGGGTAGAACTAAAATGCCGTAGAAATTGAGAAAGACGCACCAGAAGTACACGAAATACTTAAAGGCACAGTCCCACCTCAGAATCGGTTCTCTGTTTTTCTGTCTGTCTTGAAAACGGTCCCACTCTGATTCCAAGTATGTCTCTGGAATCGCTCAAGAACCCCAGGGAACAGAGTTATGGCCGCTCGAAAATTTAGCTGCGGAAGCATGGTGGACGAGTTGTCCGAGGCTTGTAACTTTCGTCATTTGCAACCGCTGTAGGCTAGCTGACCTGATTGAAGAGAGAGGCTGAGGATGAAGGGAAGAACGGGGCTTTTGATCGGAAAGCATCGCTTATCTCGCCACTGTTGAGCTCGAAAGATCGTAAAAGGGGCGTACCAAAGTGCCTTCCCGAGGTGGGCGCCCCAGGGTGGCTTCCTCCTAAATCTCGCTTATTCGGAAGAATTGAGAGCTCGCACTTTGCAAGTGGTATGCGGGGTGCGTCTTCTTCACAATTATGTGGAAATCTCAGATTTCGTGGGACTGTGCCTTTAAAGGCACAGTACAGCCTCAGATATGAAATTTGGAATTTTCGTGTAATCGTGTAGGAGACCTCTCCTGTATAACACGTGCCAAGTGCGAGATCTCAATTCTTTCAAATAAGCGAGATATAAGCGACCACCACAGGCCCGAAGCCCTTCACTCACCACCACAGGCCCGGCCCCCAAATAGATTTTCGGACTCGATAGCTGTTTGATGGATGAATGAATCTCATCAAGTCGTCGTTCTTCTGTCTGTTGCCGGATTGTCTTCAATTCCTGGCTCGTTCTCGCGCAACGATTGCGAATGAAGAGAGTTGCAGGCCTGAGACAACTCGTCCACCAATTTTTTACCCTCAAAATCTAGGCATCTTTAAGGAGCCATAACTCTGTTCAAAGAGGGTCTTGGACGATTTCAGAGATACCACTATGATCAGCGTGTGACTCTCTCCAAGAAAAGCATGAAATCTAAAAGTTAATTTTCTGGGTGTCCTGTGCCTTTAAAGGCACAGTCCAACCTCAGAATCGGTTATCTATTTTTCTGTCTATCTTAAAAACTGTCCCACGCTGATTTCAATGATGTCTCTGGAATCTTTCAAGACCCCCTGGGAACGGAGTTATGGCCACTCAGAAATTGAGCTACGGAAGGATGGTGGACGAGTTGTCCGTGGCTTATAACTTCCGTCATTTGCAACCGCTGTATGCGAGCTGACCTGAATGAAGAGGGAGGCTGAGAATGAAGGGAAGAACGGGTCTTCTGATTGGGAAGCATCGCTCATCTCGCCGCTGTAGAGCTCGAAAGATCGTAAAAGGGGCGTGCCAAAGTGGCTTCCCGATGTGGGCTCCCTAGGGTGGCTTGCCCCTATATCTCGCTTATTCGGAGGAATTGAGAGCTCGAACCTGGCATCTTTTATATAGGGTGGGTCTAATTCACAATTATGTGGAAATATCAGATTTCGTCCCTGAGCTTGGACTGTGCCTTTAAGTATCACCTCGCCTCTTAAGTATCACAGTAAGCGTTTGTTGTGACAATGAAATCTTTTAAGGACCCGTCCTTTGCAATTCTCCACTCTCTATTGCTCCTTTCTTTTCTCAGGCCTTGAAGGCAGTGTCCACGATATAAACCATGTCTGATTTTTTGGTGGAGATCGACAGCTGCGGGGCCTAGCGGAACCCTAATATTGAAAAAACTGAGAAAAATGAGTTCGGAACGGTCCCCTACGGCCCAAAAGTTGGACACCCATCAGCTCGTCACCCCCAGATGCACTTTCCACGCCCACCGACGTGAACAAATGAATGCTCGAGATTGTGAGATGAGCGATCGTTTCCGATCAATAGCCCCGTTCTTCCCTTCATTCTCAACTTCTCTCTCTACTCAGGTCAGCTCGCATACATCGGCTGCAAAAGACGGAAGTTACAAGCCTCGGACAACTCGTCCACCATGTTTCCTTAGCTCAATATTCGAGGGACCATAACTCCGTTCCCTGAAGGTCTTGTGCGATTTTAGAGATATCATTGGAATCAGCATGGGGCCGTTCTCAAGATAGGCGAAAAAACAGAAACACGATTTCTATCGTAAATACTGCCTTTAACTTATCCTGCTTTGCATGGAATATTCTTCTATTTTCGATTAACCTAATTTTCCAACGATGACAACCACCATAATGTTCATCCAACCGGAAAACTAGTCCATGTTCTGTGATAATGTCACTGAAATACGACGTTTTAATGCGTTTCTCGGCATTTCTGTGTAATTTTGGTAACACCTGGAGGCCAACGCATTGTTTTATGTGAAAAACTCGGGGACGAAAATCATCGCGAACACTGCCTTAAAGTGAATGTTTTTCTAAAGTTCAAACTGTTTCCTCTGACGATGAATGTTTAAGGTGTTTTATGGCCATGAATGTTTTGGAAAACCTACATATCTTCATACCTTCATTCCTTTTATATTCATAGAAGATTTTTTCTGCTTCAACTGTGCTTAATTCCAAAGCCTAGGTTTTAAAGACTAATGATTAACGAATAACGGCTAACGAGTGTTCTGACCGGTTGAAGGACTAGCGCCAACGAATCACAAAACTTCTATTACGCACATCCCTGATGTGCACGATCTGGGAATCGGCAACGATATATAAGAAGACAGAAAAAGGCGTCTGAGTGAGATCTAATGAATAATATTCAAGAATGCATTTGTGCTTGTATGGAGTAGTGAATGTGTACAGTAAGACCAATCGAGTTGGTGAAGCATCTGACTAGTTAAGTTTTGACTAGTGAACGACATCTTCCGAGCAGCTAACTGTAAACTGCCCTCTACGTGGGGATGACAGAGCTTCAGATTCTCAGAAGGCGGCGCTGACGGTAGTGTGCACTGCTTCATGTAGTAGAGACCATTTCGAATCTTTGAAAAAATTGATTCGGCTCTTTAAGCTGATTTCAGAGAGGCATTCGAATGAGGAAAAACATAAGTTTGTATCTTGTTGCTCTCAGAGTCTCCATTTTGTGGGATTGAAAGCGAATTAGATTTGAAAATGTTCTATCCAAACAAAAGCAGTGTTCTCATGTGGCGCTATTTCGCGTCGCCTACCAGTTGGGTGCAACATTCATTTATCGGTTTCTATGTTTTTTTTTTGCGAATAAATCAAGATTCACCAAATTAAGCATCTCAAAATTCAACTTTTTTGGCCTAGATTTCGCTCTTCTGCGCGATAGGAGGTTGGTTAGCATGCATTTGCAGTCAGAAATCTGGAGAATGAAGGGTAATCACATTTATTGGCTGAACTACTAGACAAACACCATTGGTTGACTTTCGGAAGAACACAAGGGTGGTTGCACAAGTCATGAATGGTGCTTATTTCAAGAATTGCTGCAGCATGGTCTCCACTGACAAGTAGCATACTCACTGGAGCCCCATATCGAGTTACCTCATCTATCGAGTTTCTGTTGGCCAAGGCGAACGAAGGGACAGGACGCGTAAAAACGTTTGCTTACTTCGAGGATGAAGAAGTAATAGTGAGGTGGATTTGCTTGAACATGTAAGCATCTTCTGGTTCGGGATTAAATTCTGTCTGTGCTACGACTCGCGCTGCGGACACGCGACGCATCGGGTTCGTACGAGCTACCTCGCCCGCCCTCATCAGCTGATCCTGTGGGTGTTATCTACATTTTCTTACATTTTCTTGTTTCTAATGTTTGCTCAACGGGATTTGATTTTTTGAATGCTAAGTTGGTTACTGTCGTCCCCGGAGTCGCATTCCGGTCCGCAAGTGGGGACTACGGCTGTTACATCACGCTACACGATGATAATGGTGCTGGGAGAAAGGCGAATCGTGCCGGGATCAGGCGTTCCCAGCGCGATTAACATCCTACGGCGTGATGCGAAAGCTGTTGCATAACAGATTTCGGCCCCGAGAACGACGGTGTGTAAGCCTATAAGTCATTTGCTAATGTTCCAAGTTCAGAAACTGTGAGAACCATCGGTAACTAAAAGGAATCGCAAGTCTCCGGTGGGTTCTTTTGTCTGGTGGTGTCATCCTACTAGAACCAGTTCTTAGTGTTTGTTACTGACTTCTGACTCCACTAGAACGCTTTTCATCGATCGTAAACCTCGTCAGGACTTTTTTGTTGCTTAGGGTGGTGCAATTCTGCGAAAAACCTCCTGAATGTGAATGTTTGTTTTATTTTCGCTGATTGAAAAAATTTTTATGAAGTGATTTTTTGTTCTTTCACTTCTCTTCAAACCTTCTTTTCAAAATGGGTCATGCCCGAATGTTTTCGTTTAGGCCAGCCCAATTCCCTCGGGAGCGCGGCCGCCGCACTGCGTTGAAGTGAGTGATCATTTTGATTTTTGATTTCTTTTCGAGCTAAACTTGCCATTTAATAATTTTCTGTTTTTTATTTTAATTAGAAAATTTTTTCTAGCATGGGCTTACGACCAATTTTTTTTCAAGCCGGTCCGACCTCCACCAGCCACCGTGCTGTATAAAGGAAATAGAGCAGGCCTGGGAAAAAAAAAACTTGGACTTACTCATACTTAGGAAAAAAGGTTCTCACAGAAATCAAACACCATGGAAACACTAAATAGTAGGAATAGATCGAAAAGAAATCAAAAATCGAAATGATCACATACTTCAACGCAGTGTGGCGGCCTCGTAGAAATCGGGCCGGTCTGGACGAAAAAAATCGGGAATGATCCATATTTCGAAAAAAGGTCTCAAGAGAAGTAAAACGCCAAAAAAATACAAAATAAGAATGAAAAACCAGAGAAGGATTCAAATTAAAAAACGCACACGTTCAGGTTTTTTGAAGAATTGAGCCAGGTTAAACTAAACAAAATTCTGGCAAGGTCCAAGATCAGGCATGAGCGGATCTTCGATTTCCGAGAAAAAGCCTGAAGATGCGGAAGAAATCGAAAGTATCAACGAGATTAAAATTTTTTACACTTTTCCTTGCCAAATCCCTAGGGGGTTATTTGGGTAGCTAAATTCAAATTCTTAGTCCGTCTTCACTTTTCAGAAAAGTCAGAGTTGAATGTTTGCATGAAAATTATTCAATAAAGAACGGTAAGCTCAAGTATTTGGTAGACACTGTAACCAGGGAAGAGTTAGGAACTCCGCTGAACGAATTTCAGGGTTCCGATGGCTTTTGGCGTTTCTATTTCCGGGTTCCGATTTCCGAAATCGGAAAGGTCCTTCCCATTTCCAAAATTCAGAAAAATAGAGAAGTCAGTGACAAACACTGAGAATGTGTTCCAGTAGGGTAACGGTAACATCACGAAATAAAAAAACTCATCGAAAATTGGGGGATCTTATCACATATGTACTTGCCGACGATTACCGATGTTCCTGGAATCAAAAGAAAAGGCTCTAGCAAACAAGAATGATATAACAAACTTAGCATTCAAAGATCAAAAATTGTTGAAAAAAAAAGACGTGGGAGACAAGAAAATCTAGAAAAATGTAAAAAAACACACGGTCAGCAGATGATGGGCGGGCGAGGGAGCTCGTACGAGCCCAATGCGTCGCGCGCCCTCAGCGCGAGTCCGCAATGGCACAAACTAAATCTACCCCTCGAACCAAAGGTTAGGTCGCATGCATGATGTTCGGTTGAGGCCAGGTCCAATCCCTCCTCTGAAATTGCAGTTAGAGCCCCGATTACGATTAGTGCACCAGTTGTTCTAGAGCTATTTGTGCTCGACAGCAATCCCTAATTTGTGTATGAACCGAAAATGAACGTTGAGTCTGATTGTGTATGTGAACACTAATGTACTCAGCTGTATTCATAAAAGTAAGCGAGTTCGTTAGAAAAACGGAAATCTGCTGGCGATTCCCTTCTCATTTGATTCGTTTCAGCCGTACCGTACCGAACGATGACAGTAAGAAATGTGCGGGTTTGGGAAGTTACAGCTGGATGTGGTCGCAACCTGCTACAAGACTAGAGCCAACTCCGAATGCGCCCTCCATTCTGAGGTGAAAGTGGTAGAAGTGAGAAAGCTTTTTGTCTATCGCCTATACATTTGAATAGTGTAGCAGAACGGCAGTAATTTACAACCGAGATAATTGAACTCACGATCCAGCTTTCAAAGAATAACCATGAAACTGAAACGACCCCCAATCATTCCACTTTTTTCTGCCTCGTTCGCTCGATTACATGGTAGTGGCAGGAGAGTTTGTAGAAAGTGGATTAAGAATTGGTTCGAAAACGATGCCTTGTTGTTGGTCTCAGCAAGTGAAGAGCGAGAATCCTTTTTCATTCGAAAATACTGTTCACTGTTACAGCAGATATGGGAAATGTTGGCAATATTGGAAACTAGCTCTCACAAGGGAACTACTTTCAGTCAGCCTGGCCATCCCGGATGGAATGTACTTTTCTAGAACCTTTTTCGGCATAGAATCCGATCGTGATCTTTGCGGCTGCCTAAAACCACTCTGAAAAATGTTGTGGGCGTTTTTCAGTCTTGCGGCAAGGTAAAGGTACAACCAGTAAATTTTTATGGTGTTTTGACAAAAAAATTTCCGATTCGGCTCAAAACTTGTTTGTGTGGGTAATATAGGGTGCTGAACACGAATCTGGAGTTCGTTTGTCGAAATTCTGAAGTTTACGGCATGTTACGGTAGGTACCACGCCATATAGATGGCAAAACCTACCTTAGTATTTCGAAAATCGACAAATGGGCATTAAATTCGTATTCACCATCCCGAATAACCTCCGCATACAAATTTTGAGTCAAATCTGAGACTTTGACCGAACTACCATATACCCACAGTAATCTACCGTAATCTGTCAAAAATCGATAAACGGACCTCAGATTCGTATTCAGCACTTCAAATAACCCCCAGAGAAACAATTTGAGAAATATATATAGTAGTACTCCTAAAATCGTCAAAAGTCGCGATTTGCGATAAAATTCTCCTAAAAGGGAGAGCTTTGAACGAATCAAGTCGAAAGCTTCGAAAAATCGACAAGTAAACCACAGATTCGTGATCAGCGCCCCAAATAACCCACCTAGGAGGCTTTTAATGGCAGCATACACGCTCGTAAACGTGATTGAGATAACTACGGAAATAGAATGGTATGGCCCAGATTACAACGCCTACGCATCTTGAAAAGTCAAAAACGACCCACAATGCCGCTACATGAGTTAGAAGTTGACCCCGCCCTGTATTGTCACGCCCCCTGTATTTGCCCTTTTCCTGCAACGCAAGGTTGCTGGGTCATATTCACCATCGGTACTGTTGGTGGATTACCTAACAGGTAAATCACACACGCCACTGACGGCGAAGATGACCTAGCAACCCTGCGTTGGAGGAAAAGGGCAAATACAGGGATCGTGAAAATACAGGGCGGGGCCATATTCTAACTCGTGTAGCGGCATTGTGGGTCGTTTTTGACTCTTCAAGATGCGTAGGCGTTGTAATCTGGGCCATACCATTCTATTTCCGTAGTTATCTCAATCACGTTTACGACCGTGTATGCTGCCTTTAAGCTAAATCTTGAACATTTTTTCAAAACGCTCTCAGAGCCTTGTAATTGGTAGAAACAAACGCCCAACCGAACATCCGTGCAAGCCCAAAACGCTATCTGTCTGGGCAAAGTTTGGGAAACGTGCATCCACCCAAACTTTGCTCAGGTAGGTTGGTTTGGGTGCTGAACACAATGATGAGGTCCGTTTCCGGATTTACCAAACACTAATGTGCATTTTGGGAGGTACAATAGGCCCGAAAATCTAGCGAAAAGAGCCTATAACTTTTTTTCAGTGTGGGTTTAGGCAGCTGCGAAGATCACAATCGGATTCTACGTCAAAAACGGTTGTGGAGAAGTACTGTGCTTATCTGGGCCAAAGTCCGGTCCGCAATTGCGTCTCGATGCGCTTTGCGGCCGCACGCTTCCGAGTTGGAAGAGCTTCCAGCGCCGCAGCCGCCGATCTGCTGACTCTACAGTACCGAGCATATTTTTTGCAAAAACGGCGTTTTGCGGCGTTTTTTGAGTTCACAAAGCGCCGCATCGCCATAACTCACTTCAAAGTTGACTAAATGAGTTTTTTCAGATAGTTTTCGTCTTCCTCTCAGTAAGGCGAATGTGATGTTATGTGTTGAAAGCTCTTTTAACTCTGGCATTTTGTTGAAAAATGTGTATTTCTTTCTAAAATTCACATCGACCACAGGTCAAAAAATGACAGATTTCTGCTATCATGACCGTCTGATCAGTTCATTATGAGGGGTTTAGAGGTGCAAATATGCAAATTTCGATAAACTTTCGGAGTTGAATCTATCCTTTTAGAACACTATCGTATAGGACTAAATGGAAGCAATACAGAAATGACTTCAGAATTGAAATTGGACCCCTTTGAAGCAAGTTATGGCGTTCCGGCGCTTTGTGAGCGCAAAAAACGCCGCAAAACGCTTTCTTTGCAAAAAAATTGCTCGGTACTGTAGGTGGGTTTTCGAAACTGGAAACTAAGAAAAATTGGTGAAAAATGTATAAAAAAGCCACATCGAGTCGGCTTTTGCGCTGGAAACCAGACTTACTCGAGCGCGTGCGGCTGCAAAGCGTGTCGAGACGCAAATGCGGACTGGAATTTGACCCAGAGAAGCACAGTACATTTCATCCGGAATGGCCAAGCTGCCTAATAGTAGTTTTCTTCTTAGAACCAATCACGGACACATAATAAAGGTAAAGAACACTCGTCGTTGCGTTAATATCAGTATTTACATTTACTTACGATCAAGAGTGAGCCATACACGCAAAAATGCGTCCTATGTATGTTGACGCACAGTATTGATCGGCTGAAATAACAATAATAGAGAGTGCAGCAGAGAAGTTATCCCTAAAAAATAATTTGGCAAAGGGACCTAGAAAACTTCATTCAGTGGAATGCAACGCGAAGTTGCGATATATTTATTACTCCAACAGAAGAATTTTCGATTTTACTCAGTCAGGTGATATCTGAGATATTATACGTATATCGGTCTACTGCATAGGTAACTTTGTTGGATTAATGAATTTCAACCTTGAACCGAAAACCAGGCATACAGCTGTCAGTTCCCAAGCCCGAGCTGAAACAATGTTATCTTCTTGAGCAAATAGTTAATGCACTGCGCACAACGGCCGAATTCGAACGCTGCGTTAGGAACGAAACGTTTGAGGCCGCTAGTTGCCACAAGGAAGACCACCAAGACAGCGCTGGCTTGACACGCTGCATGCCGATTTGAAGGCAATAGCTAGAGAAGGAGAAGATCACAGGATAGGCGAGTTGAACTCTAAACTCAGATACCATTACACCACCGATACCCCGTTCTGCATTCCTCAGCTATTCACACATGACCTGTGTAGGCATAGCAGCAATTGCCTGATAACGGTCATGATCTGCTTAGCACATATCAGCAATAAATCCAGTTAAAGGCATTGTTTATGATGATTTTCGTCCCCGAGTTTTCCCCTTCGAAGTGTTTCCAAAATTACGAGGAAGCGGCGAGAAACGCAATCAAACATCGTCTTTCAGTCACATTATTCTATAACATGGACTAGTGGTCCGGTTGGATGAACATGTTCATGGTTGTTGTGACCGATGGAAAATTGGATCAATGGAAAATAGAAGAATATTTTATGTAAAAAAGGATTACTTAGGTCCCTCAGGAAAGAACAGAGCAATAGAGAGTAGAGGGGTCCACAAGAGATTTCATCGTCACAACAAACACTTCCTGTGATACCCAAAAGGCGGGGTGATTCTTAAAGGTAGTGGTCACGATGAAAAACGTTATCGAAAAAACTACAAAAATTAGCTTAGATATAAAACAACTCAAAAACTATGAAGGTAGCGCGGTGGAAAACGGGCTATAAATAGAGTTATTAAGACCCTAAACTTCCAGTTCGTGCACACGTGCACAGAAAGATCACAGTCTCATGCCAAGCAGTCGAAAATCATCGACACTCAGAGGAAGAAATAAATGCAAATTTACCTAATAAAACGGTTGAACAATGATACCAAGCACTTCAACCAATGTTTTTAACTAGATGTGTACATAAATCCGAAAGTTCATTGATTGAAATTCAATTCCAAGCCAGCTGATGTTCTCGATATTAGAGATCATAGATGCCGATGATGTGGAGTGAACTCGTCCACCATAAAAAGACACGAAAGTTTAGGCTTCGAATTTAGCCTAGAACAGCTATTTTTTTCGCGATTTTTCTTATAGGTTCTACTACTCTATACCCAGAAAAGGGTTTAGAGAGGAAAAGAAGACGAGCATATTTGAGCGCGACCACTGCCTTTAAAGATTTCCTGTACTTCTGGTGCGTTTTTCTCAATTTCTACGTTGCTTTAGTTCTACCCGGGGGCCACTTAATCGATCTAGTGAATAATTTCAATGAAGATTATCGTGAACAGTGAACTTAAACTGAGGTCTTGGAAGATATAATTTTGACACTCTCGGCCACAAAAAGGCATTAAACATTTCGAAAACATCAAAATTTGTATACTGTGTTTTTCTACCAGAGTGCACAATCACCCCTTTTTACCCGCAGCTGCTGCTACAGTATCGTATCACGGCGGCGCGTGTTGTGGAGAACCGCTCTCCGTCGTTCTCCCCCACATGACGCATCAGCTATCAAATTTTGTTTGACTACCTGCCAATCGTCCCTGTGACATTCGTTCATGCTCTCAACCGGTGAATTTTTTGACTTTCTTTGACGTTTCTCATTCTTACTGTGTCAACGTGAACGTCGTTGTATAGGTTAATGGGAAAACCTTACCTTGATACCTCGATGGCCCATCCTCATCGGCGGTCTTCTCGATGTGGACCACATTCGCTCCAGGTTTTCCTGGAAAGGGCAACAGTCATCTAGTATGGTAGGCCTTTTTGTTTGAATGGCTTGTTGAAATTGTTCGCCCAACGCGTCGCAGGTCGTCCTAGAGTCCTATTGACGTCGCGCGGGTACCAGAATGTTATCCTGGTACTCCATCTATCGTCGACTCTTCGTAGCACATGTCCTGCCCATCTGTGCTTCGCAGACTCAATATGGGATACTTTGTCTCGTATGCCAGACTTCTTCCGGAGTTCGCATCTGCTCAGTCCTTCTTGCCATTGATTTCGACGATTTGTTCCAAACAGGCACCTCTTCAATGCCCTGTGTGTTGTTCTCAGGTCAACAGAAGTCCCCTTGATGTGGGCCCACGTCTCGGTACCATAACACAATGTAGGTCGTACCGTAGGGTCAAAGAGTTGAGCACGCAGCTTGCTATCCTGGATCTCGCTGGCCACTTCTCGGATTGTGCTCATCGCTGCCCACGCTGCTCTTCTTCGTTGGTCAATCTCCTTCGACAGGTCCTTTTCCATATTCAGTTCTCGTCCTAGGTAGACATAGCTATCAACTCGATCCACTTCGTTCCCTTCCAGGTGGATTGGCCCGCTGTCGCACCATCGGTTGGCCATCGTCTGAGTCTTGCTCATGTTTATTGTCAAACCAATCGCGCTGCCCGCGCTATTCAACTCATTCAGCATTTCGTTCATCTCTTCAGTGCTGCCACTGATGAGCATAATATCGTCCGCGAATCTTAGATTGGACAGCTTCTTGCCATCGATGTTCAAAGCTTGCTGTTCCCAATCAAGTTTGCTCATGGCATGCAGTAGGGCAGTCGTGAAGAGCTTCTGCGATATTGTGTCACCTTGCCGGACTCCTTTCTCGATTGGAATGCGTAGCTCCCTTTCGAATAACTGCACCGTTGTTGATGTTCTTGTATTGCTCAGTTTCAGAACGTTCACGTATGCAGAATCCACTCCGGCACGCAATAAAGCGTTTAGAACAGCGTTTATCTCCACTGAGTCGAATGCTTTTTTTGTAATCAGCCAAGGTCAGGCATAACGGCAGTTTGTATTCACGGCATCGCTCGTTTAATTGAGACACAGTGTGGATGTGATCCGTGCAACAACAACCCTTCCTGAATCCTGCCTGCTCTACGGGTTGATGAGCGTCAACTGTGGCCTCCAGGCGACTGAGGATTATTTTAGTGAAGACTTCATGTGGGATCGACAGCAGGGCAATAGGACGGTAGTTCCCGATACCCTCCTTGTCTCCCTTCTTGAAAATCAAAACCGTCTTCGAGCATTTCCACTGATTTGGTACGGATCCCGCTTCGAGGTAAGAGCTCAAATGCTTCGCAAGAATTTTACACGTGGATTCGCCTCCCACTCTAAGCAAGTCTGCATAAATACCATCAGAGCCAGGAGCTGTTCCTTTCTTGAGCGATCACAAGGCATTAGCGACCTCGGATAAGAGATTAGGTGGCATTGGATCTTCGGTTGGAGAGGAACATCTAGGAACCGGCTTAGTTGAGCGACAAGGATCCGCGTAGAATTCCGTAACAATGCGCTCCATATCCGCTCTTGCAGTTCTGGGTGTTCCATGTTTGTCCCTCAGGCACGTCGTTACATTACGATAATCCGTGAGATCATTTCGACAGCGTTTGAGGCTCCTTCTTTGAGCGGCGGTCGATATCAACTTGTTCCTCCGGTGCTCTCTGAGAGATTCCTTGACTGCTATGCGGCAAGCCTTATTGGTGACGATCTTCTCCACATGCGCTACGGTTTGAATCCCTTCTTAATTCACCTCGACGTGAGAAGGTCTCGAGCTTTGGAATTAGGTCTTTCCTCTCCTGGCTGTTGAGCTACCGTTGCAGCCTTTCCACATTGAAGCAGGTCTTTGGAGAGCTCTTCGGAGTCCACCGTAGGATTATCAACCAGTCTCCAAGGGTAGTCATCAAGAGCTTTGTCTTTGTCAAGTCGACTTTGTCAAGTCCATCGTCGGTGTAATTTCTTTTCAAACAATGAGTTTCCGTGGAACAAAATACATGATGAAATCAGATCCAGAGCGCGTGAGGCATTGCTGTTCCTGTTCCCGTCACCATGTTGACCAAGTCTTCAGTTACCGTCGCTTCCGTTGCCCGAAATGACATTGAAGTCCCCGCAAACGAATTTGTAGTAAGACTTCTCCTTCCTGATTGCCGCTTCCAGTTCAGCGTAGAAACCATCCTTCTCCCCGTTCTCGGCTACATCGGTAGGAGCATAACAGTTCACGAAGGAGAAAATGGCCTTGTGTTCGGTCTTCAATCGCAGGATTGCTATACGGGGCTCAAAACTTTGTGAGAGTGGACGATGTGCTGAACTCCTGGGTGAACGAGGAAGCCCACTCCTCCAATATTTTTCGCAGTAACCTTTTGTTCATTATTATCAGCTCTCCTTTATCAGTCTTTCTCGTGTGCGGTTGTTTGACCTTTGTTTCCTGCAAGCAGGCGCCATCGTATTTGATTCTTCTGGACTGATGGAGGAGAATTCTGGGATCTGTGTCGGAAGCAACTGTTCGGCAATTGTTTGTGCATGTTTCGACGTTTTCCGCGTTCGGTGTGGGGATTTCCAATGACGCCCCGTCCTGATCCTCGTCCGTCCTCGGTAGAGGCATCTCCGGGCGTCGTGGGAGAGCATATCCGATTTTGGGTCGGTTCCATCTAACTAGCGAATGTAGGAGCAAGTTTGTGGTCTAATTACTCCCGAATACAGAGTCGGTGTTATCGGGAGCCCTCCCGTTCTCACATTAGATAAACTAATGCTACGGCATACTGAGTGACCGTTTGTGCCGTTGGCCATTTCGCGAAAAGAATTTGTTCATCAATGTTCACCCCTTCACCACGATGAGGTGACACATAATGGGGAAAAGGCAGGTGAAATTGAAAAACAGATAATTCGTTACTTTTTTGCCAGAAAAAGAAGGAAACAAAATTAAGCTTTCTTCGGTGGTGCGGTTGGGCCGGGATCATACTTCTAGCGACCAGCGACAGCGACACTGCATATAAGTATCGATTTTCGGTCGATATTAATATAAAACATTGCTTCGCGTCGCTCCTCGTTGGAAGTATGATCCCGGCCTAAGACTGTGTATCACCCCACATACTCCCTTAACCTTCCCTGATCTTAATAACTTCTGAATCAACACTTTAACAACTGAAAACAAAGGTAAACATGAAAAACTCACCAGCTGAGAGCGCGAACGTCGATCACAGGGGCAATTGGCAGGAGGTTAAATGAAATTCGGTCGCCTCGGTATGACAGCATATACATTACCACTCTTGGATGTGGTCAGCTGGCGTCTTTGAGCCTTTTTTAATAAATCCCTCCAAATCAAACTATTTTTGGGTTTGAAAATTCAATTAAGATTCGTGGAAAGCGCAACTAACAGTGTAATAATTGCTCGAGTTTAAAGGCAGTGTTCACTTTTCTCGTTCCTGAGTTTTTCACTCAAAGCAGTGTGTTGGCAACCAAATGCTACCTAAATTACGAAGAAACAGCGAGACACGCACCTAAACGTTTTATTCCAGAGAAATTATTCTCTGGCCTAGACCAGTTGCCCGATTGGATGAACATGTTCACTGGTAGAAAAATGGGGCTAATCAAAAACGGAAGAATATTTTAGGCAAAACAGTATTAGTTTGGGTCTGAAAGAAAGTACAAAGTAAGAGTTAGTAGAGATTTGCAAAAAACGGTTCCACACAAAAGATTTTATTGTCACAACGAACAGTTCCAGTGAGACCTAAAAGGCGGAGTGAGATTTGAGGATTTCGTGCCCTTCTGGTGCGTTTTTCTCGATTTCTTCGTCATCTGAGCTCTACCCGGGGACGAAACAATCGAATCAGCGACTAATCTCTGAATCGAAGATTATCGTAAACTCTGTTATGTGCACGGTATAACGGTGTGCAAATCACATTTCCAACTTTCTTTGTTATGATTGAACCCTAGAAAGCATTACAATACCGCCCATATCTTTTGGTCGTTGGGCGCGCGGTTTGGCGCCGCCTTTGAATAACTCGCTTCAAAGTGGTCCAATGGGAAAATGGAAGCCGAATTCGGAATCAGCATCAGAAATGCGATCTACTGAATGTATAAAATTCATAAATAGAACTCAATTGGATTTTGGGTTACGGTAGCCATCCAATGACTCTCGTGCCCAAATGGGCTGGCACTTAAAGGCACAGGACACCCTGAAAATTATATTCCGAATTTCATGCTTATCTTGGAGAGAGTCACCCGCTGATCACAGTGGTATCTCTGAAATCGTCCAAGACCCCCTTTGAACAGAGTTAAGACTCTTCAAAGATGCCTAGATTTTGAGGGTGGAAAAATGGTGGACGAGTTGTCTCAGGCCTGTAGTTCTCTTCATTAGCAATCGTTGCGCGAGAGCGAGCCAGGATAAGGAGACAGTCCGGCAATGGACTGAAGAATGACGACTTGATGAGATTCATCCATCCATCAAGCAGCTATCAAGTCCGAAAATCTGTTAGGGGGCCGGGCCTGTGGTGGTGAGCGAAGGGGGTCGGTCTGTGGTGGTCGCTAATACCTCGCTTATTTGGAGGAATTGAGATCTCGCCTTTGGCACGTATTATACAGGAGGGGTCTTCTACACAATTACCTGAAAATCTCAAAATTCATATCTGAGAGTGTACTGTGACTTTAAAGGCACAGTCCAAGCTCAGAGACGAAATCTGAGATTTCCACATAACTGTGAAGTAGACCCACCCTATATAGCACCTGCCAAGTGCGAGCTCTGAATTCCAACGAATAAGCGAGATATAGGAGGAAGCCACCCTGGGGAGCCCACACCCAGAAGCCACTTTGGCACACCCCTTTTACGATCTTTCGAGCTCAACAACGGCAAGATGACCGATGGTTTTCGACCAGTAGCCCCGTTCTTCCCTTCACTCTCAGCCTCTCTCTTTATTCAGGTCGCGTCCCATACATCGGTGACAAATGACGGAAGTTACGAAGCCGGACAAATCGTTCACCATGCTTCAGTAGCTCAATTTTGAGGAGCCATAACTCCGTTCCCAGGGGGACTTGTACGATTCCAGAGACATCATTGAAATCAGCGTGGGACCGTTTCGAAGATAGGCAGAAAACAGAAAAACGAAACTGACGTTGGACTGCGCCTTTAACGAGGGACCACTTCGAACATAAAATGGAGTTTTGAAAAACGGTCTTTTGAGGGTTGTAGAGGAGGTAAAAAGAAACAATTTGAGATTTTAAAATTTCACTCAGTCCTCACGGGTAGATCAAAAACGATCAAAAAAGGAAAGAAACCAGAACGTTGGATTGGGAGGACGTAGCACAAATGTGAGCTATACAGTGGCCTTGAAATCATCTGAGAGGTTCTCCTGAAAGTTTGAAGATGAAATCTAGCTAGGTTCTCGAGTTATGACTTGTTAGTTGATCCCCTGAACAATGCTCATTGCATTCAAACCACCGATCACTGCAATGTGATAGTCGGGGCTAACAGCACACCGTGGCTCAGTCGGTTAGGCGTTGGATTACGAAGGAATTGAAAGATGGTTCGAATACTGTGGGATCATTACTGCATTGTGGCTGGTAGTAATGGCATTTCTATGTGTTAACCTTACTTGTTTTGAGGTTTAACAGTGTCTCTTGTTTTTTATACCTCTTTTCTTATATCGTAGAGGTAACGTGATATAAACGGAGAACGGTTCACATCAATGTTAGAAACTATAGAAATTCCGAGGTTTCGACAATTGCTAGAATATCAAAAATACCCTTACCCTTCTCCCCCTCATATGTTACAGAAAAACCGTCCTTAATTCGGACAAACACTTTAGGGGACTTATTTTGATATATGACGCTGGAAAAAAGTCCGGGCAAAATGAAACTTCGTGGACTTGTTCCTTGATCAATGATCAATCTTTTCAGAAATAATTGTTGTAAACAGAAGTTGGTTTACCTAAACTACAAAATCCATTGAAGCAACCTAATACTTTAGCGCATGGCTCGAAGACTCGCTAGAAGAAAAGTGTTTCGTTAACAATTCCAAAATTTGGAGTAGAACAGAACCACTCTTTTGAAAACGCATCTTACAAGGTAACTGCTTTTCAGCCTGGCCATTCTGGTTTAAATGTAGTTTTCTGATGCCATTTTGGACGTAGAATCCGAGTATGCTCTTCGCAGCTTCTCTGAAAAATAGAGAAGCTTTTAGGAAAAGAAGTTATAGTCGTTTTTCCAAGCCTCGCGACAAGGCAAGGATACCACCCACCCCCATCAAGGAATTCTTAGGTGGTTTGGAAAATATCTTCTGATTCGGCTTAAAACTTGTATGTAGGGGTAATTTAGGGTGCTGAACGCGAATCTAGAGATCGTTTGCCGAAATTCCGAGGTTTACTGTAGTTTACGGTAGTTGTCATGACATAGAGGGCCTAAACCTACCTTAATAATTTGAAAAGTGACAAGTGAACATCAAATTCGTATTCAGCACCCCGAATAACCCCCGTTCAGAAACTTTGAGTCAATTCTGAGACTTTGACACAACCACCGTATACCTACCGTAATCTACCGTAATCTGTCGAAAATCGATAAACTGACCTCAGATTCGTTATGAGCACTTTATATAACCCCCGAAAGCGAAGTTTGAGTCCTAAGTTTTTTCTCGACCTTTGGGGCCCCATGAGGTAAGTAGCTCAAGGCCATTTTTGAAGGTTCAGAGGTCGTATTTTTTTTCGCCCAAACTCAGCCCCAGGAGGTAATTTGGGACGCTGAACACGAATATGGGGTCCGTTTTCTGTTTTTTAGCGGATTTTGTCAGGTTAGGGTGCATTGAATGGCATTTTACCTACCGCAACCCATTGTTTTGGTGGTTTTTGATCTACCCGTGAGGACTGAGTGAAATTTTGAAATCTTAAATTGTTTATTTTTACGCCCTCTACAACTCTCAAGAGACCGTTTTTCGAAACTCCATTTTTTTGTTCAAAGTGGTCCCTTGTAAGTGTTGCAATAAGTGAATTTTTTGACATTTCCTCGTATTTAACACATCCTTCTACCATGTGTTATCCTTTGAGATTCTTCTGGAACAAAAAATCGACGAAATTTCATTAAAAATAATGTTTCCTACTCTGTTGGATAGTCCTCCTCACCTGCACTCTAATTGCAAGTAACTTTTTAGATACGAAGAAAAAGTTTATTTTGAAAGAGGTTGTTAGAAAAGGACCATTCGCATCTCTGTGCGGTTTCTGACCAAATCCTGCAAGCTGTAGTAGTTTTCCAAAAGTTTCACTTTATATGACAATGGCAAGCGGCCGATATGCAAGAATTCATTGCAGTACAACCGCTCTCGTCCAACAAGTGGCGAGCGTGTTACAGTGAGATTCATGCCACCACATCTGGTATGACCGGAACAACTTCAATGTGTCTTGTATTATTATCCATATTTTCACACAGTTGCCTTCCACAACAAAATGAATAAGGAATTAATTTTAATAAATAATACAAGGAGCTGTTGTTGGCATGAAATAGATATCGCACAAAGTATGGATTCGATTTGAAGAAGAAAAACCAGTATTAGGATTTCATTTCAGAGTTTAGGCTATGACATATTCTTAAAAGTGGAAACCGAGATAGTATGGCGGATGGGAGCCGCTTGCAGACAGGCGACACGTAAATAGTAAATTGAGTGCGGATGACAAGTTCAGATTAATCGCAACGAGTTTCTTTTTCTAAGAGTACGCTTTGATATCAATCTTAGCCTTAAAAAGAAAGCTAATAATTCTTGCGACTGTAAGAAACGAATTCTTTGCTCATAACATTGCGTTTCTTTTCTCTCCGACTGATTACCTGACATGTCCATAAAGGTGCTGCACTTTTCACTCCTTTGGCATTCAAGTGCTCATGCTATAACAAATTACAACATCCCATTTGTATGTTCTTATGCGCTCCACCGCGTTTAGACTGTAAAATCAAAGAAGTTCTCATGGTTCATACGCGTGCTGTTGCGGAGTGGAGTTTAGAGACAGCGAGAAACTTGGAGGGAAGATGGAGTCTGCAGTATCTCGCGCGCCGCACGCGCCATGAGTGATGAGAGTTACAATTTTTTTACAGAGGTTACAGTTGACCTAAAGTTGTCTGCTGAATAGGAAGGGGTTGGGTGGGGTTCAGAATTTTTGAGATGGTACATGTCAGTGCGACGCGAAAATCGCGTCACGTAGGAATTAAGGTGTGGGCGATTACGCGCAATTGGTACTATAGCGTCGCGCTTTTTTTCAGGCTACAAATTTTTTAACATGCTGTTATCTTGCTGTATACATCTTTCTTACATGAAATCCCCCTTAAGAGAGCAGTCCAACTTCAGAGGTATTTTTGATATTACAGTCCGTCCGCAGCGTATCCTCTGTAAAAATCTCAATTCTCACTACTCATGGCGCGAGCGGTGCGCGCGATGCTGCTCTTTCCGTCTGTCACGCTCTCTCTCACTGTCTCTGTCCTCCACTCCGCACCAGCACGCGTAGAAACCTCGAGCACTCCGCGGTTTCACAGCCTGTATGTACCCAGCCAAACGCTCAATCCCAATTCGCTCAAATAATTGTGAAAAACGAGGGAAAGTTCTACCACGCTCCCAGAAAGGAAAAAAATAACCTACATCTACTGACAAGTTCTCGACCTCAATGGGTACGAGGTGCAAGATGGAGTCTATTTAAAACAGGTGTTTCTGATTGCAATTGGTCTAGCTTTATGCTGTGGTCTGCTCTGACGCGACGGCCGCGAACGCCATGGAAAAACAGTTCCGAGCAAACTCGTTCACGAAACTCTGGCTGTTCAAAATTCAAACCTCACGGGCGATGACTCCGTTCGTTGTGAGCTTTAGGCGATCCTGAAGACGCCATTGTGAGCAGCGTGATATTCTCTCCAAGGCACGATGAATAACCACGAAACGACCTTGGGGTTGGCCTAAGCCTTTAACAGCTGACTTCTTTTATCGCGCCTTCAAGGATGGATTCGTAAGAATTGAAACCAACAGAATGACAAACCTCTCCAGCCGCTTCGCGGCTGGAGCGATACCCCAGAAACAACCCTCTTTAGGACTGGATCCCCGCGAACCACCCCTCGCCCTTAACGGAACTTCTGGGCCGCTCCCTTCAACGTATTTTTGGTCTCTCGTGTCCTTTCAACCGGTCTTATTAGGTTTGATGGGTCACGAAGAGACCAAGGTGAGTAGCGATACAGCACCGGAACCAGAAGTGCATCGTACTCAGTGTGCGATGTTTTCTAACCGGAGAGATTCAGGATGTTTAGGAGATCGCATCTACTGTAATGGCAGTGGTGACGAAAGAGTCTGGAAATGTACCCTTTCTTGCAGATATCGATCGCTAGCGATTGGATTGTTGTTTGCCTTTCTGTTAAATTTTTGTGTTCATTTTGTTTCAGGATATCCTGTGCTTTTCTGGGTCAATTTTCCGTCCGCCGCACGCTTTGCGGCCGCACGCGTCTGGAGTGGGGTGAGTTTCCAGAGCCGCAGCAGTCGGTCAGCTGATTAGGTGAGTATTTATCGCTTTCTTTTTCTTTTCAGTTTCCATGGTTTTTTGCATGTTCTTTTCATATTCTGATATGATTGTGTAATTATGCTATTAGTATGAAATTTCCATTCCAGATGCCACTTGAACGCCGTCTGGAGCGGATAAAGTCCGCGAAGGTGAGTGCTTATTTTTATTTCTAGTTTGTTCTATAAGAACGTAAAGGACAAACGAACAGTGGTCGACACGACGCGGTCGCGGCTTCGCATTGAAGCGCCGTTTCCCCCAACGAGGCTTGCCTTTGCTGCTGGTCCAAAGTACTGTTGGGCAAGCTATGGACTGCCGGAAGGAAAAACTTGGATGCCCTGTTCATTTCTAAAACAAGTTCTCTTCTCATGTGATGGTATATTCAAGAGACAAGCGCTGCAAACTGATGATTAGCGCTACCTCAGCTTGGTTTCAGTTATGAAATCAATGTGCTGTAATTGTGTGAAACCAATATGTATTTCGTCTCTGGTACTGAAAGCGAATTTTTAGAACAAGCAATGTAACGCTCTTAAAGGGATTTTGTCCGCGAGTTCTTAATGTATTAACTTTGATTTTTCATCTGGTTTCAAAAAATCTAGGCTCATGTGAGATGTTCAAACAACGGCGCACTAAAAATTTTTGGAAAGCGATGAAGCCATTTGATAACGCAGACCTCATTTTGAGTTAGAAACAATGAGTGAACAGCTCGTTTTTTTCTCACAAGTCGTTTCCTATCTAACTGCATTCTAGCAGCCTGAAAAACTGGATCTTCTGTGTATTTTACATCGAAGTGTAGATGAGGCTTTGGACACCGGTATTCTTTGAACGACCCTTGTGCTCTTATTTCCACCCAGCACAACTGCTTGAGATTATGGTATATTCGAACTGTGTGAGGGCTGGATCAAGGTACTGGAGCGAGTTTATTGAATTTTTCCAACGTGACGGAGTTCGCTTTTTTCGAAGGTCCATTCTTATCGAAAACCACTGAAAACTGTGAAAGTCGAACTTCTGAAACAAACATTGAGCCAGCCGCTTCGCGGCTGGAGCGATAGTTGATAAAATGCGTTCAGTAGTATAAGACGTTCTGCATAATGATCAATTTTAAACTTACCCCCATTCCCGAAACAAATTCTTAATTATAATCTTCTCCTGAGAACTTTGAATCTCAATGGCCTCGCTACATATCTTAGACAGGATTGTGTTTGTAACGATCCCGCATACTTACACAACGTTTATCGATATCAACCATGGACATATAGTGAGTGGAGATCTTGCTATCATTCAAGATCCAGGGTTACGGAAATTCTTTAAGTTTTGGCACCAAATACATACCAAACAATAGAATGATAAAACGAGACATCTATATATGGAAAGATACTTTTATTGAGAACCACGAACAAAAAGTTTTCAGAAAATACAGAATTAATGAACCAGACGTTTTGAATAATATAAACGTCTGGCTCCGAACTAATATGAGAAACAGATTCAAACCGCTCTAGTATCACAGAAATTTAAATGAAGAATACAATAATTTTGATAGGCATTATTTAATGGCACTGAAGAATAGTTTCGGGATATGCCCACTTGGTAAAGTTAGTTTTATAAAAATTACAGTTTTATTTGCAAGAACACTATCTACAAATAATATCCAAGGAAATGGGTATTATTTACGAAAACAACTCACTCAACATCAGGGATAGTAATGAGGCATACGCAAAATACGACTAAGAAACACCAGATGTTCTTTCGAACAGGTGTGCATTACTTTTTAACAATATGAAATTACAAACATTCCAAAATCCGAGAATACCGCTTATTTATGCTGTTCCGAAACTATATAAAAATCCTACCAGGTTCAGATTTATATCAGGAGATTGCAACGGTATTAACAAACCTTTGGCGGTTGAATTGAAAACTATATCCACCTTCACCAAAGATCATCTCAAGAAATATTGTAAAGCTGTAAGAAATCGAAATTAAAATTTCATCGAAATTTCATCGTAAAATCATAACCCTGGGGTACTAGAGATATGAATTGTCTGAAGTCAGGGGCGAAACAATTCATATCTGAAATTGTTCTAAGCTATTCTCTATTTAACAACATTCCATTCCAGTTACCGATTAATATTCAGTGGCACAAAAAAACGGAACCGACGAGTATTTTCTTAATTGATTGGGCGGAAGTCGTTCGATAATTAAAATATGATAAATATTGTATTTTTCAGAAATTTCAAAAATTCGAATTTTGCTAATTTGAGAAGAAAATCAGGGAGCCTGTTTTGCTGCTATAATTCAGCCCTCACACAGTTCGAATGTTACATGATCCTAAACAGCCATGATAAGTAGAAAGCATAAAACGTGGGGTATTCGAAAATTTTCGGTGCCCGAAAACGAAGGTCGGTTTTTCGGGTGACGATATTAGATAGATGAAGAGTTGCGCTTACGCTTCCTATACCGAATTTGCTCTAAAGTTACATACGAACAAGAACAAACTCGCTTACCTACTCTTCATCCGGGATTCCGCAGACCACACGATCCTGGTTGCGTTAAGGGCGCGCGGCCGCGCTGCGTGTCGTTCAATGAAGCCGAATGGTGCCTGAGTGATATTTTTGAAAGAACTCTTTAGAACCTGTTTGGCCCTTCCTGACAATTTTCATTCCGCTCCGGCGCCACTCGGCCGCATCGGAAGACACGTAGTTCGGCCGCGCGCTCCTAACACAATTCAGCTATCAACGCCGACACGACACTGCCACCCGTTTGACCTACGACCTGTGGTTTTTCATTAAACTGGACAATGGATAGGACAGATTTCTGCCTGACGAAGAGTTACGAATGTTTTCGACAACTTCCTAAAATCTATTTAGGTGTGATACAATCGATTGTTTCACACCTATGAATGGTCTCCAGAGACCGTTTCGACCGGGCTAAAAATCTTAGTTTGTTATTTGGATCCCTACTAGCCTTTTCGCACGTTCCAGCGGCGCGAAAATCCCTTACTATAACTTCGAAGAATAGTTGTAATTTTTTCATTACGATCCTAGACTTTTCAAGGAGCCATTTCTATTGTAGCGCTCTTCGGCTTCACGCTACGTTCATGAAATTTCGGGTACGTTTTCAGATGCAGACAGTCATATTCTTAATGTAGTTCGCTTACCCGAAACTGTTTCTATGTGCCCTCTCGGCATTGAAAAGGACTCCGCCCGTATAGTGTACAGCTCTTCAGCTTACAGCTGCGCCCGTGTGTTGCTTTCTACTTTAATAATATAACAATCGATGGTACGAAACGGAGATTTGGAGACCTCCCCCTTGATCGTGGTCATTATCTCCTCAAGGGGGAGCTGACGGAATTGCGGGCTTAGGGGAGTCAGACCAAAGTTGACGTCGCGCGGTAGCCTGGGCCATACATTTTGTTAAAATGCTTCGAAGCGAATTTTGAAATTACCACTTTTCCTCTAATAGCTTAATTGTCTTTGGAGATAGACATCTACATATCAAGGATCACCTCGGGAAATCGACGAAAAACTTCTTCGAACAGTGTTTCCAAGCTAGAAAAATATTTTCCCTATCTTTAAGCGAAACTCAGTTCACGAAATACCAGTTTTTGCATGTAACTTTTGGACTGCTGAAGATTTTTGCTTGGTAATGGTTGCTCTTGAAATCTTCGTGAAACTCTTTAACGAGGTATTAATTGGGCTCATTCCTTTATTCGTTTCATACGTCAGCCAGGTCTTTAGAGCCGAGTCCCATATTTAATGTCCACATCGATGTGGAACTCTGCTCCGCAGTTGCAGACATCCGCTCCTGCATGCCGAAGTTTGGAGACAATCGTGCTCGTACAAAGATTAATCGTACAATTAATCGTACCGTGTTGTCAGCATGGTTCTGTTTGCAGTACGTGTTACAAAGACCTGGCTCGCTTACAGAGCGAGGAAAGGTTCAAGCCCGAAAATAGGTTCGCGCCGGTCAGTGTGAGAACCGGAACAGCCGATCTGCTGACTATGCCCGGCTGGGAATGGCAAGAAAGTATTTCACCAAAAATTGAAATAGGAAGGAGCAATCGGATAAGAGGAATGTGAACGAAGTGTTAAATTTCCCATGCTCTAGACCGCGAATATGCTTTGTTCCCTTTATCGTTTTTTTTAGATCTCTTACGATTTGTTACGATTCATTACGATTTTGGGCCAAAATTTTGTAAATCGTAAAAAATTGCCGAAAACGCCCGTAACTCGTAATTTCGCAGAGCCATGTAAAAATTCAGCTCTAAAACCGGTGTACGCAGAATTCGATGCTCTGAAAATCCTTGAAAACTCATTCGTTACAGTTTGATTCTAGCCTAAATATACACAAAAACGGTATTGCGCGGGAGTGGGCCTTCTGTTACTTTTTCCAGCTATAGTGAATTGCCGAGGTCATGCATCGCGGGACGTGTAAACCTGGTCCATCATGTGTTATGGTTTGCATCCTATCTCTAGGAAGCCACGATACATCTACATGCAATCTTGCTATTTTGAAGCGGAGCGATTGTTTCTCCATTTCTACCATTGTTTTCTCAAAAACAACCGCTCGACATATATGATAAAGCTATCGTAGCAGCGTCGCGGCTATCCCCCACTCAGAGATTGACGATACATTGCAAAGCTCATACGGGGGACACCCTAAAAGCAGTGTTCGAAAAGGAAACGTGTGCAGGTCTTCATCGTTTTCAGATAGTGATAATGACAGTATAAAGATAAGTTCTTCTACCGGCTACTGCATGCTACACATTCCCTATCATTCCAAAGTATTTGAAATTGAAATTCCAGCTAAACTTTTAGAATAATCAAACAAAAGAATAGTTTCATCATCTTTCTCTAGAAAGTGAAAACTTATGAACTCAAAGGAAATGTGTACATAGCCGGACAACCTGCCGCGAAGCGCTTTGGCCGGTGTTTTCCAGACCGTGAGAATCGGAAAAGCAATACGATGGCAGAGCATACTCTGAGAAAATCGGTACCGCTGGTTTCGCGATAGCCCCGAGACTCTCGCTGGTATCGCGATGGGGTATCGGCAGTTGATTGGCGGCTCCGCGATCGTGGAAAAGTGGTGTGTGACGCAGTCGCCCCGCGATAGCCTTATGTCGGCTCCGCATTCCGATAAAGAGGTAGCGTAGACAACACGGCTCCTCGGTGAAACAGCGTCGGCACCGCGATGAGTGTGCAGGCTTTCAGTATCCCGTCGGCTCCGCTTTCGACACACCTCCGAACTGGCACACATCAGTCATACTGCAGTATCGATCTAATTTCCAACTAGACTCGCCGATATCTATTCCGGTGCTCTCCGAATTCGTTTTTTTATGTTTTCCACATTTTGACCATAGCATACTTTGCCAGTGTAGTAAAATTGGCTTTATACTGAATTTCCATCTCAAGCGTTAAGTCTTTTTTATGTTGCGACATTAACTAATATAATCTTGAACGCCTGTTTGTGCTCTTGCGTCTCCGCGTATTACGCTTTTTGTATTCTTCGAGATTTCGGTTTCAAAACTGCAGCAACTACGATCTAAGAAACAATGCCGTGTGTTACATTTCCTGAATTTTTGGGTGTTTTTCGCAGTCCACCTGGGTTTCGGCATTCATCCCTTAAAGGCATCGTCCACGATGAAATATGGTTGTCGAGTTTTCCGTTGCATATGGGAGGTCAGAGGCCTGCTGAGACATTCGTGCCAGAAAGAGCAGCGAAAAATGCCCAGAAATCGCTTTTTTCTACCAAAACAGGATCGCTTTTGTGACGTTTCATTTCTGACGTTAGACGAATTGACCGGTTCGGGGGAGTGAACTGTTCAATGTAATAAACGTGTTAAACGTGATAAATTCTTTTGATAACCGGTAGTTTTCCTTTCTTAATTGTTACAAAGGATCGACCCAAAGGCCGGCCTCCGAACCCAGGAAGCCGTTTTGATTTGGCGAAAACTTCATTCGGAGGCAATTTCAGAACTCCAAAGTTTGTGACTGTCCTTGTGAAGACCTACTAGTCCGATTAAAGGCAAAAACTGGAAAACGGTTTTGATCGTGTACGATGCCTTTAAGTAGAGGGACGAGTAGACATGGTCATTCGACACTCATTTAAAAAAAACGAAATAATATTGCATTTTTAAAAAACAACTGTTCCCGAAAATTTGAAATTTTCAAAGGAAACTGTCAGAAAGTTTCAGATGAACGAATCTTTAAAATATCGCCGTTTCGAAAGTTATGAAGGAGGGAGTGTAATTCAATTATCTCTTTTTGAATTACCCGATTGAATGAAAATTCCAAATTAAAACTTTTCAAAATTTCCGAATGAGTGAACTAATATGAAAACCTTACTCTATCCGTTTGGTATTTATATTCGGAAAAGCACTCAGCCTATTCGATTCGATTTTTCAAATATTTCATAGATATTTCTGCACATTGTTTTCAATAGCAGAATATAAGCCCGTGACTCGAAAGGAGCGAAGTTTTTTAAAAAATTTTATACTTACAATAATCGAATTAATTGGACAACCGAATACGTAAATGTTCCTAAATGAATCCTTAAGGATTTAGCGGATATTTGGATCTTATAAATCAATAGAATTCTCGTGAAATCCGACAATTTTAGTTCCCAGGTGAATAGAATAATCGAGTACTCGCGTATAAAACGAATAATGTGATTATTGTTCAAAAATTATCCGAACCCAATTCTAATACGCTGTTTTTTGACGATTTCTCACAAAAAAATCGCTTCATCCGAGTTACAGACTTTGTTTTCATTTTTTGTTGTTTCGAAAGCCGTGCTTTTTTAAACGGTCGACTGGTCGAATTACTCGAAAACCACACTTTCTTACGTTCTTGGTCTTCGCTGGGGAATATAAAGACGCTTTCGGAAATAACGTCGAGTGTTTTTTTCTAAAATGGCACATGGCTTACTCTCAAAGAAGGCATATAGACGTGGCGATGGACACATCACTCATAGCTGCTTCGAAACTGAAAGCGCGTTTCCCGTGTTGATTGTGTTAAAGCTAACTTTTCCAAAATATCTTGTTCCAGAGTAAGCAATGTTTCTCCTAAAAAGGGCTCTTGATGCTGATTTCAGATATCTATTTATATCAACGAATGGTCTATTTCGAACGGAGTGTTGAAAAGAAGCATAAAAACTCCTTTTTGTGCTCAAAACGCAAATGATATCAGCGGTATTGCACTTCATCCTAGCATCGCACCCGTAAATGGCGAACACTTCTCTAAATGCTGAGTCGTCTTGGAACAAAACGATTCAGAGGCTCGAATTCTGACATAGCAGCGAAAACCATAACGGTTAAAATCTGTAGTCATTAGCATAGCGTTAACGGTTCTCGTAAGATTCTGTCTGATTTTTAACGCAGCTGTCATGAAGACTACATAAACTGAATTATTGCCCGATTAAAATGGGTGAGGACTTCTGCATTCAAGTATCAAAGCTAGGTGTTTGCAAGTTGCGTTTGATTAGCATGAAATTTTATTTGGATTACGTATGGGTTTGAAAAGCTAAAATACCAAATCGTTCGAGTACTATCCCTACGCAAAGGATTCCGAAGAAAACGTAAGATGTGTGACAGGCAAATGCTAGAAAGCTGTATCATCAGCTGTATCGGTGTGTTGCTTAACAAACAACTATTCGATATCCCTTACTATGGGGAGGGCAATCGCTCCAGCCGCGAAGCGGCTGGAGAGGTTTGGTTTTGCCCGGGACTTGTGATCACTTAGAATTTTGTGAAGTAGTTAATAAAACCTGTTAAACAAATTCCCTAGAGATTTCCATCGGGATATAGGTGAGAGGGTCCGGGAGACACGTGCTGGCAAAATTTGAGCCCAATCGGTTCAAAACTAACAGAGTTAGATCTGCGATACCTTAGCGAAAATTCTTGTTGTGCGTGTAACTCGTTGCTGCTTCCTGCTTCGCGCTTCGTGCTTCGTGCTTCGCTCCTCCTCGTGCGTTACGCACCCTTGAGAGTGGCCACTGGCAATGGTCGCAGGCGATCAGTTGGGCAGGCAGGTAAGTTGGTATGTAGACAGATAAGCGGGCTTGTGAGTAGGTAGACAATGAGTACTTACTGTTTAACATTAACTACTTCACCTTTTACTACTTATAATTCTGTAAAAAAGGGGTCTCCCAAGCAGAAGTGGTTTGGTTAGCGTTACAAATGTTTCAACAAAAAGGGAACAATAGGAAAGCGGAATGAGGAGAGTCTACAAAAAATGAACAATATCCTCCAAGAACTCTTTTCTTCTTCGAAACTTCCAAACAGCGGAAACAAACCGTTGTGGTTCTCTATGAGGAAGCGCTTTTGGCTCCATAAAGGACTTTGATTATGTGAGTGCCGATAAAATATGTATATATGCATGTGAACCTAATAGCTATCATTAAAAGGGGAGATGATGTTAAATTGTTTTAGGGAACCAGTCAATTCTTCCTCGTAAAATACCACAACGGTTTGTTTCCGCTGTTTGGAAGTTTCGAAAAAGAAAAGAGTTCTTGGAGGATATTGTTCATTTTTTGTAGACTCTCCTCATTCCGCTTTCCTATTGTTCCTTTTTTGTTGAAGCATTTGTAACGCTAACCAAACCACTTCTGCTTGGGAGACCCCTTTTTTACAGAATTTTTCACTTTTTCTTGATATTACTGTGCTTATCTGGGTCAAATTCCGGTCCGCAATTGCGTCTCGACACGCTTTGCGGCCGCACGCGCTCGAATCAGTCGGGTTTCCAGCGCCAAAGCCAACTCGATGTGGCTTTTACAAGAAGCAGATTTTCTCCACTTTCTCAGTTTCCGGTTTTCCAAAACCACCTAGAGTCAGCAGATCGGCGGCTGCGGCGCTGTAAAGCTCTTCTGACTCGGAGCGTGCAGCCGCAAAGCGTGTCGAGACGCAATTGCGGACCGGAATTTGGCCCCGATAAGCACAGTACGCTGTAATATCCCATGCAAGAATTTCGAACAAAGACCTCTTCATCTCCCCACTAGATCAGTCCTCTTTCTGTGGTCACAAGAATCAATGACCCAAACTGTTGTAAAACTATCTCAGAAAAATCACTCGATGTGGCTGACAAGACCGATGTTCACATGATATTAGCTAAGAAATGAATGATATCCATGATATCGTTCCACATAATTCATTCATATTGATCGCGTCAGCCACATCTGGCTACACCGGGTGTTATTTGCACCTTCCATGTTTTTTCATACGTATCTAACGGGTCGGCCACGGTGATTTTCTCAACCAACTCTGACAGGGACCTTAGGCCCCGGTTATAGTTGGTCGCCCAGACGTAGCCAGCCCGGTCGATAATCATGAAAGCCTGCTGGCCTACAGCCGGATGCAGAATCTGCCTGCAGTTCTTCGCTTTCAAATGAAACTAACTTAAAACCGGGACAGTCAGAAACTACCTTCCATTCCATCTGGACACTTTCACATCAGTGGAACAAAGCAGTTTTACATACTCATTATTTCGTTTCCGTTGCCCCATTCCTTCGCAGAACAGCCGGTTCGATTCCATGAATCTGATATGAAAAAGCTCTGCTGAGCTGCGAATGGAGATAGTTCTAACAATTTGTTTTTGAATTTGGATGCTAATAAGCAAGTACCATTTATTGCAGAAAAATCATTAGGCTGGTGAAGAAGGAAGAGGAGCACTCAAAATGGGGTTGTGTGAATGACCTTACGAAACTGAAAAGCAGCCTGGCAACATGGCCTGACATGACTCACATAACATCTCAAACTTTCTGCTTGCTATGCTTGTCATCCTTACACTTTTACAAAAGTTTTGCAAGGTGTTCTCTCCTGCGCAAATTCCGGGGCATAATTTCTCGGATGGCTAGCATCGAGTCTGGGCTCCTGCTCACTCTACGGGGTGGTCTTCACAACTTTTCGGATGAGCAGCAACGGGTCCCGAACACCTGCCCACTATCCGGGTCTCCACGACGTCCCGATGACTTCATCAGAAGCTCGAAGCACTTTTCACGACGTCCCGATGACGTCATCAGAAGCCCGAAGCACTTTTGGGACTATCCTAGACGGGGGGGGGGCACCCACGATTTCCCATGAAAATGAATGGAAAACCTGATAAAAGATAATTGATGCTGCTATCAGTCATTGTTGTTGATGAAGTTGTGTAGAAATACTTTGATTGATAGCGTTATAGATCGGTGGTTCATTCCATTTCTGACTTGAATCTTGAGTGCCCCCCCACCGTCTAGGATAGTCCCGCACTTCTCATGATGTCCCGATGACGTCATCAGAAGCCCGAAGCACTCTTGGGACTATCCTAGACGGGGGGGCACCCACGACTTTCTCATGAAAATGAATGGAAACCTTGATAAAAGGTGCTTGATGCTGCTATCAGTCATTGTTGTTGATGAAGTTGTGTAGAAATACTTTGATTGATAGCGTTATAGATCGGTGGTTCATTCCATTTCTGACTTGAATCTTGAGTGCCCCCCCCGTCTGGGGTAGGCCCGCACTTCTCACGATGTCCCGATGACGTCATCAGAAGCCCGAAGCACTCTTGGGACTATCCTAGACGGGGCACCCACGACTTTCTCATGAAAATGAATGGAAACCTTGATAAAAGGTGCTTGATGCTGCTATCAGTCATTGTTGTTGATGAAGTTGTGTAGAAATACTTTGATTGATAGCGTTATAGATCGGTGGTTCATTCCATTTCTGACTTGAATCTTGAGTGCCCCCTTCGTCTAGATAGTCCCGCACTTCTCACGATGTCCCGATGACGTCATCAGAAGCCCGAAGCACTCTTGGGACTATCCTAGACGGGGTCACCCACGACTTTCCCATGAAAATGAATGGAAAACCTGATAAAGATAATTGATGCTGCTATCAATCATTGTTGTTGATGAAGTTCTGTAGAAATACTTCGATTGATAGCGTTATAGATCGGTGGTTCATTCCATTTCTGACTTGAATCTTGAGTGCCCCACCGTCCCGATGACGTCATCCCAAGCACTTCTCACGATGTCCCGATGACGTCATCAGAAGCCCGAAGCACTCTTGGGACGTCCCGATGACGTCATCAGAGCCCGAAGCACTCCACGACGTCCCCATGACCTCATCAGAAGCCCGAAGCACTCTCACGACGTCCGATGACGTCATCAGAAGCCAGTCACTTTCGACGTCCCGATGAAGTTGTGTAGAAATACTTTGATTGATAGCGTTATAGATCGGTGGTTCATTCCATTTCTGACTTGAATCTTGAGTGCCGTCTGGGGTAGGCCCGCACTTCCACGACGTCCCGATGACGTCGTCAGAAACACAAGCACTTTTACGACGTCCCGATGACGTCATCAGAAGCCCGAAGCACTCTTGGGACTATCCTAGACGGGGGCACCCACGACTTTCTCATGAAAATGAATGGAAACCTTGATAAAAGGTGCTTGATGCTGCTATCAGTCATTGTTGTTGATGAAGTTGTGTAGAAATACTTTGATTGATAGCGTTATAGATCGGTGGTTCATTCCATTTCTGACTTGAATCTTGAGTGCTTCCGACGTCTGGGGTAGGCCCGCACTTCTCACGATGTCCCGATGACGTCATCAGAAGCCCGAAGCACTCTTGGGACTATCCTAGAAGGGGCACCCACGACTTTCTCATGAAAATGAATGGAAACCTTGATAAAAGGTGCTTGATGCTGCTATCAGTCATTGTTGTTGATGAAGTTGTGTAGAGATACTTTGATTGATAGCGTTATAGATCGGTGGTTCATTCCATTTCTGACTTGAATCTTGAGTGCCCCCCCCGTCTGGGGTAGGCCCGCACTTTTCACGACGTCCCAATGACGTCATCAGAAACTCGAGGCACTTTTCACGACGTCCCGATGACGTCATCAGAAACCCGAAGCACTTTTCACGACGTCCCGATGACGTCATCAGAAGCCCGAAGCACTTTCACGACGTCCCGATGACGTCATAAGAAGCCCGAAGCACTTTTCACGACGTCCCGATGACGTCATCAGAAGCCCGAAGCACTTTCACGACGTCCCGATGACGTCATCAGAAGCCCGAAGCACTTTTCACGACGTCCCGATGACGTCATCAGAAGCCCGAAGCACTTTTCACGACGTCCCGATGACGTCATCAGAAGCCCGAAGCACTTTCACGACGTCCCGATGACGTCATCAGAAGCCCGAAGCACTTTTCACGACGTCCCGATGACGTCATCAGAAGCCCGAAGCACTTTCACGACGTCCCGATGACGTCATCAGAAGCCCGAAGCACTTTTCACGACGTCCCGATGACGTCATCAGAAGCCCGAAGCACTTTCACGACGTCCCGATGACGTCATCAGAAGCCCGAAGCACTTTCACGACGTCCCGATGACGTCATCAGAAGCCCGAAGCACTTTTCACGACGTCCCGATGACGTCATCAGAAGCCTGAAGCACTTTCACGACGTCCCGATGACGTCATCAGAAGCCCGAAGCACTTTTCACGACGTCCCGATGACGTCATCAGAAGCCCGAAGCACTTTCACGACGTCCCGATGACGTCATCAGAAGCCCGAAGCACTTTCACGACGTCCCGATGACGTCATCAGAAGCCCGAAGCACTTTTCACGACGTCCCGATGACGTCATCAGAAGCCCGAAGCACTTTTCACGACGTCCCGATGACGTCATCAGAAGCCCGAAGCACTCTCACGACGTCCCGATGACGTCATCAGAAGCCCGAAGCACTTTTCACGACGTCCCGATGACGTCATCAGAAGCCCGAAGCACTTTCACGACGTCCCGATGACGTCATCAGAAGCCCGAAGCACTTTTCACGACGTCCCGATGACGTCATCAGAAGCCCGAAGCACTTTCACGACGTCCCGATGACGTCATCAGAAGCCCGAAGCACTTTTCACGACGTCCCGATGACGTCATCAGAAGCCCGAAGCACTTTCACGACGTCCCGATGACGTCATCAGAAGCCCGAAGCACTTTTCACGACGTCCCGATGACGTCATCAGAAGCCCGAAGCACTCTCACGACGTCCCGATGACGTCATCAGAAGCCCGAAGCACTTTTCACGACGTCCCGATGGCGTCATCAGAAGCCCGAAGCACTCTCACGACGTCCCGATGACGTCATCAGAAGCCCGAAGCACTTTTCACGACGTCCCGATGACGTCATCAGAAGCCCGAAGCACTTTCACGACGTCCCGATGACGTCATCAGAAGCCCGAAGCACTTTTCTCGACGTCCCCATGACCTCATCAGAAGCCCAAAGCACTCTCACGACGTCCCGATGACGTCATCAGAAACTCGAGGCACTTTTCACGACGTCCCGATGACGTCATCAGAAGCCCGAAGCACTTTTCACGACGTCCCGATGACGTCATCAGAATCCCCCCTCACCTACAAATCGGTTAATTACCAGCCTACGTACCTCCTACCAACTTACCTGTCTGCCAAGTTGATTGCCTGAGACCATTGGCAGTGGCTATTAGCAGTGAGGACTGAAAAGCGTGACGGCCTACGGCCCACGGCCTACGGCCCACGGCCTACGGCCCACGGCCTACGGCCTACGGCTCACGGCCTACGGCGCACACCATGAAATTTTCTTAAGCTTTCGGGCTCACAACTTTGTTATTTGTGAAGCGATTTTGCTGAAATTCGGACAGCAGGTGTCTTCTGGACCCCTTCGCTTATATCCAGAAGGAAATCTTCAGAAATTTTGTTTCAAAGATTCTATAAACTATTTCATAAAATTCTAAGTGATCACAAGGCCTAGGCAAAACCAAACCTCTCCAGCCGCTTCGCGGCTGGAGCGATATGTTGCAAGTCTGAGCTTATCAAAATCTGCACCACAAAAACATGAACAACCACCTACCAATTTCATTCATTGAGAACAAGGTCATGATGTTGGACAACTAGGGAAACATCATATAATATGGGAATGCGTTTTTCCTTATCATGATAGAGACGGTAAAGCGAGAACAATCGCTTGTGAACTTTACAAATTGGAAGAAAGGGCAGTGGGTAGCGACGTAAGGGAAGGAAGTACAGAAGGGGTTGTGAATTTTGTGCCGGTAGCAACCGACGATTTACCGCTGGCTTCTTATGTTTTGCTTTATGATCCCGCATTTTGATACCCCCACGGCCTGCTGTAAATGTGCGGCACCCTGCTCTGCTCAGGAGAGTCCATACGTACAGCAAGTTTCGGGTACACGGAAGTCAGTCACCACCGTTCTAACAAACTAATCCGTCTCAGGTAGTTGGCTCAAGCAGAAGTTTCTGTGAGCGAAAACTTCGCTAGCTCTCGCTAGTTTATTGATATGGCCGAACCGCCATGGCGGTTCGGGCAGTGCTGCTATGGCGGCTCTGGATGGGCGGCACGGCGCGGTGAGAACTTTAATAGTCCGCCGCGCTTCCAGCGCGTCACGAGCCGAATAGACTCCCGCCGTGGAAATACGCGGCAGCATGCAAAGGAGGGGAATCGATCGTCCGGTGCCGCATGATCAACTGTATTCCATTGCATGCTGCAGCGCCTTTCAGAGGCGGGAGTCTATTCGGCCACTAAGACGGCAGCGGCGGTGGGTTTCAATAGTCTAGTTGTGGAATCGAAGCCCGAGTTATTGTTTTGTACTCACTTCCTATCTTAATTAAATAATGAAAAGCAGTTATCTGCATAATTTGTCGCATAATTCGTATATTTTTCAGACATTGCCAACCGTCTCGTGAGTAGTTTGTTTGCTTCCCTATTCGACAGTTTGGTTCAATCTAAAAAAAAGAAAGATAATGCTAGCTGAAGTAATATGGCTTCTCTCTGGAAAAAAAGTGGCGATGACATTTTTTTGTATTACTCCAAAAGTCGAATGGAAAAATTCGAAAAATTATTCGACAGTCGATTGAAAAAGTCGACTTTTTATTCGAAAAGTCGAATATTCGAAAAGTTCAAAATCCCGAATTATTCGAAAAATCGAATATTCGAAAAGTTCAAAATCCCGAATTATTCGAAAGGTCGAATATTCGAAAACTTCAAAATCCCGAATTATTCGAAAAGTCGAATATTCGAAAAGTTCAAAATCCCGAATTATTCGAAAAGTCGAATATTCGAAAAGTTCAAAATCGCGAATTATTCGACAAGCCGAATATTCGAGATGTTCAAAAACCCGAATTATTCGAAAAGTCGAATACTCGAAGAAAATCTGAAAATGTAAAAGTATAGCACAGCCTTACATTTTCCAATGATCAGTTTAACCTAAAAAAACAGTCCACCCTCAGACACTAATGAAGGGCCTTCCCTCGAGGAGAGTTTTCTGCACAGCAAGCGGTGCAAGAATTAGCGAAGTTTATTGGATATCAATCGACAGTAATCCGAAATGTGATTAGTTTCTGACGAATCTATGAGCTCTCTTGGTACGGGATACAAAACGTTACGGACTAGTGGCTTTAGTGGGCCCGACGGCAGCACTCTGTGCAATAAATAGGGTGTTCCAAAATTATAGGCGCTCATATTTGTTATCTGTATTTTGAACGACAAATCAAATTTCGAGAGCAGACACTATTGGTACGCTTATTGATGCCATCGCTAACTCAAAACAACAACTATTGCAGTTCTCAGAATATTTGCCATCTGTTTAAATACAAACTCCAAGTCGTCTCCTAAATACGGCGCAGCAGTTACGGTTTTCGTCGCAGATGTTGCTGGCTGGATGGCGTGTTCTGAAGACCTTGGACATAATCACAGACTACGCGGAGTTGTTGTGGGATTCAGGTTCTGTGAGCAGGGAGGCCATTCTCATGTGCAATGAAGTCTGCGAGAACTCGCTTCAGCACCAGCCTCGAATTGACTTTGGTCTGCACGAACAGTGAACAATCGAAAGAGGTGCGGGATACCTGTAGTGGTTTTACTTGATCTTTGGTTTTAGTAACTGGGGTCGAAAAAGGGAGTTTGCAGGCGTTGAATTCGCGTTGAGCGCGAGTTTAATCACACCAAATTGTGAGAAAGACTCCTGATAGTAATGAGAGAAATGAGAGAATTCGTTTAGTTTCAAACTAACCTCGCTCCGTGTTAAGCATTTGATACACTGGGAGTGAAAACGCCTCGAAAAAGCGGCAATTGTAACATTTGTTACGAAAATTAGCAAATTTGAAACGTTTGCAGGACAGCTTTAGTCAAAAGTTCGACACGGTTCGACCTCGCGGTAAATTCGCGTAGAACATCCCCTCGCAGAGAGCACGGAAATAGTGCTGAAATGCGAGAGAAGCTCGCGGCTAACGAAAAACTTCTCCCGAGGAGTTTTTTTTGCGGCTATCAGGACACCAAACAATGTGTGCGTAACTCCAATGAAGTTCTGACCATCTACACCAACGGGCAAGCTAAGTTCAACCTGCTTCGTGAAATACCACAACGGTTTGTTTTTGCTGTTAAGAAGTATCGGCCAGGAAAATCAGTCTCAGAAAATATTGTTCACTTTTTGTGGACTCTCCTCATTCTACTTACCTATTCTTCCCTTTTTGTTGGAACGTTTCTGACGCCAACCAAACCTCTTTTGCTTGGAAGACCCCTTTTTGATAGAATTGTTCACTTTTTATTGATATTACGAAGTAATATCCCTGAAAAATCTTTAATATTTTTCGAATAGCATGGAATGCTATAATAATCAGTGAGCAACAAACTTGTTGCGCACGCTACAAATGAGGCGCTACTCACTTTCCACGACGTCCTGATGACGTAAGAAGATGCCCTATGCACTTGGCACCACCTTGGCACGACGTCCTGATGACGTCACCAGATGCTTTATGCATTTGGCACGACCTTGGCACGACGTCCTGATGACGTCATCAGATGCTCTATGTACTTTACATGACGTCCTGATGACGTCATCAGATGCCCTATGTACTTTACATGATATCCTGATGACGTCATCAGATGCCCTATGTACTTTACATGACATCCTGATGACGTCATCAGATGCCCTATGTACTTTACATGACATCCTGATGACGTCATCAGATGCCCTATGTACTTTACATGACATCCTGATGACGTCGTCAGATGCCCTATGTACTTTACATGACACCCTGATGACGTCATCAGATGCCGTATGTACTTTACATGACATCCTGATGACGTCATCAGATGCCGTATGTACTTTACATGACATCCTGATGACGTCATCAGATGCCGTATGTACTTTACATGACATCCTAATGACGTCATGAAATGCCCTATGTACTTTACATGACATCCTAATGACGTCATGAAATGCCCTATGTACTTTACATGACATCCTGATGACGTCATCAGATGCCCTATGTAATTTACATGACATCCTGATGACGTCATCAGATGCCCTATGTACTTTACATGACACCCTGATGACGTCATCAGATGCCCTATGTACTTTACATGACATCCTGATGACGTCATCAGATGCCCTATGTACTTTACATGACACCCTGATGACGTCATCAGATGCCCTATGTACTTTACATGACATCCTGATGACGTCATCAGATGCCCTATGTACTTTACATGACATCCTGATGACGTCATCAGATGCCCTATGTACTTTACATGACACCCTGATGACGTCATCAGATGCCCTATGTACTTTCCATGACATCCTGATGACGTCATCAGATGCCCTATGTACTTTAGATGACACCCTGATGACGTCATCAGATGCCCTATGTACTTTAGATGACACCCTGATGACGTCATCAGATGCCCTATGTACTTTACATGACATCCTGATGACGTCATCAGATGCCCTATGTACTTTAGATGACACCCTGATAACGTCATCAGATGCCCTATGTACTTTACATGACACCCTGATGACGTCATCAGATGCCCTATGTACTTTACATGACACCCTGATGACGTCATCAGATGCCCTATGTACTTTAGATGACACCCTGATGACGTCATCAGATGCCCTATGTACTTTAGATGACACCCTGATGACGTCATCAGATGCCCTATGTACTTTACATGACACCCTGATGACGTCATCAGATGCCCTATGTACTTTAGATGACACCCTGATGACGTCATCAGATGCCCTATGTACTTCACATGACGTCCTGATGACGTCATCAGATGCCCTATGTACTTTAGATGACACCCTGATGACGTCATCAGATGCCCTATGTACTTTACATGACACCCTGATGACGTCATCAGATGCCCTATGTACTTTACATGACACCCTGATGACGTCATCAGATGCCCTATGTACTTTACATGACATCCTGATGACGTCATCAGATGCACTATGTACTTTACATGACACCTGATGACGTCATCAGATGCCCTATGTACTTTACATGACACCTGATGACGTCACCACATGCCCTATGTACTTTACATGACGTCCTGATGACGTCATCAGATGCCCTATGTACTTTACATGACGTCCTGATGACGTCATCAGATGCCCTATGTACTTTACATGATATCCTGATGACGTCATCAGATGCCCTATGTACTTTACATGACACCCTGATGACGTCATCAGATGCCCTATGTACTTTACATGACACCCTGATGACGTCATCAGATGCCCTATGTACTTTACATGACATCCTGATGACGTCATCAGATGCCCTATGTACTTTACATGACATCCTGATGACGTCATCAGATGCCCTATGTACTTTACATGACACCCTGATGACGTCATCAGATGCCCTATGTACTTTACATGACACCCTGATGACGTCATCAGATGCCCTATGTACTTTACATGACATCCTGATGACGTCATCAGATGCCCTATGTACTTTAGATGACATCCTGATGACGTCATCAGATGCCTATGTACTTTAGATGACACCCTGATGACGTCATCAGATGCCCTATGTACTTTACATGACATCCTGATGACGTCATCAGATGCCCTATGTACTTTAGATGACACCCTGATGACGTCATCAGATGCCCTATGTACTTTACATGACATCCTGATGACGTCATCAGATGCCCGATGTACTTTAGATGACACCCTGATGACGTCATCAGATGCCCTATGTACTTTACATGACACCCTGATGACGTCATCAGATGCCCTATGTACTTTACATGACACCCTGATGACGTCATCAGATGCCCTATGTACTTTAGATGACACCCTGATGACGTCATCAGATGCCCTATGTACTTTACATGACATCCTGATGACGTCATCAGATGCCCTATGTACTTTAGATGACACCCTGATGACGTCATCAGATGCCCTATGTACTTTACATGACACCCTGATGACGTCATCAGATGCCCTATGTACTTTACATGACACCCTGATGACGTCATCAGATGCCCTATGTACTTTACATGACACCCTGATGACGTCATCAGATGCCCTATGTACTTTACATGACATCCTGATGACGTCATCAGATGCCCTATGTACTTTACATGACACCCTGATGACGTCATCAGATGCCCTATGTACTTTACATGACATCCTGATGACGTCATCAGATGCCCTATGTACTTTAGATGACACCCTGATGACGTCATCAGATGCCCTATGTACTTTACATGACACCCTGATGACGTCATCAGATGCCCTATGTACTTTACATGACACCCTGATGACGTCATCAGATGCCCTATGTACTTTACATGACATCCTGATGACGTCATCAGATGCCCTATGTACTTTAGATGACACCCTGATGACGTCATCAGATGCCCTATGTACTTTACATGACACCCTGATGACGTCATCAGATGCCCTATGTACTTTACATGACATCCTGATGACGTCATCAGATGCCCTATGTACTTTAGATGACACCCTGATGACGTCATCAGATGCCCTATGTACTTTACATGACATCCTGATGACGTCATCAGATGCCCTATGTACTTTTACATGACACCCTGATGACGTCATCAGATGCCCTATGTACTTTACATGACACCCTGATGACGTCATCAGATGCCCTATGTACTTTAGATGACACCCTGATGACGTCATCAGATGCCCTATGTACTTTACATGACACCCTGATGACGTCATCAGATGCCCTATGTACTTTAGATGACACCCTGATGACGTCATCAGATGCCCTATGTACTTTAGATGACACCCTGATGACGTCATCAGATGCCCTATGTACTTTAGATGACACCCTGATGACGTCATCAGATGCCCTATGTACTTTAGATGACACCCTGATGACGTCATCAGATGCCCTATGTACTTTAGATGACACCCTGATGACGTCATCAGATGCCCTATGTACTTTAGATGACACCCTGATGACGTCATCAGATGCCCTATGTACTTTACATGACACCCTGATGACGTCATCAGATGCCCTGTGTACTTTAGATGACACCCTGATGACGTCATCAGATGCCCTATGTACTTTACATGACATCCTGATGACGTCATCAGATGCCCTATGTACTTTAGATGACACCCTGATGACGTCATCAGATGCCCTATGTACTTTAGATGACACCCTGATGACGTCATCAGATGCCCTATGTACTTTACATGACACCCTGATGACGTCATCAGATGCCCTATGTACTTTAGATGACACCCTGATGACGTCATCAGATGCCCTATGTACTTTACATGACACCCTGATGACGTCATCAGATGCCCTATGTACTTTACATGACGTCCTGATGACGTCATCAGATGCCCTATGTACTTTACATGATATCCTGATGACGTCATCAGATGCCCTATGTACTTTACATGACATCCTGATGACGTCATCAGATGCCCTATGTACTTTACATGACATCCTGATGACGTCATCAGATGCCCTATGTACTTTACATGACACCCTGATGACGTCATCAGATGCCCTATGTACTTTACATGACACCCTGATGACGTCATCAGATGCCCTATGTACTTTACATGACATCCTGATGACGTCATCAGATGCCCTATGTACTTTACATGACACCCTTTTCGATGACGTCATCAGATGCCCTATGTAATTTTTACATGACACCCTGATGACGTCATCAGATGCTCTATGTACTTTAGCATGACGTCCTGATGACGTCATCAGATGCCCTATGTACTTTTACATGATATCCTGATGACGTCATCAGATGCCCTATGTACTTTACATGACATCCTGATGACGTCATCAGATGCCCTATGTACTTTACATGACATCCTGATGACGTCATCAGATGCCCTATGTACTTTACATGACATCCTGATGACGTCATCAGATGCCCTATGTACTTTACATGACACCCTGATGACGTCATCAGATGCCGTATGTACTTTACATGACACCCTGATGACGTCATCAGATGCCCTATGTACTTTAGATGACACCCTGATGACGTCATCAGATGCCCTATGTACTTTACATGACACCCTGATGACGTCATCAGATGCCCTATGTACTTTAGATGACACCCTGATGACGTCATCAGATGCCCTGTGTACTTTAGATGACACCCTGATGACGTCATCAGATGCCCTGTATACTTTAGATGACACCCTGTTCACGTCACCGGATGCCCTATGTACTTTACATGACATCCTGATGACGTCATCAGATGCCCTGTATACTTTAGATGACACCCTGATGACGTCATCAGATGCCCTATGTACTTTACATGACATCCTGATGACGTCATCAGATGCCCCATGTACTTTAGATGACACCCTGATGACGTCATCAGATGCCCTGTGTACTTTTTCATGACAACCTGATGACGTCATCAGATGCCCTATGTACTTTAGATGACACCCTGATGACGTCATCAGATGCCCTATGTACTTTACATGACACCCTGATGACGTCATCAGATGCCCTATGTACTTTACATGACATCCTGATGACGTCATCAGATGCCCTATGTACTTTAGATGACACCCTGATGACGTCATCAGATGCCCTATGTACTTTACATGACACCCTGATGACGTCATCAGATGCCCTATGTACTTTACATGACATCCTGATGACGTCATCAGATGCCCTATGTACTTTACATGACACCCTGATGACGTCATCAGATGCCCTATGTACTTTACATGACATCCTGATGACGTCATCAGATGCCCTATGTATCGAAAAGTACAGCCAACGACGTGTTTTAGCGAGTTGATCTACCAACTGATAATATCTCATGATATGATAAGCAGTAATAATTGAAGTAGTTAATGTTAAACAGTGAGTAACAAACTTGTTAGTCACTTCCTCTGTCTCTTCCCATCGAAAAGTACAGCCTACGACGCGTTTCAGTGATTTGATCCACCAACTGATAATATCACTTGATATGATAAGCAGTAATAAGTGAAGCAGTTAATGTTAAACAGTAAGTAACAAACTAGATAGTCACTTCCCCTGCCCCTTCTCTACGAAAAAGTACATGTTTTAGCGATTTGATCTACCAACTGATAATATCACTTGATATGATAAGCAGTAATAATCTAAGTAGTTAATGTTAAACAGTAAGAAACAAACTTGTTAGTCATTTTCTCTGTCCCTCCTCATCGAAAAGTACAGCCTACGACGTGTTTTAGCGAGTTGATCTACCAACTGATAATATCACTTGATATGATAAGCAGTAATAATTGAAGTAGTTAATGTTAAACAGTAAGTAACAAACTTGTTAGTCACTTACCCTGTCCCTTCTCTACGAAAAAGTACATGTTTTAGCGATTTGATCTACCAACTGATAATATCACTTGATATGATAAGCAGTAATAAGTGAAGCAGTTAATGTTAAACAGTAAGTAACAAACTTGTTAGTCATTTTCTCTGTCCCTCCCCATCGAAAAGCGCAGCCTACGACGTGTTTTAGCGAGTTGATCTACCAACTGATAATATCTCTTGATATGATAAGCAGTAATAAGTGAAGCAGTTAATGTTAAACAGTAAGTAACAAACTTGTTAGTCACTTTCCCTGCCCCTTCTCTACGAAAAAGTACATGTTTTAGCGAGTTGATCTACCAACTGATAATATCACCTGATATGATAACCAGTAAGAAGTAAAGTATTTAATGTGAAACAGTAGGTAACAAACTTGTTAGTCACTTCCTCTGTCCCTCCCCATCGAAAAGTACAGCCTACGACGTGTTTTAGCGAGTTGATCTACCAACTGATAATATCTCTTGATATGATAAGCAGTAATAAGTGAAGCAGTTAATGTTAAACAGTAAGTAACAAACTTGTTAGTCACTTCCCCTGCCCCTTCTCTACGAAAAAGTACATGTTTTAGCGATTTGATCTACCAACTGATAATATCACTTGATATGATAAGCAGTAATAATTTAAGTAGTTAATGTTAAACAGTAAGAAACAAACTTGTTAGTCACTTCCCCTGTCCCTTCTCTACGAAAAAGTACATGTTTTAGCGATTTGATCTACCAACTGATAATATCACTTGATACGATAAGCAGTAATAATTGAAGTAGTTAATGTTAAACAGTAAGAAACAAACTTGTTAGTCATTTTCTCTGTCCCTCCCCATCGAAAAGTACAGCCTACGACGTGTTTTAGCGAGTTGATCTACCAACTGATAATATCACCTGATATGATAAGCAGTAATAATTAAAGTAGTTAATGTTAAACAGTAAGAAACAAACTTGTTAGTCATTTTCTCTGTCCCTCCCCATCATCGAAAAGTACAGCCCACGACGTGTTTTAGCGAGTTGATCTACCAACTGATAATATCTCTTGATATGATAAGCAGTAATAAGTGAAGCAGTTAATGTTAAACAGTAAGTAACAAACTTGTTAGTCACTTTCCCTGTCCCTTCTCTACGAAAAAGTACATGTTTTAGCGATTTGATCTACCAACTGATAATATCACTTGATATGATAAGCAGTAATAATTTAAGTAGTTAATGTTAAACAGTAAGAAACAAACTTGTTAGTCATTTTCTCTGTCCCTCCCCATCGAAAAGCGCAGCCTACGACGTGTTTTAGCGAGTTGATCTACCAACTGATAATATCTCTTGATATGATAAGCAGTAATAAGTGAAGCAGTTAATGTTAAACAGTAAGTAACAAACTTGTTAGTCACTTCCCCTGCCCCTTCTCTACGAAAAAGTACATGTTTTAGCGAGTTGATCTACCAACTGATAATATCACCTGATATGATAAGCAGTAATAATTGAAGTAGTTAATGTAAAACAGTAAGAAACAAACTTGTTAGTCATTTTCTCTGTCCCTCCCCATCGAAAAGTACAGCCTACGACGTGTTTTAGCGAGTTGATCTACCAACTGATAATATCTCTTGATATGATAAGCAGTAATAAGTGAAGCAGTTAATGTTAAACAGTAAGTAACAAACTTGTTAGTCACTTCCCCTGCCCCTTCTCTACGAAAAAGTACATGTTTTAGCGATTTGATCTACCAACTGATAATATCACTTGATATGATAAGCAGTAATAATTTAAGTAGTTAATGTTAAACAGTAAGAAACAAACTTGTTAGTCACTTCCCCTGTCCCTTCTCTACGAAAAGCGCAGCCTACGACATGTTTTAGCGATTTGATCTACCAACTGATAATATCACTTGATACGATAAGCAGTAATAATTGAAGTAGTTAATGTTAAACAGTAAGAAACAAACTTGTTAGTCATTTTCTCTGTCCCTCCCCACCGAAAAGTACAGCCTACGACGTGTTTTAGCGAGTTGATCTACCAACTGATAATATCACCTGATATGATAAGCAGTAATAATTGAAGTAGTTAATGTTAAACAGTAAGAAACAGACTTGTTAGTCATTTTCTCTGTCCCTCCCCATCGAAAAGTACAGCCTACGACGTGTTTTAGCGAGTTGATCTACCAACTGATAATATCTCTTGATATGATAAGCAGTAATAAGTGAAGCAGTTAATGTTAAACAGTAAGTAACAAACTTGTTAGTCACTTCCCCTGTCCCTTCTCTACGAAAAAGTACATGTTTTAGCGATTTGATCCACCAACTGATAATATCACTTGATATGATAAGCAGTAAGAAGTAAAGTATTTAATGTGAAACAGTAGGTAACAAACTTGTTAGTCACTTCTCCTGTCCCTTCCCATCGAAAAGTACAGCCTACGACGTGTTTTAGCGAGTTGATCTACCAACTGATAATATCTCTTGATATGATAAGCAGTAATAAGTGAAGCAGTTAATGTTAAACAGTAAGTAACAAACTTGTTAGTCACTTCCCCTGTCCCTTCTCTACGAAAAAGTACATGTTTTAGCGATTTGATCCACCAACTGATAATATCACATGATATGATAAGCAGTAAGAAGTAAAGTATTTAATGTGAAACAGTAGGTAACAAACTTGTTAGTCACTTCTCCTGTCCCTTCCCATCGAAAAGTACAGCCTACGACGTGTTTTAGCGAGTTGATCTACCAACTGATAATATCTCTTGATATGATAAGCAGTAATAAGTGAAGCAGTTAATGTTAAACAGTAAGTAACAAACTTGTTAGTCACTTCCCCTGTCCCTTCTCTACGAAAAAGTACATGTTTTAGCGATTTGATCCACCAACTGATAATATCACATGATATGATAAGCAGTAAGAAGTAAAGTAGTTAATGTGAAACAGTAAGTAACAAACTCATTAGTCATTTCCCCTGTCCCTTCCCATCGAAAAGTACAGCCTACGACGTGTTTAGGCGATTTGGTCTACCAACTGATAAAATCACTTGATATGATAAGTAGTAAAAGGTGAAGTAGTTAATGTTAAAGTAAGTGAGTAGGTAATCATATCTGTCCACATACCGACTTAACTACCTGTCCAACTGATCGCCTGCGACCACTGGCAGTGGCTAGTGGCAGGAACGAGGAACGAGGAACGAGGAACAGGACACGAGGGACGCGTTACAAGAAAAAACGCGAACTTCAGCTAAGCTTCCGCCGATCTAACTTTGCTAATTTTCAATCGATTTGGCTCAAATTCTGTCAGCGGGTGTATTCTAGACTCTCTCACTTATATCCAGAAGGAAATCTCTAGAAAATTTGTTTTACAGGTTTTATTAACTACTTTACCAAAATCTAAGTGATCACAAGTGCCAGGCAAAACCAAACCTCTCCAGCCGCTTCGCGGCTGGAGCGATATCAAGTGATATTATCACTTGGTAGGCCAAATCGCTAAAACACGTCGTAGACTGTATTTTTCGATGGAAGGGACAGGGGAAGTGACTAACAAGTTTGTTACCTACTGTTTCACATTAACTGCTATACTTCTTACTGCTTATCATATCAAGTGATATTATCAGTTGGTAGATCAAATCGCTAAAACACGTTGTAGGCTGTATTTTTCGATGGGAAGGGGCAGGGGAAGTGACTGACAAGTTTGTTACTTACTGTTTCACATTAACTACTTTACTTCTTACTGCTTATCATATCAAGTGATATTATCAGTTGGTAGATCAAATAGCTGAAACACGTCGTAGGCTGTACTTTTCGATGGGAAAAGACAGGGGAAGTGACTAGCAAGTTTGTTACCTACTGTTTCACATTAAATGCTTTACTTCTTACTGCTTATCATATCAAGTGATATTATCAGTTGGTAGATCAAATCGCTAAAACACGTCGTAAGCTGTACTTTTTTGTAGGGAAGGGACAGGGGAAGTGACTAACAAGTTTGTTACTTTCCGATGACATCATCAAAGTGCATAGGGCATCTGATGACATCATCAGGACGTCGTGCCAAGTACATAGGGCATCTGCCGACGTCATCAGGACGTCGTGCCAAGTACATAGGACATCCGCTGACGTCATCAGGACGTCGTGACCAGGTCGTGCCAAGTACATAGGGCATCTGCTGACGTCATCAGGACGTCGTGCCAAGGTCGTGCCAAGTGCATACGGCATCTGATGACGTCATCAGGACGTCGTGCAAACTACATAGGGCATCTGATGACATCAGCAGGACGTCGTGCCAAGTACACAGGGCATCTGATGACGTCATAAGGATGTCGTGTAAAGTTCACAGGGCATCTGATGATGTCATCAGGATGTCATGTAAAGTACAGAGAGCATCTTATGACGTCATCAGGACGTCGTAAAGTGATTCGCGCGTCACTTGTAGCGTGCGGCACAAGTCGATTACTTACTGATTATCATATCAATCCATCCTATTGAAGATATTGAAGATTTTCCAGAGATATTATTTCGTAATATCAAGAAAAAGTGAACAATTCTATCAAAAAGGGGTCTTCCAAGCGAAAGAGGTTTGGTTGGCGTCAGGAACTTTTCAAAAAAAGGGAACAATAGGCAAGTAGGATGAGGAGAGTCTACAAAATTGAACAATATTTTCTGAGACTGATTTTCTTGGCCGATACTTCTTAACAGCGGAAACAAACCGTTGTGGCATTTCACGAGGAAGAGTTCAATGGTTTCCGAAAATGGACTTCTATTCGTTGACGATATAATAAGAAAATGCTCTTATTTGATGCTGCATTTTTGGTTCGCTTCTCGTAGCAGCTGGAGCTAGCCGTCTGTGTAGGTGAAGTTGGCATCATCTTCTTTTCTAATGATAACGAATAGGTGCCCATAAATGTACATTTTTATCGTTACTCGCATAATCGGAGTTTATTTGGAACCACAAAGTGCTTCCGTGTGGAACACCGCAACGGTTTGTTTCCGCTGTTAAGGAGTATCGGCCAAGAAAATCAGTCTCAGAAAATATTGTTCAATTTTTGTAGACTCTCCTCATCCTACTTGCCTATTGTTCCCTTTTTTTTGAAAAGTTCCTGACGCCAACCAAACCTCTTTCGCTTGGAAGACCCCTTTTTAATAGAATTATATTTGGCTCACCTCGGAGGCTTCGCAGCGAGGTCGCGTAGGTGTCGTGAAAAACACCTACGCGGTGTCAACGCTCAGCCGGCGCGGCAATCGGCTCTTCAACGAGCTGCGATTGCGGAGCCCACTTCGCTGTATGCGTGCAGGCAGGGCAATTTGTAATGAAGGCACCGCAATGATCCCATGTAGGTGCCTATAGGGCACCTACACGGCCGCATTGCGGTGCCGTCACCACAGTTTTTCTCAGAGTAAAGACCGCAAAAAAGTTGCCCAACAAAGAGATAAAGTGATATGACAGGGATACCATTAGAATAGTTGATTCCTCTTAATAATTTCAGCAAAAAATGAAATTCTGTGTGGAGAAAATCACTCACTGCTTCAGAAGCACATTTCTGTCGTCTCTTTATACTGTACTGTCTGCAATCAAGAAATTATTGACATCAAACAGAAAAAACAAACTTTCGGGAGATAATTATTAAATACTACACTAGCGGAGCAGGCCCAATAGACACTAGCTCTGCCCTGACAGGTGTGGTTCACATTAACAAACACGTCGTAATCCGAGGGTATGTAGGTATAATGTTCAAAAGAAACTGCGAGCTGCCGAGATGTCATACGCTCGTGCTGTGACAGTGTGGAGGAAAGAAGATCACCCCGTGCAAACCGACGTCAAACCCTCCGCGTGGAGGGTTTTTGTCATGGGAGAGATGCTGGCTGGCTGCACCTCTCTTAAGGATTTTACTACAAAGGGCCTGCATCGAGAAGAATCCAGGACCCGCTCAGGAGTACCTATGCGCCACATGCTGCAAGGTCACCTGGAATGGGATAAGTGTCCAATGTTTTGGATGTCAGAGGTGAGTGCATCTCTCCTGTTCGGGTCTCAATTCTGTGAGGCATCACGACTCTCCCTTTCGTTTTGTTCTGTGCTCTACCCCCAGCAAGTATGATTCCTCTTTTACCAACCGACCCCTCTCTATTGTACATATTAATCTCAATGGTCTTCGTGCCAAGTTGTCTGAACTCCCTCTTTTTTGCTCCTGCTCATCATTCTGATGTCATAATGGTTCAGGAAACCAAGCTTTCTCCTTCTACTACCGCTCTTCACCCTAACATTCCTGGCTACACTGCTTATCATGCTCCAAGGTCATCTCTCGGCGAAGGAGTTTCCACTTTCGTATTATCAAATGTACATTCTCATCTCATACAAAACACCCCATCGGACGGTACCCTTGAGTACTTACCTATCCATCTCCCTCTTAAAACACCTATATCTCTTTTTAATATCTATAATATATCCCTCCTACCACGTCCTGTCCCCAATCTTATGACCCCACTCCCTCACTCAAGCAGCTTTACGACTGCTCCTTTTCACCCTCTGTTGTCTTCCCAGGCGATTTTAATGCTCATACATTCTGCTCATCGCTTGACTGTGACGCTAGGGCCGGCAGTAAACCCACCATTGTCGTGGCGACAATTGTCATGACATGTCACGACATGTCGCGACGAAAAGGCGCGAGCTATAGGCTCGTCTCGTATTTTACAGCACATGGCTCGTGACTGTCACGAGCTTGTTGTCACGACAATTATTGTCACGTCACTAGTGTCGCGTGGTCATCAGAACACGACAACGCGACAGACAGCGTGACACGGTTAGTGCGCGGTTGACGGAGAGCGCAGATTGCTCCGAGTGTCGTGCACTCGCGTAAAAAAAGGTATTAAAATATTCCGGCGTAGAATATAGAGCAGGGGGTGTGCTGTCTGCCAATACATTGCAAATTACGCACCTTTCTATGTTTCTTCGACACTGGGAGAGCAGATCTACGGGAGAAAATGAAACTGTCGAGAAACTGCAGGAGGTTTATTGTACTACAGATTAACGAATGAATATGATGAGGTGAACTACTGGAGTAGTCGCTGCTCTGCAGCCGCGACGCAAACGGTTTTGCCGTCATTTCAAATGTACTGAACGCAATGAACACCTACAAACCACATGTTTGACGCCAGACATTCGTCAGGATCATTAACATGTTTAGACAAAAGTATTGACAATGTTGCTAGTATAAAAGGCTTCTCATCTCACGGTATGCCTCAGTTGGTTCTTCGGAGCCGGGCTTGGAAGGTGGCCTCGGGTCACTCACTAGAAGATCCGCCGGATACCGGAGGATAATTTTTGGCGCCAAGGAGAGGGGGCTCCCCACGGCTCGGGGGGGGGGTGGTACCCATCTGTGGGGCCATCTCCCGACGGTCCACTGTGGGGTGCACCCCACTGCGGACAGTGGCGGTGGGGTCACCCCCCTCCAGTGGGGACCCCAAAGGGGATTACCCTTATGGCATGTCCCCGAGATTCCTTTTTTTTGTTCTGATTTTCTTCTTTATACTACTGCGAGTAAATGTTTTAACGTAGACATTTGTGTAGGTTTCAATCATTCCAATTACTTTAAGTGCGTTCAAGGCAGTTTCATGTCAAATGAACATTTTTGTTATTGATTTTGAAATTCTGTTCTGCTATATTATTTTTCTTCAAAAGATTTCATTCATTTAGTTTGTTTTTGAATTCAATTAGTAAGACTGATTTTTCGTGAGATTTCGTGCGTATTTTTTCTAGTTTCATGACTTTAGATGGTGTAAAACATCTGACTGCTGCTATATTCCTATGCTGTATTCATCTAATTTTACTTTTTGGCATTACGAATGAGTTTCCTTCCTAATGAAAAGAAGTGTTTCCAATGCTCATTTGTAAGATTGTTAAACGTGTATAAAGTTTAATCCATTCGAAAAGTGGAACTTTTCGCTGATTCCCTTATTCAATTTGCAAGTTTTTTGCTATTCTAGGATTAAAACCTCGTATATTCACCCTTCCGACAGTTAAGAAACCAAGAAACTTTGAAACGATGAAGAAACAGAAAAAAGCTCCCCCAAAACGAGTTCAACTCTATCCATGGCCACCAACTCTCCCAATTGATTATTAAAAACATTTTTCATGAATAGAGAAATATTTTCCTATGCAGAAAGGGAATAATATGGATGAATGTATCGAATAAATACAGCTACAGTCTGCGGCTTCCGTTTACCGAAACTATCAAAACTGAAAGGCGCGTTCAAAGTTTTGTGAAAAAACCAGTCTCAGAAAATGAATCCAAAATCAAACTGAAAAAGGAAATGAAAAAAGTTCATATTGAAAATACAGTTTCAAAACTACAAGTCAAATTCTCAGGCGACATCAAAATGTTACTAACCCACATGAGTTTACTGAATAGAACCACAATAAAAGATAGCATTAGAATATTTACCAATGTGAATATAGAGAAGACAATCCAAATTAACAAGCCACTCGGAGAAGCGGAAGAGCGGTTTGATAGAAATAATAAGGCTGCAGAAAAGCGCCCATGTTGCTCTAAGAGTTCTGGCCTAGAAATAGCCGCGAAATGGGTGAGAAGTAGCCTACCAGGGGCCGTTACGGATACTGGTGGACTATTTCGCGGCTATCAGAGTAAAGAACAAAACCAACGAAGCTCTCAGAGTAAAGTACAAAACCAACGAAATTACGGGTGGTGCGACAACATGAAAAATTCTTTGAACGGTGCATCAAAAAGGTAATACTGGAAAGTGCTTCAAATGTTGATATCGCCACTTTATGAATTGATCAATGGACTCCTTCCGATTTTTGGTAGGTATGACTCATTGATCAGAATGGCGAACCATCAAAGCTCTCGATTAAGTTCGGACACATCGCAGGATCTGGGCAGTTGGTGTGCGCGCCGTCACGGGATGTGCATCCCGGGTTCACCTCTCGCGTATGTATGAAGTCGAAGAATAGGCGGAGGAGTGCGACCTGGTCATTCTTTACGATGATCGGCCCACTCGTCTCCAGGCCAACGGCCGATCCTCTAGTCCAGACATCTCTCTTGTATTATCTAATCTCTCGAGCGCCTGCTCTTGGTCGACCGCTACAACTTTGTCCAGTGATCATATCCCCGTCTTTGTCCACGTCGATCTCTAATTCTCTTGCTCCTTATTCAGATATCCGTCAAAGGTCTTATCTTAATCTTTGCCTCGAAGACTGGCGCTTGTTCAGGGAGGTGGCACTTCGCCATGTGGATGACTAACCATGGAATGGAAACGTGCACCAGAAAGAACGTCAGTTGACCGACGCGATTCGCAAGGGCATGAAAGCAGCCATTCGGGAGGGCCGAGATGAGATTTTCTTCCCCAATGTTACCAGGGAAATCTTGGAGAAGATTAGGACAAGGAATGCAAAGAGAGTCGCAGATAACCTGGATCCGATCATTGCTGAGCTGGATAGCGAGACTAAACGAGATATGGACAGGCACAGGAGTGTTGGGAGAAATTCACCGAGAAGATGAATTTTAAGAGTGATGGAGCGTTAAATTGGAGAGTTCTAAAGGAGATCTCGGGCAAGAGCCCCTCCACCAACTATTCCACGATCGAGTTTGAGAAAGGAGTTTTCAATTCGGGAAAGGAGGCTGCAACTGCTCTCGGAAAGAATTTTTTTTCGTAACTCAGGCTAACAGAGGGAAACAGAAGCGAGTGACTGTAAGAGAGCTCTGTAAGTTACCACTAATGATTGAAGCAGAAGCTGTGACGCCTGCGCAGTTTGAAAAGGTGGTTAAAGAGATGCGCAACTCGAAGGCTGTAGGGCCGGATGGCATTAGTCCACCGGTCTCGAAGAATCTGCCGAGTGAGATTATGCGCATCCTGGCTGACATCATCAACACATCCTTTCGCACGTGCATCATACCACAAGACTGGAAAATGACAAGCGTTACCCCATTGCCCAAGCCAGGTTAATCGCCATCCAAGCCTAAGGGATACAGGCCATTTCTTTTATCACTAAACGCCAAAGCCGCTGAGAAACTGGTCGTCAAGGAGCTGGCCGAGCATAATAACAAACAGCAGCACCAGCATGGATTCCGCAAATTACACTCTTCCACCACGGCGCTGCTGGAGATTGTGAGCTATGTTTTGGATGGCTTCAACGCCAGAAAACCTCAACGCACTGTTGGAGTAGCCCTGGACCTCACGAAGGCTCTTGACACTGTCAACTTGAGCATATTGTGTGAGAAGCTATTGAAGTCCACCATCCCGCCTAGGCAGAAGCGATGGATAACCGCACTCATCAAAGGGCGCCGAGAAAGAGTGCTGTTTCGGGGACATGTCTCTAATAGCATCCCTATTGCCGCCGTTGTCCCTCAAGGAGGAGCTATATCGCCCGCTCTGTTCAGTCTTTACCTGGAAGATTCGCCCGTCCCCCCAAGTGACATCAAAGTCGTTGCGTATGCGGATGACATCATCTCGTGCCGAGACAGAGACATTAATATAGCAGCAAGCAAGATGAATAGCCACCTCATCGTTCTGAAGAGCTTGCTCGATGATATGATGCTCACTATCTCTGCCGCTAAATCATGTGTATCTGTTTTCTCTACTGACCCTAAGAAACACTGCGCTCACCCCGTTGTGAACCGGGAAGACGCTCCTCTGCCTGCCGCAAGTTTCCCCAAGCTACTCGGCCTACAATACCGCTCGTGAGATTTGGTCATAAAGCGAGCGAGGTCGGTTTTTCGCGTCTTTTTCGTCTTTTCTGTATAACTCGCTTCAAACTCAACATTGAGCGAAACTAGGAAGATATTCATGATCCTGGCGCCGAGAGCTACCCATTGGTTCAACCATTGTGGTGGTTTTATTGAGAACTAAAAAAAGCTTCGCTGTAAGCCAGATTTGTGATTACGGTACCATGACGGATAGGGCGCTACCGTCTCCGTCTGCGTTTCCCAGTGCCTACCGTATCTAGAGAGCTAGTTGATTGCGAAAGTTTCATGGTTCTCCAAGAATTCCGTGGTGGGATTATGAAAAACAAGGGAAGTGGTTTTGATACAGGTTTAATGCCACCTGCTTTAGTGATGGAGCAGTTAGCTTGAAACTTGCTGCTTGCTTCGTGGTGCTGGCGCAAGCGCGAGAGCGAGCGGGCGAGGGCGCGCGAGAAGGAGCGCCTGTGAGCGGCTAGTGAATCATGTGCCCGCGATGATCATCGATTTTGCGTAATCGCACGCTCTCGCCACGTATGGACGGAGCCTATCAGTGTTGTGGCCGTCTGGTCACCGCGTTTGACCTCTGCAATTAGGGAATGCGTTATCGGCAGCCGGGTGTCCATGACCGCCCACGTTGCTCAGTCAAACTGGGGATCGGAACCCCGTCCGACAGCCGTCGGAGCGGTCGAGGACGTGGGCTTCGACAGCCAAAGTGGGCGGAGTCGTTCCCCCCTGCTGCTGCCTTCGATGCCTCTGCAGCCGCGTTTGGTGCCCCTGCTCCGGCATTTTGAAGGCGCCCCTGCTGCCGCCTTTGATGCCCCTGCTCCAGCCCTTTAAAAGCGCCCCTGCAGCCGCATTCGACGCCCCTGCTCCGGCTCTTTTGAGAAGCCCTTGCAACCGACTATGGTGCTCTGCTACCGTTCCCAGTGATCCTGCTTCGGCTCTTCCAACATTACTGCAGTTTTTGCGACCTTCGCTCATGGGGAAGAACCCCACATTGGAAAAAAATGATAAGATATATTTCATAAACTTTATCTTTCTCATCAAAATGCAAACATCGATATCAACACGAAACATAATCTAAGATTCTACAAGAAATTAATTGAAACGTTTCATTTTTTTTCATTTTCGGCATTCATCCATTTCTTCATGTCTTCGAATTTGTGTATTCCTTTGATATTCTTGAGCACCTGAAAAATGCACACCTATTGGATTGCAACGTGGCAGTAGTAGTGAGATTTTTCTAAAGCAAATTTAATGTTTTTGAAATTCACTCATAGCTACAAAATAGCTGTCAAGTAGTCTTCTTTGAAAAACGGAAAATGTTTAGAACTGCAGTATTGATTTCATTGTTGTACCATAGTTCTACTACTTAGCTAGTCCAGCCTCAGAATCATTTTCCAATTTAAAAGCTCATCTTGGAGAGAATGTCGAACCGATCACAATAATGTCTCTAGAATTGCTCAGAGCCCACTACGAACGGAGTTATGGCCCCTCAGATATTCCGAATTCGGACTATGAGAATTTCGTGGACGAGTTTTCGCGGTCCTGTTTTTCCCCGTCGTTCGTCGTCATCGCGCCGGAGTTAAACCACATTATAACGTTAGACCGATAAAAAAGGAAGAACATAGAGTATGATTAGAATCCACTTCGCTTCTCGTTCCTCTTGAGCCCGAAACTCCGAAGCGGGCGGAGCAAACGGGTGTTTATTTCGGGGGCGGAGAGAGTAGGTGCTCGATTTTTCTCGCTTATTCCGAAGAGTTGAGATTCCGCGTCTGGCAGGGTTGCTACACAGGGCGTCTGGACCATAATACCAATTTTTACCCACGAGCTTGGACTGTGTCTTTAAGTGATGTGGATTCAGTTTAGCATATGTTTCGCACGTTTTCTACCCTGTATTGCTGATCTCCTATGTTTCCTTCTTGGCTTATTATTGCGTATTCGTTTCCGTCGATCGATGGGTGCAGAGCAGGGATGTGCTGAATTTTTTTTGAAACAGAAAACATCAAACTCAGGTTGACAGAAAATCAAAAAAAATCCTTTAATAATGGGCAGAGAAAACAGAATAATTTTCAAAAATCAATAAACACTGTGCTTCTCTGGGCCGAATTCCGGTCCGCAGTTGCGTCTCGACACGCTTTGCGGCCGCACGCGCTCGAGTCAGTTTTAATACAATTTTTCTTTTTTTTAGTTTCCAGTTTCCAAAACCCACCTAGAGTAAGCGGATCGGCGGCTGAGGCGCTGGAAACTCTTCCGACTCGAATGCGCGCGGCCGCAAAGCGTGTCGAGACGCAATTGCGGACCGAAATTTGGCCCAGACAAGCACAGTAATGTTCAGCGTATAGTATTTGTGTTTTTTTAGAGCGCTAAATTTTTCTGGAACTTTTGGTAAATTTCAGGTATAAGTGGTACTTTTGCGCAAATTATAAAGCCATCAAATGGCCAGAGGGAGAAGTGTAGACTTCCGATAGAGACAGATGATGAATGCAAATTGCCCCTCCAACATCCCTTTTCCTGAGACAATAACACTCGATCTCTTGATCAGAAGCTCAATATGTCTAAAGAGTACATAGATTTAGTCGTAGCGGACTTGCCGTTCCCTAAAGTGCATATCTTGGCGATTATTTCAAAGTGATTGGTGGGTTGTGCACTGTACTACTCTTCAGCGCTCTAGGGTAACACGTGTGCCGCGCGGGTATGCCGTGTGAGTATAACTGTCCTCAAGCGCCGCTCGCTCCATCATAACGGTTTCGCTCGTGACTCTATAACAGTTTCAACAGCTGTATCACCACCGCCATCAATAATTTCATTGCCCTGCATCATATTCAAATTCTGTGTTATCCTGCGCAGGATTGAGTCAGAACACGAGCTTAGAATTTGCGTGAACGACACCGTTGGGGCAGAACATTGCCCCACTCCACCAAAGCGGTGACACTGGAGTATTGTCAGTGTCTGATTACGAGTAGAAAGTATTCATACTCGGACACCGGGCTAGTTAGGGAACGAATAGTGGACGCTAAGTAGTGGTAACGAAGCACATTATCGTTATTTTTCAGTGAAATTTGAGTTTTAGCGTTATTACTGTTGGGCATACCTTCTGAGGATATGATCATTGGTGAACATCGGGTAAGGGTAACCACTATAAAATAAAGATGGAGTCTCGGCTTCCTCAATCCCTACGGGATACGCATGGCTTTCGACGTCTACTTAATGGAGGCTTGAATGCTTTTGAGACCTGTACAGTAACATACGAGGGTCAGTCGACTTCCCAGTCAGATCCTTCGTCTCCTTGCTGGAATCTAGTACCGATTCGAGGACTCTGTAGGGTTAGTAGATCTGATTGACCTCGGGCGAGGATCGAACCCTGCCGTGTCGAGCGAGCAGCAGCGCATCCTGCCACTACACCACCTCAACTGAGGTAACCACCCTAGCGAGATATACAAGTTCACTATATTGAACTGTAAAAAATAGGTGTGAGTTTACGTTCGGGGTTTGTTTCCTCAAAAAGACTTTAAATCCCACCCGCGGCGGTTTAAATCTTGCGGGCGGCTGGCTGGTAAATATCAGCCAGCCGCAGGTGAGCGCAGCTGTTGCTGGTCGGGCGAATGAGAGAAAATCGAACAGCAATAGCAGTGGCCCAGCCAGCAACACAAGCCGATCCGAGCTGTCAAGCTGCTCAGGGTCGAGAATCGCCTCAATCGCATTTTCACGATTTATTACGATTTGCTACGAATAGTCACGATTTAAGGCCTAAATTTCGTAAATCGTAAATCTTAAAAAAATATTGCCAAAAACGCCCGTAATTCGTAAATGGTAATTCGTAACCACGCAAAGCCCTGTTCCGGGTACGCAGATGTGAGTGCTAGCGTTACCATTGAAAGAGAGTTCGTGTTTATGATCCACAATATTCTTTTCTGAGTTGGGTACGGATGTACATGGACAAGAACGAACGGAGGAAAGGTGCAGAATTCGAAACGTCACATGGAAATGAGAATTGGAGTTAATTTAAGAGTTGATAATCTGGGAATTTGAAAGTTTGTGTTCTTCGATGTATTGCAGAAGAAAAAAAAACGTGAAAAAGAAAATTGAATGCTAAAGAAATTATAGGATATGTAAAAGAAAAATCGTACCATTTAGAATAACCATGGAGACCCGCCTTATACGTACCATCTTCAGCAGGTGCTGTGCTCCTCGGACCAATAATATCTTCCAGCGGTAGTTCTGCTCCATAAACCAGAAATTCCTTAAAAAAAGAATGTGTTAAATGGTACATGGATGCAGATTATCATTCGGAACCCAACATGAGGGACAACTCACCCTCACTCTAACTTCATTCCAGTGCAAAGTTAAGCCGACGTCAGAATTCACTCCAATACTGAAGTTACATGGCTTTTTAAAGTTTTCGTTGCCGCATCCGCTGTCGCTACATTTGTACAGCACCTGAGAACACATTTCATGACTTGGGGTGAGAAACGCAGCGCAACCCAAAACTGAAGCAAGTGTCGTTGAACATGTAAACGGGTTGAAGAGACTAGGCCGAGAAACTTCTTTCTCACGCAACATGTATTAGGTCTACAATCAGGTTTTAAGGTTTCCTGTTAATTTTGAAGCTTCTTTCAGAAGGCCCTCATAGTCGACCGATCGGCTGTAGCCAGCCCGGTCGATAGGTATCTATCTAAGTATTTATCACATACGTATCGACCGGGACGGCCGCAGACGGCATAGGCGCGCTCAGTCCGGCCACAACGGGTGGATTTTTACACCCGTTGTGGCCAGACTGAGCGCGCCTATGCCGTCTGTGGCCGTCCCGGTCGATACGTATGTGATAAAGTGCTCACTCACAAGTAAGAAGTGAAGTGCTGCTCGGACACGTCATGAGAAGTATCGTTTAGGTCAGCAGAAGTGGTAGCCTAGACGAGGGATGTTCAGTAAATTCGGAAGGAGGGTAGGATAACTCACTGAAACGTTTTCAGTGTTTCCTTTCCAACTTTTTGCAACACTTTCCCTTGTGTTGCTGTACTAAGAGATCCCCTTCTCATGTCTTTGCGCTTACAAAGTGGTGGACTTGAGCTCTGAATTTTGACTAGCTTACATCAATTACTGTTGAAACTTTGGGAATTTTATTTTTTCTTATTTTTTTTTCATTTTGAGAAAATTCTCCAGAGCGTTACCATTGATGGAACATGCACTTATGTGCTCAACATAGCAACTCATATCAATTAGCTGCTCCCTTCTTTCAATTGAGACATGGATGGATTCTCAGCAAAATGTGTTTTTTACATGGATGGGAATACATGGTTGGGGTAAAGATAACGTAAGTATCGTCAGCATCAATTGAGTGGGAAGCCGCGCTCAGCAATCGGGTGCGCAGTCGTTCGATCAATAGGCATCCCCTCTTCGTTCTCACGTGTCAACTTTTCCCGCCAAGGAGCGTCGCGGCTTCCCCCCATCCAGTGATCAACGATATGTTTTCTACCCTCCAGCGGGATGACAGGTATAAAATTTCGGAGACTTTCATGGAATCTTGGGTGTCCTGTTTTAGTTGCCATGCAACACAGCTAGCTAAGCAACCCTTTGAAAAATCCTCAAAACGTCTTTGTAGACGTAATACATACAGCTGGCACGGATCCTGGTGATACTTTGCGTTCCTTTTTGTTCGTTGGCGCAGGCTCGGCGCGCATATGCTATAACATACAGTTTTCCGCAATGCTAAAAGGACATGGTGCGGTTGCAGTCACAAACTGAAACTAAGGTGGAAGACGCCAGATTTAATTATCGATCGACAGCGCAGCTGATTTTTTGGGTAAGTTACAGTTTTTCTTTTTTCCTTGTTTGTTTCAGCATTATTTTTGTCTCTAGCTGTTTAAATATTGCGAATAGGGGCTATTCTCAGTGCGTGAGGGAAAATAGCCGTTTGTTCGGGCATCGAAGTGTTTTTTTGTTCAAGATTCTGTTTTGAAATCGGAAACACGGCAAGTTCCTCTCGCACACTAAGAAAAGCCCCTATTCGTAAAATTGTAAGACTCAGAAACAAAAATAATGCAGAAGCAAACAAAAAAAAAAGAAAAACCGTGACTCACCCAGGAATTCAGCTGTGCTGTCGATCGATAATGAAATCTGGCGTCTTCCACCGTGGTTTAAGTGTGTGACCGCAACCGCACCATTTCCTTTTAACATTGCGGTAAACTGTACGCGCACCGAGTTTGTGACATCACACAACGAGGAACGCAAAGTATCATTAGGATCCTTGCCCAATGTATGTTACTAATGATTTGAGCAACACTCACTTCAGCTTTGAATGCTACAATATTCAAACAAAATTTGAAACAAGGCAAGATGCAAAGTTTAGAAGGGACGCGAGAGCGCGTGAGGACACTGAACGAGAAGGAAATGGTGTGACATCTTAAGAGGGGTCGATAAGGACGGACAGGTCAATGATGTGATTACACGCGTGTGAGCATGCAATATTGCAATATCCGGAAAGCCAGCGCTCCCACAGCCTGCCGGCCAAAAGCCAGCGCTGGCGCTTTCGGCAGTTGCACAGGCTGTCCGCCTGCCCGATCCATATCTGACGTATTCTACGGCGCTCCGATCCCTAGTTTGCCTGAGTTGTGTGTTTTTCGTTGTTCTGTCTACCGATCTAGGTGGTCTAGCGGGAAAACAAGCCGTATACAAAGCGACTAAGTTAACACTAGGTATGTTAGCTGTGCTCTGATGTCCTGCTGTGCTGGTGTTCTTCACTCTACTAATTAACTCTTCATTATCCTGGTATTCTTGCAGCCGCAGTGAGAAGGATTCTCTCGCTACAAGAGGGAATAATGAGTTCACAAGAAACTTTCGTGAACCTCGTATCCCCAGGGATACAACAATCAGGATTTACTTGAGGGCAAGGTACAGTCAAATATTGACACTCAAAATTCGGTTCAGACATATCCTGTCTCGGAGCCAAATTTACTCTGTTCCTTCGCGAGCTTGTGCGGACCGAGGCTTGAGTCAGCGAGAAAGTGAGCGTAGAAGGAGACGCAGCGTACGCACGCAGACTCACGCGATGAACGGAAACAAATTCCACTTCGAAACAGAGGATAGATTGGGCTGGCCTATCTGAACACAGTTTTGACGTTTCATAAATCATTAGACCTTTCTTTCGAAAAGAAAACAGCCTTCAAGTCCGAGATTACGGTATTCAAAGCACCATAATAATGGCCAGAATCACCTATTCCCACACGGCGCTTTTGAGGAATGCGTAAACGATGGGTAGCTTTGGGATACTGTGGTCCACTGGAATAGCTGAAACAACTTGAAGAAGTTTGTTTTTCCCGAAGTTTTCACACGTTTCTTGGGACTACCAGTATCATGGGCTCCAATTCAGCAAGACATCTTCGAAATTGAACTTCTGCACGGTCCCTGCATTTAATTTGGCTACTTCTCGTGATAATCAGTTAATTTGCCGACGTGAATTTCTCATTCAGAGGCGGATTTTATCAAAAAAGGCAGAGTTTAAAATTCTTTGGGGGACTGTTTTAGAGAGCTGCTGGCGGAATTGTTCGGGTATTGTACTTACCTTCGCTCTAATCACTATGAAGTTCTTAGGTTTCCATAGAGAAGTCGATAGACTCTCCTATAGTGAAAGCTGCTTTTGAAGTCGTCCCACCTGCGTCTAATTTGTGAGGCAAGAAGTGATATCGCCTTCCATTACTCTCACAATATTTGCTCAAGCTTTCGACGCAGTTCGCCAGGCGCGTTTTCGAGAAACGATCACAGAAGTTATGTCCTTCAAAGACAAAGTGATTTTAGAAAATCTACGCACACCTTGAAGTTCATAAGATAACAAGCTCTGAATATGGTTGCGTTTCGGTAATCTGGAACAGTGCGTTCGAGAATCCAACCAAGTACCAAGTAATTGCATTTTTTCGGCTCTCCGCACATTTTGCTAATGTTGAAAATGGTGTTGATGTCCAGATCTCTGAGAAACAAGCATCGAGGGAGAATTTACTATATCCAGATAATTATTAGTGTGATCACAGTAATCCATCAATGCGTAAGGTAAGCAACCCGACGTCATACAGAAGTGAACACCAAAGTGAATCATAGGTAACTTATATGCAGCTAACAAAATCAAAAATAATCTTGAAGTATACAAAGTTACAGTTGTACAGACAGTTGTACAATTATTTCAGGCCTCTGATCGTAGAGAGCCAGCTGGAGAGTGGACGAAGCCAGGATTTGATGCAATGTGTGTTTGTTATAATAGAATATGAAAGGCTCCGTCTTGCTCGAAACTGGCAAGGAAATTACGAAAGATCTTCGTGAAAAACAACAGATAAACACTACTGCAGGATGAAAATTCAGCGTCCTTCATACTATGTACAGATAAGTACCGGCCTCATCACTTGTCTATCTCCTGATTACTTGGCAAGAACTATTCAGATTGAATGGAACGTTTTCATCTGAGGTGAATTTTTGGCCCCTAAAGGGGATTCTGTCCATTTTCTCACGAATCCATTGGAACACTATTTCCAAAAATGCTGACCAAAAGCTTTGGTCGGTTTTCCTGTGAACTGAATTCCGACGAAGTTCGAAATCAATCCCTCTATTATGCTGCGTGATCAGGTGAGGCCGATCAGTCCGCGAACGTAGTCTCTAGAAACGGGAGATATGGAATGTCAGTCCATGCTCCAATACTACAAGACGATTGTCCTGAGCGAATCGGCTTCGTTTATCTCCAAAAGTACTTCGGTATCGTTGTTGAACGGAATCTTGGTGGCTCCGTCAAGTACGAGGAATCCTTTCGAGCATTTTGACTTCAGCCGAATACGGCGAGCGAACCCGCGAACGCTCGTGCGTCTGAATGTGGCATTGAAAATCGGCTCGCGAATCGAGTATGCGAAATCTGAAAACAGGTTCAGTATAATGTGGGCAAATGAATATCACAGTGAATATTTTGATCTTAACGTTCAAGTCTTGCTATGCAACGTTGACTGCTGCTTTAGGCAAGCAGCCTCTGTAGCTCTCGACCTTAAAGGCAGCATACACGCTCGTAAACGTAATTGAGATAACTACGGAATTAGAATCGTATGGCATCCACCACAACGCTCATGCATTTTGAAGCGTCAAGAACGACCCACAATGCCGCTACACAATTTAGTAGTTGGCTCCGCCCCTGTATCTGCCCGCCCCCTGTATTTGCGTCCTCTTCCAAAACAGGGGTACTGGGCCATTTCCACCGTCGTCAGTGTGTGTAGTTTACCTATTGAACCTATCCCACCACCCACAAACGTCGCCGACTGTGGGAATGGCCCAGTACGCCTGTTTTGGACGAGGACGTAAATACAGGAGGCGGGAAGATACAGGGGCTGGGCCACCTTTTCACCCGTGTAGCGTCATTGTGGATCGTTTTTGACGCTTCAAATTGCGGGGGGCGTTGTCTTCTGTGCCATACCATTCTAATTACGTAGTTATCTCAATTACGTTTACGAGCGTGTATGCTGCCTTTAAACAAAACGCGGTCCCTCCAAAAACTCCCGCCACTTCTTCTTTTCTGCTCAAATGTAGGAAGATTTTTCTTCAAATCTTAACGAAGACTCGCATGACGTGAAAACTCAATGGGCAATCGGACTGAATCATCCAGAGCAACATTCCACCCCATTTCCCCATAATGACCGCACTATCAGGGTCAAGATACCAATTAGGGTGTGATCTGAGTCAACATCGCTCAGGCTCCGTCCATACGGTGCGATAGCGTGCGATTACGCAAAATCGATGATCGTCATTAACACACGATTTGCCAGCCGCTGACGTGCGCTTACGCTCGCTATCTCGCGCTCACGCCGGCTCTCGCTGGCTGCCGCTTGCTCACGCTCACTCCGGGAAAGAATCAGCAAGTCTCAAGCTTATTACTCCGTCCGCAAAGCATTTAGCCTCGAGCCTACTTCGAAACAAATGCCCTCGTATCTCATGGTTCGAGCACGGCTGTCACAAACCGTGGTAAATGAGCAGCCAAGGATTCGACTTGATTGATTGATCACCAGGTCAACCGCCGTCGATCGAATCAACAAGAGGCAGGACTCAGATAGAGACATCACACTTCCCGCGATACCACTAGCCGACGTCCCGTAACCACTCCGCCAATAGACCGGTCGCGGGCAGTCTGCAGCGCCGTTTCGTTGACTGCCCGTACACAGTGAACAAGCACTCCGCGGCCCTTCTGCCATCGTCTTACGGCTAATCTGATGACTGACAGAAGACAGTCCTGAAACAGTTCGCGGCAAATTCAAAAATCACCCTTCAAGTAAAGGTCTTTCAAAACAAAATTTCAAAAATCCGCTCCTGGGGATTTCATTTTGAACTGCTTCTGACAAGTAAGAAGTGAGCTTATACGGAAAAGCTTCCTACACTCACTGGTCCTTGCAGTCATCCCATTAACAGATGCCATTAACGGACAGTGGTTGTTGTTGATGTTCATCTGCCCAAGACCAGCGTCGCACACAGCGTGGGTTTTGGAAAGAGTCTTAGCACAGCGTTTTCTGCCCAGCAATCGTTCATTGGCTCCACTCTAGTGGGTGGTACAATGATGATATCAAGGTGGGAGTCGAAGAGTGAGTGTTCGATGAACCCCAGGAATAGCCGACTGCCCGCGGGAAGACGGAAAAGCCTCTCTGTTTGCGGAAAATGGGGCGCCGTGCCACGCCCACAAAATTGAAGCCGTGCGAAGTCGACTAGCCCGACTTGGCCGGCGGGAAGTGGGCTGTTTTTATCTGAGGTGTTTGCTTGCCTCTCTCTCTCTGTGCACCAGGTACCTATCAGCGCTAGGGAGCGTTGAGGAGCGCGGAACAGAAAGAGCGCGCGTTCCCGCCACGTATGGACGGAGCTTCAGACTCCTCTCTCAAAAGGTTTTGATTTTGTGGCGTGAAAGACTACGACAACTTCTCTTCAACACGATCTTGATTGAATGTTACTTGTGGAGAATTGCTCAGCCTCCTTCCTCCCTACTTGTTTGTGATACATTATACGCTGTGTGGATCTCAGGGTCAACACCCTTATTATTCACGCCGTCAATCCTAGTTTATCAATCATTGAAGACCTCAGGATAAACTTCACGGACTTGGATGATTGGGTTCGAAAGCGATTTTGTCGTTCATCTTCTTCGCGATTTCGCCGGCCAATTCTTTTATGTTAGCCCTCACTTCAATTCCCATGCCTTGCATTGCCTCAAGAATTGTAGACACACTCTGCTCTTCAACCCGATTCATACCATAATACCTGAATCAGACCATCGTAAAGTAATAAGATCATCAGAATGGCAGAATTACAGTTTCACTTACCAGCTCGTACTGCCAGTACCAGTAGACACAATGAGCCCGCTGCTCTTCTGCTTGACCATAGGCTGATCGTCAATTGAAATTGAGTAGGTAGAGACCTAGAGAGAAAAGAGTGATCCGGTTACGATTACAGCATAAGATTACAGCATAATGTAATACCAGGTATAATTCTAGTCTGAAATTGCGTCGAAAACGCGGTTTTGGTTTGAAGTGAGCATTTTCATAAACCTAAAGAACATTCGATTCGCCTTCAGGCTGATCTTCGAAATTATTTAAATTTTGAGAAAACGCGAGCATTTACTTGAATATGACTTGTTCTTCAATCAAAAAGTTTACACAGTGAAGCGAAAAGAACGTTTTCGTGGATTCCGACAATACTCACTAACAAAGGAAACGGCGTTTTTCGGTAAAGGCTTCACAGTTATCTTCTATCTCGGAGTCAAATATACTGCTGTCGAGCGTGTGCCTGTACGCGCATATGCTGCGTCTCCTTCTCCCCTTTTTTCTCCTATCTCTTCCCACGACGAGCACAAGTACGTGAAGGAACAAACTGAATTTGCCCTCAAAACAGAAGATATGTGCGTGCTGCTACGAACACTCCAAGTCACACCCTGTCAGGTGCTCGTCGACTATTATATCAAATATGCTTCACATGCGTTCATTTTTGTTTGGTTTCGAGTAACAAGTGATTTCGTACGCCTTGCGAACTTGGCCCGCCCTTCAGATGTGATTAGAATTCTATTTCATTATGCATACCTTTGCAGCTTCGTCTTCTCCTACAAACACCTCATTCAGGGCTAGGATGCAGTCATTTTTCGTATCCGGTTTTTTGTTGAGAACAGTGACTCGAATGCGACTGCGGTTAGCGTACCTAAATGGTACGCGCAGGTCAAAGTCGATCAGGGCTTAAGCTCGGACAGAAAAGATCAAATTCTGTATCTGCACAAACACCATGTCACTCACTTGAATTTTCCGCCAACGATACGTTGGAAAAGGTCGTGTGGAGGATTTTTTCCACCTACGCACAGATGTCCTTCGGATCTGCAAGCAACAAATTTCAATGAGTACTTGGCTTATTCACTATAAACTCCAATGCATACTCCTCTGTTGTCGCCTTCAGAAGTGTTATTATTCGCAGCATCAGGATTAATTTAAACTGATCGACTGTGTTGTAACAAAACAAAGGGATCATTTTAGAAAAGAGTAGATTTTTAGTCTTCCAAAAAGAAGTGCATTCTTGTGTTTGGTCCATGTACATACCTTTACAGAGAAAACGAAGCATATCGAGTATATTTGGAGAGTAAACTCGTTAGGCAAGTTGATCTGAGACTGACCCCACGGGATCGGTGTTGATGCCGATCACGGGTGTTCTGTCGGTAACTGCTGCGGCTGCAGTGAGAAAAGTGCCGTCCCCTCCGGCGGAAACAACCAGATCGGCCCACTGTACGGCAGCGTTCAGCGACTGACGATTGACAACTTCCCCATGGATGTGTGCTTCGCTGCAAATAGAAAATAGCAGTGATAGAGAAGTTCTCTGCAGAATGGAGGCTACGTGTACTTCTAGAAATATGCTGCCTGCTACCTCCAGCCACAGGGAACACGGCAGGGTCCAACAGACACCCTACCGTGTTTGCAATTGATTTCAGGAATTTGATATGTATATCCTTTCATTTTGAGCCGGGCGGTGGAAGCAACGGAGCGGAGGACAAAGGTGAAATATAAGTGGTAAAAGATTTCAACGTGATCAAACGCTCCACTTATTGCTACAACCACCTCGAAGTGAGTGAGGAAGGCCCTATGTATGTACATAACCCTAGACTACATGTAGTACTCACTCAAGTCTCGCCAGGATCTCTGTGACGGCAGCTTTCTGTTTTCGGTCGCTCTCAACCATACTGTCCACATCGTATCCTTTATTGCGCAAATGTTGTAGCAGTTGCTCGTCTGTTTTATTTGGATATTTCTGCTTTTCCCAGTCCAGACGCGTGGTCTTTTGTAATACAACAGCGGTCCGGAATTGCTGAATGCACATATCTCACAAAGTAACTACTTTTAACCATACCAACAATTCCAAATGACATGTACTTTTATAGAACCGTTTTTGAACGTAGAGTACGAATATGCCCTTCGCAGCTGCCTAGATTCGTTCTGAAAGAAGTTATAGGCGTTTTTCAAAGCCTCGCGGCAAGGTGTTTAATGGTACCAATCAGGAAATTTTTGGGGTGTTTTGACAAAAACTCCCCTGATTCCACTCAAAGCTTGTATGTAGGGGTAATCTAGGGTGCCGAACTCAAACCTGGGATCCTCTTGTCGAAACTCATAGGTTTACTGTAGGTTAGGGTAGGTACCATGCCAGTTAGGGGGCAAAACCTACCTTGATAATCCGAAAATCGACAAATGAGCATCTAATTCTCGATTAGCACCCCGAATAACCCCCGCATGGGAATTTTGAGTAAAATCTGAGACCTTCACCAAACTACCTGATACTATAGTTGTGCTCGAATATTCGCAATCGAATAAACATTCGAATAAATTATTCGATTATTTATTCGATTATCGAGTAATCGAAAAATCCCGATTTTCGATTATTATTCGAAATCGACTATCGAAAAAAGCGGATATTCGATCATTATTCGAAATCGACTATCGAAAAAACCTCATATTCGATTATTATTCGAAATCGACTATCGAAAATACCAGGTATTCGATTATTATTCGAAATCGACTATCGACACTGACAATTATTCGAACATATTCGATCTTCGAATATATTCGAATAATCTAACACAGCCATTACCGGATCCTACACAGAAATTTTTCGAAGGGCCAGTGCACCAGCACTAGTGTGAGTCAGGGCTGAGCGTAACTGAAATTTTGAATTGCGCAAATCGTAATTTTCAAATCCTCGTAACTCGTTATTCGTGACTGATGAGTAATTAGCTCAAACACAGCCTCAAACCTCATTAAACATGGAAACGCCTCAACTTCCGAGTGATGATATGTGTTTCAAAATAAATCTGTTTTCGACGAGTACTAGAAAAAGTGCTTTCATCCGAGCGAATCTCTGGTCCGCAATCGCAGACACCCGCCGCGACACGATGAAAATACTGGTGGGACCATGTATTCCCGGCACGATCAACCTTCGTCCCAGCACGACTTCATCGCATTACGTGCTGCAACAGCGTTTGTCCACAATTGCGGGCCGGAATTTTCTTCTGCTAAGGGCAATACTGGTCGAAAGTGTGAATCGTCTTCTATCCAACGCTTTTTTTGGTTTTCAGCAAAACTTGGCGGTTTCCAGAGTTGAAACGGAAATTTGATGGAGATCCAGGGTACCGACTGACCATTTATCAGTAGCCAAAGCTAAAGCCGCGAAAATTGGTAAGGCAGTCGAATCCACGACATATGCGCTAGATCAAAATGAGCACAAGATTTTTCAATAGAGCGAGATATGTATATTTTTTCCCAACTTCTGACAAGGTGCTTCCATGGCTGTCAACGATGGCTAATTTGGATTTTGTTCTTTTTTTATCGATTTTTGGAAACGAAATAAAAAAGAATAGGTGGCAAAATGAGCAATACTCAAAGGGAAGGAGTGAATATCAAATAGCAGCAAGTTTTGCGGCTCATACTCGTTAGGGCAGAAAATGTCGAAGTAACAAATTCATGAAAAGCGAAAAAAAGCTAGGAATAACGCCTTATCCAGAAATTCCGCGAACACTATCCCCAACTCAGACAGTAACACTGATGGAATTGCTGGCGCGTGGCGGGCCGAACAACTCCCATCTCGCTATACGACCGCTATCGTTCTAGGAGAAAGCGCGTAATTCCGAATGTATCGCGCCTCTTCACTGTAGACACCCAGCGAAGACGCGACGCGACGTAGCGTGATCGAGATGTAGACTGATTATAACATCGCGTCGCGACGCGAATGAACTCTGAACGGGGCCTAACGAAACGCCCGCTCGTGACGCGCTGGCGTTGTATGAATAGAACCGCCGTATGTGGCATCAGGCAGCTGCTAGTGTAGAAACGATGCTTATCGATTTTGCGTGCCACCACTCGTGAACCCTGCCTGAGCGGAATATTGGAAATATTGAGCAGTTCAAAAGCTTTCGATGCCATTCTTAAAAACTGCCTCTTCAAAGTAGTAGCGTCGCAAAAACTCTTCGATGCCAGTCTTAAAAACTGCCTCTTCAAAGCAGTAGCGTCGCAGAACTCTGAATTCGGTTGGCCCGTAGTTAAATTAATTCATTTATTCGAAATTATTCGATTTTCGATATTCATTCATTTGAAATAGAGAATCGAATTTATTCATTCATTCGTTCATTGGAAAAATTTAAAGTCGAATATATTCATTCATTCGTTTATTCGAAAAATTTAAAGTCGAATATATTCATTCATTCGTTTATTCGAAAAATTTGAAGTCGAATTTATTCATTCATTCATTTATTCGAAAATGTTGAAGTCAAATATATTCATTCATTCATTCATTCGGTCCGTTTAGTCAAAAAGCACAACTATACCTGATACCCACCGCAATCTACCGTAAGCTGTCAAAAATCGATAAACCGATTTCAGATCCGGGTTTAGCACTCCAAATAACCGCCAGAGCAACAATTTGAGCCATATCTATCGTAGGATGCCGGAAATCTTCAAGAGTCGAGTTTCGCCCTCAGATTTTCCCACGATTGAAAGCTTCAAAATTGACAATTAAACCATAGATTCGTGAACAGCACAGCAAATAGCCCCCATGGGGTTCTTAGGTCAAATCTGAAACACACAGAGAATCCGTACAAGTCCAAAACGCTATCACACTTTGCTGAGTTCGGAGAATGACCGTTCACCTTTTGGGAGCTGAACACGATTATGTGGTCCGCTTCCAGATTTTCGGAAGATTTCTGCATAAAACGGAAGGTGCGGTTTGTTGTCGCATTCAGTGCGTGTCGATTATGCATTCAACTCAAAGATAAGGCGGTTTCGAGCGCAGTCCGGGAACCTCCTGTTAGAGGAGAACGTGCTCCTATTGTGTCTCAAATAACAGTACGCGCTACCAGATACACGTTCAACTCTATGAGAAAACGATTTTCCAATTCGGGCTCTCAATGTTTACTATGTTTTAATGTAATACGTCAGTCAGTCACCGTATTTGCTACTCATTGCATCGCATGTCAACCGAAATCAGCCGTTTTTCTTTCAAGAAAGCCATTTTTCAAGGAAAGCATGCGATGCACTCTTGGGTTCGGGCTCAGATTTCGACGGCGTCGCCGGTTCAATATCCCAAGTTTGCGGTGCTTGGCCCTGCCCAGCCATTAGAGGTCTCAAATGGTGCTCGGTGAGCTGGACGCGTCGCGTGCGTCGATGTGTTGCTGCGATGTCGCTGGGCTATCTTGCAGAACGTGCTCCTGCGATAAAACTTAGCAGCATGTGTGCTGCCATGAAAGTTTGCAGCAGGTGCCCCTGCTGGTCTTTCGATGGAAGTACACAGTAGAGTTGAATGCAAATACGGCACGCATTGAATACGGGATTGTCAGAGTATTATCAAAATGGATTACGATATTTCTTGCAAAACGATTATGGCAGGTTTATGGCAATTTGCAAGCGAAGAATTTCCGTTCAAAAATTAGTGCAATCTGGTGGATCACATTATGATTCGTTCACCAGAGAAAAAGAAAAACTGCTGACAAAATTGACCTTGAGCTAACAATCACTGAGTTTTTGTTCGACTAGAATTGGGGAACTCTGCATGATTCCGCAACAAGCCGAAATGCACCCTTCATCAACAAAAACTGCAGCGGCACAAGAACAGCAGCCACACTGTAGCCTGACATCTGTCATCAGAAATCATGTGTTGCGGAAATCATACGATGTCTTCCTATAGAGAGACCTACATGGATGACAGGCTGCCCATGTACCCATGTACTGAATAGACCAACATCTTATCTGCTATCGGCTACATCCAAAAAAGTTAGGACAGCCTCTTATCAAGCCATCAGGCGATAGGGTGACTGCATACTCCTTCATACTACATACATAGCACAAGTGTAATTTCAGAGCAGAACAACAAAAACTTCTCAATATTAGCAGGAAGAGTAGACTATCAAAGCTAACCAACCGGCGACACATTGCTGACGCTCGGTACTTCCGTATCGGTGATAGTTAACACAGCTGGATGCAATTTGACAGCGGCTGTCATTCTAGAAAGCAAAATTTTAGGAAAATGGGTTGAGAACGACTACGTCAGCAACAATAATGAGTGAAATGTGTTGACACAAATATCCAAACAAATACGTATGACACATTAAACGAAACACGGAAAACGTTCAAGTGGCAGGACGTACGTACATATAGATTGTGAATGCATCAAAAATGAGAAGAATGCTGTTTCGAGGAAGATCGCATGAAACGGAATATGAAAACCCCTATACACTCATGTTCAAAATCAGGCAGGACGAAGGTGCATTACATAAAGAACTGATTTAGTCGGTGAAATGGCTTTTCAGAGATGTGAGAAAGCTGAGGAATTATGCGAGCAAGGACTGCTAAATGGGTTACAAAAGTTAGTTAAGTTCTGGACCAACTTATTTCCAGCATTCTAAATGGCGCGTTTATTTTGAAAACAGTAAAAACTCTTCCGTGCGCGAACAATTCACTGGCATGGACCTGGATGACTGCCATAGCAGAATATTTCCGATCGCGCTTATTTTGGATGTAGCTAAAAGTTCTATATAAAACCCAGATTCGCACCCGTAAATTGCGCATCCTATCACGAAAAATAGGTGTAGCAGTGTCTCCGAAACGAAAGTGAAAAACATGGGGTGTTTTGCTTTGAGATCATAACAGGTAAACATATGAGTCAGTTGCTAGGAAGTTCAAATTTGCAGCTTTTCGGAGGATGTCCAGGAGGAAAAGCCCGGCGACAACAGGAGCATGTTGTAGCAAACCTCAGCAAAGGGGCATATAAGGAAAGGAGCTGTGCGTTTCGAACTTTGCAAATCGCGACCTGTAGTGCTGCTTGCATTCCACCACTACATTTGTGACGAAGAGCTTTCAGTGTGGTGGTTGAAGGAAGCGTTCACGATTACACTATGTAACACATTTTCACTTTTTCTGTTCCTGGGTTGAATTTGTGTTTTCCTAACCCGTTAAGTCTAGAACAGACAGGATGTCTATGTAATTCCAGGAAGACTTCGCTTTTGTGACTAGGGCAATGAAATTTGGAAAATCGCGTGTTTATGTAAGACAATTTTTGTTCCTGGCTTCTAAGTGTTATATTTCAATAGTTTATGTCTAATGTATGTGAAAAATCACTTCATTAAGCACAAACGTTGCTTACGCGACGACAGCACTAAGAAAACTTTTTTTGGGGGTGAAAATAGAAAGATTTTTATTCATTTTGCCACTATGATAAGGTAAAAACAGATCATGCACTAGGATTACACAAACACAGTCGGAAACGACTCAGAAAGGTTCAGAAATGTGTAGATTTTCTAGATTCACGATTGTACTGTGAATCACTCTCTCGAAGTTGCACCCAAATGTCGCCCCCTCATGGTTTCGCTATACTGTCCTAGTTAATTAACGATGTTCAAAGTCCAATATATCTTGATGAAAGAGATCGCCTAGCTCTTTGAATTTTTCAAGAAGCGAGTCAATTATATATTCTGAATCCCGTTTTGGCGTAATTCTTCATGAGAGTCTGCACCAACTTCACATAGTTTTCAGCTTTGTGATCACCTAGGAAGCCGTGAACAACTGCAACGAAATCGCTCCAAGCCGTTCTCTCCGTCCTGTTCAACAGCTTTACAAAATCCTCACATTTTATGATCCTCTTGATCTGTGGTCCGACGAATAAATCAGCTCTGACCTTAGCCTCGGACAGAGTCGTTACCAAGGACAGTATAACAAAACATGATGAGGGACTACATTTGTGTGCAACTTTGAGAGAGGGATTCGCAGTACAATCGTAAATCTAGAAAATCTACACTTTTCTGAGCCTTGTTGAGTGCTTCCCGACTATGTTTGTCTATTCCTTGTGCATTTTTGGTTTTTACCTGCTCATAATGCCGAAAATGGATAACAGTCTTTCTATTTTCACAAAAAAACGGGTTTTCTTCATGCTGTTATAGTGAAAGCGAAGTTTGTTCTCAATGAAGTCATTTTTATCCTTTATTTCCTCGCTACTCGCAGTCGTATTATCACAATCGAAGACGCGAAGCGGCTGTTTTTCGAAAGCCTCAATAATGAAAATGAGGCAATCATTCTCAAAACCGCGTTGCTTTTATGATAGTGATAAAGAAAACTGCGAGTAGCTGGGAAATGGAGGCTACATACGTTGGATATGAGCAGTTGGAATATAACACTTAGAAGCCAGGAACAAAAATCGTGTTACATAGTGTTATCATTATCGGTGATGCTCCTTAGTAATATGGTTGGCGAAGAAAAACCTCGGCTCACATTGTCGAATGAGTAGCAGAAAACGAGCCGGGAATGGCAAAGGAACGACCGAAAACCGTTCTGAATTCTCGGAAACGCCTCGAGTCCCTATTCCGCCCCTTCAACGTGAATAGATGAAAACTCGAGATTGTGATAAGAGCAAGAAATCAAATCAAGGAAGTGATGTAGAGTGAGTTATACAGCCTGGTTGCATTGATAGGTAGCATTTTTTTCACAGCGGTCAATTCTCACACTATCAGAAATCAACGTAGGCAGGGGTGGCCCTATTCTAGCCCAAAGATATGGCTTTCGCGTTCTTTCTAAGCATGCCTTGTTATATAAGGCACCAGACCGAATATTGTGGAGAGCTCAAAAAGAAATCTATCCTGCACACTGCCTTGAAAGGCACAGTTCAAACACAGCGACAAAATCTGCGATGTCCATATATGTAATTGTGAAGTAGATCTTCCCTGTATAACACCTGCCAATTGCGAGCTCTCAATTCTCTCGAATAAGACACTAGCCAAGCGAGGCAAACGCAGTAGAAGCCTATGCGATTCTGATGTGGATCTCCGTCGTTGCTACCACTTTCTTCTCCTGCACATTTGATCCTAGCTACTTGAAGTCCTTCGCCTGCTTGTGTTCAGCTCCTTAGAAATGCACAGAGGCGTGCGACCTGTCTGATGTCATGACTTTCGTCTCAAGTGAGCGGTTGTGCAAGCAATACGTACTGGTGTTGCGTGCCGCCACCAATGGACGCTGCCTAGGTGAAAACCCCGGACGGTAGTAATCCATGCAAAACTACGAGTTTTATGTCGCGAGCTGCCGTTCGAAACTCGCAGAATGAACTGATTGAAACCGGGACCACACACGCATCATCATACGAGGTGTTGCGTTTCTTTGCAAAACTTCGTCCCTCTAAGGAGTTGAACCCTCAGTGCTTTTAACCATAGCGGCGATCACTGGCATTGCACCGAGATTGCCCTGTACCCTGGTGATGTTTTCATTAAAGGTGTCTGCCATTGCGAACACAGCATTGTGTTTCTGGCTACAGCAGATGCTCAAACTAGTAGTTAACGTCATAGTACCTACTTAAAAGCTTAAATTGATAGAGGAATGAAGCAGTGGAAAATGTACACTCAAGGCGTTTATAATAGAGCGATTGGTCAAGCGAAACTCAAAACTCAATTCCTACATACTTTCTTGTATAAGACATCTGAAAGAATCTATTTAAGTCGTTCTGCATTCAAGTAAATTCGATCGGTCTTCTGGACTTCAATGAAAGAACCTCAATAACTACACGCCTATTCATTTTCCTCAACGTTCTTCGACGGATTCTATTTGTTCTTTAAATATGATTGCTGTTAATCCTTGCCGCAATTTTCACCTCTCAATTCTTGTGTCAAACCTACTGTTGCCTCGCACAAAAGCAGGACTTTCTAATCTCTGACTTTTTTCTATCATTTGAACGACCGCATGAGCTAAAGTTTTGTTGGTTCGAAAAAAAGTTTCCTCACCCATCCCGGAAAAAAATCATGCTTTTCCTGATAACTTGGGCATAGCAAAATGATTTTTTCGCATACTTCGGGTACTGATACCTTATCAAATCGGACTGAAAAGGTCATAACTCTAATGAAAAGTGCAAATGCCCTACCAACTTTCACAGCTTTGAGGTTTTGCTAGAAAATTTGTAGACACTGTGAAAAAAAATTGTAAAAACGTTAGATAACACTCAGCCCATACCTTGAATTTTCGTGAAATTTTGAAATGAATTTCCGCTTATCCTCCCGAACAACCAGCAACATGTCCCGGAATTTTATTTTTTGTGAATTCAGAAATTGAGCATATGGATTGAGACACATGAAATCATTAAAAATTCAAATCATATGATCCTCGCACTTGACGAAAAAATCATTTTTATCGAATAAAAAAAACTTCTTTTCTTCGACTAATTCCTCAGAACACGGATTCACAGGAGACTGAGGACCTCCTTGAGAAAATTAGGAAGTTTTAGAATTGTGAAATTTTGATAAGACAAAATTTTTTGTTTTTTTTTTGCACCTACACATTTGCACTTGTACTTACTGTCCGAGTTCGTGGCGTATCAAAATCTGCCTGGGAAACTCAGTCGAACGAGCAAAGTAATGCTCGATAATTTCTGCATCACCCTGATACATGGCTCCGATTAGGATCTCCGAGAAATTGAATATTGAAGAACAAAATTTAAAACATCACATTTCAATCATTTTTTGGAAATCGAAGAATCAAAAAACGAAACTTCCGAACGTAATCGAAAACCGAATTATATAAAAAAGAAATAAGAAAATCGAAAAATTGCATAAGTCTGAAATCGATTCGATCGGAAAAAATCTAAGGAACAACTTCGGTTCACATTGCTCGACATCGCAGAGTTATGACCTCATCAATTTGATTTGGTAAGGTTTCAGTGCCTGAAATGCACTAAGTAAGATTAATTTTGTTATTCCCAGCCTATCAGTAGCAAATACCCGCTCCTTCCAGCTGAGAACGTGAAAATCATGAATTTATGACATTATCAGTCCAGTTTGATAAAGTATCAATTTATTACTTGTGTCAAAAGGAATTAAATTTGCAATTCCCAGGTCATCAGGAGTAAGTTATCGCCCCACTGGTGTGAAAACTCATAACTCGAAGAGCTATAACCTTATCAGTTGAGTTTGATATGGTGTCAAAAAAAAAGGCTTCTGCCAAAAAAATTAACTTCGCTATTTTCAAGTTAATCAAACCTAATACTCGCTTTTCCGGCTCAAAACGCTCCAAATTTCATGGGTATTATCATATCACTTCGACTTGATAAATTATCAAAGCTAGATTAGTGTTAAAATAGTCTATAATCAGTTTTTTCACGCTAACATGACCAAATCCTGGCTTTTCCGCGTTTCAAACGCGCGATCTACCGATTTTTGCAGAGTTGTATCCTTGGAGGTCGGCTGTCAAAAATTTTATGACTGCCACTGTCTGCGCGCTTGCTGACAGCCTGTGCAAAACAGCACCCACCTCGCGTGATGGACGAAAAAGTCCTCCGTACCACTTTTTCTCCCCGAAACTGGGAGTCTCTCGCGTCTCCACCACCGCTGCGCTGTTTCGCCTTTCGCTGCCCACCTCGCCTAGAGACAGAGGCTGCTGCCAGTTTCAGCGATCTCGCGAGGGTGCCCGAAACCATGAGGTTTACGCGCAATGAGCTCCATAGAAGCGAGCACAGATTAGGAAGCGGTTGACCATTTTGCACCAGATTTGGAAAATGACCCCCTTTGAAGTCGGGGAACACTACGGATACGGTTTAAAACCTGCTTACTTCTGTATCGCCTCAAAATAGCCTCTTCTTGTGAGGTCGAAACTCGCAAAATACCTGCATGTTTTGGCCATTTCGAAACCCGTAGTCCCGAGTGGATTACTGCCACCCCCCATCTCTAAGCATCCAGTATAATATATATAGTAGTACAGTATAATGCCTCACATCGCTAAGCGCACTAGTTCTGGAAATCACACTAAACATTTTTTGATCAAATCCAATCCCTAGGAAGCATTAATGCACATGAGTTTTCAGATCTAAAAGGAGTTGTTTCCAAAGGTATTTATTTTAGACGGTAGCTGAATACGCAAAAACGCGTCCCCATCAGGGATGTGCGGCAATTGCCGTTTGCCGTTTGTCGTTTGCCGGCCATATTCGGGACTTTTTTGCCGTTTGTCGTTTGCCGAAATTTTTGTTATTTTTCCGGCAAAACTCGGCAAAACCCTTTATAAGGAAACGCTGCCTATGCTCGCGGCTATGTGGGCACTAGGGGTAATCCGATTATTCGTTGTTCGCTCAACCGTTCTCCGGGGTTTCGAGTTACCTGGGGTGGTAGTAAATCTGTTTGAAAGCGCGAGCTAACTCGCAGTAAGTTCGCTGTAAGCTGCAGCTAAACGCGAGCTTTTTGTTTGAAGATTTCCAGGAAAGCGACCGGACATTGCTGAAACTACGCACTCGAATGCCACGTCATGAGACACTAGATACGCATAATGTAAAAAAAAACCGGTTCATTCTGTCTTTTCTGAAAAAATATTGATTTAGAAAAACAAATGCTGAAGATTTCTTTTGAACTTTTTTCAGCTCGCAGTAAGTTCGAGCAGAACTTTAACTTAAAGGCACAGTAGACTCTAAGATATGAATTTTGAGATTTTCGTGTAATTGTGTGGAAGACCCCTCTTATATAACACGTGCCAAATGCGAGATCTCGAATCCTCCAAATAAGCGAGATATGTACAAGCGACCACATCGGGCCCGGCCCTCTTGCTGATTTTCGATCTCAATAGCAGCTAGATGGATGGATGATTTTCAACCGAGTCGTCGTTCATCACCCCCTTTCCCATCTTTCTCCTCATCCTGTTTTGCTTTCGTGCCGCTACTGCGAATCAAGAGAAACTCAGGCCTGAGCCAACTGTTCCACCAAATTTGTGCCTTCATAATACAGGCATCTTTAAGGAGTCATATCTCCGTTCAAAGGGGTCTTGGGCGATTCCAGGAATACCATTGTTATCGGAGTGCGCCCCTCTCCAAGATAAGGGTAAAACCTAGTAAATAATTTTCTGGGTGTCCTGTGCCCTTAACGCGAGCTGACGGAGAAATTGGAACTAGTGTGTGATTGAGAAGAAAGATGGGTAGTTTTCGAAAAAGTCCTCCGGAGAACTTTTTCGAAAGCTATCCCTCTGTGTCTTGTTTCTGTTCATCTGATGTCTTGAAATGAAACTACTTCCTTTAATTAAAATTATTAGATTGTTGACATAAGTATTGGAAAGAAACGAAAAAAAGTGGAGCGGCACATGTGAATAACTTTTGGGCCAATCTGAGGGGTGAGGTTTTTTGCCGTTTGCCGATTGCCGGCCGTTTTTGGGATTTTCTTGCCGATTGCCGTTTGCCGAAATCTCAAAATCGTTTGCCGCACATTCCTGGTCCCCATGCGCCTTCCTACGAGCAGTAGTGCAACTTAGAATTTAGAAACGCAAAATCCGCTACATCACACACAAATTAGACGTCTACGAGTATATGAATTTTTTGAGAACCTATGTCTTGCCAAAAGCAACAGAAAGTAAGTTTTCCTCGCGCGTCTGCTCGCTAGTGCTCATTCAACCAGGTTTGGGATCGTTTATCAGCGTTTTTCTTGTTCAGGAGGAGGGTCAGATTATACGTCCACCGTCTCGATAGCAAACCACGCTTTCCAATTGATGAGATGAGCTTACGTGAAATTAATGGCTCAGCATATTCGAGACCAGAGTTTTTGCTTCGCATTACTCCACACAAAACTATCTTCGATACCGAAGGCGACGTGTAAATGCGCTTGACTCCGGTTCCATTGAAACAACTTTAAAGGCAGGGTTCTCGATGAAATCGGTTGTTGCGCTATCCTCATGGGAAGGTAGATATGGCCATCACAAATGCGAAAATAAATGAAAAGTTGCAGAAAAAAACGCCCCGGAAGAAGCCAATGCTTGGTGTCCTCCCCCCCCCCCCAACTATCGAGATTCCTATAAATGCCTGTTTTCTGAACGTTTATTTTGCTTCTAAAGTGATTTTTGAGTATTTCTGAAGACTACTGACTACTTTAAGAGCAAAAAAAAAGAAGCATTAAGGAAAATCTCATTAATTAGAGGGCCGGCCGACACCGGTAATTCGTCGTTTTACCTTGTTTTTGAGCCTTTTTCCCGCGTTTCCGTGTTTTTCCACATATTTTTAATTTTGCGATGACCAAATCTACATTCTCATAAAGAGCTCAATAGTCGTTTTTATCGCGAACCGTGCCTTTAATGTGTCTTTGTGAATGATTCCTCTTCACTCTCGTTGATATCATGGACTCAACACTATGACCGCCACGATAATGTACGACATTGATACAAAGTTCAATTCAGCTGATCTTGAGAGTTTGCGCACCTTTCTGACATTGATACCACACATTCTCTTCCTAGCACTTCTTGAAAATTTTGTATAAGGTGCCCGACCTTTTTGACAAAAGTGGAAGGAAGCCATAGATATTCGGAGAAGAATAGGATGAGTCATTGATCCTTATCTGCGGAGTGTTAAATAAAGTAGTATCACAGTCAGGTACACAGCTTCCAAAATGTTTTTTTTACAGAAATCCAAAAAAATGAGGCTCCAAAACTTTGCGAGAGCTCATTGGCTAGCTTTCAGTGCTTAGCAACTTCTCCTCAGCCTGCCGTTCAGACCGGAAGCTAGTCGACGAGCTTTTGCAGCTGTTCGAAAACTGTTGTAGCCTCATCATTGGAATTTCTGTAATAAGCATTTTTAGAACAGTTACGAGACTTTGCGACATAACAATTCCCAAAAATACAGCGATAGATAGTATAATAGAATACAGAGAACATTGAATTGTTTATCAGGAGAGAGGAGATAGCGAAGAATTCCGTGCACAAAAAAATGCGAAGAGATCACCTAGCCTGAGACGTCAGTGCTGTCGTAAGCTCAAAGTACATGCAAACAAAGAGCATTATTATTTTTTGTATGATTTCACAAGGCAGTTCATTCGGAGGGAATGAAACGCAGCCAACTGATGAGGTGTGATATCGATGTGCGATTCTAAGGCGACTGAATGGCGAGGAGAGGTGGAGCGAAACGGTGCGGTGCGACGTTTGCACAGTTGCGATAAGAACAGAATGTTTAACTATCTCGTCATAAGAACGCGCAATCTAATATTCGAACTTGATCCGAGCAAGGAGTATGCCAGTGGAGCATGAAGAAAGGTGAAACGACGATGGAAGAGTGAAGCGTTCGTGAAAAGTAAAATCAAAAAAGGAATGGCATTGAGACTACATAGTATTGAGGGCCGATGTCTTATCGTTTTTGAAAAAAAAAATCTCGGAAAGGGAAAGGTAACGTCGGCATGGATTCTGAAGAGAGTTCGCGTTCACTGTTGAAGGTTGGCGCGATTTCGGTGCCATATGCTATAACATATGTAGGTGCACCGGCTTTGCGCCAACCTCCAATGGGGAACGCAAAGTCAGGATCCATGCAGATGTTAGCCCATATGTAGGAAGTTCGAAAATCATTATCACGGATAGCACTGATGCTTTTGGTTCATTGTGGTACGCTCGCGCGAACTCGGTGCACATAAGATAAAATATTTGTGCACCGAGTTCGCGTCATATCATAACAAGGAACCAATCACTGCGATCGGCCCAGACTGTAAGGAATTCTCACTTAAACCACCTGAGCTTCAGAAGCAATTTTCACGAGAGTTTTTGTTGTCTGTATTTCGCAATGCAACAGGCGCTGTCGCCGACTTGCTCCGTTTATGTAGACACTGCACCAAAACATTCAAAACACACGTTTGTGTCCATTCAGTCACCACGTGCGAGCACTGCATTGGAGCTTATTTCTTATATCATGAAATTCTTTGGAACTTCTACAGAAAGCCACCAGAACTGCAGGTGGGTGTTTCCGGACTCATGAACACAAACTCTTGACTTCAAAGTATGGCCAATTCTTAACGGTAAAATGAGCCCTTATGAGTCACCAGGGGTGAGTGGAAATTTTTAAAAACCAAATAAACAGCAAAAGTGCGGATGCTATGAGTCTGATTGGATAGTGATATTGTGAAATGTTTTATGACTAAGCCATGAGTACCCCAGGCCAGAATGACACAGCCGAGGACGATAACACGGCCTAGAAAAAGCTTTCTGCAAACCATGTAGCTTTTGCTCCGAAATGGAGTAGATTCGCTGAATTGAGACACAAGAAAATATGCATACCCGTTCGGTTGCAACGATGAATACATACATATTTATAGATGATTCCATGAAAGGAGAGAAAGGTTAATTGGCGTTAATCTGGCGGAATAGCATTGTTTCTGGGAGTAGAAATAAAATTCAATCACTACGTAACTAAGGAAACTTTGTCCCGAGTACCACATGTGATGTATGTAGTTTCATGTGCACTTTCATTGAAAAAGACTGCTTCATTTTGTTGATGTACGTGAAAGCGGAGACTGAAAAAATCAACGATGCTGGTCGATGTATAGACAAAGATCACGTGTTATAGATACAATACGTACATGACATGGATATTTTTGAGCATTCTACGCAAAGTGGCTGACAAGTACGAAATGATTAGGGTTGACCAACTCACTGGGAGCATACGTTCATTAATTTTCTTTATTTATATAACAAATAACATTTGAGAAACAGATTTTACAACAAATTTCCAACGTGACCTCTATAAGCGTCGACGTAAGTGTAAATTTTCTCTGGCGTTGAAACGACCAAACGCCGCGATTAGTCCACTCCAATAACATAACCATTAGTTACGTTTTAGTACGGTCGATTTCAAGGTGATAACAGACTATCCGGTTGACATTTCGGCTATATCACTTCGGCGGAACATGGACGGTCACGAAGGGGAAGCACCCTTCCATGCATCGTATCCGAATTCAGAAATAGAGAGAAGAACACTGCGAGAATTTTACTAAAGAAAAGAGGAAATGACCACACCAAACCTCACCAGAGCTGGCAACAGTTGGGTTACCGGCGAAAGTAACACGACACCTTTAGAGGCGAACCCAACTTAAGTTCATGGCGTTCATGCATCCCAGTTCTTATCACGTCCAGCAAATGTAATAACTATGACAACGTAGTTTTGTGCTATACACTTCACTCAGAATATCATAAAGTGCATCATTTTTAATCTCAGAATTGAATCGCATTGAAATAAATATGCATTGAAATACACTTCTGATGAGTTCAATTGCTGAACGAGCGAACTTTTTGTGCTTTGATCGGAGCGAGGCGCTGGTTGCGTTGCTGTTGGCGACTGAACGGGTAAATGCTGTGTCAATACGATGACAAAAAAACTCTTTCAGGTCCACCACCGCCCACACCACACCACACCCTCGTCTTGTGTCAACTATGTATGATCAGCTGACAACGATGTCAAGAAAATTCACAAATTCCACGAGTAAAAGAAAATTTACGAATTCGGCGACAAAATGGCTAAAAAAAACAGAAACAAACACGTGATTTGATTTCATCTTCCACACGGAAATTGGCGCGTGCGAAGAGCACAAAAAAGGAAGTCCTTCTCATAAAGAAAACCCCTCGTGACAAAGTGATCAAATGAAATGGAACGTACGTACATATATGGTTCACGTTTTCGTTCTAGTCTGACCTATGGACCAGGCGGCTGGCCGCGCGGGGTTGGCGGCCTCACTGGAGAATGGAGTTTCGATTCGCGCGGGGTGATCTACCGTCACAGCCCCGTCCATTCATCAGACTAAAATGATTGGGCGCACTCTACAGTCAGCCACTCCCCCTCCATTGTAAGCCGGACGGAAAAAGTCTTACCGGCCTCATAACGTCGGAATCTCCACAACACTACTATTTTGCTACGACCAACCCCTCCGCTGCTTACTCCTCCCGGACTTGAAAGAGCGAGACATTCTTTCCATACTTTAGTACTATTAAGATTCATGTACATACACTGCCCTTCATAACCACACAAATACCCTAGAAATAAGAAATTCTGAGAAAATGACGATCTTATGCTCAGCCCATAGCTAAGTAAACTCTGACGCCGCCGTAGTGGGCTACGCGATCCAGCCTCGCCGGCTGCGTGCTATCGCGTCGCGTGCTCACTTCTGATGGATAGCCTGCGATGCGATAAATATCTTATCTTGAAAGCATTCTGCGACTACTAGTATTATTGGACTTCTGCTTATTTATTCTACCACAGGCTCGTGGTCCGACCCCACGCTGCCGGTGAGGCTCCATTGCACAGCCCACTACGGCGGTGTCAGAGTTTACGAGAGTCAAGTCGCTGTTGAATCCCTGCTACACTGAACGTGTGTTAGATCGGTGTGGGGGTAATCCTGATTTATTGATCAGCCGCTGCACAGATTATGGGCTGCAGCGATCCTAGCTGCAGGTGCATGCTGCTGATGCTAGCGTCCATTGCAGCACTGGGACCGAATTAAAGGCAGTTGTCGCGATCAAATGTGCTTGTCTTCTTTTCCTCTCTAAACCCTCTTCTGGCTTTAGGGTAGTAGGACCTATAAGAAACAATTGCGAAAAAACCGCTGTTTCAGGCCGAATTTCAACCCTGAACATTCTTGTCTTTTGATGGTGGACGAGCCCACTCTACTCAGACTATCGTGGGGATGTTCCCGAGAACGAAGACGGAACTTCTCTCGAAACAATTGGGGAACTTCCTCCGAATCGAGGGGAGGCGGAGGGGACAAATGTCAGAGAAGCTTATTATCTCGCCCTGAAACCCGGACACAGATACCTCACATTGCCCTTGAGTGGCAAATCTGCGATACCAACTCGAGACTAGCCAGTTTGCATTATCGTATACACTGCGGCTTTGTTTTCTCGTGCATCACGCTCGGGGGGGGGGTGATGGAGCCATGGGAACAACCGTGAAGCGAACTTTCTTTGTTCTCACCCCGAGTCGACTGTTTCGAACGCCTTATCGTTATGCATAACCCGAGGGGAGAAGGGTGAGACGTCCCCTTACGTCTCACCGTTCTGAATCAGGTCTATTGTCCTCAGGAACTTCCTAACAAATATCTGAGCACATCATCGGCATCGATGATCTCTAGCACCAAGAACATCAGCTGGCTTGAAATTGAATTTCAATATATTTATGTACTCATCTAGTCAAAAACATCGACTGAGGTGCTTTCTTTGTTCAACGGTTTTTATTAGGAAAAATTTGCATTCATTTCTTTTTCTTAAAGGCAGGGTTCTCGATAAATTCGGTTGTTGGGCTGTCCTCATGGAAAGGTAGATCTGGTCATCACAGAAGTGAAAATATGTAAAAAATTGGAGAAAACACGCTCAGAAACAAGTTATTGCCTGGTGTCCTCCCGCCCCCAATTATCGAGATTTGTGTAAAAGCCTGGCATGTGGATCGAATCCACACCGCGGGTGTGGTTAAGGAGCAGTTCGGCTAGCACACGCGACGCGCGACGGAAAAACGCTGTGCGCGCTCATCGTCCTTGAAGCGCGTAACCGAGGAGCTTCGAAAAAAGTAGTCGTTGTCCCATTGTAACCGTCCCCCTTTATCATTTTTTTGCATTTTATTCATGTTTTTTTGTTTTATAATGTGCTTTTATATATATATATATATCAGACGAAATGCTTCTCATACCATCGTCTTAATAGACTTCGCGCTTTTTATACAAGTATACTATTATATATATATATATATATATATATATATATATATATATATATATATATATATATATATATATATATATATATATATATATATATATATATATATATATATATATATATATATATATATATATATATATATATATATATATATATATATATATATATATATATATATATATATATATATATATATATATATATATATATATATATATATATATATATATATATATATATATATATATATATTTATATATATATATATATATAAATATATATATATATATATATATATATATATATATATATATTAGAGTTCTTTTTGTTAGCTTCCTGGAGCGGAATGGGCGATTATGATATTGATTCCGACGCCGACCCTACGTCTGACACATCAACCTACATGAACAAAATGTAAAAACCATAAAGGCGAACGGCTAAAATGGAACAACAACAACAACTCTTTGAGTGCCCTCGGTTAACGCGGCCAAAGGACGATGAGCGCGCACAGCGTTTAACCGTCCCACGCGTCGTGTGCACCAGCCGAACTGCTCCTTAGCCACACCCGCGGTGTGGATTCGATCCACATGCCTAAAAGCCTGTATTGTCAACTTTTATTCTTCCTCTAAAGTAATTTCTGAGCGTTTCTGGAGACTACTGACAACTTTATCAGCAAAATAAAAAGCGGATAAACAAACACTTATGAAAAACTCGTTAATTAGGGGACCGGCCGACGCCGGTAATTAGGCGTTATACTTTGTTTTGGAGCGTTTTTCCCTTGAATTTCAGGGTTTTTACACTTAGTTTTACTTTTGTGATGAACACATCTACATTTTCATGAAGAAAGCTCAAAAGTCGTTTTTAACGCGAACCTTGCCTTTAATGTCGAAAATTTTTGACTGCTCGGCATGAGAATGTGATCTTTTTGGGCGCCGCGGTGCACGTGTGCACGAACTGACATCTTTGGGCCTTGGAATCTCTGAAACTAACCCGTTTTCCACCGCGCTACCTTCATAGTGTTTCAGCTGTTTTCCACCTAGGCTGCTTTTGTAGTTTTTTCGATAACTTTTTTCATCGCGACCACTGCCTTTAATAATCAATTATGACGATGTAGCCCTTGCTCTAGCTGACGACCGTCGCTTGCTACATATGGACGGAGCTTGAGGCGGCAGAGCTTCATGGTTTTCAGACTTTATGTTTAGAATAAGGGTGCTGCACAGGTTTTCGGGTTCATGAGCTGCCTTCAATTCATGTTATATATATTTTAAATAGTTTTTAGCCGTTGCAAAACCATTGGAACACTAACGAAGATCAGTTTTCCTCTAGAAAGACCAATCAATTTAAAGGCCCGGTTGGTGCTTTGAAATACTTAGCAAGTTCGAAAGGTCGTAGAGGAATACCTCTCGTGAGGTACGAAACCTTAACAGACAGCAGAGACTGTTTATACATACGTGTTCCATCATCCTGTCTTGCCGGTGGAAATTTTCTACGAGTTGTTCAGGAGGACCCCTCGTGAGGATGCTCATTGTTTCTGACCCGATGCTGCTCCATGCTTCCTCAATTGTAGTTTCCAGCTCCGATGCTGTAGCAAACTGCCGATCATCAGCGTCTGCGTAGACCACGCATACTCTCACACGCTCAGACAGTCGCGTGGTAGTACCTCGGCACAATAAGGGTTGCACTCGGGTCCAAACCGATTAGCAGCATCTGTGCTGTAGCTACCGCAAATAGCAGAAGCTGCTCCTGCTGTCCATGCTCGGATACAACCCCTCTATTTATCCTGGCACGCCTGAGATCGGCAGGAGCGGTTGGACCCCAGCATGCGTTGGCAGCCCCTCTAAGAGAAACACGGCCAGTCCGCGGAGAAGGTGAACTCTTCGAACGGTCCGCGGCGCTTTACGGCTGATCCGCGGCACTACTGATAGTGGGTTGGTCAGACGGCGCATCCGCGGCGCTGATTGTTCTCAATGGGGGTGGTTTCGGGGCGGATCGGCAGTAGAACGATTCCACCTCCTCATCTCACTCACTCACATCTCGCTTGACCGCAGGCACGGCTGCAGCGGCAGACATGAAAAAACATGAAAAAGCGAATGAACCGTCCTAATGTGTTTATATTATGCACAGCCGATGTAAAAGGTGCCTCATCATACTCGAGTCCTCATTCGGCATTCTGATGCCGGCCTTGGGAGGTGACTTCGAGTCACTCTCCGGAGGGCAGCATATTTTTGACCGCTGGGGGTAGGGGTATCTTCTTGGCTGGGGGGGGGCGGTTCTCGCCGCGATCCATGGGGAGGGTGGTTCCTCACCGCAGATCGCGGATAGTTTACGAGATTACGTTCTTGTCGTGGACCCAGGCGAGGTCCTTCTCCGCCGTGGGAACGCGACAACCGGGGGCGACATGCTTGTGGTGAGTATTAAAATTAATAATCCGTGAATTCAATGACGTCATAGTTGGGCTGCTCGTTGGGGTCTCCCGCTAGGCATTTAGGTAGTGTTCCAACTGTAATTGTGACGTCATAACCGGCGTCGCGCTGCTGTACTTTCGCTGCCCTTTATCGTATGACTCCGCGAAGGTCTGTTTTTTCTCCTATCGGGAGGCTTACGCGGAGTCAGGGTCAAACGGAGCGTTGCGTTATTTTTCGAAATCGTAGCGACCTCCCGTCACATTTTTTTCAAAATTCAAAATTTTTGCGATCTCCCTTTCCCGAGGCCGGGCGGTTTATAGTTGATACTAAAAGTGTGAGACGCCGCAAATTCATTTAGTAGTCGAGCCCAAGCGTCTAAAACCGAATGCTACGATCCTTCCATTGGGGACCAAAAGTAATCGAGAATTTATGGGATATCCACGAAATTCTCATTTTCGGACCGAAATTTTGCGATCCCCAGAACATTCATTTTCGGACCCAAATTTTCGCGACCCCCGTTGTGAAAGTTCGCAACCCGACTTGACCCTGCGCAGAGTGCCCCGCGATTTCCCTGAGAAGCGCTACTCACTTTCCTATACTGATACGCTTCAAACAAAGCGCTTCTCACTTTCGCTACTCATTCGCGCAGTACTGTTCCTGTTGAGAGCTATGCACTTCTCACTAAGCGCGCTCCCCCCCCCCCCCAACGATACGCTATCTCGATCTCAGTGACGCGGCGCACGCTTCCGAAGTTACGCTAATCCCATTAAAGACTGCGCACACTCTAAAAGGAACGCTACTTCCCAAAAAGCGCACAGAGCTTCCGATGGAGCATTGCTTATTTTCCATGACGCTGCACTCGCTGCTCGTTGATCGCTCCCCACTTCTTATAACTCGGTGAATGCTTCCTGTGAAACGCTACCGTCATGACACGGCACACAATATCATGAGGCACTACACACTTGACGACGCGACGAATTTCAATTTTGGCGACGCAAAGTTGAGTGAAATTTCGCCGATTTCTTCAACGAAAAAGCCATGATTGTTACACTTTTCTATCATACAAATTCGACTTGATTCAACTTCGACACAATCAGAATTATTGCTGCTTGGGCGCTATTCATACTCCTCAACGCCAGGCGCAGCGTTGGAGTATGAACGGCGTGACGACACGCCCACGCGGCACGCATCTAACGGCCGCTCCGCAGTAGTTTGTTAACACGCCACCAATTTCATTGCGTTTCATAATACTTCATTCTAGTATTATCCTTTGCTACCATGGTGATGGACTCGTGCACTGAAATCGCGTGTTCGGAAAAAAACAAGTTCCACCTTTTTCCGGTCCGCCATGGCGTCCCCGCTGGCGTTTTCGATGTCTCCGCAAGCGCGTGACGCCCATAGAGCGCTGGCGTTGACGAGTATGAATTGCACCTTAAAACGACTCGTCGGAACATCGTTATCTACTATTGCGTTCAGACACTGAGCTACCAAACGTGTTAATGATTTCGTGTTTAAGCAAGAATGAGCCGTTTGAATCCCAAAAATTCTGTACCGAACGTTGGGGATATCGTCACAGCTGGGGGGGGGGCAGCGGTTTTGTCCGCTGTCCTCGGGAGGGTGGCTCCTCACCGCACTACTCGGTGAAGGCTACGCCCTTGTCCGGACCGAAGCGGGTTTTCTCTGCTCTGGACTGCGACATCCACGCACCTCTCGAGAAGAGGCGGACTGGTCATGACTGTGTCGGAGAGGACGGTCCGCGGCGGTACTCGGGACAATCCGCGGCGCCTGCAGGACGATCTGCGGCGCCCGCAGTATTATCTGCGGCGCTGGCAGAATGGTCCGCGGCGTATTGTTGGCGCTTTACCGGCTTTGATTAAGGATCGCCCGGTCGTCGGCCGCGGACGATCCTGCAAAAGCGCCGCGGACGGGTCGTGAGTTTTTCTGAGCTTCTTCAGGTATCTGCTGACACTCTCCTCCATTGATTTGTCTGATACGAATGAGCATTGCACGATGGCGGCGGGTATATAAAGCGGCTTGTCTCACTGAGGGAGCAGTTGGCCTTTGAGGCCGGTCCGGGAACGTGACCTTGTGTCACTTTCCGGACGTTAATTTTGAACGGTGAGGGGATCGTCCACATGGCCCATCGAGAAGAAAGCCTCTCGTTGTGGACCGAGGCAAAGATGATGTTCCTGTTGCAGACCGCGGCGAGCTTGGTCTCGCAGCTGGTCGTAACAAGGATCATACCCGACACCGGTAAAGAGGATGGTGGTCTAAATTCTTTCTCCCTTTGCAGAACAGGATGTCGGTGACCAGGGTTTGAACCCCAGCACACGTTGGCAGGTTATGCTGTTGTTAGTGCTGTCCTGCTGACAATTAGGGGTTTTATACGATGTTTGCCCTGGGATACAACCCCTAGTGTGCCGAAGCATGTATACTACCCCACGACTCTCTGAGCGGGTTCATGGTCACGACTGCAGGTTCGGCAAGCCACTATATCGATGATATGCAATCTTTACCTCTTGTGCTGACCATCTCATGTGGATACTGTTTTACTGAATGACAAGGCTTTATTGGTTTATTGGTGGATTAGAGGCGCCCTTGCATTTACCATTCAAAAGCCGATGATCGTTAATCGGTTGTGCTCCCGGCCACCGCAGCCAGTAGGCTGGTGCAGCTCAAAGAATGATCAAGCACAAGACCTTTTGCTTTAACGAGGTAGTCATCAGATGTGTGGACGCGTTTACCCCGACACAACGGAACGCATTGATAAATTTGGTCTCTGGTAGTCAACTGAGTAGACTTTGGTAGACGGACGTCAACATCAGTAAAGAGTTGGTGCAAAAGATGCCCTACACCATCGAATTGCCTGTACAAAAATGAAGCTGCCCGGATTGATTTTGTCAACTCAGCCGTGGGGGTTTGGGTGGTGGTAATTCAATGATGTGAAACGCCGTTCACTAAGCCTTCACAATAATACTAAACTATATCTATCGACGACTCTGTTGGCTATAAGGAGACTTTACAGTCGCCCCCTCCTATCATTCACTACGCTTCACAATCGAGGAAGCCATGTCCTTGAGCAAAAGAGTGCCAGCGCATAACTTCAATATCATGACGTAGGCAACGATCAGCCCTGACCTCAACCTTCCGGAGAACATGTGGATTATCGAGATGATCAAGATTTACGTCAATAATCAGCAGTTTGCTTCAACCACTAAGTTTGAAACGACGAGTATGAAGCAGCATTGGGTCAGAAACATTGGGAAACCTCACAAGCGGTTTGCCTTGATGACCCTTCGGACTCCCTAAGGAGCGTGGAAACCAAACGGTTTTTGAGCTTTGAAGATATTGCGCTTTTTTTCGAATGAGAAGTTATTTTAGTAAGTGTTCTTATGGTGTTAAAGAGCCCAATAAACTCAGAAAATGTACTTTAATATCTGTTGGAGTCAAAATTCGAGAAAAGATAACTTGTGATTTATCTATGTTTTAGGGGGGAAATCTAGAAGGCAACGGCTCGCTGTCCTAAATTACCTTTCTCAGCGAAATGCTAATTTCTGGAGTGTTGGTGTGACTATGAAATGCACGTAATGGAACTGAGCTTACAATTTCTTCGCTTGTCGCGGCGACAGCATGCTTTGAAATGTGATGGGCGTGAGATCATGTCACCACATCGCAACCCGGAGAAGGTATTCTCAAAGAGGCATGAGCTTTTCTGTGAGCAGAGAAATTGCTATTCGCAGTTATGAGCGACCGCTTTGCTGCTAGCGGCAGAAGGCATGCGATTTCAGGGGAAGATTACCTTTGGCAATGGCGTTTTAAAAAGTCTCTTCCTCTACGACTGGGCGCTTCTATGATTAGACCTATGTTAGAATCTAGAACTTATGGACAACAAGAAGCACAGAAAATTTTGAGTTAGTGCGTCGAACCAAATTTACATGTCACACCTTGGACGCATTCTGGTCGCCTGAATGAAGCCTAACGTTTGACAGTTTTGCGTGGAAATTATGAGATTCGAATTTATGACGAACAGTCAGTGCGGAACAGCGCCCTTGAGCAAACTGGTTGCGCACTATCCATTCGATTTTCTAGAAGCGTGAATGCGTTTTGAGCCTACACAATGAGTTACGATTGTCAGCCGAGTCTCAGGTCTAAGCTTATTAATTTCCAGGTAAGCGTCCTGTTAATTTTCCAACCCTGGAGGATGAGAAATCGCCGTGTACCATAGGAGGGGATCGACCTCTGCGAAACGCAACAATGATGATGCCTACAGCCACAATGTCATATGCGTAAGGTTTCTTATTACAAGAACTGAGAAACACTTTCCGTAAATAAGCACACGAGCGCACATGACTGCATTGCACCGCTTCACGGCTTCTTCACAGCATCGTTAAAACTGGCTAAGGTCACTTACGTCTTTTGGCTTGGTGGATTTCTTTAGTTCCGAAGGTGGTTGAGACAACAACGTCAGCGAACCTTGTATTACAACGCCAGCCAGCACTGCCGAAATCGCAGACTGAGAACATCATTGTCACTTCCTGAGTAATCCTGAGCCCGCCAATTGACCACTGAATATCTCCTAGTGAGCCCCTCCTCCACTGGAAAAATTCCATGATAGTCGATGACGTGTATGACCAAATTGGACCACATTTCCAGTGTGCAGGCGATTTCCCACCACTAGGGGCTATTCGTGCTCCTCATCAACCTCTGCGGCGGAGTGGCACGCGCGGCGAAGAGGTGAGTATGAATGAATATTCACCTCAACTGCGCCTCCCACCCATTTGCGCAACTGAGTCATTCATACTCCCGCCATGTATAAAGCCTAGCCTGCTCGGATAAGTCCGGGCGTGGTAAGCAGCGGAGCGGTCGGTCATGGCAAATTATAACACTGATAAGGAGAGTCTAACAGGATAAGTTCGATAAGCCTTAAGCGCCTTTCACAGTCTGCCGGACGACGGCGTCCGGCACGTAATAAGGCCTAGTGCATACTTCTTCGTGGGTGCGACGGCGTCGCCGCGACAAAGAGTGCTCAACGACGTGATCGGTGATCGGCCGGTCGCCTGCAAATGGAGATGACGCAATATTGCGTCCACGACCAAATACACACTATTTTATTGACAGTGTTTTTTTCATCTCCTTTCAATTATAGGGTCTAATCTTCTTTAACCCAATACAGGCTCGTTTGTAGGTGATTGACACGGAGCTGTATCATTTTCGTCCTACCCATTTTGAACTGATTACTCAATATGTGAGGTGATTTTGTTCAATTTCAAATTTGCTTAGAACTTCACCTCTGGAGACTTTTAGGGCAGTGATCATTGATGAGATACTTCTTTCGGAATTCCAAAATCATGTAAGGTGGCTGAGTGACGTTTTATACACCGTAAAGATCGCGATGTATAAAAAATCATAAGCCGATGGTGAAATGCATAGTGATCAGCACCCAAAAAGATTCATTCTAGGCAAGACTGCACCTTTAAAGGCATCGTCCACGATGAAATATGGTTGGTGAACTGTTCAGTTAATAAACGTGATAAACGTGATAAATTCTTTTGATAACCGATTGTTTCCCTTTCTTCCTTTTAACAAGGGATCGACCCAGAGGCCGGCCTCCAAACACAGGAAGACGTTTTCAGGTGGAGACAACTTCATTCGGAGGCAATTTCAGAACTCCAAAGTTTGTGAATGGCTCTGTGAAGATTCACTAGTCCGATTAAACGCAAAAACTGGAAAACGGTTTTTATCGTGTACGATGCCTTTAAATCTAGAACATTTACACCCACTTAGATATAAGAATCGGCGTGAACCTATCACAACCCTTTGGAATCGCTCAACAATTCTGAGACCTGGGTTGACCGCCCAGATCAACCCTGAGTCCCGAGCGGAAAAATTTTAAGGGAATTTCAAAAAGTGGAATAGCGCCAATCTCTGTGAATTTCGATGTCATTTTTCCATTTTCGTTATGTTTGTTCTCAAAATAGTGTCTCTCTCTATGATTATCAATGCGAACATAATTTTGGACAAGGAATAGTGAGTGCATTGCAATAAAAAATCATGAAAAAAGAAAATGTGAAATGATAGAATTAACGAAGAAATTCACTTCATGGCAGTATTCGGGAAAATGAAAACCTCCGATTGGCCGCTTGTCGTTATATAATCTACGCGAACTGTCGATTAGAACACATAACAAACGAATTCGAGGTCATTTACCAACCAAAAATTGTTGAAACAAACGTATTACTGCCTTCCAGGACGGATGTCTGGCGTTCACGTCGCGATGTCGTAGTGCAGTGCACGACGACACGACACACCATCCTGATGGCGCTAAACAGCGCGCACGTTGTGGAAAAGTGTAGATTGGCCGCGACGCAGGCACGACACCGTCGCGTATAGCAGCTCCCACTAGACCGGCCGCGCACGACGACTGTCAGTGCTAGGCGCGATCGATCACTGCGCTGGGCGCGGCGGGTTGTATCAGTTCCTACACCGCGACCCCGTCGCCGCGACGCAAGTATGCACTAGGCCTAAGATAGGACTGCGGCGTTAGTGCGGTCCGCACTGCGGTGTCGGCCGACCGACGTCGCAGTGCGGTGAAATCATTGACACGACGTCGGATCAAGTTATGTCGGGTTAGAACGTGTTGTTTTCGCCTTACATTTTGTACTGATGAGTCGAACCGACGGTTGCTCACCGCAGCTTCCCTCGCACTGCGGCTCCCTTTTAACGTGCCGAACAACGTCGTCCGGCAGACTGTGAAAGGAGCTTTATAAGTGTACCTCGACCGGATCGAAATGAGGGAGCAAGGCTATATATTTATTCGTGACAACTGAAATTCCTACTCACATCGAATATCTGAAAGCATTGTTTACTTGGGAACTTCACGGAAAACTTCTATCTCTCGGAGCGGAGTCATTTGTTCTTCTCTTGGACTCCGAGTGACCAGCACCGTTCCTTTCGCTCCGCCATGGCGGTGCCGCTGGGTCATTCATACGTTATAAAGTAGCAGGAGGGGAGAAGAGTGAAATTTTATAAATAAGCTCTGGTACATCTCCAGTAACCTGTTGATTTCGATTATCACCAGCAGCGGAGCGGTGGGCCCGGTGAAATATAACTAGTGATAAGGAGGTTTCGACGAAAAAGCCACCGCTCCGCGCTGTGATAACCGAAAACATGAGTTCACTTGGAATGATACAGAGTCTACCTACCTCTCCGACCGAGAAGGCCGCTCTGGCTGGGAGGGAGGTTAGGGGTATGAACGGCCCCCAACATATTCCCGGTCTTGCTCAGCAAAGTTATAATCTATCGTTTCGGGGCCTTCTATAATTAGGAAAACACTTGAGAAATTTAAAGTCCATAATGGGCGCATTCTCAGTCCGAAATTATCAATCTTGGAGTGATCTTCAAGTCAGAATGAAAAAGCCGTTTTAGGGGCGGTATAACACAGAATCAACCATAAAACGCGTTTTGGGGAAACGTGTGCTGTTCACCGGCCGACTAAAAATTGTTTTCTGCTCTTGTATTCATAGTTAAAGGCAGTGTTCACGATAAGAATCGATTTTCTGCTTTTTCCGCCTATCTTGGAGATGGTCCCGTGCTGATTCCAATGTTTTTGGAATCGTACAAGACCTTCTAGGAACGGAGTTATGGTCCCTCAAAAATTGAGCTAGAGAAGCATGGTGGACGAGTTGTCCCACGCTTGTAACTTCCGTATTTTGCAGCCGATGTATGCGAGCTGACCTGAGCAAAGGGAGAGGTTGAGAATGAAGGGAAGAATGGGGCTATTGATCGGAAACCATCGCTCATCTCACAATCTCTAGCATTCATTTGTTGACGTCGGTGGGCGTGGAAAGTGCATCTGGGGTGTGACGAGCTGACGGGTGTCCAACTATGGGGCCGTAGAGGACCGTTCCGAGCTCATTTTTTTTTAGATTTTTCATCATTAGGGTTGCGCTAGGCCCCGCAGCTGCCGATCTCCACCAAAAAAATCAGACATGGTTCTTATAGTGGACACTGCCTTTGAAATTACACCGCATTCAATTACATGAAGGTCAAAAGATTATACAGAAAAACGGCAGAAAAGTCAATACATAGGAGAAGATTCTGCTACTTGCGCACTCTCTAGGAACGACTCCACTGCCTCAGACACGTTGAACTAGACTAACTATTTATTGTGTGCTACCGACAGCTGCCTGTCGTGGCTCTCCCAAAAACTAAAAGCGAAACTCATAGACCTGTTCAGCGACCCGAGTACCCCCATTCCGTCCCCCCCCTCAAGACGAAGCAGGCCTCGTCGAAAGATTTGCCAACATGCATTTTCATCGTATGGCACACATATTGACCACCATATTAATCTGTATCTATCGCCGAATGAACTTTAACCCTGAATTCCGAAGATTCAGATGCATGATAACCGGGCGGGCAACAGTCGGTCCATTATAACCGGGCTTCAGAAAAGTGTTATAAATTAACGAATTATAGCTGCTAATATGACAAGAGAGTGAAAGTTTTCTAGTATTGTTGTTTAAAGGCAAAAGGAATAGAAGGATGGCACATGTAGTGACTCTAAGACGGGAAAATGTGGCAGGCATGTAAGGAAAAACAATCATGAAGGTAATTACAATGGAGAGATGTTTTCTTCTGTAGACGAATGAGAAGTTATCGAATGTGGAAGGTGACGTGAAAACTCATAGAACCGGAGGAAAACCAGTACAGTGACATGCGTCGGTCAGCTGTCGACGACCACCACACCTTTTCATCGAAACCAATGTCGTCACCAAAGTGTAGTTTCTACATTTGCATGTAGACTCAGTATGCACGTAACTCGTAGAAATGATTCTTTAGTAGCTCAAATCAGAAATGACACTAGATCTGGGAGAGGTCAGACGGAGTGTGGAAAAATGAGCTGGCGTGCTCCCGGTGGAACTCGGTCGGGTCTTCGAGATAATGTCTCCAGAAACCACAATAAGTTTTGAAGAGAAAAAAACTGGGAGTACGTAAGGACTCTCCGGCAGAATTTCGACGCCTAATTTAGAATCAAGCGCGAACCCTTAAATGTCACGACTGTGATATGCTTCAAGCGCGCGGCGAGGTCATCCGCGCCGCTCCACCCGGAATACTCTCCGGAGGATAGGACTCTCCGGCGTCGACATAGGACTTGTATTTCGTACCAAGGTTCATTCGGGTCCACTATACAGTGCATATCATAATTATAGCAACACACTCAAAGCTCTGATATCAATGTCCACGCAAACTTTCATCAATCGGCACTGTCGCCATTCAACTCCGCGTACCCATAAACCTTTATTTGCAAAATTGTAGCGAAAACCATCGAGAAATAGGATCCATTTTGTATAAAACTTTGATAAGTCCCTGTATAATAATTATAGCAACACTTTCAGTACTCAATCGCTGTTCTTTCTTCTTATTATTCGGGGAAACTAACTTGTAACGTCTTCTCAATAGTCTATCGGTCCGACTTGTTCAGAAATTATCTTGAAAGCTCACTTTAGCATAGAGTTCAGCAGTCGGCTAAGCACTTTTACACTTTCACGTCCAAGTTGCTTCATGCAACGGTTGCAGCTCCCGCGAGGTGTTCCACTGAGTCGTACGTTCTACCTCCACTATAAATATGGCAAAGCAGGATTCCTCGGACGTTTTCCATTGAGTTAACGTCAGGTGAGCACGCCGGCCAAGCCATACCGGAGAGTCCATGCGGCTCAAACCAAGCCGTTGTTGAGCGACTCATGCCGATGTCGGCATCGTATTACTGGACGGTGAGCTCATTTCACAAGAATCGAGCAAGGAACAGTGGCAGTCCTGCTCACAACACTTCCTGGTACTCCGCAGGATTCCTTCTAGAGAAATCGAAGGCTATATGGAGCACACCGTCAGCATCGAAGCCACACCATACCGTGACACTGCCCCCACCAAAAATCTGCTTGGGGAATTACCCCGGCTTCTTGCGGAGATCTCGCCAGTAGTGTGCGTACTTGTCAGGTCCATCCAACTCAAACTTTTCTTGCCCCGAGAAAACCCCCTGAACACAATGTTTACCCAGATGAAGCCTGAAAAAAGTTGTGCTCATTTCAGACCAGTCAGTCGCCATCAGGGGTGTGCGTAAATGAAATTTCAAATTTCGTAAATCGTAAAACGTAATTACGACAAAACCACCGTAAATCGTAAACCGTAAATTGAAAAACAGCAATCAATAACAATAACCACTAAAAATATGATTAATGTGGTGAAACAAGAGAAACTACGTACTGTCCACTGTTTCACTTACTAAGTACATATTAAGTTGCGTACAGTATTAGACAGCTAACCATGTTTGAGGCGTTTGGTACACTTTGTCGCTGTCATAAGCGACAGGCATGAAATCTAGCACAAATCGCGCGGGACTTGCATCAGAGCAGTGGCATTGGTTGCCGTAGGAACAATTATGGCGCGTCAGCCGCAGCGACGTGTCGCGGAGAGCTGACATACTTCAAATGTGCCGAAGCCTGTCGCTGTGCAGCGCACTGTGATTGCGACAGGTTTACAGAGCGGGAGCTCCGCGACAGCCGGTCGCTGTCGCTGTGCAGAGCAACTCCTTCCCAGATCTTGAGAAAACCGCAAGTCCGATTCAGCTGTCCGCCTATCTGCTCTCTTGAAACGCTAACGCCGTTCTAAGCATCAAGCCGAAATCACCGTATCTAAGCGATTCTCAACAGCCAAATTTGAGAACTCATCCCATTTGCTTGCGGAACCGCAACTCCAATTATACATATACAGTCGGCAGGGATCGCACTCATATGCTGCACTTTATGTACTTTGAGTTCCCTACTGAAGGTTGGCTCAAACTCGGTGCACGTAAGTTAAAAAATATGGCACCGAGCTCGCACCAACCTTCAATAGAGATCGCAAAGTATCAATCCAATCCGTGCCCACTCTATATTATCTAGAGCACAGTATCGGTCGCCAAGCACAGGCTATTTTTCCGTATATCCACTAAATCACTTGCAGAATCGTAGCTTTATGGTGACGATACGGTAGATTCTCAAAGGAAACGTGAGCGAAAAAAACCGCTTTCTAATTTTTGCCGCTTTGTGTAGTTTAGTCTCCATACCTTAGTAAAGAATGTAGCCAACGCGTAACACCGAACGCTCGCATTAGTGAGAGATAACGGTTTCAGAAAAAGGGCGAAGATGAGCGTTTAAACTAGCACTGGCGTCTTTTCGGAGTGTCCGTTTGCTGCGGATGAAGAGAAATCAACTAGAGGGAACGATTTTTAGCTTCAAACTTTTGAGATAAAAAACGAATCCTCGTGATGATTTTCGTGAACTCTGTCTGAGTAGCCGTGATCTACTTAAAAGGCGGGCCAAGAGCACTATTTGAAGCAATTTTTTGATTGATTAGACTGCCTCGCTCGATATTTTGACGCTAATCTAGTTATAGGAATCGGGAAAGTTAATCTTCATAAAAAAACTCGAAAACGAAGTTCCTCGTGAAGACTGATTTTAGATTGCATTGCGTCGTAGGCGACAGCTAGTGAGACGTGCGCGGCGAGCAACGCGGATCTGTTAGCGATCGCCTCCAACTCCGACCGTGCGTCCCGCGTTATAATGATAGAATCACGTTAAAGAATGGTAAAGGGATCGTGCTGTAGTAACACGCCTGGGTTGGCCCCATCTCCTGATCTAAAACATCAGTATACGCAAAGTGGGATTACAGCAGGTCAATTGGAGATGTCTTGTGATTTACTTCCATTGCATGTATTTTTTTTACGAAAATTTACGATTTACGGTCCAAAATGTCGTAAATCGTAAACCGTAATTACGAGATCAAAAACACCGTAAATCGTAAAATCGTAAATCGTAAACCGTAATTACGCACACCCCTGGTCGCCACGCTCCTCTCAGCGCACTGAAGCCGTGCGGCCTTAGGCAGTGCTGTGAGGTGCGGTACTGGACGCATTCGAAAATGCTGCATAATTGGGTTGCGTTTGATCGCGCTCCGTAAGGCCACTCTGGTTACCGACGTTAAAACTTCGGCTAATTGATCGACATGGTCGAGTTGGACACGAACAGTCCTACTCGACGTTCCTCATGAGCAGACAGCTTTCTGGGCCTGCCAGTGCCTTTCTTAGGAGCATGTGACTCAGGATCTTGCAGAAATTGGTAGATAGCTGTGAAAAGACAATGGCGTTGCTCCGCCATCCCCCTGATATTCAAACTAGCCTTGCCCAGGGCAACAATCTGAGCATTTTCAACCTCAGGGAGAACGGATCCGTGTACCATGATAGGAATACGTTGATAATACATACCTCCATCCATATAATATCCAAAACGGAAAATGTTCTAAGAAGTGAACAAGGGAGCATTTCCAATAGAAAGTGTTGCTATAATTATGACAAAAAGACTTTAAATGTTATATGCAAAATAGATTTCATTTCTTGATGGTTTTCTGCAAAATTCGCTGAAAAAAGGGTTTTCGGGTACGCGGAGTTGAATGGTGACAAAGCCGATAGATGGAGGTTTGCGTGGACATTGATATCAGAGCTTTGAGTGTTTTGCTATAATTATGATACGCACTGTATGTTGTGCACTCTCAATCTCGCGGTCTCTTCCCCTTCTCCGCCCATTCCCAAAATAGCCAAAGTGAATTTTGTTCCGAAATAGGAAGTACGCAGCAAATCAAAGCGAATGGAGCGAAGCTAGAAGCTCTAAAAATATATATCTGTTTGAAAACATGGTGTATAGTAGCGTACAATTTTTGCTTGTACGGCTGTGCCTTTAGTGTGATATCCAATTCGACATGTGAAACACGGCCAGCGGACTCGATTAGAATTGATATGGCATCAGTGGCGATTATAGCGATGATCAGAAAACGAAACTGATCATCATATCCCTTATGAGTGACAGAGATGAGAGAAGAGGCGAAAAGCTATTTTGTTGAAATTTGGGTAAAAGGGAGCAGACGCGCGCGGAATTCTCTGTTTTCCTCAGCTTTTTCCGGCTCGTTTTCCTGTTTTATGTTGTCTATCAATCTGGATTTTCTAATTTCTGAATTTTGCATGGATTGCCTGTAGAAACTTGAATGGAAATTGAAACGTTACTGCAATTTTGTGAACTCCGGAGACTATTGGGATCGGCACATTCTGTAAGGTCAGGGGCTTTGGAGGGTCTCAACATCTCCTTCAAGGAATCCGATGTAGAACAGCTAGGATGCCTAGAGGGCCAGAACTATTATACTTACTTCCGTCAGGGATGTTATATTGTCTGCAGAAAAAAAATGTGCCGTCCTCATAAGAAGGTGGATCTGGCCTTCACAAAAGTGAAAAAAATGACGTCGCAGAAGAAAACGCACAGTAACAAGTTGCAACGGCTACTTACGGCTGTCCTCCCTCCCCTCATTAAAGGCACCGTCCACGATGAAAACCGAATTTGGGTTTATGCGTTCATTCGGACTAGTGGGCCATGACAATGTCACTCAGAAAGTTTGGAGTTACAAAACCGTCTCTGAGTGAAGATTCGCTCACCTCAAAATGGCTTCCTGGGTTTGGGGGGCCGGCCTTGGGGTCGATCCGTTGTTACAAGGAACAAAACTCCTAGGTTGCTGACGGCGGGCGTGCCTTGACGCGTCGTAGGGCGCAATACACACGCCAGTCGATTTCGAATTCGGCATCGATCGAAAGCAGCCGGCAGCACTGGACGCATCAGGTGGGTAGCCCATTTTAATTTCGCTGAAGTCGTAGTTGAGCGGCATCCTCGGTGAATTGCTTCCAACCCTGCGCCAAGGAACGAAGCGTAAAACTGTTCCTTGCATTCTCTGCGCAACTACCCCAAGTAGATGCCGGCGCGAAATTCAAATTTGCTATAAACTTTCTAAAAACGGGTTTTTCTCAAAAAATTGACGTTTTTGAGGGGGCGTTTTGCTACCGTTAGTCACTATAGGGATAGTACAACACGAAAACATCAAAAACCCAAATATGGTTTTCATCGTGTACGATGCCTTTAAGATGAGATTCTTACATACATGCCTTTTTTGAAGTCTTTACTTTTGCTCTTGAAGTGGTCAGCAGTTTCTTACAGTTGGGGGGGGGGAGAGACTAGGAATACAGGTTTTTCTGAGCTGGGTGGGCCGGTGAAGAATTACACGTACAAAAAGGGAGTAATACACCCAACTCGTCCATAGTTTTTGTGTCGATATATCTTCAAGAGAATCTCAGCTGAATGCTAAAATGGCTAAAAAATCGGAACCAACGAAAAAAGCTGTAGAGAAGAGGCAACTATGTACATACTTTTCGAAAATTGCCTGACAGGGGAAGTATACAAAGCGTAGGTCGGATCTGCCACAACGACTAGTATCGTTAGTATCAATTCTGGCTCAATACTAAAAAAGCGCAGTATCCCGCCCCGAGCTGCAGGTTCTAAAAAGTTACGAGCATTTTTCAAGCCTAGTTACCAGCAAAAGGCAAGTGTACTAGCCATCAGGCATTTTTTCGGAGTTTCAAGAAATTTTCTCGGATTTAGCTCAAAAATTGTATACAGGGGTAATCTAGGGAGGTGAACACGAATCTGGAGTTCATTTTTCAGAATTTTGAGGTTTACTGTAGGGTTACGGTAGGTAACATATCATTAAGGGGCCAAAACCCACCTTAATATTTTGAAAATCGACAAATGGACGTTTAATGCGTATTCTCCAACCCGAATAACCCCCGTATACAAATTTTGATTAAAATCTGAGATTTTGACCAAACTACCGTATACCCATCGCAATCTACCATAATTTGCAAAAAATCGATAAACGACTCCAGATTCGTGTTTAGCACTCCGAATAACCCTTAGAGAATGATTTTGAGACCTATCTATCGTGAAAAATCTCAATAGTGGCGTTTTTCCCGCAAAATTCTCCCCGGTTGGGAAGCTTCGAGCGAAATTAGCCGAAAACTTCGGAAAATCGACTAATAAACCACAGGTTTGCGATCAGCACCCAAAAAAACCACCTTGGAGAATTTTAACTCAAATCTGGAACATTCTTCTAAAACGCTTCCACAGCCCTCTTATCGGTATAAATAAACGCCCACCCGAAAATCCGTACTACAAGTTCAAAACGCTGTCAGTCTGGAAAAAGTATGGAAAATGTGCCTTCACCCAAACTTTGCTTAGGGGGGTAGTTTTGGTCGTTGAACATATCCGTGAGGTCCATTTCCGGATTTTCCGAAGACTAATGCGCTTTTTGGAAGCTACAAAAAGCACAAAAAACGACCTTTTCAAGCTTGTAACTTCTCGAAACCTCCAGCTCGGGGCGGAATACTATGCAGTTTTAATATTGAGATACTAACAATACTAATCGTTTTGGCAGATCCCTTAGGTGTATGATATACTTCTGCAACGCACGGTCGCGTCACTGTGGCCAGCGACAACGACGGCCTCTCGCAAAACTCCCGCCCTTCAAACCTGTCGCTCTCGCAGTGCGCTGCAGAGGCATCCGATGAGGGTCATCCCACGATTGGTGCTGAATTGCATGCCTGTCGCTCATTACAGCTGTACATCATAACCCCCCTAAATGTTTTTTCGTCACCCATGACTTTCGAAATAATGGCCTTATTGAAGTGAAAACCCGCTCCGTACTTGCGGATTACCGCAGCTGCCACACGCAACTCAAAGATAATCGTGCAGGGACTTCGTGGCTGCAGCACGATCACCCGTGGTCTCAGAAGTCTCACTCCGATAAGGACGGTATGTGGTTCGGCTCATGTGATGCATGCGCCCCGTTGTAAGAAAGAGAGAGGGGGATATAAGGAGGGATCACGCATACATAGGTATAAGCAATTCACAATGCAAACCTCGCCGAAAAGAGGCGCATAGGGTCTCGGCATGCAAGCGACTTTGAAGGTATTACTCACGATGAGGTTCCATTCCGAGTTTTCGTGCACAAGAAATAGACAGACACAGTCGGAAAGCACTCAACAAGGTTCAGAAATGTGTAGATTTTCTAGATTTACGATTGTGCTGTGAATCCCTCTCTCGAAGTTGCACCCAAATGTAGTCGTCCGTGCTTCTTAATACTGTCCTTGGTAACGACTCTGTCCGAGGCTAAGGTCAGAGCTGATTTATTCGTCGGACCACAGATCAAGAGGATCATAAAATGTGAAGATTTCGCAAAGCTCTTGAACAGGACGGAGAGAACGGCTTGGAGCGATTTCGTTGCAGTTGTTCTCGGCTTCCTAGGTGATCACAAATCTGAGAGCTGTGTGGAGGTGGTGAACTCTCATAAAGAATTACTCCAAAATGGGATGCAGAATGTCTCTGAAAGTCCATGTCATTGATTCGCAGCTTGACAAATTCAACGAGCAAGGCGAGCGCTTTCATCAAGATATATTGGACTCTGATCGTCCTTAACAAGGACAATATAACAAAACCATGAGGGGAGACCACATTTGGGTGCAACTTCGAGAGAGTAAATCATAGCACAATCGTAAATCTAGAAAATCAACACATTTCTGAATCTTGTTGAGTGGTTTTCGACTGTGTTTGTCTATTCCTTGTGCATTTTTTATTTTTACCCAATCCTAGTGCCGAAAGTGAATTCAAGTCTTTCTATTTTCACAAAAAAAACGAGTTTTCTTCGTGCTGTCGTCGCGTAAGCAAAGTTTGTGCTTAATGAAGTGATTTTTCACATAAATTAGACATAAACAATTGAAATATAACACTTAGAAGCCAGGAACAAAATTTGTCCTACATAAACACGCGATTTTCCAAATTTCATTGTCCTTGTCGCAAAAGCGAAGTTTTCCTGGGATAACAGCGACTTCCTGTCTGTTCTAGACCTAACGGATTAGGAAAAAACAATTTAAACCCAGGAACAGAAAAAAGTGAAAATTTGTTACATAGTGTTATAAATGGTATACTACCTTGTGGACCACATTCGCTCATCAAGCCCACGATAATTAATCAAAAACCAAATTTTTATCCCATGAAAAGCCCAATTTCCTTCCGCGTTAGGAAGAATTAACCGATATAGGCAAATGATGCTTTCCAGTGTAATCAGGCAGTCTACCATATATTCTCATAATCAATTCTAACTTTTTGGATCATCTGTTGATGTGCCGACATGAGTCAGGCGCAATCGCATTTCTTCGTATTTCTAAAGCATCCATTGGGGTTTTGACTCATAAACATATGCTTAACGTATACACTAGGTGATTGGAATGGTTATACACTAGGAACAGGACCACAGAGAAGGAGATCCCATTACCACTTAAAGGCATCGTACTCGCTGAAAACCATGTCTCGTTTTTGAGCGTTTTTGAGTTGTTACACCCCTATAGTAACTAAAGTTAGCGAAAAGTCCCCTCGAAAACGTTAACTTTTCAAGAAAGAACCGTTTTAACAACGTTCTGCAAATCATTTGGAATTCGCGCCGGCATCGACTCGGGATAGTTACGCGGATGGCGCAAGGAGCAGTTCTACAATTTGTCCATTGGCGCAGCGTTGGAAACAATTCGCCGACGACTACAATGCACTGACTGCACTGACTTGCACTGACTAACAAAAATGCTCACCTGGGCCTTGCACATCGTCCGCGCTCGTTGTGTGACGAGAATTTTCCAGTCGATAATGCCACTTTCGTCCGACGGTGCGTCAGCGTACAGTGGCATGCCCTGTACTTAGCGACGCGACGTTCTGCACAAATATTGCGAAAGTGCCAAATGACTGACGGAAGGGCCGGCCCCTTTTGGCGGAATCCCTTACTTTCCACTTCCTCTATGCTCACAATGGTACGTTTTTGAGCAGCCAAGCTCGTTGTACGTTCTCACAGGGGCCCGAGGAAGGGATTGAGCATAAAAAATGGAAAGTGGATTTCAGCGCGTACGATGCCTTTAAACGCTGCTAGAGCGCACCTCCACCATCGCGAAGAAAATGGCAATACTTTTGAAAATGGGAATAAATGAGAGCCCTCCATGAGGAAGTTCGAATTGAATGACGCGTGGTTTTTTTTGTCTTGTTCGCTGAGGACTGGGCTATTGATCATAGCCGCTGAAGTGGCCTTGCACTGCGAAACGAATGCAAACCCATCGGTCGTGGGAGGCCGTTGTTTCGCGATGACCGAAATGAGCGTGACGCAGTTTTTTTGACAAGAGACAAAGCAGGGTGGCGCCATGCCGCGTCCTTTTTCTCAAGGCATTAATGTTCCATTTTAAAAGACATGATAAGTCACGTCATCCAGAAGGAAGCGAATCTGAGAAATTCTGACTCTTCTAAATGGGATATACATATGTATCAGAGATGGTGGGTCCTGGAAAGATTGTAAGCTCACGGACTGACAGCAGAGTAGAAGAGAGTGAAGCGCTTGTTCAGAGCTCCGCTTGAGCCACTCCTGGAACTGTGCTTAGTGGAAAAAGTAATATGGCTAGAGATTATCTATGAGAAAGCGGTTTTCAGAAAATCACCCCAACAACTACAGAAAATATATTTGAGCTGTGTTGTAAACAGAAAAAAAACAATCTCAGCAACACCGAAAGTGAATTGCATCGTTCGAACTGACTACACACATCAATGCATTTTTGCTTCCCCGTCCCGTTACCACTTGGGTTATTGCACATCGAAAAACCAGCAAGAATAACACGCCTTGTGCCGTCACACTGAGATTTCACGCCTAAAGTCGATTAGGATCTCGCATTATTTTTGTGAAGTTGTAGCTCTAAAAGAGTAAGCATATTCGGCACCTTCCTCCGAAAATGCAATTTTTACAAGAAGTGAAAAACGTGAAAATCATGAATGATCTCTCGTAATCACTACATATATCTACTAATTTATACTAATATCTTATTTTTAGGCGCGATTAGCGATTCCAGAATAATTTCAATGGTTAGAGAAGCTTGTTGGCTTGCCTGCTCCGTTAAAAGTAGGGGTCATGTTAAAAACTGTTGTTGTGTTATCCTTATGAGAAGGTAGATCTGCTCAACGCGAAAGTGGAAGTACTGTCCTTATCGTGTGCCCGCATTAGCGGACAACCGCTTCTGCTGGATGCAGCAAGACGATAATCGTGCCAATACATCGTGGTCCCACACCTACCCGCGCTTTCTGCATGAATTTGCGTGGCTCGTAAGCCGCAGCTACGGACGGGAATATCGCTCCTGTAAAGAGAGTAAGTGAAAAAAATAGGAAGGAACTAGTCAGAACAGCTGATTGCCGGGCGTCCGCGCGCCCCCATTTAACGAGATTTGTATGTGCTCGTTTTGTCGCGTTTTTTTGTTCTTAGAGTAGTAGCCAGCTGTTTTAAGACGCTACTACCTATTGTAAGGGCGAAATAAAAGGCGAGAAAACGCACGTTTTTTGACGGCTCGTTGATTGGGGGCGCGGGGACGCCCATTAAAGGCAGAATTATCGATAAAATAGGTTGTTGTGCTATACCGATGGAATCGTAGATCTGGCTATCACAAAAGTAAAAATAAGTAAAAAAAATGGAGAAAAAACGCTCAGGAGCAAGTTACGGCTTGGTGTCCTCCCGCCCCCAATTATCGAGATTTGGGTAAATGCCTGCTTTGTCAACTTTTATTTTGCCTCTAAAGTAATCTCTGAATGTTTCTGGAGACTACTGATTACTTTAACAGCAAAATTTATGTCGTATAAGCAAGCATTAATGCCCCCCAGCAAGCATTAATGGCCCCCTAATTAACGCGATTTTCATTAATGAAAATCGCGTTAATTAGGGGGCCGGCCGACACCGGTAGCTAGCCGCTATTCTTGGTTTTTGAGCGTTTTTCCGCGAATTTCTGGGTTTTTTCACTTATTTTTACTTTTGCAATAGCCAATTCTACATTCTTATGAAGAGAGCTCAAAAGTTGTTTTTATCGCGAACCCTGCCTTTAAAGGCAGTGTTACCAAAATTACGAAGAAACGGCGAAAAACGCATCAAAACGTCGTATTTCAGTGACATTATTCTATAACATGGACTAGTTGCCCGGTTGGATGAACATGTTTGCGGTGGCTGTCACCGGTAAAAAATGGGACTAATCGAAAATGGAAGAATATTTAATGCAAAACAGGATTACATGGTTAGGGCCCTAAGGATAGAAGAGAGCAGTAGAGAGTAGAGAATTGCAAAGGACCGGTCCACAAAAGATTTCTTTGTCACAACGAACAGTTCCTGTGGTGCTTAAGAGACGGGGTGATACTTAAAGGCATCGTCCACGATGAAATATGGTTGTCAAGTTTTCGTTGAATATGAGAGGTGAGAGGCCTACTGAGACAATCCTGCCAGAAAGAGCAGCGAAAATGCCCGGAAACCGCTTTTCTCTACCAAAACAGGATCGCTTTTGTGACGTTTCATTTCTGATAGTAGAAGAATTGACCGGTTCAGAGGGGTGAATTAAAATGTAATGAAAGTGATGAACGTGAAAAATTATTTTTGATAACCGGTTGTTCTCCTTTCTTCCTTGTAACAAAGGATCGACCCAAAGGCCGGCCTCCGAACCCAGGAAGCGGTTTTGAGGTGGCGAAAACTTCATTCGGAGGCAATTTCAGAACTCCAAAGTTTGTGAATGCCTTTGTGAAGACCCACTAGTCCGATTACACGCAGAAACTGGAAAACGGTTTTCATCGTGTACGATGCCTTTAAGGATTCCGTGTACTTCTGGTGCGTTTTTCTCAATTTCTACGTCATTTTAGTTCTACCCCGGGGCTACCTAATCAATAGAGCGAATAATCTCAAAATTGAAGATTATCGTGAATAGTGCCTTTAAGTAGCGGTTCTAGTTTGTTTTCTCAGGAATTTCACTTATTTTCACTTTTGAGATGGTCAGATCGGTCTTCTCTTGAGGATGACACAGCAACCGTTTTGATCGCGACCCCTGCCTTTGAACATAGCAAAGTGCGGTCAATACAGCTACAGGTAAGCAGCATATGGGTCGTTGTATCAGGGAGAATGTGTCAAGCTTAGAGTAAAGATCGTGGACCGATGAGATTGGCCGCTTGAGAAACCTAACGCCATTCCAAGGTTATCGCACAGAGATCTCTGAACAAAATGCAGGAATGTCCGATAGCGGCAAAAGTTTGAACTCCATAAAGACTGTTTCGAAGAGAAAGCTACCGTCCGCTACACTAGTAAATACGGTGCGGAATTCCATCGAAATTTCCATGGAAGCCAGGATCAACGATTCGCTCACGAGCCAACCTTCTGGATCTGTAGGATTTCTGAGGCAACCAATCGACACCTTTAAAACCATCACATTTCTTTTCTTATTGAACGCATGCTGGCAGTGCCTGGCTTCGTCCAAGAGGCAGGCCAGCTTCTGGTGATTTGAACAAATATCCCATAAGGGGAGTTTTATGACCATTGAATCGGATGCTTTAGATTTTCGGAGCAAGTTTAGTAAGCAGAGAGTGAAATAACAGTCAAAGAGACCACAAAGAATGCAACCAATGAAAAACGATAGGAAAACGGGATGCGAAAACCGGCAGCAGCAGAGGACCGCCATCTAGCTGTTCAATCATCAGTCAGTCGGAGAGCGACTGAATACAAGCGATGTGATATGACACGAGAGATCGATCATGGACGGAAAAATGGATGAAGTGGACATGTGAGTGGTTTTGGAAATGCTTAACAAACTCCACAAAAACATAATTTGGTAAAACCCCACTTTCGAATCGGAACAAACAGGTGCTCAACAGGTCTTCATTTAAGTTCACTTAGAGCGCTCATTACTTACAGTAGGCAGTGAAGACACCGTGAAGGCAGAAAAGGGTTATTCCACGGAAATCTATAAATGACTGATTGAAATCAGTCAATTATAGATTTGCTTGGAAAACCCTTTATTGTGTTCGAAGCCGTTCAAGAGTGGTGGGGGGGGGGGGGTGAATATGGATAAATGGTTCACCATGGAGGAAGACGTGGGAGGGTGGCTTCCTCTTGTACTGTCCTTATCGGAGGGGATATCCGTTTCTTATTCAAAAATTCAAAGAAGATTATCGTTTCCGACTAGGGTGTTTGGGTGCACCTCTCACACCTGCCATAATCGACGACATCTGTTGTAATTGCAGCGAGTTCTAAGAGAAATTTGGAGAGGAGTTTAGGAAACGGTGTATTTCTCCCTAATTTTTTCCCTTAGTAATTAAGGACAAACTTGGAGCCGAGCCAGCCTTACATACATAGCTATATTATGCAAAACCGCTCGTAAGATTTGGCCAGAAGGCACGCGGGGACGCGTTTTCGCCTCTTTAGCGTCATTTTCTAGTAACTCCCATCAAATAATTTTTTTTTTCGGATCTGAAAAATTGCTCAAGATTCTGTTAATAAGGGCTACCTATGGTGTAATGATTGTTGGGCTTGGGGTAGGTCTAAATGTACTGTATAACGGTCTGGAAATAACATTCCGAACTTTTTTGTCTGAACTTAAAGGCAGAGTTCTCGATAAGAATCGCTTTCCTGTTTATTCTCCTATCTTGAAAACGGTCTCATGCTGATTCCAATGATGTCTCTAGAATCGTACAACACCTACTGGGAACAGAGTTATGGTCCCCCAAATATTGAGCTACGGAAATATGGTGGACGAGTTGTACGAGACTTGTAACTTCCGTCTTTTGCAGCCGATGTATGCGAGCTGACCTGAGTAAAGAGAGAAGTTGAGAACGAATGGAAGAACGGGGCTAATGACTGGAAATCATCGCTCATCTCACGATCTCGAGCTTTCATTTGTTCACGTCGGTGGGCGTGGAAAGTGCATCTGGGGGTGACGAGCTGACGGGTGTCCAACTTTGGGGCCGTAGGGGACCGTTCCGAGCTCATTTTTCTTAGTATTTTCAACGTTAGGGTTGCGCTAGGCCCTGCAGCTGCCGATCTCCACCAAAAAACAGACATGGTTTTTATCGTGGACACTGCCTTTAAACTCCAGTAAGAACTATACGATTGTTCCTTAAAATCCTAAATAAGTTTTCAGATCCGAAAAAAAATCTTTTAAGGAAGTTATAAGAAAAGAACGCCAGAGATGCTAAAATGCCTCTCTGCACCGCTTTCTGACCAAATCCTTCTAGCGGTAGTGTACTTAGTAAAAGACTTATATCCAGAAAAACAAAAGTCAAATTTATTGACGTAAAATACCAGAAATCGCTTGAGAAAGAGAGGAAATCCGGTGTCCTCGCTAAGGCAAAGGCTCTATCGGACGGAGCCAATAACCGAAGAAAAGATGGTCGAAGTATCGTGGGGGTCTTTAACGCAGGTCATCTTGTTTACCTGCCGTGTTTTGGCACCTAGCCAAGACTTCCCTTGTCACGTCAAAGCAATTATGGCGTGCCTGTGGGATCCGGAGTGAGAGCCGGCGGAGGCTATTTTTTGTTGAATCGATATTACTTCTGCTGTGGGATTAGAAGTTTTTCAATGCACTCACTCACGATCAGTACCAGGTATGAGCGGAGTTCCGCGTTTCGCGTTCGCGCATTTTTGACATTCCGCGTTCCGCAGTTCGAAAACCGCAGAAAACGCTGCGGAATGCGAAAATATCGGGTCATCTGGGACGGAAAAAAATATCAAAAGATTTCTGAAATTTTTTCGCGTTTCGCGTTCCGAAAACCACATTTCCGCGCATTTCCATGCTTTTCGCGCCCGATCTCCGGAACCCGAGAAATTTTTTTCTGTTCCGAAACCCGAAAACCGATTTCAGAAATTTCATGAATTTATTCCGCTCATCCTTGATTCAGTACTGAGTCTTGATTTCCCAAGCATCCAGCTGGCCGAGATTCTTCCAGCTACCATTTCTTGTAGGTAGTTTTTGGGTCATAATAAGGAAGAATCGGGCTAGTTATCACGAGGTAGATGAGCTGAACACAAAACTTAGTTGTCAGGCAGGTATCGAACCCGCATCACATCGCACTCCGGGCATGAGTGTTACCATTACACTACCGACACCTGCTCTGTATTCCTCAGCAAGTTGATACAAGAACTGTGTAGGCACAGCAGCAATCTCCCGACGACGGGTGTAATCTGGCAAGCACAATCGGTCTGGCAACTCAGTTACCTTGTGATATCTTCTGATCATATACCGTGCCATAAAAAGGCATAAAACATTCACTCATTCATTCATGCAATCATTTCACTCATTTATTTCCAGTACGCTTGTGAGGAACAAAATCGGAACAAGAAACTAAACGCAAGAGACCGATGTGGTTAGTCTCATAGAAATCGGGGGGGGGGGTGAGTGGAGAGCTCCTGTCGGTAGGGCAGCGGCCGGCCAACACTGCAAGCTCAAGCAGAGGTGATACGTGAGCTCCGGATACCATCATAGTTGGTCCGCCAATCTTTCTGAGATCCACCGATGGGGGTCATCAATAATGATTACAAACGAGAGAAGCTCTACATAGATGTTAATAAGAGAACAGAAAGACAATTAGCAACGAGCGTTAGTAACGCCAACACGGTGACCCATATCACGTGAGATCGAAGCAGCGGAGCGGCTCTTGTGGAAGGCTAGGAAACATCATCTAGAACATGCTTTTGGAAATAGTCGACTATTTCCAAAAACATGTATACTCTACAGCAATGTGAGTAGGTTGCGGACTCGTCTGAACATACGGTAGTTTGTTAGTGGTATCACTCATTTTTCCTAAACAGCTTTGATAGATCGGTGAGTCTGTGTGTTCACCGATACGACTACATCTGTGGAAGCAATGAAAACAGGTGAAAATGTGAGAGCGGAAGCCGAGACTCACCGACCAATTTTAGTTGTTTCGAAAAAATGAGTGATAACACTATCAGGCTACAGTATGTTAAGAAGAATCCGCAACCTCACCAGGTCCTACTTCCATTGCTGTAAACTATTCTGAGTTGTGTTTCGTAGCCTTCCACAAGATAAAAAAAAACGTTAAAATCGGGCTAGGCTCCAAAAAACCACTCGAGTTACAAACTTCGCAAAATACAAATATCTTCTTAGCCTGTGATATGAACAATCAAAATATTGTGGAAATATCAAACCACTAGTTTTTAATTCTGGCGTCTTTGTCTACAACCTATCAATGTGCTCTCCAAGATAAAGCCTAGCTTGCTCAGATGAGTCGGGGCGGAGCAAGCAGCGCAGCGGTTGGTCCAGGGCTGAGCACGCGTCCCGGTTAACCTTACAATTAGGGGGGTGCATATTGGACGTTGCAGAGAGGGCAAAGGGGGGTGCCTAAACCGAACACCAAAAAAAGAACGAAGTACATGTTCTGTCGAATTTCAGGGAAAAAATAATACACACTATTCTTCTGATTTGCCATACCTTCTTCTCCGCTTTTTGAGTCTAACACCTGAAGAATTCGAATTATTGATAAAGAGGCAGGTTGTCTTCGCAATAATTCATAGTTGCTGTCGAAGTTTGTTTTGATGAAGGAATAAACACTACTCTGTTATCTTGTGGCAAGTAAAGATTGATGTGGTGTCATGTTTCTTTGATGCAACGTTCACTGATTGCGCGGGTGGCTACCGATTCGAGGCAGAAATAAAAGACAGCACCCAGGAAAGCTGTCGTTCAAGTTTAAGGGGCTGAGCAGAGTGCCACCGCGGCGCGGCCTGATGATTGAGAGCCGTATTGATAGATCGCGGCGATCTATCAATACGGCTCTCCATCATCAGACCGCGCCGCGCCGCGGTGGCACTCTGCTCAGCCCCTAAGAAAATTAGCTGACTGATGTAACATCGTCACGGATCGTGAGGAGACTTCGCGTTCACTGTTGAAGGTTGGCGCATGCTCGATGCACCTATGTTATAGCATATGGCACCGAGTTTGCGCCAACCTTCAACAGTGAACGCGAAGTCTCTTCACGATCAATGCCGACGTTATAGCCCATGTCAGAGCCGGTCGAAGCAAGGCTTATCGGGCTTATCATGTCAAAATCTGCTTACCACTGTTATATTTTGCCATGACCGACCGCTCCGCTGCTTACTCCGCCCGGACCCATCCGAGCAGGTTAGGCTTTATTTCGACAGTTTAAAAGTACAGATAGCACAGTCAGTATCACAACTAGTCAATAGATTTTAATTCACGAGAATGTGACTTATGAAGAGTGCCAACTGTAAAAATTGAAGATTGCAAGTTCCTATGAAAGAAGCGAATGACCGTGTCGTCCTTATTGAGAAGTACCCTGTACATAAAAACCCGACTTTTATCCACCTTGAATGCTGTAATCTCTCATAGGTTAGGCTGGCCGTGAGATATGGTGTTTGTCCGCAGCTACACAGCGCGCACTGGAGTGGACGCGCACACAATATTAATTAAAAATGTATTTTATTACAGAACGGGGCGGATAAAATGATTGAAACTGAAGTAAATGAAAGAAGGCAGAAATAGGATACTTTCAATGTATTCATTATAGAAATTTAATGTAAACAAACTAATTTTGAACGAAGTGAATTTTTTGGACTTGATAAGGTTGATTTAAATGAACCTAGTTGATTAAAAACACCAATAAACATGAGAACTAAGAGCATTGAGAGAAAGAGGAGAATCGGGCAAACAATTTAATAGCAATAGGTTTAATATTCATATGACATAAGGATCTTAAAACTCGTCCCGGTTTTGTCCCGGTTTTCGGGGTAAAACCGGAACGAGATTTAAGGTCCTTAAATCACATCAAAGATCGATCCTATCGAGACTAAAATGTTTGCCAGATTCTCATCTTTCCCATAATATCCTTCGATCTCTTGTTTAATGCGACATTTGATCAACTAGGTTCGTTTGAATGAACCTTGTCACGGCTAAATATTTACACCAGCTCTAACTTTGTTTAATTACATTAAATTTCCAAAATGGGTACATCCAGAAAAGACTTCATTGACCATCTTCCATTTCTTCCAGTTTCAATCCTTTTCTCCTCCCCGTTCTGTAATAAAATACATTTTTTATTAATATTGTGTGCTCGTTTACTCCCGTGTGCGCTGTGTAGCTGCGTACAAACACCGTATCGCACGGCAAGCCGATTCTCTAAGGGATTGCGGCATTCTAGGAGGGTAAAACTCTTATTTTCCACTCCCTACGCATCACATGAATCCTAAAATTGTTTCACAACACAAAAAATAGTTCTGATTTCCACATCAGGACAACCAAACACATTAACTAATCTTTCCTAGGTTTATGAAAACATTCGACAGGAAACATTAATTATCGCAGTAGTAGTAGTTTTGTTGTTTGTATGTGTTCCATTGTTTTATAATGAAAAATGTTTTATCTTTCGTCATAACTTACCGTCTTACTAACAAATTTTCCTCATGGGACTGTTTTGAGGTTTAAAAATTACACTAAATTTTTTGTTGACATTTTCGGAATTTTCTAAATTTAGTGCTTTTTTAAATTCTTGTTTATCAAAATCAGGGAGTCAAAATCATGGCTGTTTTGCTCAACTTTTCCTAAAACAGCCGATTTCGATTTCCCATAGGGGGGTGCCTAAAAATTACCGAGCTAAGGGGGGTGCATATTCAGAATCGGTACGCCGGGACGTGTGCCCAGCCCTGGGTTGGTCATGGTAAAATACAACAATGATAAAGAGATTTTGACATAATAAGCCCGATACGCCATACTTCGACCAGCTCAAAATGAAGGAGATAGACTATATTTACCTCATTTTCAATGATGCTTCAAATTTCGAAACATTTATTCTCGTGGATTTACTCAAATGCTTCTATGGATTGTGAAGTTTTCAAAATTTTAGTAAAATCGGGACGGATACTCTCGTTCCTCATTGACGTTTGCCGCAAACATGGGGCACATATATTATGACATGCGACCACCGTGGTTGCGTCAACCGTCTGTAGGGAACGAAAGGTATCAGTGCGATCCGTGCCGACTGTAACTGCTCATTCTACATAGCAGAACAATTATTCAACAATCTTAAGACCACCTCAAAAAAAACCGTAGTCATTTACCAACCTTATATCGCCAATCTGTCAAAAAACTCAGACAGTAGGTGAGTAGGTGCGGATCGACATCCTTCCGCCATCCGCCCGCCAGTAGCCAGCGATCCGCCCGCCAGTAGCCAGCGAGCCTCCCGACAGTAGCCAGCGATCCACCCACCAGTAGCCAACGATACGCCCGAAAGTAGCCAGCGATCCGCCCGCCAGTAGGCTGCGATTCGTCCGCCACTTGCCAGCGATCCGCCCTCGGTGCCACATGTGGATTATTCCGATGGTTCCCACCACGGTCTCCGTGTGCCGGACCACCTCCCCTCTAGCCGTGGGAACCATCCCCTCAGCTGCCAAAAATTATTCTCCGGCTTCTGAGCGATATTTCAAAGGTGACTTGAAGACATCTTCCAGGATCGGCCTCGAAATGCCGAGTGAGCATTCAGTGAAATGAAACGCCTTTTATACCCTTCGGTTTATTTACTCTTAGCATGATACTGATACCAGAAAAGAACTCGTCAATGATTGAAAAGTTTCACCGCGTAAAATTTGAGCGGCTGAATCGCTGACTATCAAAGATCTGGCGGGCGGATCGCTGGCAGGTTGCGGGCGGATCGCCGCTTTAGAGCTTGCCGGCGATCCGCTCGCTAGCGTGATCAACTTTCCCACGTGCCGCTATCTGCCCTCCGAGACGCAGCGATCCGGCCGCGGAGACAACGAGGGGCAGCGATCCGAAGGCAACTTGCTGGCGTAGCGCCCGCAGAGGCCTTTGTAAAGATGGGGAAGAAGGCGACAAAAACGGTGAATTCTTTTGCAATTCTTATCTTAGTAAGGATCTTTTTAGCCGTCTTTATGTTGAGTTTCCCAGCACCCAGCTTTCCCTTTTGTTTTCAGATGCCAGTCGTCGGGCCGTATATAAACTGGCATGGGGCCAGCGAGGACACGCTCCCGCACGCCGGACCCGCCACCATCTGGAGCAGCCGATCGTCAACTACCCGTCGACCGTACCTGATCCCCCTCGTCCGAGCCCAGGAGATGTCGCGTCTGAATCTGAGTGTGCACCTGATGATTTGATCCGCCAATAAACGTATTAGTGATTGCTGTGTGGCTAGCCCGAGGCACTATCCCCGTCTAGAAAACGGGTTATTACTGGTAGCAGCGAGTGCGACCTCCGAGTAGGTCGCTATCCCCGATTGAGGGTGAGTTTTTTTTGTGTTGTGGATAGGCCTCCGGTGTAGTTTCCCGGGGATGACCGGTTTATGCCTCGACCGGGAGCGGTAGAGAGTAGGTAAGGAACGGGGTGGGTGAGCAGGATTCGCGACCCTATTCACCATTTAGCACCTTGGTTTCTCCCCTCTCTGTTACAGTTTTTTCTTGTGTGTGTGTTTGCTGCTGGGCGGAAATAATGTAGGAAGCTTCCAAAATATGTAGAATCCTCGTTACCTTCGGGAACAAGGAGCAACAGACCGACATCTTTGCCAACTGGCAGAAGAAAAAGGGAGTATTCTCGTTACCAAATTGGAACTGGAAGAAATATAAAATGAATGCAAGAATAGAGTTTTTTTCTCTCTGATAGGTTTTCTCTTAAACAGATATAATAGTATGGGAAAACTATTAACAATATAGGAGAACGGAATAAACTTGATAAAGTATTTAGTAAACCAAACGATACGCGATATGGTCGCCGCTAGCATAATTAAGAAGGCACTTAATCATATCTCGCGGCATCGCCTCGACAGTCTCAAGAATCCAATTAAGTGCAGTCATAAAACATATCCCCAAGTTCTTTTGACGTAACCCAATCCGTATCAAACAGATAAGCTGCTCACCAGACCGCATATAAACCCCCCATTGCTAAGGCATGCTCAACATGCACAATACTGTCTAATAACTTCTGGCATCAATGGAGAAGTTCCTGCTCTTTCTCCGCATGAAGAAAACATTACTGTATTCCAACTTGTCGCCACCCGAGGATCAAAATTACTATTCCAATTGGCCGGTCACGTCAGGCAGAAGTGAGTTTCTTATTCTGTTAAAGGTTTTTGAGGGCTTCTTAAGCGATGAAAACCATGTATTATTTTCATTTTTTTGGGCGTAGCTTGGCCTGTGAAAAAATGGAAAAGAAAAATCCTATGAAAATCCGTCATTTGCATAGAAATACCAGTTTGAATACACCGTATTTGAATTTCGCACAAAAACCGTTTGTAATCTTTTTTCTCTGCATTTTTTTTTTGAAATCTATTTCATTGCGATTTTTGAGTTTTTTTTCCGCTTATGGAGGTCATACTGTAATTGTTTTTCTTGTTGTTTTATGACCGCATTCTACGAAAATATGTTAGATGACCAATCCAGAACTGTTAAATAATCGACCCCACTGCAATTTTCTGGTGGAGAAATTATGAAAATAGTTTCCAGTGCGCACGATACCTTCAAATAAAATTAGTCCAAATTTGACAGGTCACCGTTATGTTCTTGGATTACGGTAAGGCTCATCCAATCGCAGATACCGTACTCAGTCACATAAAGGCCAATGTTTCGAAGCGCACAAAAAAACTAACGCAAGCAGACACGCATAAAGGGACCGCGATAAAAGCTTTTCGGCCGAATATGAGTAGGCGCGTTTAAACCAAAAGTTCTTTGTTTGCTCATGCAAATCAGAGTTCAAATTCTCTTCGAATTCCGAGAAGTGAATCACTTGTTGCGAATGGCTGATGCGCGCCATATCGCCGGGAAAATCTAGGAATAGCGAGCGACAGAAAGAAGCTTTCTCAGGCTGATAGCGTCTATAAACAAGCGCTCAAATTCTTGCGACGAAAAGAGTTACCATCCAAACAAAGATGGAGCGGAGAGATGCGCTCTCAAAGCAAAGAGCTGATCATAGACAACGAGTCGGCGAATGTATAAAACCAAGCAAAGAGCAATCGAGGGTACCCTTATTCCGCCGTCTGCCGCCGTGAGAGTCAGCCTCTCACACTTCGTCCACAATCAGTCCAGCCATTACTCGCTCTAAATCGTCGTGCCAATCCAATCCTGCTTCTAGTGAATCGCCTCCTCAAATCCTCTTGGATCAATCCGAACAGTCATTGGGTCAAAATATTGACCCGGTGAGTGAACGACAACCTATGTCCACCTCCGGCGAAATGCCAACTCTCGTCCCCTGACCTTCGGGCAGCTCGCACCCAAAACAATAACTGCCTTTTCTGGAGCCAGCCAACAGGACTTCGAGCAGTGGTTTAGAAAATTTGAAGATCTAATTCGTATGGAAAACCCGCCCAGACCTGAACAACTGAAGGTTAATACCTTAGTGGGATTCTTGGATGGGGAAGCTAGGGATATCATTGATGATATGCCCGCCAAAGATAAAAACTCTTTCAACAAAGTAGTTGATCTCCTCAGAGCTCATTTCGAGTCGCCACTGTTTCGCAGTCTCGCAAGACAGCAGTTATCTGACTGTAAACAAAATCCTACCGAATCTGATCGTGATTTTGCTGAGCGAATCAAAAAGATAGTGAAAAAAGTCACGCATGACCAGCCAGTGAAAGCTCAAAAAGAAAGACTTTCGGATGAGTTTACTGACAGGCTAAAACCTGCTCTGAGATTCCATGTGAAGGCAGCGAACCCGCCTAACTACGAAGAAGCGGTGGTTAAAGCGATCACTTTCGAGGCGCTGCTAGCGGACATGGCAAATTCTATTAGCATTTTACCAGGTTTGCAACCCGCAGTGCCAGCCGTTAACGTGATATCCACCAACAGGAATGAAAGAGAAAATCGTAGACAATTTGGTCAAAGAACCGATTTTGGAAATAATAGGACGATTAGGCGTTATCCCAATAACCCTAACAGACGTAACTGGGAGAGAGCCCCAAACTCAAACGTGGTATGCTACCGTTGTGGTAAAGTGAGACACATCCGAACCTTTTGTCGATTCACTTTACCTCCTGCAAATCTTGCCCCTCCTAGGCAATTTTATCGCACAAGTAATTCTTAGACTCATAACGTAGTCCAAAATCGACCCCAAATTCGGGTAGTCCGTAATTCCCAATACGGTGAGTTACGGAACACGCCACCACAACAATGACAAAATGAAGAATCAAGCCCCAGGCTTTTGAACAGCCCAAATTCATCGAGGGTGCTAGCCATGGAGGCTGCACAAAATAGTACTTGTAGTCGTGACCACATAAATAACGATCAAAAGGATGCTCAAATTGCAGCACTTATCGACAGAAATAACGCGTTAGCGGATTTGGAATTCGCAACCCGTGACCTAAACATCCAGGATGGTGAGACAGACCTGCCCTCGCAAAGTAGCTCGGGATCATCAAATCCAATAAATTGGGCTTATACATGCATGCTAGCATTAGCTGTTCTATCCCAGGTAGCCGAGGGAAGCATCGCGCCTCCCCTGTTGTGTTCCAATAAAGCATCGGTTAATTATTGGAAAATTCCACTAGATGTAAATTGTACCCAAATTCTACCATCATGGAATGCTAAGACTATACCCTTGAAAATAAACATTTTCAGACCAAACACAGTACGGTACAAGAGCATAGCGCACGTATGTCGAATTATCACCCAGTCGACCACGTATTCCGTCAACTTTTTTGGCGCACGTAACCAAAAGATGGTAACGGTTGAACAAACGGTCTCCGCTGGAAATTGTAGACATATGATAGATCACAAATCTTGCGCCCATGGAGATCTAGCTTCAATAGGTTCAGTAATGAAAACCGAAAATAAACTTGAATTTGACTGGCCATCGGCCCCGTTTCAATGTTGCACGGAATATACAGCTACAGTATCTAATTGTATCATTTTTCAGGCAACGGTATATGCTTATCACGGCTCCTCTATGATAGAGAGTTCTATTGGTTCCTTGGACGGATGCGCTTACAAAGATGGAGAATGCACTATAAAATCCGGAGCAGCAGTCATCTGGCAGCCCGAGGGACAAGAAAGTTGTCAGTACGTTTATGTTTCGTCTAGGAAAGGAACATTAGCAGATAAGGTATGGCTCAGTGATTCTAAGGAATTAGCATTATCTTTCTCTTCATCCGATCCTCAAATTTTTGATTGTGGTCATTCCCTGCTCCTAACCGACCAGGGATATGCTATTGAGCGTCTTTCTCCCACGCATTCGAAAAGGCGAGTAGGTAAATCCACCCGTCAGCTGGTAGAGCTTGCGACGACAAACCAGTTGGCCGCTCAACTATTGGCAGCGGAGGATAATATGCAAATTTCCATGAGTACCGCTTTCCATCACTCTATCTTGAGCCTCTGTAAATCTGTCAATTCACTAAGCACATCCCTTATTGCCTCAATTTCCTCTAATCCAACTATCGCAATGAGAAATGTCTTACAACGCTCTGATATCGAAGCTAAATTTTTGGGTAACAATCTTGTTCGCACAAAAGCATGCGCTACCTTAGAAGCCTCTATGTTCTCGTTATCCACATTTAATACCTCATGCTTCTCTCTTCCTCGTATATCCATTACTCTTCCCGACAAATCTGTCTGGAAAACGTTTATTGATCCCACAACGAACATTTTGTCACATGAAGCTGTCAAAATTCCATGTTCTATAACCTTATTTTTCGAATTTCCATTCAATAATTCTATCACCAAATTTTTCCCTCTATCAGGTGTTTACGAAATTGTACCCCAATCTGAAATTACAGTGATTCAACACTCTGTGAATCATGCCCAAAACAATCTGAAATCAGCTCTTACTTTATTTCATAATTTGGTTATCACTAATATTAGCGAGTTCGTACCAGTACAACAATTTGCCGAATTGTGGTCTGCTATAGATGGTAATCAGATAGCACTCAACGCGCACATTAGCACAGAGTCGTCAAAAATTAATCCAACTACGGTATTGTCCCCGCCCGCTATGTGGTCCCCTATCCAGTCTTTTACACACATCATCCAATCTCTTTATAGACCTTGGGTCATCTTCTGTTGCATAATAGTTACATTTAAACTATTGGGTAATCTTATTATGCTTTACTTTTCCAAACAAGTTCCTTCAAAGTTGTTCCATCATGTTACAAACTTCTATCAGCGTAGGCAAGGTGTCCGAGCCAATAACACAACGCCCCAACCGCGCGGATACAGTAACCCCGCGTCAACACTTGTAGAACTAGACTCAATTCAAAAATTTCCGCAAGTGTACACTTTATCGGTTTCAAATCAAACACTCACGTCCCATATAAGAATCTCACTTAATAACGTGAATGTGTCAGCTCTTATCGATACGGGTTCTAGTATTACCTTAGCCTCTTAAGATTTGTGCACAGCATTAGGCATTTTTCAACTGGATAAGCCAAAGTCAGCCACAGCCATGGGCATGGCCGGTATACATGTCCCAACGGCAGGCGCAAAAATTGTCCAACTGAAAATAGCTAATATTGAACTCCAATCCCTCGTCCACTTCACTAAAGGACCTTGCGTACCCAATACTAACTCTGCATACGAAGTTATCATAGGTAATGACGTTCTATCCCTTCTTCCAAAAATGACCATGGACTTCAAAGAAATGACCGTTTCTTTTGGATCAATGATTCTCCCTATGGGTCGGAAATTGACTCCTTCTCCTCCGAAGTTTCCAGTTCGTGTGTCTAATACTACGCAAGTACTTCCAGAATGCTTTATTGGATGTGTAGTAGAAAACCCTGCACAAAATAAGGATTTAGTTCTCGTCTCTCAAACTCCTCATCTAATTAAAAGGGATCTCATAGTAGCTCCCGCACTAATCAGTTCTGATTCACCAACATTACTGGTGAGTAATCCTACTAATCAAGCGCAAACCTTATATGCAGGTATGCGGATAGCTAACGCATCCACGCTAGTTCTAGAGAAAGAAAATATGCCTTCCAAATCCAATTTCGAAAACTGTACACCTATCGCATGCGTTAATAATACTGGAGAAAATGACCCCTCTTACATCGTCAATTTAGATGACGCCGACGTCAACAACGAGCAGCGTGAAGAATTGAAAGAACTCCTCGATGTATATGCCGACGTCTTCTCTCGCCACCAATACGATATAGGAAGTTGCACAGCAGGTAAAGTTCATATTTTCACAACTAATGCTCCTCCCGCGAAAATTCGCCCATATAGAGTACCTATGAAGTACAGAGAAGAAATACAAAAGCACATCAACCTTCTAATTAAAGCAGGAGTCATGAAAGAATCTCACACCCATTGGGTTCACAACTCAGTCGTAGTAAGGAAAAAGGATAATTCATTAAGAGTCTGTTTGGACATGCGTAAACCAATAAACGAGGTAACCTGAAAACCCTTCCCGATCCGTACCCAATCCCGCGTATCGATGATCTACTGGAAAAAATAGGAGGTAACAGCTTTTACACCACTTTATACTTGGCTAGCGGATATCTTTAATTACCACTCGACGATGAAAGCAGCTACAAATGCGGAGTTATAACCGAAAACAAGATATACCAGATGACACATCTGCCATTTGGCCTTAAGTCAGCTGGTGGCTACTTTGCACGTATTATGTCACAGGTATTAGGTGGATTAGAAGGTAACGTTTTAGCTTACGTCGACGATATCCTTATATACAATAAGGATTTCGCCAGTCACCTAATATCCATTGGAAAAGTTCTAACCCGTTTAAGACAATTCTGTTTAAAAGCCTCGCCTAAAAAGTGCGTTTTTGCAAGGCAGAAAATCACTTTCTTAGGTCACGTCATGAACAAAGATAGCTACTCACCTGCGGAAGCGAACACTAAAGCAGTAAAGGACTTCCCGGTACCTAACAACGCTAAGGAAGTGAAACGTTTCCTTGGAATGGTAGGATTCTTCCGAAAATTCATCGCAAATTTTGCTAATATTGCAGAACCTCTCACGAGATTGACACGCAAGGAGCAGAAATTCCAATGAACGGATGCACAGGAATCCGCATTCCGCGAACTACGCGATGCCCCAATCAAGGAACCTATTCTTGGATATCCGGACTACAGTCAACCCTTCCATATTTTCACTGACGCTAGCAGTGTAGCACAGGCAGGAGCCCTAATGCAAGAAAAAGAGGTTGGTTCGAAGAATTTTTTTGCAATTGCATACTGTAGTAGAACGCTTACAGAAACAGAACGTAGGTGGCCCGCTGTTCAGATTGAACTAGGCGCAATAATTTATGCCTTACGCCAATTTAAGCCATATATTTGCATGACACAAGTGACACTTCACAGTGATCACAAACCTCTCACGTTTCTTTTGAACAAAAACAAAACTCACGATAATCTAGCACGCTGGTTAATAGAAATGCAAAGCTATAACATCAAAGTAGTCCACAGTAAAGGTTCTAAAAACACAGTTGCGGACGCACTGTCGCGAGCTTCAGAAGACAAAAACAATGTCGATAAATCAGTCCAAGAACTAATTGACATAATCGAATTTCCGGTGAGTCTACCCGCAGCTCTCGCAAGCGAACCATTTTCTACACCGATTTTCCCTCAGCGTAATCATATCCAAGGCAGAAATGACTTGATAGATTTCGCGAGTGAACAACAAAAAGATGACTTCTTACAACTAGTACGACTAATCAAAGCAAATAGTGCCGTACCACCCGAAATTTTAGAAAATGTAAAGGCAAAGGCCCAACGCATCGCAGATGAAACAGAAGTCAAAAGAAACGGATGCATGTCTTACCTTTTTGATACTAATAAAAAACGATCTTTACTTTTGGTACCTAAGCAATTGGTAAACCTTATTCTCGACGCTCATCATAATAGTGCACTCTCCGGTGGTCATATGGGATTCAAAAAGACTTTATCGAAAATTCTGCGCAAGTATTATTAACCTAATGTATATAGCGACACCCGCAAATGGTGCGAGATTTGCCTTACATGTCAAATGCGAAGGAAACCAAAGCCAGTTTTCCGGGAACGGCTCATTCCGGTACACAGTGAAGCAGTTTTTGCAAAAGTAGGCTTAGACCTGTGCGGTCCCCTCCGACCCACAGAACGGGGTAATAAGTACATCCTAAATATAGTCTGTTGGTTCACTAGTTACGTAATTTCGGTTCCCCTCACAGACGCTAGAGCAAATACAATCGCCCACGCACTTCTAACAGAATGCGTTCTTAAATATGGCACAATGTCAGAATTAGTTTCCGACAATGCCTCGAGTTTTACATCAAATTTCTACCAAGAATTTTATAATCTTTTACACATTCAACAAAAATTCGCAACGCCATATCATTCTGAAGGTAATGGAGCCACAGAAAGAAGTTTTCGTACATTTCAAGATATGCTGTCAAAATTCATTAACATCAGGCAAGAAGATTGGGATTTATTCCTACCATGCATCGCTTTTTGTTATAATACTACGATTAATGAAGCTACCGGCGAATCACCATATTTTCTGATGTTTGGTCGAGACCCAGTTTTCGCAGTCGACCGTATTCTGGAACCGCGATCACTAGCGCATATACCAGGCCCGGATGAAACCTCAGAATATAAGGCGCAGCTAATCTCAGCCTTGCACTTAGCATGGTCCACCGCAATAGAACACGCTCGTGCATACAAAGGGAATGTGAAAGCTCAGTATGATAAAAGTGCACGCCCATCTGCTATTCGTGAGGGTGATAGGGTATTTTTCAAAAATTATTCTAACAAACAGGGACTAGCACGAAAATTGTGCTTTCCTTGGATAGGTCAATTTCGTGTTCTAAAAGTGGAACACCCTCACGCCATAATTTCGAGTATAACATCACCGCAGTCCAAACCTAGGCAGGTGCATCTGAATCAAATTAAAAGGATCTCAGATATTTCCGGCCCCGTTTCAACTCCGCCAACTATTCAAGAAGAAGAACAATTTATTTTGGAATCACCAGAAGCTGACATTGCGGGACACAACTATCCAGAAATTCCGAGTGGCCCAAGTCCAATCCACCTAGAAACTAATACCGCAAGTGGTAGATACAATCTACGTTCTAGGAAAAATCAGTCACTCAAAACCATAGGAGGATAGCAGGATGGAACACATTTTTTTGGGTGTAACTAATCCAAGCATGATTTCAGGATGACCCACGCAATCGATATTCACTAACTACTAGTTCCAGACGCATAGCATCACATCGTGTATTTCAGTTTTTCCTAACAACTCATTCAAGTCGTGTTGTCTGTTTTAGGCGCAATCCAGCACTTCGCCGACGTTCCTGTATGGGATTTGAGCAACAGATGAGGTCGCTCAAACGATGTTGTGACAGACATGGATTTCTTCGATCCGATCCCATGGTGCCCGATGAATCGTCCTTAAGTCCGAGGACGGACTTCCGCAAAGGGGGGAGATGTAAAGATGGGGAAGAAGGCGACATAAACGGTGAATTCTTTTGCAAGTCTTATCTTAGTAAGGATCTTTTTAGCCGTCTTTATGTTGAGTTTCCCAGCACCCCGCTTTCCCTTTTGTTTTCAGATGCCAGTCGTCGGGCCGTATATAAACTGGCATGGGGCCAGCGAGGACACACTCCCGCAAGCCGGACCCGCCAACATCTGGAGCAGCCAATCGTCAACTACCCGTCGACCGTACCTGATCCCCTCGTCCGAGCCCAGGAGATGTCGCGTCTGAAGCTGTGTGTGCACCTGATGATTTGATCCGCCAATAAACGTATTAGTGATTGCTGTGTGGCTAGCCCGAGGCGCTATCCCCGTCTAGAAAACGGGTTATTACTCCTTGATTGCCAGCGGTCAGTCCGCACCTATCGTCTGAGTACTGCTCGTAGAATTTGGTCAGAAATCGCGCAAGAACGCGTTTTTTCGTCCTTTTTGAATAACTCGCTTCAAACTCAACTTTGGGCAAAACTAGGGTGGTAGTTATAAGTAGTCCTGGCATGCGTAAAACGGGAAAACACCGTCGACGGTGCTAAAGCGAGCAGAAATTAACCTTTTCGGCCACAGCCGGCTACAGGGAGCTTTAAAGAGGGTGACAAGCTTTCACATCTCATCACGTCGTCATAAGTGCGTGCCTAATCGGCTTCTGCGGTCTGTTCTTTTCATCAATGCTCTTTCCCTAACTGCACAAAGTTTCGGAGCGCAAAATGGTTTTAGAAAGAAATTGTGAGCGAAAGCCTGGGGGTCCCCCATTTTTCACAGTAGAACACGTCATTGAGTCGACTTCGGTTATTGTTGTTCGTTCTCCCATATGACCATGGGAATCGATCCAGTGGCGTCGTTTTGAAGCAGAGAGTGTCTACTCTAGAACGTGTCACAGCATGGACTCGCTATTAAAAGAACGCGAGGGCGAATTGCCAAAATCCATTCTTGGCTCAGGTCAGTGTTCGAGACAGCTGAATTCAAGCCACTTTTTCCGTTTACCTTTCGACGTACAGGCGTCAAACGAGGAGAATTCGTGCCCCTGAAGATTTTCTATCGATCTGTACCCATATTACCAACTTTTCTCAAAAATCGATAAATCGGTCGATTATCGATTTTCTTGAAAATCATTGAGAAGTATCTACAAAATTCGTTGATGAATATCCTTCCGCACTCGACCACGCAGTTAGCCGCCTGTATGTCTTCAGGGAATGCAAAAATAAACGAAAATGTAGATGCGCTCAATTTGACAGGTCCAAGGCCTTTTTCAGAGTTCGATCGCTGTGCAACGCGATGGGATGATAGCCATGAGTATCGATCAAGATTGCGTCGCAGGTCGATCTGCACTCAAAACATGCCAACGCGGCGATCAGCGATCGCACTCTGAAAGAGGCCTAACCTAAGGGTCTCAAGACTTCAGCTATGATAAGTTTACGAGCAATTACCTTCTGCTCCGGAACGAGCCCTTAGGCCCCGGTCATAGTTGGATGAGCCGACGTCTCCAGCCCGGTCGATACACACAGAATGCATTGGAAATGGGATGCAAAAATCACTCGGTGTATCCCCATCGCACCCCCAACACCCCCGCACCCCCAACACCCCCCGCACCCCTCCCCGGTCGATACGTATGTTTAAAATGATGGAGTGAGGTTGAGAAAATCACTCAATGTATCCGACGCGGTCGATATCCATGCAATACGTGGATGACGGCGGATTAGAAAATCACCGGGTGGGCTGGTCGAAGATAAAACATTGCGTATCACTAGAAAGCTAACCTTACTGCTACCTCCGTTACTTCACCATACTCTCCTTCACTATTTCTCTGAACAGGTGCAATCCTGTCGGCCACGTAATTTACGTCATATCTAGTTGGATGCACCGAGTGATTTTCTCAATCTCGCTCCATCATTTAAAACATACGTATCGACCGGGTGGGTGTTGGGGGGAGTCGGTGGGTTGCAGATGCAAATAGCACCAACTATGACCGGGAGACGATTATAATTTGCCACCGGCACAAAATTCTCACTCAGGAAATATCCTGTTAAAGTTGCGCTCTGGCCTAATGAGGCAAGACGCGTATGAACATAGATATGTTTAGACAAAGGTATTTATTAACAATGTTGATGGTATAAAAGGCTCCTCATCTCATCATGTGCCTCAGTCGGCTCTTCGGAGGCGGACCTGGAAGGTGGCCTTAGTCACTTTCTAGAAGATCCGCCGGATACCAGAGGATTATTTTTGTCGCCGAGAGGATATCCCCTCATCTCGGGGGGGGGGAGGTGGTACCAAGTATAGGCCCATCTCCCCACGGTTTTCAGTGGGTGGACCCCACTGCGAACAGTGTTGGTGGGGTCACCCCCACCTCCAGTTAGGATCACAACAGGGATGATTCTTGTGAGATGTCCACGGGGTCCCCTGTGCAAACACGGAAACGCCGAAAATGAACACGGACAGTTCTTGAGCCGCCTACGGACAATTTTTAAACCGCTCAGGGGCTGCGGACCGACAGATTTCACCAGAGGAAGCCAGTCCGCGCACCTTTTGACATCGATGCGCTGATTGGAGGTTTGGCTTGGCGGCCAATGGGGCGATGGCCGCTGGCGGTGACGCAGGGCCACCGCAGTGTTAAAGGCAGTGTTCACGAAGATAAAATTGCACGTTTTTTTTGGCTAAAACATAACTTTGGGTCCCCCTAAGAAGATTAAGAAAGAAAGTTTGACGAAAAACGGCCGGTAAGTGGGTGAAAATCTCGTGGGCCAGTCAACCCATTGGGCCACTCAGCCCACGTCCTATAACAGCTCCCCTGAATTTGTGGTTAAATGAGTGATGGTTTCGAATCAAAAACCCTTTTCTTCCCTTCACTCTCAACGTCTCTCTTTACTCAGGTCAGCTCGCACACATCGGCTGCAAAAAACGGGAGTTACAAGCCTCGGAAAACTCGTCCACAACGCTTCCCTAGCTGATTTTTGAGGGGCCATAACTCCGTTTCCAGGAGGTCTTGTACGATTCCAAAAACATCATTGGAATCAGCATGGGACCGTCTTCAAGATAGGCAAAAAATCAGAAAAACGATTCTTATCGTGAACACTGCCTTCGAAGCACTGCGGTACCCCTCGTAACCCTTCACTTCGCGTCGATCTCCCCCGTCCCAGAATACTATCGATTTTGAACCACTCAGCGTAGTTAAGAGGTCTGCAGAGTTGCACCGACCGGCGACTGGTCGCCGAGCGTCAGCCTTGACGCGGCAACGAAAATGTTTTCTGACATTATCCTAGCCGCGTCGGTTGCCGCTCGCTGGCAGTTATGCGGGGTTGTCGCAGCGTACAGTAAAGTTCGGTAGCACTAGTCGCCGAATGTCCTTACCAGGGCTGTGTGAAACTGTTCCTATTCTGTTTCCGTATTTCCGTTCCTTTTTCTGGGGGGGGGGGGAGGGGGGGCTGTTCCGCCCCGCTTCCGTTTCCGACTATTTGGCGCAGTGCTGCACGGTTAATGCTAATGGGTCTAGGCAAGGGTATTTGAAGGCATTATGAGGCGCTGAAAAGCACTTTCGAAAACTTGTGTTCAGTACAATATCTGAGCCTGATTGAGATTGTCGACAAAATTCGAGGATTTAAAATTGCCCCTCCCAGAATAATGACACAAGTTAGGCGTGACAATGATTGAACCGCCTTTCGGTGAATTTTTCGAAAAGCTTTTTGTCCAAAAAAGAATGATTTTTAGTTTGTCTACCCCCACAGCAGCAATAGGAATCCAGACACGGTTTTTTGGCACGAACAGCATGTACTCCAGGAAGGAGTCTAGACGGAGTCAGGTGGAAGGTATCCCTGGAAGCGGCACTGCGTGTTAGAGGCGGATCACAATCGAATTTTCCTGTCCTCGCCGAACAGATTTTTTTTACTTTCTAAATTCAATCGTGTGGTATTAGCTCCGGTAGGCAACTGAGGTCCAAATTAAAATCTAAAAAGTCGTAGGTGAGAAACTGAAGATTGACTTCTGATGGGACTTGAACACATAGCGCGGCCTCCCGCATTCATCTATACCTAGTGCAGCTTGAACTTGTTTCCGGGAGACAGGCTGTACACTGCTTCGAAGACGCAGCTAAACATACTGAGTAATTTATGATACTGTCTTTTTGGATTTTCAAGCAGTAAGGATTAGCTATCGTTGAATACCTCCTACTGATTTCATGTAGTTTGAATAATTGATAATTGTTGACTGAAGCGTGAGAATGAGACAATCCATAACGTGACGGAAAAAGACGACTTTGGGCGGATATGGTTGTGGCACCCATGACATAGTTGCATATTGCGTCCTACAAACTTCCATTGTGACGGATCATTGTGAAACCCACGTAAGGTTTCCGCTTTCGATCTAGTCTGACGCGTGCACCAGGCGGCTGGCCCTGCAGGGTTGGCGGCCTCACTGCAGGATGGGGTTTCGATTCGCGCGGGGTGATCTACCGTCGCAGCCCCGTCCATTCATCAGACTAAAATGATTGCGCGAACTCTAGAATGCTATAGTTAGTGGTTATTGGAATGAGGTCGACAAAGCCAACCTATCGTTCAGTTTAGCTAGAAGAATGTTACACATTGATGGAGGAGAACCGGCAAAGCCGGTATATCGTTTGGCGAAGCTTTCATGCTACACATTGTTGATGGAGAGAGGACGGCGAATTCTGTCTATCGTTTAGTGAAGCCAAAGAAGTGCTCTACATAGCCACTAACAGAGACCGCCATAAGCCGACCTATCGTTATCGATTTGTTTTATTATTGCCCTACTATAATTAGTCTCTTTAACTTGCCGTTAAGGTGTCGCGTTCTGTTGATTTTCTTTTTCATGGTTCTCACGTGTAATAAATCAAATCAAATTGTTCGGAGAAGCTTCAGCTTCATACGCTTCTTAACATGGTGAACGTAAAACGGGTTTTAACTTGCCTCAATACTCCAGAGCGGAACTTTAACAGGATAATTCCTGAGTGAGAATTTTGTGCCGGTGGCAAATTATCACCGTGTCTGACCTGGGCCTTAGAGAACTTCTCTAGGCTCGCATACGGCAAGTAGGAAAGATTATTGAAGATGACTACGAGTCGATTTATTTCTTACAAATTGACGACCCTTCAGGTGTTTGCCTACCATTGATTTCAAGAACGATTTCATGCAGCAAAACTTCGTTCGTTTTGAGAGTAAGCTTTACAGGAAAGAAGAGACCACAAAAGCGGATTAGGCACTCACATACGCCGACTTGATGAGATCTGAAACCTTGTCACCATATTTAAAGCTCACCCAGCGCCTCGGGTGTTCTTGTTCCCACATCGTTCATGTTTTTCGTACGTATCGATCGGGGCGGCTACGGCTACTCGATTGTGAGTTCAAAAGGTTGCTTATTCGCCACCTCTGAAAAAACAAGAGTGTTTTGAGACGTACGCATCAAATTTTCCGTTTTGACACATTTGTGCAACATTACACAATACTTTTCTGCGGGTGAAATTCAACAAACGTGTCTAAAACTTGCGAGAAATAGAGAACGTGCTGAAATTCGCGTAAATCATCGCGGTGGCAAAACAAAAACCTTTAGAACCTATAATATGCTTTGGTTGACCATCTTATTCTACCGACTATGACGGGGGTTTCATATGTGATCGCGATGTTAATCTCAAGGGGTCTGCAGAGTTGCAGAGACCGGCGAGTGGTCGCCGAGCGTCAGCCTTGACGCGGCGACAGCAATGTTTCGAAAAATTATCGACGCGGCGTCAGTTGCCTCTCGCTGGCAGTGATGTAGGGCCGTCGCGGCGTCAATACACTCTGCGGTGCTCCCTCGTCGCCCTTCACGCCGCGTCGGTCGCCATCGTCGTTGAATGTAATCTATATTGCATCACCCAGTGCTGTTCGTCGCTGCGAGCAACGCCGCTACTTCAACTCTGCGGACCCCTTCAGGGGCATTTCTGAGGAGCTTTCGATTTCGATTATCACTAGCAGCGCTACAGTGGGCCTTGGGGAAATACGAGTGGTGATAAGAACGTTCCGACAGAGAACCACAGCTTTTTTGTTGGTGAGAAAATCATCGACAGCTCTTTAGGAATTACCCAAATCTCACATGTGTTGGGTATCAATGCTCAACAAACACAATCATCTCTGATGTGTAAACTGTTCTTTGGCCCCTGTCAGAGTTGGTTGAGAAAATCACCGTGGCCAGTCCGGTCGATACGTATGAGAAACATGGATGATGTAGGTTGCAAAAAACACTCGGTGTATCCATGTGTGTCTGGCGCGGTCAATATGGCCCCGGTCAGAGTTGGTGCTATTTGCTTCTGTAACCCACCGACTCCCACCAGCACCCCCCAACACCCCCAACACCCACCCGGTCGATACGTATGCTTAAAATGAAGGGGTGAGGTTGAGAAAAATCACTCGGTGTATCCAACTAGATATGACGATGATTACGGGGCCAACAGGATTGCACCTGTTCAGAGAAATAGTGAAGGAGAGTATAGTGAAGAAACGGAGGTAGCAAAGTGGACAGCTATCGGCCCGCCCACCCGGTGATTTTCTCATTCGCCGTCATTCACGTATTGCATGGATATCGACCGCGTCGGATACACCGAGTGATTTTCTCAACCTCACTCCATCATTTGAATCATACGTATCGACCGGGTGGGAGTTAAGGGGGGAGGTGTTCGGGGGTGTTGGGGGGTGCTGGGGGGTGTTGGAGGGATACACCGAGTGATTTTCTTAACCTTACCCCACAACATTGTTCATACGTATCGACCAGGCTGGTGTCGGGCGGGTGTTGGAGGGATACACCGGGTGATTTTTGCATCCCATTTCCAATGCTTTCTGTGTGTATCGACCGGGCTGGATACGTCGGCTCATCCAACTATGACCGGGGCCTATGTACGAAATATGTGGAACGATATCATGGATATCATTCATTTCTTACCTTATATCACGTGAACATCGGTCGGGTCAGCCACATGGGGTGTTTTTTGCATCCCACCTCATGCATGACTTTCATGATTATCAACCGTGCTGGCTACACCGATCATCCAACTATGACCGAGGCCTATGCGGTATAGGAATCACTCTCTATCTCACCGTTCTACTAACAGGTCGACTCACCTCAAGCAGTTTAAAGCAAAGTGGGTCAAAATAGAAGTCCAAGAATATAGAAGTAGTATTCCTCTACTTGCCCCAGTGCTGCAGCCATGTGAAATAAATGAGTGTTGATTTTGCCTTTCCTAGCCTTCCCGCTCGTCATCGGTGTGATCGGGGGTACTACCCTACCGATATTCTGAGTTTCGAGATTTCGTGCTGTTTTTTTAAAGATCTTGGATTGTTTCAGCGTACGAAACTCCTCTCATGATAGCGTGTTACCTCGTGCCAATTTTTCTGGTCCCGTTCATCACTTTATGCTCACGAAGCGATGCAGGAGGAGGTGAGTGTTTAGAACTTGCCTTGATTTTTGAGATGATAGATGATACCATATCCATGACTTCTCAAAAGCTAGAGGGCTGTAGTAAACCCCCTCAGAATGAAGATTGATTGATTGATTGATTGATTGATTGATTGATTGATTTATTACACGATAGAACCGTGTCAGAGACAACAACAGAAATAAATACCCAAACGGCAATTAAGAGACTAAAAGCACTAAAGTCAGTCGAACAACAATAGACAAATGGACCAACTGACTATTAGGCGTACACCGGCACCATGAAGAAAAGAGATCTTACAAACATTACTCCTGGGACAACAGATAACTCTCGAGTGTCTTTTTGAATTCACTGAGTTTCCCCACTACCAAACCTGACCGAAGTAGTTTATTGAATTCAGACCCCGCCCTATTGACAAAGAAGTGCTGTCGTACATTCCGCCTGGCCCCAATTAGGCCCAATTTCACCGGTGCTCCCCTAGTGGTTGATGGCCTAAGGTTGAACAACCGGCTAGCCTTGATACCAGCACTCCCATGAATGATCTTATACATCACTATCATATCAAACCTTCTCCTGTGCTCTAGAGTGGTTAGGCCCAATTTAGCGTTCCTGGAGACATGGCACACGTTACCATCAGTCTGAAACCACGATGTCCTGAAGAAAACTCTACGTGTAAAAGTATTCTGGACTTTCTCAAGCGCGTCGATGGATCCTTTTTTGTATGGATTAAAAACTACCGTACCATACTCCATTAGTGGACGTACGTACGTTTTATACACCTCAGTCAGGACATTTGCATTGGTAGTTGAAAGTGCTCGAAACGCGCTGTGCATCATCCTGTTGGCCATGGACGCGACCTGGAGGCAGTGATCATCGAAATTAAGATCATCCTTGATAAGAAAACCAAGGTCATTAATCTCGCTGACCTCGCTCAACTGAAAACCGTCGATAGTATAGAAGCCACTAACTCGCCTCTTACCAAGCTTCATCACTTTAGTCTTTTCGCTGGAAAGCGGCAATTTCCATTCATTTGACCATTTGGCTACATCATTAAAGGCAGGGTCCGGGCACAATTTCGATTCTGAGATTTTCCGCTGAATCTGTGCTCATGTTACAGGTAGTCTGAAGGAACATGCGAAAACTGCGTCAAAATCGGTCTTCTCCAAGATATTCCAGCCACTTCCGTGAGCCGGTGATCCATAAAAGTCAGAAAAGTGTGGCCATCGTCCATATTTTAGCGGTTGTCCACGCATTCTTCAAAAGTGCTGTGTAATTATCGGCCATTCCAGCCATGATCATCATGCTGTGAATACAGTAATCCCTGACTTTCAGGCTGTTTTCTCCAGGAATACGGACTTAGAGTTTGTGAAAATTTAGGACGGTATCCAGCTAGACTAGCCCAGTCTATCTAATCCGAATTTCGGTGGTGTCAAAATCTGACCGGACCTTGCCTTTAAGCTCTGGTCCATCCGTAGTGACCTGTCGATTTTGATTATCACCAGCAGCGGAGCGGTGAGCCTCGGTGAGATATAACTAGTGATAAGGGGGTTTCGACGAAAAAGCCACCGCTCCGCGCTGTGATACTGGAAAATAGGAGTTCACTTGAACTGAAACAGAGTCTACTGCCACCCCGCAAATTGCGCGATGATGTAATTACTTACTCAGTGGTGCCTGCAGTGAAGTCACCATGAAATTGTGCTCCGTATGTGGCACGGGTTTGATTCTGGCCTTCAACGTGTCGTGCGATTTGCCCGAGCGAACACGTTTTCCTCTGTTTCGAATTTTCCCTACAGGGCCAAGCTAACGAAATTCGGTGGCGCCCCCGCCTCACGCCTGATGATTCTCCGCTCGCAAAACATTGCCCCCGCCGCTCGCCCTTGGTCGGAAATTCCTGGGCACATGGCTCTCTGATGTTCTGAGTCTATGAGTACCGGAATGAATCCCTTGCAGGGAGAATGATATCATTTCACCGACCTACGTTTCATCGTGGCGATAAATGGATGGAGTTGTTTTGAATACTCTAATCATGACCATTGGGTTACTGTGGATAGAATCTGCGGTTTGAATTTTATAATTCTGTGTTCAAATAGGGTTAAAACTGATTTCCACCCAACCCCCCCCCCGAATCACTCGATACACGTTGATATGACCAACCCACCCGTTGATCATGTCGAATCAATGGCTATTGCCATGGTATCATACCGCACTGGCAATATGCCCGGTTCGGCATTTCGCGTTTTCAGAGGAGAGAATAAGAAAAATGTGAGGCTTACGCCGGTGTCCTGCTATCAGCAGAGGGTGCAAAACTAGTTGGGGGGGCACTCTGAATTCAAGTGACAAAAGAATGATTCTGCTTTCAGAAATCCATCAAATTTCATGGAATTTTCAGGAAATTACAAGTGATAACGTTATCTCATATCTGATAACGAAAGAAATTTTCATTTTTATGGATGAATCTTTTCATTTCCATGAGTAAATCTTGGGTGGCCCCCAAACTAGTTTTGCACCCATCCGAGCTTATGAGCGTTCCATTGTGAATAGATTCGTGGTGCTTCAAAATCCCACCAAATTGTGTATCGAGCACTTCTTTCAGCGGACTCAATACGTCGTATGTGGCTACAAAGCGCCGTTCTGCCATGGTTGATCGTCGCCCGGTATGCCCACAAGAATACGTTCATGCAAGGCCATTGTTATACCCCACGACAAGCCTGTCGCAGTCGCACAGCGCTGCTACGTTGCTGTCGCTGAGGACCAGCCGTCGCTTTCGTTCAGGGCCAAGAAACACCCGGCACGATGCCGGATTCGGCTGGGTCGCTGTCGCTGACACCCATCGCAGTGCACTGCACTGCGACGGGCAGCCGCGACAGTGGCCGATTACCGCACGGTTTCCACATCTCAGGCATGACATCCCCATTCGACCCAGCGACCGCGATAGGTGCTGCAAACTGTCCTAGCCACAGCATTTTTCTACTGTGTGGGTCTGGTCCCGACGCTATTTGTAACAGTTGACCGCACCTGTCGCGGTCGCAAACTTTTGGCATAACAATGGCCTAAGGGGATGCAGTAATAATGGGTGATCGAAAACTCGATTTTACCTGTAGAATCCCGGAGTAGGCCACTGCTCAGCAGCGCTAGAAAGCTCACCATCGCATAGACCGCACATAAATCAGCCAAGCTCAACTAAACTACATCCAAGCAGACCACAAATTTGGCGGCTATTTCACGGCTATTTCGCGGCAAGCATTATTTGGCGGATATTTGGCGGCTATTTCTCGGCCGAAACTTTCAGGGTAGGACGACCAATAGGAAGGATGTTGTTCGCAGTCCACGCTAGATCCTGAATTGCTTACCGTCTGTGGTTGCCCGGACGTTTCATGAACGTTGGGAAGCGAGACATTACACGACTAGTTCCCAGGGGGTGTGTATACAAGTCTGTTGGTACCTGCTCGTTGGTGCCCCTGCTTCTACTGAACCCAGCAGACGTTTGAGTGTACACAGGGAACGTTCGAGCGATATAGCGTGCACAACTATATCGCGAAAGTATCCCGCACATTGCATAAAGGTGTCGCCGTCCGGCACACTAAGGCCTCTGGTCCATAACACCTTAGGATCCGTACCTAGGGAGTCATGGAGTCTTTGGCCACAAGCCACAATTTCGCCACCCTGAACTATTCAAAAAACTGCGCTATCCAGACTTCTGAGCTATTTCCATGCACCGTTTGCTGCTTTGCAGGAAACCCGCCTCAAGGATAGACCCGTCATCAGCGTCGGAGAGTACACCATCTACTGCGGTAACGCTGACGATAGGAGAGTGGGAGGCTGTGCAATAGCTGTAAGGAAGGATTTCAATGGTATGGTCAAGGAGTTCGGCTCAACGTCGTGTCGGAATGCATTCGTACGACTGCGGGATCACAGAGGATTCAATCTGTGGATAGTGAGTGCTCATGCGCCCACTGAAACCGCCGAAGACAATTCGAAGGATGCGTTTTATGAGGAACTCAATACGTTGCTGGCCAGGATACCTTGTCAACATGCTGTTGTCGTGGGGATTGACGCAAATGCGAAGATGGGACTTGATCAGGAATCCGAAGTACTCGGTAAATGGTTCTACCCAGTGGAGCAAACATCGGACAATGGCTACCGCCTTGTCGACTTTTGTGAACGCAGTGGTCTGATTATTGCATCGACATTCAAGAGGAATCATCGCCGCCATCAGCTTACGTGGCAGGGACCAACCCGGCTATCTCCAGAAGAGCAGCGGAAGCGGAAGATGACAACTTTGAAACTACAGCTTGACTATGTCCTGACGAGGAATATTCCAGTATCGGACATTCGAAGATCTAGAGCTGTGTGGGATGTCGCATTCGATTCGGATCACCGTCCTGTTCTGTTGAACTTCACTGCGACGATTCATAAGAGGAAGCGAGGGGCTCAGCCTCTCCAGAGGATTGTCATGATAAGTCTCAGAGATGAAGAGTGCAGAAGGAATTTCCGACAACGCGTTTCCATTCACATCGGAGTACGGACTAAGAAGAAACTTTGCGACGCGGATTCTTTTGTCAAGTGCATCCAGGACGCTTCGAAAGAGGCACTTCCGGTTGTACAGCCTAAGAAGAAGTTTGCCTACGTCTCAGAAGAAATAACATCTACCTACAACAGAGTATGTGCTCTCCGAACTGCAGGAAACTTCGTGGAGGAGAAGCGTCTGAGGAGGAAGTTGCGTCGGCAGTTTCAAAGTGACCGCGAACGAGAGTGGACGTGTAGAGCTAAGGAGTTCGAGAAGGCTTGGGAGGAGAAGAATCCGAAGAAAGCCTACACGATGCTGCGACAGTATAGCGGGAAGATGAAGAGATGTTCTCCTGTCTTGAACACTGCCAATGGAGTTGCAGTTGGTGATGCGACGCTGCCAATATGGAAGGATTACTTCAGTTCACTACTGAATCGTCCAGCGCCATCAGTACCTGAGCTCCCGCATGTTCAGAGAGCACATTACGATGTCAGTGAGGAACCGCCGACTGAGTCTGAAGTTTTGGATTGTGTCCGGAAAATGAAGAATGGAAAGGCAGGTGGAGATGACAACATCACTGCTGAAATGCTGAAAGCTCTTCCTCCGTCTGGGATTCGTGAAATGACCAACACCATCCGTGCCATATGGATGAGCGAAAGGATGCCCGATTCGTGGAGACATGCGATCATCGTACCTCTTCACAAGAAGCTATCCGTCACGGATCCTAAGAACTACAGAGGAATCTCTCTACTTCGTGTCATGTACAAGGTTTTAGAACGTATCATTCTCGAGCGACTTATCAAACATCGTGAAGGAACGACCAGAGATGAGCAAGCCGGTTTTCGACCTGGAAGATCGACCATCGACCAAGTGTTCGTCGTGAGAAGAGTAATTGAATCGTGGCAGCGGTTTTCGAAGCCATTACAGCTTGCTTTTTTGGACTTTGAAGCCGCGTTCGACTCTCCTCATCGTGATCGATTGCTCAATGCTCTGCGAGCAGATGGAGTCCCGGAAAAGTATGTTCGGTTAATCGAGGACATGAACAAAGGAACAACAGCAGCAGTTCGTACACCTGTCGGATTTACGTCAGCTTTCGAGGTGAAAACAGGAGTAAGGCAAGGAGCCGTTGCAGGACCTTTTCTTTTCAACTTCGCCGTTGATGACATCATGCGTAGAGTTGCAGAACAGTTTCCTGCGGATGTGATCCTAACACCATCAGGACGCTCCCTTGTCGACCTGGAGTACGCCGACGACATTGTGTTATTCGCTGAAAACAACGCAAAACTGCAAAGGATTGTGAACCTCGTTTCGAAGTATGCCGCAGCCTATGGACTTCGTCTTCGTCCCGACAAATGCAAGCAGATGTGGGTCTCTCAGAGGCCTTCAACTGGAGTTTGTGTGGACGGACAACGTATCGAACTGGTGGACGATTTCTGTTATTTGGGCTGTTTGCTGAAGAACGATGGTAGTTATGCAGCGGATATTCGACAACGATGTGCGAAAGCTACGTCTGCATTCAATTCTCTAACCAAGTGTTTGTGGTCTACCACCATCGCGAAGGAAGTCAAGTTGCGCGTCTACCTATCCGCTATTCGCCCTATCATGATGTACGGATCGGAGACGTGGGCAGCACCGAAAACGCAGATGGAAAGGTTGGATTGCACGGAGAGGAAGCTTTTAGGCGTTTGCTTGGGTATTTCTGGCCGCGTGTATGCCATAACGAAGACCTTTACAAGGAAATCGACGCAGTACATCAATGCTTGACACGAGGGAGGTGCCAGCATCTCCTAACGCCATCTCAAGCAGCAATGGAAAGTCGACTTCGACTGCTCGGGCATATACTAAGAAGAACGCCGGATCGTCTCGTACAACACGCTTTAAAAATGCTTCCAAATCCTGTCTGGAAACGGCCACCTGGGCGTAGGCGAAAGTTCTGGACGGATGTGGTTAAAGAGGATTTAAAGTCACTCGGCATCGAAAGACAGTTCAGGCGCGATGTTTCGTTTCGCAGGAAATGGAATAGTGACAGCTGGATGGAATGTGTTCAAATTGTGGCTGAAGACCGTGAAAAATGGACACGGCTGACTACTAGGACGGCACACCTCGGTGAAGATGCGGAATGACCGCGTCAGGCGAAAGCCAACCGATTAAGTCAAGTAAGTCAAGTTCCCAGTGAAATGGTGTCATCCCCGACTACTTACTGCGATTTCTCGCTGAGCGTCGCAAATATCAATTTACCTTTTCAATACCTACTACATCAACCACTGCGACAACATTGTGGACTCCGAAATTAAGCAATCTCATCGCATAGAATGTTGCTAAACTCGTCTCGTCCGACCGATCAAACATGAGCACGAACATGGAAAACTTGAATACTGTCAAATCGTGCATAAGGTCATCGTCTTCGACTATTGTGGATAGAAACGAGGCACGAGAGGAGTGGGAGTGTCATAAAGCATTCATTGTCACCTCTCCACCAGAGCGACCCGCTCTCGCTGGAAGGGCAGTGAGGACCACGAATAGCCGTTAGCCATCGAAAACAGATAGCTGGGAACTGCTATCTCTTTGCAATGATCGCTGCGCTGTCACGTTCTCATCCGTCTTAAAGGCAGCATACACGCTCGTAAACGTGATTGAGATAACTACGGACATAGAATGGTATGGCTCAGATTACAACGCCTACGCATTTTGAAGTGTCAAAAACGACCCACAATGCTGCTACATGAGTTAGAAGATGGCCCTGCCCTGTATTTTCACGCCCCCTGTATTTGACCATTTCCTGCAACGCAAGGTTGCTGGGTCATTTTCATCGTTGGTACTGTTGGTATATTGCTTAACAAGTAAACCACACACGTCACCGACGGCGAAGACGACCCCGCAACCCTGTGTTGGAGGAAAAGGGCAAATACAGGGTGCGTGAAAATACAGGGCGGGACCAACTTCTAACTCATGTAGCGGCATTGTGGGTCGTTTTTGACACTTCAAAATGCGTAGGCATTATGTTGTAAGCCATACGGTGCGATTCACGTTGTTATCCCAACAACGTTTACGAGCGTGTATGCTGCCTTTAAATTTCACATTGCAGACAAAGAAGAGAGTGGAAAGCGTTCGAGAGCAGCAAAGGTATCAAAATTATTTCGAATTTGGTTCTCTTTCGAATTGGATAACCCACTGGAGAATGGTATTAATCATTTTGACGAGGCTGAGTGTTTAATTGGTTACACGAATCAGCCTTTGAGTTTCTCAAGTAGACAAAATGATTCGACAGCTCTAGAGGCATAAAATTGCCAGTTTTGTGGTACCTTTCTCTTTGGGGTCATCTAATCCATAATAGTGTCTCCAACTTCAGTATTGTTTAGTTGGCTATTCTCCTTTTTTCCAGAGCGAAAGCCGACGAAGTTCTACGCGCGAACTGAATACTGGCAAAAGTACTAGTGAAACAAGATCGCATGCTAGTGGTGATCCTCGGAATAGCAGTGAGTTGCTATCCAGCCGGTATTAGCCTGCGAAACTCGGGGGCTAAAAAACAGTATTAAATTGTGAAATTTCGTTGCAGAGCCGACGTTCGAACTGTCCAAAGACGACTACTTCGCTTATCCGGCGGACGGACCTGTCCTGGTCGTTAATGCACTCGAACCGCAAATTGAAGGACAAGATTATCGGGCTCCAGTCCCAGCGATGCCTAAACCAGCAGCAGCGCCTCTAATGCAGGCTGTTCCCCGCCCAGCAACTGTCCCAGCTCCTGCTCCTAAGCCGGCGGCTTATCAACTTCAGCAACCTCCAAGACCTGCATTTGCGCCACAGCCAGCAGCTCCCAGGCCTGCATTTGCACCACAACCAGCAGCTACCAGGCCTGCATTTGTACCACAACCAGCCGCTCCCAAGCCTCCTGCGGCATTTCCAAAACCGGTGGCGGCACCACCTGCCCCACCTAGACCACCATTACCTGCACCCAATGCGTTTCCTAAACAAGCGGCTCCACCGCAGGCTGCGCCTAGGCCCGCTGCTTTCATACCACCGGCTCCTCCAAAACCGCCTGTTGCTCAACCTTATGTAGCTCCTCGCCAAGCAGGCGCCCCACCGTACGCAGCTCAAGCGAATCAACCGCCCTATCCAAAACCAGCAATGCCTCCACAACAAAATTTCCCCCGCTTTCCAGCAGCTCCACCAGCATTTGCTCAACCATTCCCATAGTCATAGCTACCTAAACGAATGCACCAAATTATGCATACAACTATCGATTTTCGTCTATCAAAGTTCTCAACTAATGCTTGTTTGCACATTCGAACCATCTGTCCTCCATTACTTTCTATGATGTGACCCCTACCTCAACCGTACGATTTCCACCAGAAAGAATAAATAATTGCATTGTATGCGTTTTCGTTTTTTTTTTAATGAAGAAATTCAACGAAGTGCGCCTAATAATAAATCGCACGTGACTCAGGCAAACTTTGCGGGTGGCGAACGGACAAAATTAGGCACTCCGGGCGACTTGTTGGCCACCGCTGTGCAGTCAGCGGGGATAGGATATAGAAGGGCCGCAAAGTGGAAATGAACTGGTTTTGTTCAAAATGATCAGCCGGCACTTTAAAGCGCAAATGGCCCCGGTGAATGGCAGCGACCTCAGATCTGTGGCGAGCCGTATGCCTCTGGATTTCAACTCGGAGACAAGCTGGAATTTAGTGGTCATAGTGTAGCTGTAGATCAAAAGTTTATAATCGTGTGTTTAGAACTGCTGTAAAATGTAGTGGTGCTGAGATGATGTGAAGGACTGTCAGGATAGCGAGCATAACTGTTGAAAACATGTGCAGGAGTGTTGGGGGTGTGTGTGAAAGACTGTTGAGGTGTACAGAGCCACCAGAAGGGGGTGCAGGACTGCTGGCATGGTGCGCAGGACAAAAGAAGATGCACAGGACTGCAGAGTGCATATTGAGAACTCTCCGAAAAGGAAGAAGAACTTTTGGGAATGTACAGCAACAAAGAAAACTTGGCTCAATAGAATCACCGACGATCTGAAATCCATTTCGTGCATTGTGATCGATGCCATGAGTGCAGTTATGCAGGGGCAGTTAAAGGCAGTGTTCACGAAAATCTTCAATTTTGAGATTATTCGGTACATTGATTAAGTGTCCCCTGGGTAGATCCAAAATGACGTAGAAGTTGAGAGAAACGCACCAGAAGTACGCGAAATCCTCAAGTATCAACCCGCCTCTTAAGTATCACAGGAAGTGTTTGTTAAGACAATGGAATCTTTGGTGGACCCGTCCATTGCAATTCTTCTCTACTCCTTATTGCTCCGTTCTTTCCTTAGGGCCTTAGCTAATCCTGATGATTGACCCAATTTTCTACCGGTGACAACCACCATGAACATGTTCATTCAACCGGACAACTAGTCCAGGCCAGAGAATAATGTCACTGAAATAAGACGTTTAAGTGCGTTTCTCGCCGTTTCTTCGTAATTTTGGTAACACTTGGAGGCCAACTAATTGTTTTATGTGAAAAACTCGGAGACGAAAGTCATCGTGAACACTGCCTTTAATTGAAGGCAGGGTTCTCGATGAAATCGGCTGTTGTGCTATCCTCATGGAAAGGAAGATCTGGCCATTAGAAAAGTAAAAATTAGTAACAAATTCCTGAAAGTTTAAGTTCCTGGCAAAGTAGAGATTTGGCATGGCCATTTTTTCAAAAAATTAGAAATATACTCAGTTAAAAGGGGAAGTTAAAGAAAAATGAAAAAAAGGTTTTGAAATGTTCCTGAGAGCGGTCTGGCGTAGAATAATTTGATTTCTGGGAAATGTAGTGAAATAGTTGAAAGTGTGATTTGGCAGTCGAGTTTGAACCAACTACTGATAAGAGTTGTGCGAAACGAGAGATCGCATTGTATGAGCTTATCCGTAGAACATATCAAAGCAAAATCACGGGTGATAAATAGTTGATTCTTTTTCACTTGATACGTTAGTACCGCGGCATTCCAGCTCCCGAACGAGCTTTTACTGCTTGCCTTATCACGCGTGATTTTGCTTTGATATGTTCTACTGATAAGCTCATACAATGCGATCTCTCGTTTTGCACAACTCTTATCAATAGTTGGTTCAAACTCGACTGCCAAATCATACTTTCAACTATTTCACTACATTTCGCACAAATCAAATTATTCTACGCCAAATCGTTCTCAGGAATATTTCAAGACCCTTTTTTCATTTTTCTTTACCTTCCCCTTTTAACTGAGTATATTTCTAATTTTTTTGAAAAAATGGCCATGCCAAATCTTTACTTTTCCAGGAGCTTAAACTTTCAGGAATTTCATTTATTTTTTTGAAGGTTTCCTTTCTAACATGATTTATGCCTGGTGGTGTTAATTTAAAGTAAACCCTCTGATGCTCTGCCCCCCCTCCCTTCTATGACGTCCTGCGCACTTCAACTGATGGCCTGCACACTCCCATCAATGTCCCGCACACTTTCTATGACGTCCTGCACATTACCACTAATGTCGTGCACACTCCCACCGATGTCCTGCACCTTTTCAATAAGGCGCTGCACACTCGCACTAATGTCCTGCAAACTAGTGTCCTGCACACTTTCTGTGACATCCTACACACTTCCTCTGATGTTCTGCACACTTTCTACGGCGTTCTGCGCACACCCATTTGGGTTCCGCACACTTTCTACGGCGTCAGGCGCACTCTCATTTGGGTCAAACACACTTTCTACTGCGCTCTGTGCACACACATTCGGGTCACAAGCACGCTCCTGCCAATCATTTTTCCGCAAAAGCACGCCCATGCCGATCATTTTTCCGCAGGGCCACCGTAACCATTCTTGAACAAAACATGATAACGAACAATAACACACGCTCATAACATGCGGGGTATAAAAGAGCAGAGGAGCGGTATGTATTCATTCACCCACCGCTCTCTTCGGGAAGCCGCTGGTTAGTGGCTGAGGAGGTCGAAAGTGTGCAAAAATGTTTGTTGGCTATTACGATGTGCTCATAACCAAGCTGACACTTCGAAAATTTTTGGAGGGTTACTGTAGCCCTGCGGAAAAAAATGATCGGCATGAGCGTGCTTGTTTTTTCCGCAGGGCTATCGGAACCCTCATTTGAAAAATTTTCAAGTGTCAGCTTGGATATGAGCACATCGTAGTAGAGAACAATCATGTTTGCACAATTTCGTCCTCTTCAGCCACCTTCCAGTGGCTTCTCGAAAAGAGCGGTCTGTGAATGAATGCATACCGCTACTCCGCCCTTTTATACCCCGCATGTATGAGCATGTGTTATCGTTCGTTATAATGTTTTGTTCAAGAATGGTTACGTTAGCCCTGCGGAAAAAATGATCGGCATGGGCGTGCTTGTATTTGAGTCCCGCATACTTTCTACGGCGTCTTGTGCACTTCCACTTGGTCACTGCACAGTTTCTACGGCGTCCGACGTACTTTTGTTTGGGTGCTTCACACTTTCTGCGGAGTCAGGCGCACTCTCATTTGGGTCCCGAACACTTTCTACGGCGTTCTGCGCACACCCATTTGTGTCTCGCAAACTTCCTATGGCGTCCGGCGCAATCTCATTTGGGTCCCACACACTTTCTACTGCGTCCGGCGCACTCTCATTGGGGTCACGCACACTTTCTATGGCGTTTTGTGGCACACTTCTGAGTTACCCAAAAAGTACTTCCGAGATCCCGCCGTATTGATTCAAGCGTTGCCCCGTCTCAGGCCCCGGTCAGAGTTGGTGCTATTTGCATCTGTAACCCACAGACTCCCCTCAACGCCCCCCCCCCCGCACCCCCCAACACCCCCAACCCCCACCCGGTGGATCCGTCTGTTTAGAATGATGGAGTGAGGTTGAGAAAATCACTCGGTGTATCCAACTAGATATGATGATGATTACGTGGCCAACAGGACTGCACCTGTTCAGAGAAATAGTGAAGGAGAGCATAATGAAGAAACAGAGGTAGCAGTGTGGATAGCTTTCTAGTGATACGCAATGTTTTATCATCGGTACGCCCACCCGGTGATTTTCTCATCCGCCGTCATCCACGTATAGCATGGAAATCGACCGCGTCGGACACACCGAGTGATTTTCTCAACCTCACTCCATCATTTTAAACATACGTATCGACCGGGTGGGTGTTGGGGGGTGTTGGGGGGGGGGTGGATACACCGAGTGATTTTTGCATCCCATTTCCAATTCATTCTGTGTGTATCGACCGGGCTGGAGACGTCGGCTCATCCAACTGTGACCGGGGCCTCAGGGAGCGTTCAATCCTGAGCAAAAGCCTATCAGTAACGGTGTTTATTTCATTTGTTCATTTACACGAATGAGTTAACGTCGGAAGGTTTATAGCAACATGTTTACGTTTTTTGTCTGACTTGACCCTCAATTTTGAGTTCCCGCAAAAAATGAGCTACCAACTTCAAATTTTGTCAGGATTTTTGAATGTGTGCAGGACCTCAGTAGAGGTGTGCAGGACGTCGGGAAACGCGTGCAGAACCTAAGTACGAGTGTGCAGGACGTCATGGATCGTGTGCAGGACCCCAGTAGGGTGTGCAGGACATCATGAAACGTGTGCAGGACCCCAATAGAGGTGTGCAGGACGTCGGGAAACGTGTGCAGGACCTAAGTACGAATGTGCAGGACATCATGGCACGTGTGCAGGACCCCAGACGGGGTGTGCAGGACGTCATGGAGCGTGTGCAGGACCTCAGTATGAGTGAGCAGGACATCATGGATCGGGTGCAGGACCCCAGTAGGGGTGCACAGGACGTCATGGAATGTGTGCTGAATCTCAGTAGGAGTGCGCAGGGCATCAAGGGATGTGCGCATGGCCTCAGTTCAATGTCCAGGACACCGTATGGAAGTAGTGCCTCCGAATCGGAAATATGGGATGCGCAGACGAGCTACATTAGCAAGAAGCGGTGAAGTTTTGCTACAGTGACTGACCCTTGGTCTATCCTAGACGGGGTGGGGCCACCAAGGATTTACTCATAGGAATGATGAAAAACTCTGACAAAAGATGCCTGATATTGCTATTGTGGTGAGCGCGAAGCGCTCACCAGATTTGGCTTTGATTAGCCATCGCGCAGCCCCCTGATCTCAGTACAAGGATCCAGAGTAAACGTAGGATGACCGTTCTTTTTGCATTCAATACACTTTTGAAGGGTGAATAACTGTTCAAAAAATGGTCCGGAATGGTTGCCTGAGATTCGAGAAAAAGTGTCAAAACCAAGTCATTTTGGTCGAAAAAATGTTAATCTCCTTTTTTTTCAGTTGGCGTTCACGATCTTGTTGGAACACTTATCGTTGAGCTAGAGAGCTCATTTTTGGCCAGGAAGCTGGTTTTGTATGCACCTAGCTCCTGTCGAAATTTGAAGTTGGTTGCTCAATTTTCGCGGAACCTCAAAATTGAGGGTCAAGAAAGACAAAAACACGTAAACATGTTATTATTCCTGAAAGTTTAGGTTCCTGGCAAAAGTAAGGATTTGGCATGGCCATTTTTTCGAAGAATTAGATATATACTCAGGTAAAAGGGGAAGGTAAAGAAAAATGAAAAAAAAGTTTTGAAATATTCCTGAGAACGATTTGGCGTAAAATAATTTGTTTTTCGGGAAATGAAGTGAAATAGTTGAAAGTATGATTTGGCAGTCGAGTTTGAACCAGCTATTAATAAGAGTTGTGCAAAACGAGAGATCGCCTTGTCTGTGCTTATCCGTAGAACATATCAAAGCGAAATCACGCGTGAAATGGGAAGCATCAAAACTTTTCCGGGAGCTGTAATGCGGCTGTCTTCACGTATTAGGTGAAGTAAAATCAACACGCGTGATTTCGCTTTGATATGTTCTACGGATAAGCACAGACAAGGCGATCTCTCATTTTGCACAACTCTTATCAATGGTCGGTTCAAACTCGACTGCCAAATCATACTTTCAACTATTTCACTTCATTTCCCGAAAAACAAATTATTTTACGCCAAATCGTTCTCAGGAATATTTCAAAACTTTTTTTTTCATTTTTCTTTACCTTCCCCTTTTACCTGAGTATATATCCAATTCTTCGAAAAAATGGCCATGCCAAATCTTTACTTTTGCCAGGAACCTAAACTTTCAGGAATTTCATTTATTTTTCCTAAAGGTTTCCTTTCTAACATGATTTATGCCTGGTGGTGTTAGATGAAAGTAAACCCACTGATGTCCTGCCCCCTCCCCCTTCTATGACGTCCTGCGCACTCCAACTGATGTCCTGCACACTTTCTATGACGTCCTGCGCAAACCCATTTGGGTCCGGCACTTTCTAAGGTGTCCAACACACTCTCATTTGGGACCCACACACTTTCTACGGCGTTCTGCGTACGCCCTTTTGGGTCACAAGCACGCTTATGCCGACAATTTTTCCGCAGGGCTACCATTACCCTCCTTCAAAAATTTTCTGAGTGTCAGCTTGCATATGAGCACATCGTAATAGCCAACAAACGTGTTTGCAAAATTTCGACCTCCTCAGCCACTTCCCGGCGGCTTCTCGAAGAGAACGGTGGGTGAATGAATGCATACCGCTCCTCTACCCTTTTATACCCCGCATGTTATGAGCGCGTGTTATCGTTCGTTATCATGTTTTGCTCAAGAATGGTTACGGTAGCCCTGCGGAAAAAATTATCGGCATGGGCGTGCTTCTATTTGGGTCCCGCAAACTTTATACGGCGTCCGGCACACTCTCATTTTGGTTCCGCACACTTTCTACGGCGTTCTGTTCTGCGCACACCCATGCGGGTCCCGCACACTTTCTACGGCGTCTGGTGCACTCCCACTTGGGTCCCGCACACTTTCTACGGCGTCCGGCGCACTCCCACTTGAGTCCCGCACACTTTCTACGGCGTCCGGCGCACTCCCACTTGGGTCCCGCACACTTTCTACGGCGTCCGACGCTCTCTCATTTGGGTCCCGCACACTTTCTACAGCGTTCGGCGCACTCTCATTCGGGTCTCACACAATTACCACGGCGTTCTGTGCACACCCATTTGGGACCCGCACACTTTACACGGCGTCCGGCGCTTTCCCACTTGGGTCCCTCACACTTTCTACGGCGTCCGGCGCACTCCCACTTGGGTCCCGCACACTTTCTACTGCGTCCGGCGCACTCTCATTCGGGTCCCGCACACTTTCTACGGCGTCCGGTGCACTCCCACTTGGGTCCCGCACACTTTCTACGGCGTCCGGCGCACTCCCACTTGAGTCCCGCACACTTTCTACGGCGTCCGGCGCACTCCAACTTGGGTCCCGCACACTTTCTACGGCGTTCGGCGCACTCTCATTCGGGTCTCACACAATTACCACGGCGTTCTGCGCACACCCATTTGGGACCCGCACACTTTACACGGCGTCCGGCGCACTCCCGCGTGGGTCCCGCACACTTTCTACGGCGTCCGGCGCACTCTCATGTGGGTCCCGCACACTTTCTACGGCGTCCGGCGCACTCCCACTTGGGTCCCGCACACTTTCTACGGCGTCCGACGCTCTCTCATTTGGGTACCGCACACTTTCTACGGCGTCTGGCGCACTCTCATTTGGGTCTCACACAATTACCACGGCGTTCTGCGCACACCCATTTGGGACCCGCACACTTTATACGGCGTCCGGCGCACTCCCACCTGGGTCCCGCACACTTTCTACGGCGTCCGGCGCACTCTCATTTGGGTCCCGCACACTTTATACGGCGTCCGGCGCACTCCCACTTGAGTCCCGCACACTTTCTACGGCGTCCGGCGCACTCCCACTTGGGTCCCGCACACTTTCTACGGCGTCCGGCGCACTCTCATTTGGGTCCCACACACTTTCTACGGCGTCCGACGCTTCCTCATTTGGGTCCCGCACACTTTATACGGCGTCCGGCGCACTCCCACGTGGGTCCCGCACACTTTCTACGGCGTCCGGCGCACTCTCATTTGGGTCCCGCACACTTTCTACGGCGTCCGGCGCACTCCCACTTGAGTCCCGCACACTTTCTACGGCGTCCGGCGCACTCCCACTTGGGTCCCGCACACTTTCTACGGCGTCCGACGCTCTCTCATTTGGGTCCCGCACACTTTCTACGGCGTTCGGCGCACTCTCATTTGGGTCTCACACAATTACCACGGCGTTCTGCGCACACCCATTTGGGACCCGCACACTTTATACGGCGTCCGGCGCACTCCCACGTGGGTCCCGCACACTTTCTACGGCGTCCGGCGCACTCTCATTTGGGTCCCGCACACTTTCTACGGCATCCGGCGCACTCCCACTTGAGTCCCGCACACTTTCTACGGCGTCCGGCGCACTCCCACTTGGGTCCCGCACACTTTCTACGGCGTCCGGCGCACTCTCATTTGGGTCTCACACACTTACCACGGCGTTCTGCGCACACCCATTTGGGACCCGCACACTTTCTACGGCGTCCGGCGCACTCCCACTTGGGTCCCGCACACTTTCTACCGCGTCCGACCCTCTCTCACTTGGGTCCCGCACACTTTCTACGGCGTCCGGCGCACCCCCATTTGGGTCCCGCACACTTTCTACGGCGTCCGGCGCACTCCCACTTGGGTCCCGCACACTTTCTACGGCGTCCGGCGCACTCTCATTTGGGTCCCGCACACTTTCTACGGCGTCCGGCGCACTCTCATTTGGGTCTCACACAATTACTACGGCGTTCTGCGCACACCCATTTGGGACCCGCACACTTTATACGGCGTCCGGCGCACTCCCACGTGGGTCCCGCACACTTTCTACGGCGTCCGGCGCACTCTCACGTGGGTTCCGCACACTTTCTACGGCGTCCGGCGCATTCTCGTTTGGGTCCCGCACACTTTCTACGGCGTCCGGCGCACTCTCATTTGGGTCCCGCACACTTTCTACGGCGTTCGGCGCACTCTCATTTGGGTCTCACACAATTACCACGGCGTTCTGCGCACACCCATTTGGGACCCGCACACTTTATACGGCGTCCGGCGCACTCCCACGTGGGTCCCGCACACTTTCTACGGCGTCCGGCGCACTCCCACTTGGGTCCCGCACACTTTCTACGGCGATCTGCGCACTCCCATTTGGGTCCCGCACACTTTCTACGGCGTCCGGCGCACTCTCACTTGGGTCCCGCACACTTTCTACGGCGTTCGGCGCACGCCCATTTGGGTCCCGCACACTTTCCACGGCGTCCAGCGCACTCCCACTTGCGTCCCGCCCACTTTCTACGGCGTCCGGCGCACTCCCACTTGCGTCCCGCACACTTTCTACGGCGTTCGGCGCACTCTCATTTGGGTCCCGCACACTTTCTACGGCGTTCTGCGCACGCCCGTTTGGGTCCCGCACACTTTCTACGGCGTCCGGCGCACTCCCACTTGGATCCCGCACACTTTCTACGGCGTCCGGCGCACTCCCGTTTGGGTCCCGCACACTTTCTACGGCATCCGGCGCGCTCCCACTTGGGTCCCGTAAACTTTCTACGGCGTCCGGCGCACTCCCACTTGGGTCTCCCACACTTTCTACGGCGTCCGGCGCTCTCTCATTTGGGTCCCGCACACTTTCTACGGCGTCCGGCGCACTCTCATTTGGGTCTCACACAATTACTACGGCGTTCTGCGCACACCCATTTGGGACCCGCACACTTTATACGGCGTCCGGCGCACTCCCACGTGGGTCCCGCACACTTTCTACGGCGTCCGGCGCACTCTCATTTGGGTCCCGCACACTTTCTACGGCGTTCGGCGCACTCTCATTTGGGTCTCACACACTTTCTACGGCGTCCGGCGCACTCCCACTTGGGTCCCGCACACTTTCTACGGCGTTCTGCGCACGCCCATTTGGGTCCCGCACACTTTCTACGGCGTCCGGCGCACTCCCACTTGGGTCCCGCACACTTTCTACGGCGTCCGGCGCACTCTCATTTGGGTCCCGCACACTTTCTACGGCGTCCGGTGCACTCCCACTTGGGTCCCGCACACTTTCTACGGCGTCCGGCGCACTCCCACTAGGGTCCCGCACACTTTCTACGGCGTCCGGCGCACTCTCATTAGGGTCCCGCACACTTTCTACGGCGTCCGGCGCACTCTCATTTGGGTGCCACACACTTTCTACGGCGTTCTGCGCACACCCATTTGGGTCCCGCACACTCTCTACGGCGTCCGGCGCACTCCCACTTGGGTCCCGCACACTTTCTACGGCGTTCTGCGCACGCCCATATGGGTCCCGCACACTTTCTACGGCGTCCGGCGCACTCCCACTTGAGTCCCGCACACTTTCTACGGCATCCGGCGCACTCCCTTTTGGGTCCCGCACGCTTTCTAGGGCGTTCTGCGCACGCCCATTTGGGTCCCGCACACTTTCTACGGCGTCCGGCGCACTCTCATTTGGGTCCCGCACACTTTTACGTTGTCCGGCGCACTCCCACTTGGGTCCCGCACACTTTCTACGGCGTCCGGCGCACTCCCACTTGGGTCCCGCACACTTTCTACGGCGTCCGGCGCATTCTGATTTGGTTCCCGCACACTTTCTACGGCGTCCGGCGCACTCTCATTTGGGTCCCGCACACTTTCTACGGCGTCCGGCGCACTCTCATTTGGGTCTCACACAATTACTACGGCGTTCTGCGCACACCCATTTGGGACCCGCACACTTTATACGGCGTCCGGCGCACTCCCACGTGGGTCCCGCACACTTTCTACGGCGTTCTGCGCACGCCCATTTGGGTCCCGCACACTTTCTACGGCGTCCGGCGCACTCCCACTTGGGTCCCGCACACTTTCTACGGCGTCCGGCGCACTCCCACTTGGGTCCCGCACACTTTCTACGGCGTCCGGCGCACACCCATTTAGGTCCCGCACACTTCCTACGGCGTCCGGCGCACTCCCACTTGGGTCCCGCACACTTTCTATGGCGTCCGGCGCACTCTCACGTGGGTTCCGCACACTTTCTACGGCGTCCGGCGCACTCTCATTTGGGTCCCGCACACTTTCTACGGCGTTCGGCGCACTCTCATTTGGGTCTCACACAATTACCACGGCGTTCTGCGCACACCCATTTGGGACCCGCACACTTTATACGGCGTCCGGCGCACTCCCACGTGGGTCCCGCACACTTTCTACGGCGTTCGGCGCACACCCATTTGGGACCCGCACACTTTATACGGCGTCCGGCGCACTTTCATTTGGATCCCGCACACTTTCTACCGCGTCGGGCGCACTCCCACTTGAGTCCCGCACACTTTCTATGTCGTCCGGCGCACTCCCACTTGGGTCCCGCACACTTTCTACGGCGTCCGGCGCACTCCCACTTGGGTCCCGCACACTTTCTACACCGTCCGGCACACTCCCACTTGGGTGCCGCATGCTTTCTACGGCGTCCGGCGCACTCCCATTTGGGTCCCGCACACTTTCTACGGCGTCCGGCGCACTCCCATTTGGGTCCCGCACACTTTCTACGGCGTCCGGCGCACTCCCATTTGGGTCCCGCACACTTTCTACGGCGTCCGGCGCACTCTCATTTGGGTCCCGCACACTTTCTACGGCGTCCGGCGCACTCCCATTTGGGTCCCGCACACTTTCTACGGCGTCCGGCGCACTCCCATTTGGGTCCCGCACACTTTCTACGGCGTTCTGCGCACTCCCATTTGGGTCCCGCACACTTTCTACGGCGTCCGGCGCACTCCCATTTGGGTCCCGCACACTTTCTACGGCGTCCGGCGCACTCCCATTTGGGTCCCGCACACTTTCTACGGCGTCCGGCGCACTCCCATTTGGGTCCCGCACACTTTCTACGGCGTCCGGCGCACTCCCATTTGGGTCCCGCACACTTTCTACGGCGTCCGGCGCACTCCCATTTGGGTCCCGCACACTTTCTACGGCGTCCGGCGCACTCCCTCTTGGGTCCCGCACACTTTCTACGGCGTCCGGCGCACTCCCATTTGGGTCCCGCACACTTTCTACGGCGTCCGGCGCACTCCCACGTGGGTCCCGCACACTTTCTACGACGTCCGGCGCACTCTCATTTGGGTCCCGCACACTTTCTACGGCGTCCGGCGTACTCTCATTTGGGTCCCGCACACTTTCTACGGCGTCCGGCGCACTCTCATTTGGGTCTCACACAATTACTACGGCGTTCTGCGCACACCCATTTGGGACCCGCACACTGTATACGGCGTCCGGCGCACTCCCACGTGGGTCCCGCACACTTTCTACGACGTCCGGCGCACTCTCATTTGGGTCCCGCACACTTTCTACGGCGTCCGGCGCACTCTCATTTGGGTCCCGCACACTTTCTACGGCGTCCGGCGCACTCCCACTTGGGTCCCGCACACTTTCTACGGCGTCCGGCGCACTCCCACTTGGGTCCCGCACACTTTCTACGGCGTCCGGCGCACTCCCACTTGGGTCCCGCACACTTTCTACGGCGTCCGGCGCACTCTCATTTGGGTCCCGCCCTCTTTCTACGGCGTCCGGCGCACTCCCATTTGGGTCCCGCACACTTTCTACGGCGTCCGGCGCACTCCCATTTGGGTCCCGCACACTTTCTACGGCGTCCGGCGCACTCCCACTTGGGTCCCGCACACTTTCTACGGCGTCCGGCGCACTCCCATTTGGGTCCCGCACACTTTCTACGGCGTCCGGCGCACTCCCATTTGGGTCCCGCACACTTTCTACGGCGTCCGGCGCACTCCCATTTGGGTCCCGCACACTTTCTACGGCGTCCGGCGCACTCCCATTTGGGTCCCGCACACTTTCTACGGCGTCCGGCGCACTCCCATTTGGGTCCCGCACACTTTCTACGGCGTCCGGCGCACTCCCACTTGGGTCCCGCACACTTTCTACGGCGTCCGGCGCACTCCCATTTGGGTCCCGCACACTTTCTACGGCGTCCGGCGCACTCCCATTTGGGTCCCGCACACTTTCTACGGCGTCCGGCGCACTCTCATTTGGGTCCCGCACACTTTCTACGGCGTCCGGCGCACTCCCATTTGGGTCCCGCACACTTTCTACGGCGTCCGGCGCACTCCCATTTGGGTCCCGCACACTTTCTACGGCGTCCGGCGCACTCCCATTTGGGTCCCGCACACTTTCTACGGCGTCCGGCGCACTCCCATTTGGGTCCCGCACACTTTCTACGGCGTCCAGCACACTCCCATATGCGTCCCACGCACTTTCTACGGCGTCCGGCGCACTCCCACTTGGGTCCCGCACACTTTCTACGGCGTCCGGCGCACTCCCACTTGGGTCCCCCACACGTTCTACGGCGTCCGGCGCACTCCCACTTGGGTCCCGCACACTTTCTACGGCGTCCGGCGCACTCCCATTTGGGTCCCGCACACTTTCTACGGCGTCTGGCGGACTCCCACGTGAGTCCCGCACACTTTCTACGGCGTCCGGCGCACTCCCATATGGGTCCCGCACACTTTTTACGGCGTTCGGCGCACTCTCATTTGGGTCCCTCACACTTTTTGCGGCGTCGGGCGCACTCCCATATGGGGCCCGCACACTTTCTACGGCGTCCGGCGCACTCCCATTTGGGTCCCGCACACTTTCTACGGCGTCCGGCGCACTCCCATTTGGGTCCCGCACACTTTCTACGGCGTCCGGCGCACTCCCATTTGGGTCCCGCACACTTTCTACGGCGTCCGGCGCACTCCCACTTGGGTCCCGCACACTTTCTACGGCGTCCGGCGCACTCCCATTTGGGTCCCGCACACTTTCTACGGCGTCCGGCGCACTCCCATTTGGGTCCCGCACACTTTCTACGGCGTCCGGCGCACTCTCATTTGGGTCCCTCACACTTTTTGCGGCGTCGGGCGCACTCCCATATGGGTCCCGCATACTTTCTACGGCGTCCGGCGCACTCCCATATGGGTCCCGCACACTTTCTACGGCGTTCGGCGCACTCTCATTTGGGTCCCGCACACTTTCTACGGCGTCCGGCGCACTCCCATTTGGGTCCCGCACACTTTCTACGGCGTCCGGCGCACTCCCACTTGGGTCCCGCACACTTTCTACGGCGTCCGGCGCACTCCCATTTGGGTCCCGCACACTTTCTACGGCGTCCGGCGCACTCCCATTTGGGTCCCGCACACTTTCTACGGCGTCCGGCGCACTCTCCTTTGGGTTCCGCACACTTTCTACGGCGTCCGGCGCACTCCCACTTGGGTCCCGCACACTTTCTACGGCGTCCGGCGCACTCTCATTTGGGTCCCGCACACTTTCTACGGCGTCCGGCGCACTCTCATTTGGGTCTCGCACACTTTTTACGGCGTCCGGCGCACTCTCATTCGGGTCCCGCCCACTTTCTACGGCGTCCGGCGCACTCTAATTTGGGTCCCGCACACTTTCTACGGCGTCCGGCGCACTCCCACTTGGGTCCCGCACACTTTCTACGGCGTTCTGCGCACACCCATTTGGGTCCCGCACACTTTCTACGGCGTCCGGCGCACTCTCATTTGGGTCCCGCACACTTTCTACGGCGTCCGGCGCACTCTCATTTGGGCCCCGCACACTTTCTACGGCGTCCGGCGCACTCCCACTTGGGTCCCGCACACTCTCTACGGCGTCCGGCGCACTCCCACTTGGGTCCCGCACACTTTCTACGGCGTCCGGCGCACTCCCACTTGGGTCCCGCACACTTTCTACGGCGTCCGGCGCACACCCATTTGGGTCCCACATACTTTCTACGGCGTCCGGCGCACTCCCATTCGCGCCCCACACACTTTTTACGGCGTTCTGCTCACTCTCATTTGGGTGCCGCACACTTTCTACGGCGTCCGGCGCACTCCCATTTGGGTCCTGCACACCTTCTACGGCGTCCGGCGCACTCCCACTTGGGTCCCGCACACTTTCTACGGCGTCCGGCGCACTCTCATTTGGGTCCCGCAGACTTTCTACGGCGTTCTGCGCACACCCATTTGGGTCCCGCACACTTTCTACGGCGTCCGGCGCACTCCCACTTGGGTCCCGCACACTTTCTACGGCGTCCGGCGCACTCCCACTTGGGTCCCGCACACTTTCTACGGCGTCCGGCGCACTCTCATTTGGGTCCCGCACACTTTCTACTGCGTCCGGCGCATCCCGCACACTTTCTACGGCGTCCCGCGCACTCCCACTTGTGTCCCGCACTTTTTCTACGGCGTCCGGCGCACTCCCACTCTGGGTCCCGCACACTTCCTACGGCGCGCGACGCTCTCTCATTTAGCTCCCCCCCACCTTCTACGGCGTCCGGCGCACTCTCATTTGGGTCTCACACAATTACTACGGCGTTCTGCGCACACCCATTTGGGACCCGCACACTTTATACGGCGTCCGGCGCACTCCCACGTGGGTCCCGCACACTTTCTACGGCGTCCGGCGCACTCTCATTTGGGTCCCGCACACTTTCTACGGCGTCCGGCGCACTCCCACTTGGGTGCCGCACACTTTCTACGGCGTCCGGCGCACTCCCACTTGGGTCCCGCACGCTTTCTACGGCGTGTGGCGCACTCCCTTTTGGGTCCCGCACGCTTTTTACGGCGTTCTGCGCACTCTCATTTGGGTCCCGCACGCTTTCTACGGCGTTCTGCGCACACCCATTTGGGTCCTGCACACTTTCTACGGCGTCCGGCGCACACCCATTTGGGTCCCGCACACTTTCTACGGCGTCCTGCGCACTCCCACTTGGGTCCCGCACACTTTCTACGGCGTCCGGCGCACTCCCATTTGGGTCCCGCACACTTTCTACGGCGTCCGGCGCACTCCCATTTGGGTCCCGCACACTTTCTACGGCGTCCGGCGCACTCCCATTTGGGTCCCGCACACTTTCTACGGCGTCCGGCGCACTCTCATTTGGGTCCCGCACACTTTCTACGGCGTCCGGCGCACTCCCATTTGGGTCCCGCACACTTTCTACGGCGTCCGGCGCACTCCCATTTGGGTCCCGCACACTTTCTACGGCGTCCGGCGCACTCCCATTTGGGTCCCGCACACTTTCTACGGCGTCCGGCGCACTCCCATTTGGGTCCCGCACACTTTCTACGGCGTCCGGCGCACTCCCATTTGGGTCCCGCACACTTTCTACGGCGTCCGGCGCACTCCCATTTGGGTCCCGCACACTTTCTACGGCGTCCGGCGCACTCCCACTTGGGTCCCGCACACTTTCTACGGCGTCCGGCGCACTCCCATTTGGGTCCCGCACACTTTCTACGGCGTCCGGCGCACTCTCATTTGGGTCGCCCACACTTTCTACGGCGTCCGGCGCACTCCTATATGGGTCCCGCACACTTTATACGGCGTCCGGCGCACTCGCACTTGGATCCCGCACACTTTCTACGGCGTGCGGCGCGATCCAACTTGGGCCCCGCACACTTTCTGCGGCGTCCGGCGCACTCTCATTTGGGTCCCGCACACTTTCTACGGCGTCCGGCGCACTCTCATTTGGGTCCCGCACACTTTCTTCGGCGTCCGGCGCACTCCCACTTGGGTCCCGCACCCTTTATACGGCGTCCGGCGCACTCCCACTTGGGTCCCGCACACATTCTACGGCCTCCGGCGCACTCCCACTTGGGTCCCGCACACTTTCTACGGCGTCCGGCGCACTCCCACTTGGTCACGCACACTTTCTACGGCGTCAGGCGCACTCTCATTTGGGTCCCGCACACTTTCTACGGCGTCCGGCGCACTCTCATTTGGGTCCCGCACACTTTCTACGGCGTCCGGGCACTCCCACTTGGATCCCACACACATTCTACGGCGTCCGGCGCACTCTCATTTGGGTCCCACACACTTTCTACGGCGTCCGGCGCACTCCCACTTGGGCCCACACACTTTCTACGGCGTCCGGGCACTCCCACTTGGGTCTCGCACACTTTCTACGGCGTCCGGCGCACTCTCATTTGGGTCCCGCACACTTTCTACGGCGTCCGGCGCACTCTCATTTGGGTCCCGCACAATTTCTACGGCGTCCGGCGCACTCTCATTTGGGTCCCGCACACTTTCTACGGCGTCCGGCGCACGCCCATTTGGGTCCCGCACACTTTCTACTGCGTCCGGCGCACACCCATTTGGGTCCCGCACACTTTATACGGCGTCCGGCGCAATCCCACGTGGGTTCCGCACACTTTCTACGGCGTCCGGCGCACTCTCATTTGGGTCCCGCACACTTACTACGGCGTTCTGCGCACACCCATTTGGGTCCCGCACACTTTATACGGCGTCCGGCGCACTCTCATTTGGGTCCCGTACACTTTCTATGGCGTCCGGCGCACTCTCATTTGGGTCCCGCACACTTTCTACGGCGTCCGGCGCACTCCCACTTTGGCCCCGTACACTTTCTACGGCGTCCGGGCACTCCCACTTGGGTCCCGCACACTTTCTACGGCGTCCGGCGCACTCCCACTTGGGCCCCGCACACTTTCTACGGCGTCCGGGCACTCCCACTTGGGTCCCGCACACTTTCTACGGCGCCCGGCGCACTCTCATTTGGGTCCCGCACACTTTCTACGGCGTCCGGCGCACTCCCACTTGGGCCCCGCACACTTTCTACGGCGTCCGGGCACTCCCACTTGGGTCCCGCACACTTTCTAGGGCGCCCGGCGCACTCTCATTTGGGTCCCGCACACTTTCTACGGCATACGGAGCACTCTCATTTGGGTCCCACACACTTTCTACGGCGTCCGGAACTCCCACTTGGGTCCCGCACACTTTCTACGGCGTCCGGGCACTCCCACTTGGGTCCCGCACACTTTCTACGGCGTCCGGCGCACTCTCATTTGGGTCCCGCACACTTTCTACGGCGTCCGGGCACTCCCACTTGGGTCCCGCACACTTTCTACGGCGCCCGGCGCACTTTCATTTGGGTCCCGCACACTTTCTACGGCGTCCGGGCACTCCCACTTGGGTCCCATACACTTTCTATGGCGTCCGGCGCACTTTCATTTGGGTCCCGCACACTTTCTACGGCGTGCGGCGCACTCCCACTTGGGCCCCGCACACTTTCTACGGCGTCCGGGCACTCCCATTTGGGTCCCGCACACTTTCTACGGCGTCCGGCGCACTCTCATTTGGGTCCTGCACACTTTCTACGGCGTCCGGCGCACTCCCACTTGAGTCCCGCACACTTTCTGCGGCGTCCGGCGCACTCCCACTTGGGTCCCGCACACTTTCTACGGCGTCCGGCGCACTCCCACTTGGGTCCCGCAGACTTTCTACGGCGTTCTGCGCACACCCATTTGGGTCCCGCACACATTCTACGGCGTCCGGCGCACTCCCACTTGGGTCCCGCACACTTTCTACGGCGTCCGACGCTCTCTCATTTGGGTCCCGCACACTTTCTACGGCGTCCGGCGCACTCCCACTTGAGTCCCGCACACTTTCTATGGCGTCCGGCGCACTCCCACTTGGGTCCCGCACACTTTCTACGGCGTCCGGCGCACTCTCATTTGGGTCCCGCACACTTTCTACGGCGTCCGGCGCACTCTCATTTGGGTCTCACACAATTACTACGGCGTTCTGCGCACACCCATTTGGGACCCGCACACTTTATACGGCGTCCGGCGCACTCCCACGTGGGTCCCGCACACTTTCTACGGCGTGTGGCGCACTCTCATTTGGGTCCCGTAAACTTTCTACGGCGTCCGGCGCACTCTCATTTGGGTCCCGCACACTTTCTACGGCGTCCGGCGCACTCCCAATTGGGTCCCGCACACTTTCTACGGCGTCCGGCGCACACCCATTTGGGTCCCGCACGCTTTATACGGCGTCCGGCGCACTCCCATTTGAGTCCCGCACACTTTCTACGGCGTCCGGCGCACTCCCACTTGGGTCCCGCACACTTTCTACGGCGTCCGGCGCACTCCCACTTGGTCACGCACACTTTCTACGGCGACAGGCGCACTCTCATTTGGGTCCCGCACACTTTCTCCGGCGTTCTGCGCACACCCACTTGTGTCCCGCACACTTTCTACGGCGTCCGGCGCACACCCATTTGGGTCCCGCAGAATTTCTGCGGCGTCCGGCGCACTCTCATTTGGGTCCCGCACACTTTCTACGGCGTCCGGCGCACTCCCACTTGGGTCCCGCACGCTTCCTACGGCGTCCGGCGCACTCCCACTTGGGTCCCGCACGCTTTCTATTGCGTGTGACGCACTCTCATTTGGGTCCCGCACACTTTCTACGGCGTCCGGCGCACTCTCATTTGGGTCCCACACAATTACTACGGCGTTCTGCGCACACCCATTTGGGTCCCGCACACTTTATACGGCGTCCGGCGCACTCCCACGTGGGTCCCGCACACTTTCTACGGCGTCCGGCGCACTCTCATTTGGGTCCCGCACGCTTTCTACGGCGTCCGGCGCACTCCCATTGGGGTCTCGCACACTTTATACGGCGTCCGGGGCACCCCCATGTGGGTCCCGCACACTTTCTGCGGCGCCCGGCGCACACCCATTTGGGTCCCGCACACTTTCTACGGCGTCCGGCGCACTCCCACTTGGGTCCCGCACACTTTCTACGGCGCCCGGCGCACTCCCACTTGGGTCCCGCACGCTTTCTACGGCGTCTGGCGCACTCTCATTTGGGTCCCGCACACTTTCTACGGCGTCCGGCGCACACCCATTTGGGTCCCGCACACTTTCTTCGGCGTCCGGCGCACACCCATTTGGGTCCCGCACACTTTCTACGGCGTCCGGCGCACTCTCATTTGGGTCCCGCACACTTTCTACGACGTCCGGCGCACTCTCATTTGGGTCCCGCACACTTTCTACGGCGTCCGGCGCACTCTCATTTGGGTCCCGCACACTTTCTACGGCGTCCGGCGCACTCCCTTTTGGGTCCCGCACACTTTCTACGGCGTCCGGCGCACTCCCACTTGAGTCCCGCACACTTTCTACGGCGTCCGGCGCACTCCCACTTGGGTCCCGCACACTTTCTACGGCATCCGGCGCACTCTCATTTGGGTCCCGCACACTTTCTACGGCGTCCGGCGCACTCTCATTTTGGTCTCACACAATTACTACGGCGTTCTGCGCACACCCATTTGGGACCCGCACACTGTATACGGCGTCCGGCGCACTCCTACTTGGGTCCCGCACACTTTATACGGCATCCGGCGCACTCTCATTTGGGTCCCGCACACTTTCTACGGCGTCCGGCGCCCTCTCATTTGGGTCCCGCACACTTTCTACGGCGTCCGGCGCACTCCCACTTGGGTCCCGCACACTTTCTACGGCGTCCGGCGCACTCTCATTTGGGTCCCGCACACTTTCTACGGCGTCCGGCGCACTCCCACTTGGGTTCCGCACACTTTCTACGGCGTCCGGCGCACACCCATTTGGGTCCCGCACAATTTCTACGGCGTTCTGCGCACACCCATTTGGGCCCCACACACTTTCTACGGCGTCCGGCGCACTCCCATTTGGGTCCCGCACACTTACTACGGCGTCCGGCGCTCTCCCACTTGGGACCCGCACACTTTCAACGGCGTCCGACGCTCTCTCATTTGGGCCCCGCACCCTTTCTATGGCGTCTCACGCACTGCTATTTGGGTCCCGCACACTTTTTACGGCGTTCGACGCACTCTCATTTGGGTCCCGCACACTTTCTACGGCGTCCGGCGCACTCCCACTTGGATCCCGCACACTTTCTACGGCGTTCTGCGCACTTTCATTTGGGTCCTGCACACTTTCTAAGGCGTCCTGCGCACTCCCTTTTGGGTCGCACACACTTTCTCCGGCGTCCGCAGCACTCGCATTTGGGTCGCACACACTTTCTCCGGCGTCCGGCGCACTCCCACTCGGGTCCCGCACACTTTCTACGGCGTCCGGCGCACTCCCACTTGGTCCCGCCCACTTTCTACGGCGTCCGGGGTACTTTCATTTGGGTCCCGCACACTTTCTACAGCGTTCTGCGCACAACCATTTGGGTCCCGCACACTTTCTACGGCGTCCGGCGCACTCCCACTTGGGTCCCGCACACTTTATACGGCGTCCGGCGCACTCCCACTTGGGTCCCGCACACTTTATACGGCGTCCGGCGCACTCCCACTTGAGTACCGCGCACTTTCTACGGCGTCCGGCGCACTCTCATTTGGGTCCCGCACACTTCTACGGCGTCCGGCGCACTCTCATTTGGGTCCCGCACACTTTTTACGGCGTCCGGCGCACTCCCACTTGGGTCCCGCACGCTTTCTACGGCGTCCGGCGCACGCCCATTTGGGTCCCGCTTACTTTCTTCGGCGTCCGGCGCACTCCCACTTGAGTCCCGCACACTTTATACGGCGTCCGGCGCACTCCCACGTGGGTCCCGCACACTTTCTACGGCGTCCGGCGCACTCTCATTTGGGTTCCGCACACTTTTTACGGCGTCCGGCGCACTCCCACTTGAGTCCCGCGCACTTTCTATGGCGTCCGGCGCACTCCCACTTGGTTCCCGCACACTTTCTACGGCGTCCGGCGCACTCTCATTTGGGTCCCGCACAACTTCTACGGCGTCCGGCGCACTCCCACTTGGGTCCCGCACACTTTCTACGGCGTTCTGCGCACACCCATTTGGGACCCGCACACTTTATACGGCGTCCGGCGCACTCCCACTTGGGTCCCGCACACTTTCTACGGCGTCCGGCGCACTCCCACTTGGTTCCCGCACACTTTCTACGGCGTCCGGCGCACTCCCACTTGGGTCCCGCTCACTTTCTACGGCGTCCGGCGCCCTCTCATTTGGGTCCCGCACACTTTTTACGGCGTCCGGCGCACTCCCACGTGGGTCCCGCACACTTTCTACGGCGTCCGGCGCACTCTCATTTGGGTCCCGCACACTTTCTACGGCGTCCGGCGCACTCTCATTTGGGTCCCGCACACTTTCTACGGCGTCCGGCGCACTCCCACTTGAGTCCCGCACACTTTCTACGGCGTCCGGCGCACTCCCACTTGGGTCCCGCACACTTTCTACGGCGTCCGGCGCACTCCCACGTGGGTCCCGCACACTTTCTACGGCGTCCGGCGCACTCCCACGTGGGTCCCGCACACTTTCTACGGCGTCCGGCGCACTCTCATTTGGGTCCCGCACACTTTCTACAGAGTTCTGCGCACGCCCTTTTGGGTCCCGCACGCTTTCCACGGCGTCCGGCGCACACCCATTTGGGTCCCACACACTTTCTCCGGCGCCCAGCGCCCTCCCACTTGGGTCTCGCATCCTTTCTCCGGCGTGCGGCGCCCCCTCATTTGGGTCCCGCACACTTTCTACGGCGTCCTGCGCACTCGCACTTGGGTCCCGCACACTTTTTACGGCGTCCGGCGCACTCCCACTTGGGTCCCGCACACTTTCTACGGAGTCCGGCGCACGCCCATTTGAGTCCCGCACACTTTCTACGGCATCCGGCGCATTCCCATTTGGGTCCCGCACGCTTACGGCGTCCGGCGCACACCCATTTGGGTCCCGCACACTTTCTACGGCGTCCGGCGCACTCCCACTTGGGACCCGCACGCTTTCTACGGCGTCCGGCGCACACCCATTTGGGTCCCGCACACTTTCTACGGCGTCCGGCGCACTCCCACTTGGGTCCCGCCCCCTTTCTACGGCGTCCGGCGCACTCCCTTTTGGGTCCCGCACGCTTTCTACGGCGTTCTGCGCACACCCATTTGGGTCCCGCACACTTTCTACGGCGTCCGGCGCACTCCCACATGGGTCCCGCACACTTTCTTCGGCGTGTGGCGCACTCCCTTTTGGGTCCCGCACGCTTTTTACGGCGTTCTGCGCACACCCATTGGGGTCCCGCACACTTTCTACGGCGTCCGGCGCACACCCATTTGGGTCCCGCACACTTTCTACGGCGTCCGGCGCACTCCCACTTGGGTCCCGCACACTTTCTACGGCGTCCGGCGCACTCCCACTTGGGTCTCGCATGCTTTCTACGGCGTCCGGCGCACTCCCTTTCGGGTCCCGCACCCTTTCTACGGCGTGTGGCGCACTCTCATTTGGGTCCCGCACACTTTCTACGGCGTCCGGCGCACACCCATTTGGGTCCCGCACACTTTCTACGGCGTCCGGCGCACTCCCACTTGGGTCCCGCACGCTTTCTACGGCGTCCGGCGCACTCCCTTTCGGGTCCCGCACGCTTTCTACGGCGTGTGGCGCACTCTCATTTGGGTCCCGCACACTTTCTACGGCGTCCGGCGCACACCCATTTGGGTCCCGCACACTTTCTACGGCGTCCGGCGCACTCCCATTTGGGTCCCGCACACTTTCTACGGCGTCTGGCGCACTCTCACTTGGGTCCCGCACACTTTCTACGGCGTCCGGCGCACTCTCATTTGGGTCCCGCACACTTTCTACGGCGTTCGGCGCACACCCATTTGGGTCCCGCACACTTTCTTCGGCGTCCAGCGCACTCCCACGTGGGTCCCGCGCTCTTTCTACGGCGTCCGGCGCACTCTCATTTGGGTCCCGCACACTTTCTACGGCGTCCGGCGCACTCTCATTTGGGTCCCGCACACTTTCTACGGCGTCCGGCGCACTCCCACTTGGGTCCCGCACACTTTCTACGGCGTTCTGCGCACACCCATTTGGGTCCCGCACACTTTCTACGGCGTCCGGCGCACTCCCACTTGGGTCCCGCACACTTTCTACGGCGTCCGGCGCACTCTCATTTGGGTCCCGCACACTTTCTACGGCGTCCGGCGCACTCCCATTTGGGTCCCGCAGACTTTCTACGGCGTTCTGCGCACACCCATTTGAGTCCCGCACACTTTCTACGGCGTCCGGCGCACTCCCACTTGGGTCCCGCACACTTTCTACGGCGTCCGGCGCACTCTCATTTGGGTCCCGCACACATTCTACGGCGTCCGGCGCACTCCAACTTGGGTCCCGCATGCTTTCTACGGCGTCCGGCGCTCTCCCACTTGAGTACCGCGCGCTTTCTATGGCGTCCGGCGCACTCCCACTTGGGTCCCGCACACTTTCTACGGCGTCCGGCGCACTCTCATTTGGGTCTCACACAATTGCTACGGCGTTCTGCGCACACCCATTTGGGACCCGCACACTTTATACGGCGTCCGGCGCACTCCCACGTGGGTCCCGCACACTTTCTACGGCGTCCGGCGCACTCTCATTTGGGTCCCGCACACTTCTACGGCGTCCGGCGCACTCTCATTTGGGTCCCGCACACTTTTTACGGCGTCCGGCGCACTCCCACTTGGGTCCCGCACGCTTTCTACGGCGTGTGGCGCACTCTCATTTGGGTCCCGCCCACTTTCTACGGCGTCCGGCGCACTCCCACTTGAGTCCCGCACACTTTCTACGGCGTCCGGCGCACTCCCACTTGGGTTCCGCACACTTTCTACGGCGTCCGGCGCACACCCATTTGGGTGCCGCACAATTTCTACGGCGTCCGGCGCACTCTCATTTGGGTCCCGCACACTTTCTACGGCGTCCGGCGCACTCCCACTTGAGTCCCGCCCACTTTCTACGGCGTCCGGCGCCCTCCCATTAGGGTCCCGCACAACTTCTACGGCGTTCGGCGCACTCCCACTTGAGTCCCGCACACTTTCTACGGCGTCCGGCGCACTCCCACTTGGGTCCCGCACACTTCCTACGGCGTTCTGCGCACTCTCATTTGGGTCCCGCACACTTTCTACGGCGTCCTGCGCACTCCCACTTGGGTCCCGCACACTTTCTACGGCGTCCGGCGCATGCCCATTTGGGTCCCGCACACTTTCTACGGCGTCCGGCGCACTCCCACTTGGGTCCCGCACACTTTCTACGGCGTCCGGCGCACTCCCACTTGGGTCACGCACACTTTCTACGGCGTCCGGCGCACTCTCATTTGGGTCCCGCACACTTTCTACGGCGTTCCGGCGCACTCCCATTGGGTCCCGCACTCTTTCTACGGCGTCCGGCGCACCCCACTTTGGTTCCGCACACTTTCTACGGCGTCCGGGCGCTCCCACTCTGGTCCCGCACACTTTCTACGGCGTCCGGCGCACACCCATTTGGGTCCCGCACCCTTTCTCCGGCGTCCGGCGCACCCACATTTGGGTCCCGCACACTTTCTACGGCGTCCAGCGCACTCCCACTTGGGTCCCACACACTTTCTATGGCGTTCGGCGCACTTCCACTTGGGTCCAACACACTTTCTATGGCGTTCGGCGCACTCCCACTTGGCTCCCGCACACTTTCTACGGCGTCCGGCGCACTCCCACTTGGGTCCCGCACACTTTCTACGGCGTCCGGCGCACACACATTTGGGTCCCGCACACTTTTTACGGCGTTCTGCGCACTCCCATTTGAGTCCCGCACACTTTCTACGGCGTCCGGCGCACTCCCATTTGGGTCCCGCTAACTTTCTACGGCGTCCGCCGCACTCCCATTTGCGTCCCACACACTTTCTACAGCGTCCGGCGCACTCTCATTTGGGTCCCGCACACTTTCTACGGCGTCCGGGGGCGTCCGGCGCACTCTCATTTGGGTCTCACACAATTACTACGGCGTTCTGCGCACACCCATTTGGGACCCGCACACTGTATACGGCGTCCGGCGCACTCCCACGTGGGTCCCGCACACTTTCTACGACGTCCGGCGCACTCTCATTTGGGTCCCGCACACTTTCTACGGCGTCCGGCGCACTCTCATTTGGGTCCCGCACACTTTCTACGCCGTCCTGCGCACACCCATTCGGGTCCCGCACACTTCCTGCGGCGTCCGGCGCACTCCCACGTGGGTCCCGCACACTTTCTACGGCGTCCGGCGCACTCTCATTTGGGTCCCGCACACTTTCTACGGCGTCTGGCGCACTCTCATTTGGGTCCCGCACACTTTCTACGGCGTCCGGCGCACTCCCACTTGGGTCCCGCACACTTTCTACGGCGTTCTGCGAACACCCATTTGGGTCCCGCACACTTTCTACGGCGTCCGGCGCACTCCCACTTGGGTCCCGCACACTTTCTACGGCGTCCGGCGCACTCTCAATTGGGTCCCGCACACTTTCTACGGCGTTCTGCGCACGCCCATTTGGGTCCCGCACACTTTCTACGGCGTCCGGCGCACTCCCACTCTGGGTCCCGCACACTCTCTACGGCGTCCGGCGCACTCCCATTTGGGTCCCGCACACTTTCTACGGCGTCCGGCGCACTCTCATTTGGGTCTCGCACACTTTCTACGGCGTTCTGCGCACTCCCACTTGGGTCCCGCACACTTTCTACGGCGTCCGGCGCACTCCCACTTGGTCACGCACACTTTCTACGGCGTCAGGCGCACTCTCATTTGGGTCCCGCACACTTTCTACGGCGTCCGGCGCACACCCATTTGGGTCCCGCACAATTTCTACGGCGTCCGGCGCACTTCCACTTGGGTTCCGCACACTTTCTACGGCGTCCGACGCACTCCCATTTGGGTCCCGCACACTTTCTACGGCGTCCGGCGCACACTCATTTGGGTCCGCACACACTTTCTACGGCTTTCTGCGCACACCCATTTGGGTCCCGCACACTTTTTACGGCGTCCGGCGCACTCCCACGTGGGTCCCGCACACTTTCTACGGCGTCCGGCGCACTCTCATTTGGGTCCCGCACACTTCTACGGCGTCCGGCGCACTCTCATTTAGGTCCCGCACACTTTTTACGGCGTCCGGCGCACTCCCACTTGAGTACCGCTCACTTTCTATGGCGTCCGGCGCACTCCCATTTGGGACCCGCACACTTTATACGGCGTCCGGCGCACTCCCACGTGGGTCCCGCACACTTTCTACGGCGTCCGGCGCACTCCCACTTGGGTCCCGTACGCCTTCTACGGCGTCCGGCGCACTCCCATTTGGGTCCCGCACACTTTCTACGGCGTCCGGCGCACTCTCATTTGGGTCCCGCACACTTACTACGGCGTCCGGCGCACGCCCATTTGGGTCCTGCACACTTTCTACGGCGTCCGGCGCACTCCCACTTGAGGCCCGCACACTTTCTACGGCGTCCGGCGCACTCCCATTTGGGTCCCGCACACTTTCTGCGGCGTCCTGCGCACTCCCACGTGGGTCCCGCACACTTTCTACGGCGTCCGACGCTCTCTCATTTGGGTCCCGCACACTTTCTACGGCGTCCGGCGCACTCTCATTTGGGTCCCGCACACTTTCTACGGCGTCCGGCGCACTCTCATTTGGGTCTCACACAATTACTACGGCGTTCCGCGCACTCCCATTTGGGTCCCGAACACTTTCTGCGGCGTCCTGCGCACTCCCACGTGGGTCCCGCACACTTTCTACGGCGTCCGGCGCACTCCCATTTGGGTCCCGCACACTTTCTACGGCGTCCGGCGCACCTCCCATTTGGGTCCCGCACACTTTCTACGGCGTCCGGCGCACTTCCGCTTGGGTTCCCCCCACTTTCTCCGGCGTCCTGCGCACACCCATTTGGGCCCCGTACTCTTTCTTCGGCGTCCAGCGCACTACCACTTGGGTTCCGCACACTTTCTCCGGCGTCCGGCGCACACCCATTTGGGTCCCGCACACTTTCTACGGCGTTCTGCGCACTCCCATTTGGGTCCCGCACACTTTCTACGGCGTCCGGCGCACTCCCACCTTGAGTCCCGCACACTTTCTACGGCGTCCGGCGCACTTCCATTTGGGTCCCGCACACTTTCTACGGCGTCCGGCGCACTCTCATTTGAGGCCCGCACACTTTTTACGGCGTTCAGCGCACTAAGATTTGGGGGCCGCACACTTTCTACGGCGTTCTGCGCACCCCCATTTGGATCCCGCACACTTTCTACGGCGTCCGGCGCACTTCCACGTGTATCCCGCAATTTTCTATTACATCCGGCGCACTTCTCATTTGGGTCCCGCACACTTTCTACGGCGTCCGGCGCACTCTCATTTGGGTCACACACTTTCTACGGCGTCCGGCGCACTCCCACTTGGGTCCTGCACACTTTATACGGCGTCCGGCGCACTCCCACAGGTCCCGCACACTTTCTGGCGTCCGGCGCACCTCATTTGGGTCCTGCACACTTTCTACGGCGTCCGGCGCACTCTCATTTGGGTCCCGCACACTTTCCACGGCGTCCGGCGCACTTCCCACTTGAGTCCCGCACACTTTCTACGGCGTCCTCGGCGCACTCCCACGTGGGTCCCGCACACTTTCTACGGCGTCCGGCGCACTCTCATTTGGGTCCCGCACACTTACGGCGTTCTGCGCACTCCCACTTGGTCCCGCACACTTTCTCCGGCGTCCGGCGCACTCTCATTTGGGTCCCGCACAACTTCTACGGCGTCCGGCGCACTCCCACTTGAGTCCCGCACACTTTCTACGGAGTCCGGCGCACTCCCACGTGGGTCTCGCACACTTTCTACGGCTTCCGGCGCACTCCCATTTGGGTCCCGCACGCTTTCTACGGCGTTCGGCGCACTCGCACTTGGGACCCGCACACTTTCTACGGCGTCCGGCGCACTTTCCACTTGGGTCCCGCACACTTTCTACGGCGTCCGGCGCACTCCCCACTTGGGTCCCGCACACTTTCTGCGGCGTCCGGCGCACTCTCATTTGGGTCCCGCACACTTTCTACGGCCTCCGGCGCACTCCCACTTGGGTCCCGCACACTTTCTACGGCGTCCGGCGCACTCCCACTTGGGTCACGCACACTTTCTACGGCGTCCGGCGCACTCTCATTTGGGTCCCGCACACTTTCTACGGCGTCCGGCGCACTCTCATTTGGGTCCCGCACACTTTCTACGGCGTCCGGCGCACTCCCACTTGGGTCCCGCACACTTTATACGGCGTCCGGCGCACTCCCACTTGGGTCCCGCAGACTTTCTACGGCGTTCTGCGCACACCCATTTGGGTCCCGCACACATTCTACGGCCTCCGGCGCACTCCCACTTGGGTCCCGCACACTTTCTACGGCGTCCGGCGCACTCTCATTTGGGTCCCGCACACTTTCTACGGCGTCCGGCGCACTCCCACTTGGGTTCCGCACACTTTCTACGGCGTCCGGCGCACTTTCATTTGGGGGACCCGCACACTTTCTACGGCGTCTGGCGCACTCCCACATTCAGGTCCCGCACACTTTCTCTACGGCGTCCGGCGCACTCCCACTTGGGTCTCGCACACTTTCTCCGGCGTTCTGCGCACTCTCGTTTGGGTCCCGCACACTTTCTACGGCGTCCGGCGCACTCCCACCCTGGGTCCCGCACACTTTCTACGGCGTCCGGCGCACTCTCATTTGGGTCCCGCACACTTTCTACGGCGTCCGGCGCATTACCCTCATTTGGGTCTCACACACTTACTACGGCGTCCGGCGCACTTCCCATTTGGGTCCCGCACACTTTCTACGGCGTCCGGCGCATCTCCCCACTTGGGTCCCGCACACTTTCTACGGCGTCCGGCGCACTCTCATTTGGGTCCCGCACACTTTCTACGGCGTCCGGCGCACTCCCCACTTGGGTCTCCTGCGCACACTTTTCTACGGCGTCCGCGCACACCCATTTGGGTCCCGCACACTTTCTTACGGCGTCCGGCGCACTCCCACTTGGGTCCCGCACATGCTTTCTACTGGCGTGTGGCGCACACCCATTTGGGACCCGCACACTTTATACGGCAAAGTCCGGTTTCGCACTTCCACATGGAGTCCGCCACGACTTTCTACGGCGTCCGGCGCACTTCCCCATTTGGGTCCCGCACACTTTTCTACGGCGTCCGCGCGCACTCTCTCACTTCAAGTCCCGCAATATTTTTTTTACGGCGTCCGGCGGCACACCCCACGTGGGTCCTGCACAATTTTTACGGCGTCCGGCGCATCTTCCACTTCTGTCCCGCACACTTTTTCTACGAGCGTCCGGCGCACTCTCAGTCTGGGAATCCCACACACTCACTTACTAGGGCGTTCTGCGCAATACCCATTTGTGGTCCCGCACACTTTATACGGCGTCCTGGCGCACTACCCACGTGGGTCTCACACAATTACTTATGGCGTTCCGGCGCATTCTCATTTGGGTCCCGCACACTTCTTACGGCGTCCGGCGTATCACTCCCACTTGGGTCCCGCACACTTTCTACGGCGTGCTGTGCGCAATATCTCACGTCTCAGTGCCGCACAATTCTTTCTACGGCGTCCGGCGTACTGATTCTGAAGCGCGCAGGTCCTGAGCGCACATCAGTTTTTACGCAGTTCATTTTTGCGCACAAGTAAACGTCTGATGGTTTGTTCCAGCATGAGCGTCCGAAGCGCATTTCCAGATTTAGTCCCGCATTGATTGGCGGCGTCCGGCGCAACTCCTGATCTCAGTATCAGTGTCCAGAGTAAACGTAGGAAGATCGTTTTGCATTCAATATACTTTAGAAAGGTGAATAACTGTTCGAAAAATGGTCCGCAATCGTTACCTAAGATTCGAAAAAAGTGTGCAAACCACGCCATTTTGGCATCCGCGCACACCAGCGTTCATGTCCTTTTTTTCAGTTGGCGTTCACTTTCATTTAGGTCCCACACAGATCCTTGCGGAGTGCTCAGCACGATGAACATTTTCTGGCCAGGCACCTGGCAGCCTTTGCACTTAGCTCCCGTCACACTTTACGGCTGGTCCGGCGCAATTTTTGCGGAACCTCATTGAGGGTCAAGAAAGACAAAACACATAAACATGTTATTATAAACCATCCGACGTTTACTTATTCGTAAAATGAACTAGTGAAATAAACACCGTTACTGATATGCTTTTGCTCCCACTTTGATCTCGCAACACTTCAATCACGGCGTGCGGGATCTCGACGCCGTACTTTTTGAAAGCCTCGCGGTGTGACCCACGTGGAAGTGCGCCACAGGACGCTGCATAAAGTGTGTGGGACCCCAGCATGAGTGGCGCCGGACGCGCCGTAGAAAGTGTGCGGACCCAACTGAGAGTGTGCAGAACGCCCTAGAAAGTGTGTGGGACCCAAATGAGAGTGCGCCGAACGCGTCGTAGAAAGTGTGCGGGACCCAAATGGGTGTAAAGCGCAGAACGCCGTAGAAAGTGTGCGGGACCCAACTGCGAGTGATGCAGAACGCCCTAGAAAAGTGTGTGGGACCCCAATGGGTGTGCGCAGAACGTCGTAGAAAGTGTGTGGACCCAAAATGCGTGCGCAGAACGCCGTAGAAAGTGTGTGACCCAACTGCGTGTGCGCAGAACGCCCTAGAAAGTGTGTGGACCCAAATGGGTGTGCGTGAACGTCGTCGAAAGCGTGCGTGACTCAAATGGGTGGCAGAACGCCGTAGAAAGTGCGGGACTAAATGGGTGTGCGCAGAACGCCGCCAGAGAGTGTGCGGACCCAACTGCGTGCGCAGAACGCCCAGTGTGTGGATCCGGCAGTGCGCGAACGTCGAAAGTGTGTGGGACCCAAATGAAAGTGTGCGCAGAACGCCGTAGAAAGTGTGTGACCCAAATGGGTGTGCGCAGAACGCCCCAGAAAGTGTGTGGGACCCAAATGGGTGTAGCGCGGAACGTCGTAGAAAGTGTGCGGGACCCAATGGGTGTGCGCAGAACGCCGTATGAAAGTGCATGCGGGACCCAAATGAAATGCGCCGGACGCCGTAGAAGGTGTGTGGACCCTGAATGAGAGTGGCACAGAACGCGCCGTAGAAAGTGTGCGTGGACCTAAATGGAGTGCGCGCGGACGCCGCAGTGGGCGGGACCTAACTGGGTGTGCGCGCAGAACGTCTCGAAAGTGCGTAAAATCGCAAATGGGTGTGCGCCGAACGTCGTAGAAAGTGTGCGCGACCTCAAATGAGAGCAGCGTCGGATGCCGTAGAAAGTGTGCGGGACCTAAATGGAAGTGCGCCGGACGCTGCATGAAGTGTGCGGGACCCGTGGCATGGGTGTGCGCAGAACAGAACGCCGTAGAAAGTGTGCGGAACCAAAATGAGAGTGTGCCGGACGCCGTATAAAGTTTGCGGGACCCAAATAGAAGCACGCCCATGCCGATAATTTTTTCCGCAGGGCTACCGTAACCATTCTTGAACAAAACAAACGAACGATTACACACGCTCATAACATGCGGGGTATAAAAGGGTAGAGTAGCGGTATGCATTCATTCACCCACCGTTCTCTTCGAGAAGCCGCCGGGAAGTGGCTGAGGAGGTCGAAATTTTGCAAACACGTTTGTTGGCTATTACGATGTGCTCATATGCAAGCTGACACTCAGAAAATTTTTGAAGGAGGGTAATGGTAGCCCTGAGGAAAAATGATCGGCATGAGCGTGCTTGTGACCCAAATGGGTGTACGCAGAACGCCGTAGAAAGTGCCGGACCCAAATGGGTGTGCGCAGAACGCCGTAGAAAGTGTGCAGGACATCAGTGGGAGTGTGCAAGATGTAACAGAATGTGCGCAGGACATTAGTGGGAGTGTGCAAGATGTCATGGAAAGTGTGCAGGACATCAGTGGAAGGGTGCAGGACATAAGTGGGAGTGTGCAGGGCATTAGTGGGAGTGTGCAGCACCTCATAGAAAGTGTGTAGGACATCAGTGGAAGGGTGCAGGACATTGGTGGGAGTGTGCAGGACATCATAGAAAGTGCGCAGAACATCACCACCAGGTACAAATCAGTATGTTGTAGGCAACCTCTTTAGGAAAATAAATGAAATTCTTGAGTTAGTCATGTTCCTGCACATGCCCAGCCGCGAAGCGGTTGAGAGGTTTTGGCTTTGCCTGGACTTGTGATCACTTAGAATTCAAAGTAGTTAATAAAACCTGTTAAACAAATTCTCCACAGATTTCATCGGGACATCAGTGGAGAGGGTCCAGGAGGCAGCATGCTGACAAAATTTGCGCCAAATCGGTTCAAAACTAACAAAGCATTCAAGTGAGTCCTTCTATTAAAATTTCTTGTTAAGTTGCTGTTAATAAGCTTCGTCCTTTGTCCTTCATAGCATTTCCTGCTACCCTGTGCGTTACGCACCTCTTAGTAGTGGTATCACTGCCACGGTCGCAGGCGATACAGTTGAATAACAGGCAGGTAAGTTGGGTATGTGGATAGATAGGTAGGCCATGGTGAGTAGGTAGACAATGAGTACCTCTACTGTTTAACATTAACTACTTGACTTAACTGCTTACTTCATATCAAGTGATATTATCAGTTGGTGATCAAACTGCTAAAACACGTTGTGTGGCTGTACTTTTCGATGTGAAGGACAAGGAAAGGACTAAATAAGCTTTATAACTTACTGTTAAACATTAACTACTCCACTTATTACTGTTATCATGATACTATCAGTTGGCAGATCAAATCGCTAAAACACGTTGTAAATGTAATCTTTCTGTTGGGAAGGGACAAGGAAAGTGACTAACAAGTTTGCAACTTACTGTTTAACATTAACTACTCCACTTATTGCCTGCTTTTCATATCAAGTGATACTATCAGTTGGTAGATCAAACTGCTAAAACACGTTGAAGGCTGTAACTTTTCGATGGGAAGGGATATGGAAAGTGACTAACAAGTTTATTACTTACTGTGTTAAACATTAACTACTCCACTTATTACTGCTTTTCATATCAAGTGATATTATCAGTTGCCAGATCAAATCACTAAAAACACGTTGTAGGCTGCACTTTTCTGATGGGAAGTTAGACAAGGAAAGTGACTAACAAGTTTATTACTTACTGTTTAACATTAACTACTCCGACTTTATTACTGCTTTCTCATATCAAGTGCGATATTATCAGTTGGTAGATCAAATCGCTAAAACATGATGTTGTAGGCTGCACTCTTTCGATGGGAAGGACAAGGAAAGTGGACTAATAAGTTTATTACTTACTGTTTAACATTAACTGCTTCACTTATTACTGCTTATCATATCAAGTGATATTATCAGATGGTAGATCAAATCAGCAATAACACGTTGTAGGCTGTAATTTTCGATGGGAAGGGACAGGGGAAGTGACTAAGAAGGTTTTCACTTGCTGTTCAACATTAACTACTTCACTTATTACTGCTTATCATATCAAGTGATATTATCAGTTGGTAGATCAAATCGCTAAAACACGTTGTAGGCTGTACTTTTCGATGGGAAGGGACAAGGAAAAAGTGACTAACAAGTTTATTACTTACTGTTTAACATTGACTACTTCACTTATTACTGCTTATCATATCAAGTGATATTATCAGATTATAGATCAAAATCGCTAAACACAGTAGGCTGTACTTTTCGATGGGAAGGGACAAGGAGCATGGACTAAGAAGTTTGATACATTATTGGTTTAACATTAACTACTCCAATTTATTACTGCTTTTCATATCAAGTGATATTATCAGCTGGTAGATCAAATCGCTAAAACACGTTGTAGGCTGCAATTTTCGATGTGAAGGATAAGGGAAGTGGACTAACAAGTTCATTACTTACCGTTTAACATTAACTAACTATAACTTACTACAGCTTATCATATCAAGTGATATTATCAGTTGGTAGATCAAATCGCTACAAACACGCTGTAGGTCAAAAATTTTCGATGGGAAGGACAAGGATACAGTGACCAACAAGCTTATTACTTACTGTTTAACATTAACTGCTTCAATGCGACATTACTGCTTATCAGCATCAAGTGATATTATCAGTTGGTAGATCAAATCGCCAAAACACGTTGAAGGCTGTACTTTCGATGTGAAGGACATGTGAAAGTGGCTAACAATGTTCATTACTTACTGTTTAACATTAACTGCTTCACTTATTACTGCTTATCATATCAAGTGATATTATCAGTTCGTAGATCAAATCGCTAAAACATGTTGTAATCTGTACTTTTCGATGGGAAGGGACAAGGAAAGTGACTAACAAGTTTATTACTTACTGTTTAATATTGACTACTTCACTTATTACTGCTTATCATATCAAGTAATATTATCAGATGGCAGATCAAATCGCTAAAACACGTAATTTTTCGTAGGGAAGGGACAGGGGAAGTGACTAAGAAGGTTTTCACTTACTGTTTAACATTAACTACTTCACTTATTACTGCTTATCATATAAAGTGTGATATTATCAAGTTGGTAGATCAAATCATGCTAAAACACGTTGTAGGTATTGTACTTTTCGATGGGAAGCGACAAGGAAAAAGTGACTAACAAGTTTATTACACGTTACTGAATAATACTGACTACTTCCACTTATTACCGCTTATCATATCAAGTGATATTATCAGATGGCAGGATCAAATCGCTAAAACACGTAATTTTTCGTAGGGAAGGGACAGGGAAAGTGACTAAGAAGTTTTTCACTTTACTGTTTAACATTAATTAACTACTACTTATTACAGCCATCATATCAAGTGATATTATCAGTTGGTAGATCAACCGCTAAAACACGTTGTAGGCTGTACTTTTCGATGGGATGGGACAAGGATACAGTGACTAACAAGTTTATTGTTTACTGTTTAACATTAACTACTTCACTTATTACTGCTTATCATATCAAGTGATATTATCAGATGGCAGATCAAATCGCTAAAACACGTTGTAGGCTGTACTTTTCTGGATGGGAAGGACAAGGAAAGTGACTAACAAGTTTATTACTTACTGTTTAACATTAACTACCTAATTTATTACTGCTTATATCATATCAAGTGATATTAATCAGTTGGCTTATCGCCTGACGCGTTGTCATCTGTACTTCACCGATGGGAAGGGACTAGTAGTCAGCCGTGTCCATTTACTTACTGTTTAACATATTGAACTACTTCACTTATTACTGCTTATCATATCAAGTGAATATTATCAGATGGCCGAGATCAAATCGCTAAAATACGTAATTTCGCCTTCGCCCAGGAAGGGACAGGGGAAGCATTTGACTAAAGCGTTTCTACGACGATCCGGCGTTTAACATTAACTACTTTCCATTGCTGCTTGAGATGGCGTTAGAGATGCTGATATTATCAAGCGTTGATGTACTGCGTCAAATCGCTAGAACACGTTGTAGGCTGTACTCTTTCGATGGGAAAGGACAAGGAAAGTGACTAATGTTTATTACTTACTGTTTAACATTAACTGCTTCACTTATTACTCGCTTATCATATCGCTGATAATATTTATTGGTAGATCAAAATCGCTAAACTTGACGTTCCTTCGCGATTCGTAGGGAAGGACACTTGGTTAGAGAAGTGAATGCAGAAGTTTTTGCACTTACGTTTAACATTAACTAACTACCATCGTTCTTATTACAGCTTATCATATCATGATATTATCCAGTTGGTACGTTGTCCGTCGCTAAAACACGTTGAAGGCCTGAGAGACTTGCTTCGATGGGAAGGGACAAGGAAAAGTGACTAACATAGGCTGCGGCATACTTACTGTTTAACATTGACTACTTTGCACTTGTTTTACTGCTTATCATGATCAGTACTCCAGGTCAGACAGATCAAATCGCTAAGGAACACGTAGGCTGTACTTTTCGATGGGAAGGCGAAGTTGAAAAGGAGTGACTAACAAGCTCCTATTACTTACTGTTTTCATTAAAGCTACTTAAATCCGACAGGTGTACGAACTGCTTGTTCATATCATTGATATTATCAGTCCTCGATTAGATCAAATCGCTAAAACCATCTGCTCGCAGGCTGAGCACGATTTTCACGATGGGAGAGGACGAAGCGTCTTCAAAGTGACTAACAAGTTTTATTACTTACTGTTTAAAACCGCTGCCAACTAATTACTTATTACTGCTTATCATATCAAGTGATAACGGTCGATCTTCAAATCGAAAAACACGTTGTAGGCTGTACTTCCTTCGATGTGAAGGGATAAGTCGCTCGAGAAGGACTAATGTTCAAAACCTTGTACTTACACGTTTAACATTAACTACTTAACTTAGATCCGTACTGCTTATCATATCAAGTGATAATATCAGTTGGTAGATCAAATCGCTAAAACACGCTGTAGGCTGTACTTTTCGATGTGAAGGGACAAGGAAAGGGACTAGCATTTCAATGTTTTGTCATTCCACTGTTACCGTTCTATTTTAACATTAACTGACTTCACTTATTACTGCTTAATATATCAAGTTTATATTATCAGTTGGTAGATCAAATCGCTAAAACACGTTGTAGGCTGTAATTTTCTGATGTGAAGGACAAGCAAAGGGACTAAAAAGTTTATTACTTAATGGGTTTAACATTAACTGCTTCACTTATTACTGCTTATCATATCAAGTGATATTACACGTCAGTCTCGTTCGCAGATCAAATCACAAACGCAATGTTGTCAGTATCTGTACTTTCGATGGGAAGGGACAAGGAAAGTGACTAATAAGTTTTTACTTACTGTTTAATATTGACTACTTCACTTATTACTGCTGTATCATATCAAGTAATATTATCAGATGGCAGATCAAATCGCTAAAACACGTAATTTTTCGTAGGGAAGGGACAGGGGAAGTGACTAAGAAGGTTTTCACTTACTGTTTAACATTAACTACTTCACTTATTACTGCTTATCATATAAAGTGATATTATCAGTTGGTAGATCAAATCGCTAAAACACGTTGTAGGCTGTACTTTTCGATGGGAAGGGACAAGGAAAGTGACTAACAAGTTTATTACTTACTGTTTAACATTGACTACTTCACTTATTACTGCTTATCATATCAAGTGATATTATCAGATGGCAGATCAAATCGCTAAAACACGTAATTTTTCGTAGGGAAGGGACAGGGGAAGTGACTAAGAAGTTTTTCACTTACTGTTTAACATTAACTAACTACTTCACTTATTACAGCTTATCATATCAAGTGATATTATCAGTTGGTAGATCAAATCGCTAAAACACGTTGTAGGCTGTACTTTTCGATGGAATGGACAAGGAAAGTGACTTAACAAGTTTGTTACTTACTGTCTAACATCAACTAGTTCACTTATTACAGCTTATCATATCAAGTGATTTTATCAGTTGGCAAGATCAAATCGCTCAAACACGCTGTAGCCTGTACTTTTCGATGGGAAGGGACAAGGAAAGTGACTAATGTTTATTGATTTACTGTTTAACACAACTGCTTCACTTATTACCGCTTATCATATCAAGTGATATTATCAGTTGGTAGATCAAATCACAAAAACACGTTGTAGGCTGTGTTTCATGGGAAGGACGCAAAGGAAAGTGACTAACAAGTTTAGTTACTTACCGTTTAACATTAATTACTTTACTTATTACTGCTTATCATATCAAGTGATATTATTTAGTTATAGATCAAATCGCTAAAACACGTTGTAGGCTGCACTTTACGAGCGGAAGGGACAAGGAAAGTGACTAACAAGTTTATTACTTACTGTTTAAGACAACTGTTTGAATTATTACTGCTTATCATATCAAGTGATATTATCAGTTGGTAGATCAAATCGCTAAAACATGTTAGTAATGTACTTCGACGGGAAGGGACAAGGAAAGTGACTAATGCTTTATTACTTACTGTTAAACATTAACTACTTCACTTACTACTGCTTATCATATCAAGTGATGTTATCAGTTGGTAGATCAAATCGCTAAAACACGTTGTAGGCTGTACTTTTCGATGTGAAGGGACAAGAAAAGTGACTAACAAGTTTATTACTTACTGTTTAACATTGAATACTTCACTTATTACAGCTTATCATATCAAGTGATATTATCAGTTGGCAGATCAAATCGCTAAAACACGTTGTAGGCTGTACCTTTCGATGGGAAGGGACAAGGAAAGTGATTAACAAGTTTATCACTTACTGTTTAACATTGAATACTTCACTTATTACAGCTTATCATATCAAGTGATATTATCAGTTGGCAGATCAAATCGCTAAAACACGTACTTTTTCGTAGGGAAGCGATGGTAGAAGTGACTTGTCAAGTTTGTTACGTACCGTTTAACATTAACTACTTCATTTATTACAGCTTATCATATCAAGTGATATTATCAGTTGGGCAGATCAAATCGCTAAAACACGTTGTAGGCTGTAATTTTTGATGGGAAGGGACAAGGAAAGTGACTAACATGTTCGTTACTTACTGTTTAACATTAACTCTTCACTTTTACGTCGCACTACATTTCCTATGATATTATCAGTTGGGCAGATCAAATCACTAAAACAATACTTCTTCCGTAGGTGATAGGAGAAGTTACTAACAAGTTTTTTACTCTTTGATGACGTCATCAAAGTGCATGGGGCATGTGACAACGGCATCAGAACGTCGTGCCAAGTACATAGGGCATCTGATGACTTCATCAGGACGTCGTGCCAAGTACATAGTGCATCTGCCGACTTCATCAAGCACGCTGTCGTGCCCAGGTCGTGCTAAGTGCATAGGGCATCTGATGGACGCCATCAGGATGTCGAGGAAAGTGAGTCGCGCATTATTTTTAGCGTAAAAAGCAACAACGTCAATCACTTACTGATTGTCATATCAATTCTATGCTATTTGGAAAATATTGAAGATTTTACAGATATTACTTTGCAAAATCAATAAAAAGTGAACAATTCTATCGTGGCAGCCTATTACAAGCGAAAGAGGTTTATTAGGTCAGAAACGTTCCAACGAAAAAGGGAACAATAGGCAAGTAGGATGAGGAGAGTTCATAAAATTGAATAAATATTTTTTCGAGATCGATTTTTCTGGCCGAAACTTCTTCTAATAGCGGAAACAAGCCGTTGTGGCATTTCACGAGGAAGAGTTCAAAAGTTTCCAAGAATGGACTTCTATTCTTGACGAGATTATAAGAAAATACTCTTATTTCATGCTGCACTTTGAGTTCGCTTCTCGCAGCAGCTGATTTATTGTCTGTGTAGGTAAAATAGAAATCATTTTCTCTTCTAATGATAACTAATAGGTGCACATAACTATACATTTTTATCGTTACTCATATAATTATGACTATTTGGAACTGTACAGAGTGCTTCAGTGTGAAATGACTGCAACGGTTTATTTTCATTGTTATAAGTTTAAACCAAGAAAATCAGTCTCAGAAAATATTGTTCATTTTTTGTAGACTCTCCTCTACCCACTTGCCTATTTTTCCCTTTGTGTTGGAACGTTTCTGACGCCAACCAAACCTCTTTCGCTTGGAAGACCCCTTTTTGATAGAATTAAAGATTTGGCATGGCCATAGAAATATATAGTATGCAGCAATGGAAGTAGGACCTGGTGAGGTTGCGGACTCGTCCTAACATACGGTAGTTTGTTAATGGTATCACTCATTTTTCCGAAGCAGCTGTGATAGATCGGTTGTCTGTGTATTCACCGATACAACCACATCTGTGGAAGCTATGAAAATAGGACAGTGGAAACAAAAACTCACCGACCAATCTCAGTTAGCTCGAAAACATGAGTGATAATGCAATCAGGCTACAGTATGTTAGGAAGAGTCCGCAACCTCACCAGGTCCTACTTCAATTGCTGTAGACTATACTCAGTTAAAAACGGAAGATAAAGAAAAATGAAAAAAAGGTTTTGAAATATTTCTGAGAACGATTTGGCGTAGAATAATCTGTTTTTCGGGAAATGAAGTGAAATAGTTGAAAGTATGATTTGGCAGTCGAGTTTGAACCAACTATTGATACGAGTTGTGCAAAACGAGAGATCGCATTGTCTGTGCTTATCCGTAGAACATATCAAAGCGAAATCACGCGTGAAATGGGAAGCATAAAAACTTTTTCGGGAGCTGTAATGCGGCCGTCTTCACGTATTAGGTGAAGTAAAATCAACACGCGTGATTTCAGGTTTCGATATGTCTAAAGTATATAATCATAGAAGGCGATCTTTCAGATTTAGTACAACTCTTATCAATAGTTGGTTCAAACTCGACTGCCAAATCATACTCTCAACTATTTCACTACATTTCCCAGAAATCAAATTATTCTACGCCCGACCGTTCTCAGGAACATTTCAAGACCCTTTTTTCATTTTTCTTTACCTTCCCCTTTTAACTGAGTATATTTCTAGTTTCTTGAAAAAATGTCAATGCCAAATCTTTACTTTGCCAGGAACCTAAGCTTTCAGGAAACAATCAGTGTTTTCACAAGAGCTCTATGGAAATACATCAACTGCTAGCCTTGCCAATCGGTGGTTCATTTCATTTCTGTCTTGAATGGTGGGTGCCCCCCCCCCCGACCCCGTCTAGGATAGTGCCCTGACCCTTTACAATTGGGTCATTTTAAAACTCATTTCTTCATTTTCTCGTGTTTTAAATTCAAAAAGTATATGCCATGTATTTCATTCGTAGGAAGCCGCGTTTCAACTATTATCTTCCAATCTTGGAACTATCCTGAACGGGGGGGCGATCAAGTAAAAGTCAGGAATGAAATGAACCACCGATTTCTGAAAGTTGGGCTCCGCAAAAGAAGGTTAGGAATTTGGCATTGTTCTTAAATGTCATGAATTTGTTTTATTGGATTTGGCTCTTAACGTGATTTTTCAAATGTAGTGAAATTATTGACTTGATTTGGCTGATGATGGTATTTGTAGAAGTTGTAATCATCAAAATATAGTGAGATTGCTGCTAATGGAATCGGCACGCGCTCTACCAATTATCAGAGT